>JAFIRS010000031.1:0-1200000 GCA_018342105.1 Gonioctena quinquepunctata | reverse complement strand
CAATTGAGCCACCAGTCCTCGTTCGAAACCGGCGATTCACACTTATAAATTCAGTTCCGTGTTAGTGTCTCGTCTGAATGCCACAAACATTTTCTATAGAAAATTAAAGTTCTATATTTCCTGTGAAATTTTGTATATTTAAGCAAAGCGCTTTCAGCCTACGGCCATCTTCAGTGCTTATCTAAAATGTATACGATATAATTTTGATGTACAAATATAAAAGATTGTTCAATACCTGAGAATAAAAAAATCTCACATGTGTTGTATGTTCCTGGTTCAAAGAATCACATTAATATTGCTAGTTCAAATTAATGAAAATTTTAAAACTGTGGTATAATTAAACTTTTTTATTTTTGAAAATTATTGGCCAATGGTGAGATATTTATTACTTTAACACCAGTGGTATGAGAACTAAACTTACAGAATTTCGTAACGCCGCCCTGTGCTGCCATTATAACATAATAGTTATTGCAGAAACTTGGCTTACCAATGATCACCTCGATGCAGAAATTGGACCGGTTTTGATATATTTCGTTGGAACCGTGATCCAGTCACCACAGGAAAATAACGTGGAGGAGGTATTTTAATTGCAGTAAAATCAACTCTATCCGCAAAAAGAATAAAAATACCTCCTGTCGTCAGTGTAGATTTAGAACAAGTATTTATTTATTTTAATCTTAAGAACAAAACCGTAGTACTGGGTGCTATATATATATTCCTCCATCTTCACCTATCAATTTATATGAGGATCACATTAGTACTGTTGAATTTGTTACCAGCAATTATGCTCAGTCAAACCTTACTATATGTGGAGATTATAATATTCCGGATGCCACATGGTTTAATGACAATCTGGGTTTAAATGTTAACTGTAATGAAAACTCCCCGGGAATAGCAATTCACCAAGCGTTGAGCTTTCATAATTTCTTCCAACTTAATTCCATCCCCAATAGTAACAAAGTTTATCTAGATTTTATATTTTCCAACAATCATTTTTCCATACAAAACGCTACAAATGAAATCTTCAAAAATAGTGTTCGACACACAAGAATCTGAATATGAGGAATACTTTTTATATGTCAAAAATGGAAATTATATTGGTAAAACGACTTCTTAGCTGACGTTAAATGGGAACATATTTTCTGTAACTCAGCTGTTAATAATAATATTAATTGTTTTTATGACATTATTTATCAAGCAATGCATCTATTTATTCCTTTAAAAAAATTCAAAACTTCTACCTTTCCCTCTTGGTTCAGCTCTAGCCTTAGAAAAACGATTTACGACAAAAAAAACACTCATAAAAAATACAAGGGAACAGAAAACATAAATTACTACTATGACTTCTGTAAATTGAAGGACAGTTGCAAACCTATTCGAGAACGGTGCTTTGAAAATTACATTAATAGAATTGAAAATAATATATCTGATAATCCAAAGGCCTTTTCGGGATATATTCAGAGTAAAAGAGCCGTGGTGAGGCAGCGTGCTGACAAGTGTCACGTTGTGTGCGATGTTGCGATGTTGCCAGAATTACAAATTTATGATTATGGTAATGATATCATTCAAACTTTGAAATAATATTATGAAAAAATATACAGGGTGTTTCATAATTGAATGCTGATCCTGAAGGGCGATAATCCTTGGATGATTTCAAGAAAAATTCTTCATACGAACATAGGTCCTCAACCGCTTTATGTTGAAATTTAACAAAAAAATCAGTTCTTCCCCAATATCTCTGAAACCGCTTTGGCTTTTTTCTTTCAATTTTGGTACATGCAAAGTACGCATAAAAATACATCTTTTCCTTGATAAAGGATTTCTTAATTTTCATCAGTGGCGTCCCTGTTAACATGCCCAGTCTTATTTTTGATCAAAATAAATATTATTTTTATAATTGTCCTCTATCTTCGCATAAAAATACCTTTTTGTCGTCCGGCGGACGGTTTTCGATTTAGAAAATAAAATACATTCATTTGCTTGTCCCTATTCGGTTTTTTCTCTTAGTCTTAATTTCACAATTGTGGTAACCAAAGGATCTAGGCAAGATAATAATAATAATAATAATAATGTTTATTCAGTTTATGACATATAGATTACAAGAAGTATAGCATATAGATTATAAGAAGAATATAAGTATCAATTATAAAGTTATACAAGTATCATAAAAAAAGAAATTTCCTCTGAATAAACAAGGAAGACCCACAAAAGGAAGACCTTGAGCGTGGGTATATAGCAATATTTTGTTACATTTACTACATATAAATATAAAATTATACTAGAAGAATAGAAAATTATTAAACAATTATGTCTAAATAAAAATCCCACAAGTATATAAGTGTCACAATATAGTACTATATAAAATATAAAATTATACAAGTATCATAAAAAAAAAGAATTCCTCTGAATAAACAAAAGGGAAACCTTGAGCGTGGGTATATGACAATATTTTGGTACATTTACTATATATAAATATAAAATTATGCTAGAAGAATAAAAGATTATAAAAAAAAATTTTTTTATCTCTAAATAAAAAATCCCACAAGGAAAAAGCCTTGAGCGTGGGTATATCTATGGAGTTAAACAATTATTTTATTTGCAATTTCATAAGTTGAATATCACAAAAGCAGAACTGTTCGAGATTCAATATAAAGGAGTAACATAAACTAGAACAGTCGTTGTATAAGCAATAGATCACAATTAATAGTCAGTATCATAAAAAAGAGATGATTTCCTGTAGAAGTTGTGTAGAGTTCGCTACTTTTCCACGAAGTATTAGTTAGTTAGAGTCTTAAAAGGATGAATCAGTAAATTTTAATTAGTTTGTTCTATTAAGTTAGTGGCGTATTGTTGTCCCAGTACAATAATGTGAGTTCTTAGTAATTTTTTGAATTTGTATGGATTAGTGGTATCTTTAATATTGTGTGGTATGGTGTTATAGCATTTTGGAGCTAGGATGGAGTAAGAGCGTTGTCCAATTGCTTTTTGCGCTAGCGGTACAAGCTGTGACTTCTTTTGTCGAGTGCTGTACGAATGCTTGGGATAAGAGAAATTTTTTGATTTGTGGTATCTTTCAACCGCTTTAAAGTAATATAGTTGACGTATATCTAACACCTCTGTTTCCAGAAAAAGTTCTTTGGATGAGAATGTTCTTTTTTTCTTATAGATGATTTTGAGGTGATATTTCTGTAAAATTTGAAGTGGATGTAAATGGCTCTTCAATGCACTTCCCCATGTGACCAACCCGTATCTTATGTGGCTTTCGATTAAAGCATGGTATAGGGTTTTTAACTGTGGTATTGTTAGAATTGTACTCAAGTATTTAAATTTTGATAGCATTGATCTGAGTTTTTTACATACAAAGTTGATGTGTACATTCCACTTCATATGTATGTCAAGATATATTCCTAAATATTTAATTTTGGTTTCCATTTTGATGTCGTATGTCTGACTGCCATCTCGGATAGAGAGTTGATCAAAGAGTGGAATTGTGGTGATATTGCAACAAAATGGCAAGTAGCATGTTTTTTCGATATTCAAAGTTAATAGTTTGTATTTCAACCATTCGTGTATTGTGCTGAAGTCCAATTCTGCTTTTTGTTTGAGTTCTGGCCACGTATCTGCAGTATATAGGACTACCGTATCATCAGCAAATCCCACAATGGTACCATTCGACGCAAAAGAGAACAAGTTATTCACATATATATTAAATAATATTGGGCCGAAGACACTACCTTGAGGGACACCATATTGAATTGGGAGGTTGTCGCTGTTTATATTTTCTATTCTTACAATTTGATTTCTGTTTTCCAAATAACTTTTAAATAGTCTGTTTTCGATTCCACGAATTCCAATGTCTTCGAGACTTTCTAGTAGTAATCTGTGACTCACTGTGTCAAATGCCTTTGACAAGTCAAGGAATACTCCCAGGCATGGTTTTCCCGCATCCATTGCATCATATATTTTTTCCGTTAGAAGTAAGATTGCATCTTCCGTTGAACAATTTTTTTTAAATCCGAACTGGTTGTCTGAGATTATTTTATATTTTTGAAGGTAAGAATTCAAGCGATTTGCTATGATCCTTTCAAGGGTAATTAAAGATATAGGCCGGTAATTTGTCACGATAGTTTCGTCACCTTTTGAAAATGGGTGTGACTACACTTTTTTGAAGACGGTAGGCCATATGCCGTTCTCCATACATTTGTTGAATATGTAGATCAAGGGATTTGTTATGTACTGCGCAACGAGTTTCAAGGTTTCTGCTCTTATTTCGTCATATCCGGGGGCTTTCTTCAACTTCAGGTTGTTAATAATGTCAACTATTTCGTTTTCATAAGTGGGAGTTAGGACAAAACTATTTAAAAGGGTGGGCCGATGCGGAATATAATCAGGATTTTGAAGTATATCACTGGCCAGTTTGAAGCCGATTTCTGTGAAAGTTTTATTGAAATAGTCTGCAATTTGTGTTTTATCTTCAATAATATTGCCAGAATCATCCTGTAATTTATTTATGGTGGTGTTTTTTTGTTTAGATTTACTTATTTCATTTACTATGTTCCATAGTTGTTTCGTGTTGGATTGATTCTGCGTAATTTGTTTTTGGTAATATTTATATTTTTGCTCTTTTATTAAACTGACTAGCTTATTTCTATATTTCTTATATCGTGTTTTGTGGTCCTGATTCTCTGGATATTTTTTCACAATTTCAAAAAGCTTGTTTTTTGTTTCTATTGATTTTATGATACCGTTGGTAATCCAAGGTGTAATTTTTTTGTTTTTCCGATTTATTCTAGAATTAACTGTAGACTGCTTAATATTCGATAAGATTGTCTCTAAAATGTTTCAGTTGCAGCATCGACAGATTCAGCTGAATAAACTGCATTCCACGTTTCTTGTTTTAGTATTCGACGAAGTTTAGAACTATTTATATGTTTTTTGTATGTACACTTATTTATTTTTGGTCGAATTTCATTGAGTATAATTTGTAAAGCTGTGCTGTAATGATCGGTTATTTTTGTTTCTGTTATAATGGGTAGGATATGATCACGTATTGCACATATTTTGGATTTGAAAAAGATGTGGTCTAAACAACTTTTAGTATTTCCTTGGACTCTTGTAGGACTGTTTATTGTTGATCTATAGTCAAACTCATTCAGGACGCTCAAGTAGTCGTTTACTGTTCCATTTTCTTCATCGAACAGATCGATATTGATATCGCCTATAAAGAGACTACATAATCCATTATTAGTGCTGTGGAGTTTGAGATACTCGTGTAGATCATCTACGAATTCACAGGTATTCAACGACGGGGATCTGTAGTAAGCTGTTATAACTATGCATTTTTTGTTGGGGAGTTGCACTGTTGTCTCAATAGTGTTGCTGGCTCCTAGTTGTAATATTCTGTAGGTATACGTGTAACTGGATTTTATATACATCACTGTTCCATCATTTTGATTAAGGTTTTAATTTTTTTTTTAAATTTAGTTTTTGTAATGAGTACGTATAAAAATACTATTTTATTTTTAAAAACAACTATTATCCTGCAAGTATGCACGCTTCAGCCCTCCTTGACAATGACTAGCGTACTCTTTGGAAAATTCCTGGAGTATTGCTTATTGCTTCACAGGAAACTATTACGCGGTTTCGCAATTCTTCCCCAGTTAGAATTGGTTGACTGTACACCAAAGTCTTAAGATGTCCTCAAATAAAATAATCAAGACTGTTTAAGTCTGGGGACCTAGCTGGCGATAACTCTGTTCCCCCACGACCTATCCAGAGATTATGAAAGTTTTGGTTTAAATATTCGCGTGCCAGAGCACTAAAATGAGCAGGTGCACCATCGTGCATAAACCACATTCGATTTCGCATCAAAATAGGAACATCTTCCAACATAATTGTCAAATTACCCAAGTTCCACATACTTGGGAGCTCACTCATAATCCTTGACGAAATTGTATGACTATAACAAATTTTCTCAATAGCTCCATATTATGTAACATTGTCTTCATTTATTTACTTATTTTCACACATACTGAATTCTGTCTTTTACCACACTTTGTATCTTTTGGTCTGCACGTCTCAAATGTATATGGCGTATCTTAGACAATATCTATCTATTTTTATATATATATTTTTATATTGTTACCCACTTATTTAGTTATAACCTAACTGTATGTGCATAATCTCAGATTATTTTTATAATTTTTTAATTTTTACAAACCTATTACTAATACTAGGTGCCGCCGGTTAAAAGTTATCTTTTCCGACGTACCTAAAGTTGTTGTAAGCTCGATGGTGATTTGATTTATGTTGTGTCTCGCTTCGGCCGGAGCTCTCCGGATCTCTGGCTGGTGACTACTCCGTACTGATGAGGGCCAGAAAGCCTGAAACCGGTATGCAGATTGTTAGGCGGACATGACATGAATTAAACATAATCGAGCTTATCAGAAAGAAACATTTGCGATCAATATCCATTGATATGGAAGTTTGCATGGATTGACAGGTGAATATCATTCAACGTTCTGCGTGGTATTTGCTAGGAAAGTAGTTGTTTTTCGCCTGTGGTCTACCAATTGTGTTTCAATTTATATTGAATCCTTGGTGAAGACGACTTTGTGTACTTTATGCATTGCATTTCTTATATTACTAATATGTTCAACTGTACCCAAGCTTTGTCTTTAAGAATTTCATTCTTTGACAATAAAGCATATCTTGATTGATTGATTGAAGAAATCGGCCATTTAATCTGCGCGGTAAAAAAAAGGTCCAATTAGGTAATTTCCAATAATTCCAGCCCAGACATTTAATGAGAACTACCCCTGGTGATTAGATTCCACGATTGCATGCGGATTTTCCTCGGACCAAAAAATGATTATTATGAAAATTTCTGATCCTGCTTTTAGTAAAACTTGCTTCGTCCGTGAATAAAATTTCCCTGTCAAATAAAGGATTTTCGGTAACTTGTTGGAGAAACCATTGGCAGAAATTCACTCGTAATGGAAAGTCTCGAGGAAGTAGATCCTGAACCCGTTGAATGTGATAGGGATATTAATAAATAATCATGAAGAATCTTCCATACTAGAATATGGGCGATAAATTATTGGCAACTTGCCTCGTACTTATTTCAGGATTTTCGTCAACTGAATTTAAAACAGCTACCTCAATTAGTGGAGTTCTTGCATTCCGATGTGCTCCTTTCAAGTGATGATTTGGCTCAAAACTTCCTGAGTCACATAATCTTCTGTGGGTGCTTGAAATCGTTCGAGCATCAGGAACCATTCTATTTGGGAAGCGCTCTTGATACAGTCGCCTGGCTTCATATGCGTTCCCGTCAGCAAGCCCATACAAGTAATACATGTCTGCTAATTCGGTATTTGTAAAATTTACCATGTTTTTTTTTCAATAAACAAGTTTTTATAACGCAAATAATATCACGTATCTAGCTGAAAAAGTGTCAAAATTGTTTATGTTGAAAACAACGAAATGTGTTCCCTAGCATACTAGATGTTTCTAGCCCACAAGATAATCCTACTACTCTTCAACGGCTGATTTCGCATAGGGACAAGCAAATGAATGCATTTTTTTTCTAACTAAAAACCGTTGCCGGACGATAAAAAGGGAAAGCCTTTTTATGAGAAGATAGAGAACAATTAAAAAAAAATATTTTTTTTGAAAAAAGACAGTGGCGTATCATTATTTTGATCAAAAGTATGGCAGGGCATGTTAACAGGGATGCCATTGATGAAAATTAAGAAATCCTTTATCATGGAAAAAATGTTATTTTTATGCGTAACTTGCTTGTACCCAAATTGAAAGGAAAGCCAAAGCGGTTTCAGAGATATTGGGGAAGAACTGATTTTTTTATTAAATTTCCTGTATCTCAGAAATAAAGCGGTTGCGGACCTATGTTCATACGAAGAATTTTTCTTAAAATCATCCAAGGTTTATTTCCCTTCAGGATCAGCATTCAATTATGAAACACCCTGTATAGAAGCAGTGAGGCTTGTATGGTTGGTTGAGAGGAATATCGAGAGAAACTAGACAGTGAATTTCAAGTTTTGTTGCTAATTTGGTGGAATAGGAGAATTATAAGAGGTTTGCATCTGTAAACAATATTGAATTTGACCGGCCTATCGAATAATTTTGTTCCACCTTGACTGGACTATCCACAGTTTTTGAGTCCGGACTTTCCGATTTAGACCAGTGCTGAAGCTTTTGAAACCCATTGGAAAAGGAAGAGAATATAACAAATATGAAAGGAAAAATAATTTACGGGTGATCTGAGGTCGGGAAGAGGAAGGGGGTGAGTTTTTAAGGGTAAAAAACGGTTTATCTCGATTTCCGGAAAAACTACAAGTCCTATGGAAAAAACTACAACTTTCGTCCGCACACTTTTTTCACATAACCCCAAAATTTATGTGAAAAATTCAAATAACCAAGTTTTTGGTTTTTTATTTTTATCTTCTAGAACAATTTTTTTTTCGCGAAATTCAGTGAAAACCTCCTCTTTTATGTTCCAAACACACTGTAATTTTTTTGATTTGAAATATTAATTTTTTTACCTTATTTTGACTTGTTATCGAAAAAACACCCTAATTTTCAATCGAAAATTCTCTCCTCAAAATATCAGCTTTTTTAAAAAAGTCGGTGGGCTTTTTGTTCGTTGAAATCTCTACTTTCTGATAGTATAAAAAAAAAGTACATTACTATGACAGAAAATCCAAAGAAACGAAAAAAACTCGAATCCGAATTTAATAAGACATCTACAATATTTTGAGAAAGTTGTAGAATCTTCTTTAAATTATATGCGTAGATGCTTATTTATTGCTATTTTAAGATAACTCATATAGCTGAGTGACCTACGGAAAATTTTAGCCCTTAAAAAGGTATTTCATAGGGAAGTGGGGAAGGGGCTAGCAGGGTCTGGGCCTTACTACCTGTTATTTTTTCGCATTTTCTGAGAACATTTACCATAGTAATGTATATTTTTTTTACACTATCAGAAAGTAGAGATTCCAACGAACAAAAAGCCCACCGACTTTTTTAAAAAACCTGATATTTTGACGGGAGAATTTCTGATTGAAAATTAGGGTACTTTCGATATTAAGTCAAAATAAGGTGGAAAAATAAATATTATAGTTATTCTAATCCCAATTGGAACGGCAATAAAATAACAGCACTACGAGGAGTGTTCATATGCACTACCCGGCAAATGGGAAATTTATATACTACCAGTGTTTTACTTTCAAAGCGTTCCTGGTACAATCATACAAAAAATCTGGCGCGTGTATCCAGTTGCCCAGATTATTAGTAAAGGCGCTATCAAATATATTTGAGTAATGAAAGCTCGGCTAGCTGGAATGGACATATGTTATCTACAGCTGCATAATATCCTGATTTTACGATATTCCTTAATCACTGCCGTGCCGTGAGGTTAGGAATTATCCATTGAAAATAATTTTATCATTATGGCTTTCTGGAGACCTTTCGAAACAAATAATAAAATCCAGTTGAGATAACATGTGTCTACTTTTACATGGGGTGATCAATTGCTATGATTGTAAGAATAAGTAACCGAAGAAATACCTCTGAAAAATAATATTCGAACGCCAATGTCAATGCGGCAAGTGCAAAGAGAATCCCTTCCCGAAACTTTTTATGTCGTTCCAATTGGGATTAGAAATACTATACAGTGTGTTTGGGACATGAAAAAGTAAGTTTTCACCAAATTTCGTGACATTTTTTTTTGTAAAAGGTTAAAATAAAAAACCAAAAACTTGGTTATTTGAATTTTTTACATAAATTTTGAGATTATGTGAAAAAAGTGTGGATACCAAAGTTGTAGATCTTTTTATTACCTACAACTTTGCTATTCAACTTTTTTCCACAGGACTTGTAGTTTTGCCGGAAATCGAGGTAAACCGTTTTTTACCCTTAAAAACTCACCCCCTTCCACTTCCCGACCTCAGATCGCTCGTAAAGTATTTTTCCTTTTATTTTTGTTATATTCTCTTCCTTTTCTAATGAGTTTCATTCTACTATAATTTTTTTTGGTTTCAAAAATTATCGACCCTGGTCTAATTTGCAATGGCACGCTCCTAAAACCGAACTCTCCGGATTGATATGTTTTGTCACGTCCCCGTGCTCAGCGGAATCCCGTAGGAAAGTGTTCTCTCCATGTTGATGTTCGTGCGAGAGATCCGCAAACAAACAATTGCCGGTTGTGGATCCCAACTGCGTGTCGTTTAGTAAAATCGCAGGATTTTCGCCGATTTACCACCGCCCGTTAGTGCCCCTAAAAGATCGCTGCTGACCGTCATACCACTCGCTTTCACTTGAGGTCAGAGTTCAGAGTGAAAGCGATGTTTCAGGTGCGGGATAGTCGGGAAATCCCGCACCTGAAATATCATGTGATAATTTTCACCATTAACTTTCCATCAGGTGAAATAAGGGCATAACCCATATTCTTACACTTTAAGTAAAAAAAAAGTATTAACAATGGTAGGTACTTTTTAGAGGTCATTTCGATGAATTTCAAAATTTCTGAAGAATTCCTATTCATTTTATCTGCATCTGTGAGCCATGCCATGATATACTTATCGTTTTTCTTACCTTTTACCTTTAGATGTCGTCCTCGTCCAAAAACAGAAAAACTAAAAGAGAGTCAGGTGCCTTCTATAGAAAAGAGAAGAATAGAAGAATAGAAGAAATCTCAAAACAAGCGGGAGCATTGAAAAAGTATTTTGGAAAACCGGATAAAAGTGAGCCCGAACAAAAAGGTTTGAATCAAATCGCGGAGTTTGATTATTCTCAACCATCAACATCCACCAGTACTAGTGAAACAAACAATGAATCAATAAATTTCACACCCGATGAAGGTGATAAAGCTGCAAAGATCATCATCAAGCAGTCCCATTCCCTGTGAAGATGAGAGCAAAGAGGAAGAGGGCTCTGCTCAAGTAGCACTAGATGATCCAGGTACTTGGCCTAACATTTTGACAAAAAAATATATTGATTTATTGGTAGAACAACAAACAAGTTGCAGATTTCAAATTTCCGATTGATGAGAGTGGCAGAAAATTTAGCTGTTCATATTATAACAACTAGAGATAGTTCAACACAACTTGTAAGTACTGGCTTTTCTGATTGGCGTCATTGTTCGGATTACCTCAATAAGCATGAAAATACTCTAAAACACGTTAACTCTATAAGATCGTGGTGCGAAATAAAGACGAGGATGGAAAAAAAATGTACTATTGACGCGGAACAACAAAATGTTTACAATAGAGAGAAAAAGCGATGGCGCGCTATCATTGAAAGAATGATTGCTGTAGTACAATTTTTAGCCAGTCAAAATTTAGCATTCAGAGAAACTAGTACGGAGTTGTATCATAGAGATAATGGTAATTTTTTAAAGGCAGTAGAGATGTTGGCCAAATTTGATCCAGTTATTTCAGAATACCTTAATAATATCAGTAAATACAAAGATAAAAAAACACGTATTTCACACTACTTAGGGCAGCATTTTCAAAATGAAGTAATTCATATTTTAGCCGAATCTATTCGTAATGAGATAACACGCATTGTCAAAAAAGCCAAATATTACACTATAATTCTCGACTCTACGCCCGATATTAGTCATACAGAACAAATAACGTTTGTAATTAGATGTGTGAAATTTACTGATGGTAAAAGTAAAGAAGATATTTTAGAATTTTTTCTAGGATTTTTTTCAGTAACTAATACCACTGGAGATGGTCTGTGCAATTTTCTATTAGAGAAGCTATTACCTAGGCTGCAGCTCGAAGTTAAAGATATACGTGGTCAGGGCTACGACAATGGATCGAACATGAATGGGAAAAATATAGGGCTTCAGAAACGAATTCTCGATATCAATCCTAGAGCATTATACGTGCCGTGTGCGGCTCATACCTTAAAATCTGGATTTTTTGATATGGTACAAGTGGTATATAATTTTTTTTCTGCGTCCCCATATCGATGGGATTTACTAAAAAAATACGTGAAAAGTCTAACTTTGAAACCATTAAGTGAAACAAGGTGGGAAAGTCGTATCAATGCTATTAGACCTCTGAAGCAAGACCTCAAAAACATTATTATCGCATTAAATGCCTTAATTGAAGATTCCACCAGAGACGCGAAAACAAAAAATGGTGCAAAATCAATAATTAAAAATCTTGAATCATTCAAATTTTTGTGTTCAATTTTGATTTGGCATGATTTATTATCAAGAATTCTGAGTAAAATGCTTCAAAATCCTAAATTAAACATCGCGGAATGCATTGAAGGCTTAGATAATTAAAAAAAAAATTGTTTCACAAAGATCAGACGATAATTTCAAAATATTTGTCGAATCACCACAACACTTGCTAGAGATTTAGGTATTGATCCCGAATTTCCAAGTTCGAGGCTCAGGAAAAAGGTCCGTTTATTTGATTACGAGGGCAGTGATGAACCCCTTTTGAATCCCTTCCAGCAATTCAAGACTTCTTTCTATTTTGCAATTCTTGATCACGCGATCTCTTCGGTAAATGAAAGATTTACATTATTATCTGAGTGCTTTTCAATATTCTGCTTTCTGTATGAGTTTCACAACATTTCTAGTGATGATCTCATGAAAGCCTGCATGGACTTAGATATTAAGTTACAGGTACAGGAGGAAGGAAGTATCGTGAAAGATATAGACGGTATACAACTGTTTAATGAAATAACTTAATTCAAAGATATTTTTCCAGGTAAGAAACAGCCAATTGAGGTATTAGAAATCATAGTCAAAAATGATCTCATTTCCTGTTTTCCTAATTTTGCTCTAACAATAAGAATTTTTTTAACCTTATCTGTTTCTGTGGCTTCAGGAGAAAGGAGTTTTTCTCACTTCACTGCCCTAGGTAATGTACTATATAATTATTGATACCATGCACCCCACGCTTTTTTTTTATAAACTACATGTTTTTCTTATTTTCTATTTTTTTAGTCTGGTTTTCTACAAAAGCGTGTTTTTTAGTTTTTTTAAACTATCATTTATTTCCTACTTTTCAGTGGTTTTTTTTATAAAAGCGTGTTTTTTTAGTTTTTTTTAAACTATAATTTTTTTATTTTTTTGCAAATAAAAAAATGGAATAATCTTATCAAATTAGGTAATTATAATCTCCGACCCGAAAAACCCCCACATACCAATTTTGAATAGAATCAGACCATAATCACAAAACTCGGCCGCCATTTCAAAGCCGCCATCTTGAATTTTTCAATTTTCACAAAAGAATCATAATATACGACCCCAAAAACCCCCACATACCAATTTTGAATAGAATCAGACCATAATCACAAAACTCGTCCACCATTTTGGAGCCGCCCTCTCGAATTTTTCAACGAATCATAATCTCCGACCACGAAAACCCTCAGATACCAATTTTGAAGCGAATCGGACCATAATCACAAAACTCGTACGCCATATTAGAGCCGCCATTTTGTTTTTTTTTGCACACAAAAATTTCTTAATGCATTGTCATCGGAATTATGTACACCTGCCAAATTTCAGATCATTCGGCCGTCTGAAAGTGGGTCAAAATCGCGCCCAAAGGAGTTGGTTGCAAACAAACAAACATACAAGTGAAGCTAATATAAAGCGTGTAAAAAGCAAATAATTTGAATGAATACTTCACTACTGTGCACTAACACTCTATCAACACAGCGAACTCAAAAACTCAAAAAATTATGATAGCTGATAGAATATCACGAACATACCCTATTCTTAACGCCTGTAACAGAAGTAGAGATCATTTCAATCAAAATAGTAAGAAAAATAAAAGAAGCACTGGTATAGATGAAATTCCAATTAAACTCCTCAAAACATATCGACTTTCCTAATAAATAAGTCTTTTGAAGACGGAACATTTCCAAATGAACTTAATTTGGCTGTGATTAAACCTTTACACAAAAAAGGTAATTTCATAGACTTTGGAAATTTCAGACCCATGCATCTCAAAAATATTTAAATTGCAATGGCTCGAAGGAAAGTATCCTTTTCGAAAACTTGGACATGTTTTCCGCATATCAACATGGATATCTGAAAAAAAGATCAGTTGAAACAGCTCTGGTTCACTTCAGCAGCTAGTCAAAGCTTTGGAGACTGGAGACTTTTTAGACCTAACCAAGGCCTTTGACTGCATTGACCATGATTGGCTACTACATGAACTCTATAAGTATGGAGTACGAGGCAAGGGATATGACTGGTTAGAGTCATATTGAAAAAAAGGAAAAAACTTGTGGAACTCAAGCATGAACATGGTACAGTGAGGTCGGAGGTTTTGGAGACTACTGTGGGGGTACCACAGGGAAGTATTCTTGGCCCCATACTTTTCCTTATTTTTGTGAATGATATACAGAATACACTAACTAATAAATCTACCACTCACTTAATAAATTATGCGGATGATTAAAATTTTTCAATATCATGCCCAGATTTTAAAGATATTATGGAATTAGGCAGTCAAATTCTAGAAAGAACAAATTGATTATTTTGAGGAGAATAGGCTTGTTCTGAACAACGACAAAACAAATTGTATACTTTTCAAGGTAAATAACAGCATTGAGATCCCCAACAATATCGGTAACAGTAAAATAGCGTGCGAATCCTCAGTAAAATTTTTAGGAAACACAAACTAAACTATGAACTGGGCAGGACACATATACAGATTGTCATCAATAATATATGCACTGAGAGTTCTGAAAAAATATATTGATCATGATGCACTTATGATGGTTTATTATAGAAGCTTCCGCCGTCAAGTTTGGGATATCCATTTGGGGTTCCAGCACGGACTTAAAGAGAGTTTTTTTATGTCAAAAAAAGTCTATTAAATTCATCTTAGATATGAAAATGACAGATACGTGCAGAGGAGTATTTAGAGCAAATAAATTACTGACAGTACCTGGAATTTATTTTTATGAATGTATACAATTTTTAACTAAACAACCAGAGATTTTTGAAGCTTTTAAAAAAAACCACACATACGAAACCAGACATAGAGACGATTTTGCTTATCCACTGCACAAAAGAATGAAAAGAACACAGACTATAAGGCGATGAAATTCTATAATAAACTTCCATATGAATAAAATCTTGTAAAACCTTTCTAAGCAACTTGTAGCCTTATACGCTGGAAGAATTTCTGCAGGTTCAACTGGCTTTTTATGCACATAAATCCATTGTTCCTATTGATGTTGTTAAATCCATTGTTCCTATTGATATTGTTTTTTTCATATTTTATCGATTTATTGATTTTTACCAAAATGTTTTTTTGACGTATTTCTTAGACCATGTATGTGTATATAAAATGTACTACCTAGCTCTGTGTATGTCATATACTACTCTACTGAAATAAAAATATCTCTCTCTCTCTCTCTCTCAATCAAATCGTTTATTTAATTGAACATTCGTGGCTCCAGACTGGGAAACGGTGGAAAGCTCCAACTGTAGACTTAAGTTGATTTTTTTATTGTGTTGCTTCCTGCCGAATTTAGTTCTAATAATAATAATAACACTTTTATTTTCTTTTGACACTGACATTGAATGGGGATTGTCAATAGCTAAACCCAAAAGTACAATACAGGGAAACACATTAAAATTGAAAAATTTACAAACTAAAGATTCAGTAGACTTATAGTTAGTTAAAGGTACATTAAAAATTCCGACAGTGAATAAAAACAGTGAATTTTTGTGATTTTTAATATATTCAGGCAAGTTATTGAATATGCTGGGACCTATATAATTGAGGGCATAATATGCCGTATTAACTTTTGCAAATGGAATATGCAGGGAATATTTACCTCTGATATTATGAGAATGAATATAATAAATTCTTGTTCGAAACAATGACTCATGTTTAAAAACATACATGGACATTTCAAAGATGAACATAAAGGGGAGAGGCAAAATAATAAGTTTGAAAAGATGTATATCTCGGTGACTTATGAGAAATAAATAGTACGCAATATTCGTTTTTGGCTAACGGTATTACGGACGGTATTACGATATATGGGGTAGCCTATCGATTTAACAAAATTTTATGGAACCTTTCGACACATTCAATTCTATTATAAAACATTTCGAAATCAATTATTTGATACTATAAACAACACAAACCACACTCAACAACAATTTGGAACTCAACAGTATAGACTCAAAAAAAAACGAATTATAAATAACGACTTTTAACATAAAAAGTCAATGAACAATATGGAAATTATAATATAACAAATCGAAATGAACCTGATGAAGCTATTTTATAGCGAAACACACGTCGTGCTTTAGTGAACCCTTAAGTAGTGAAAATCTTATAGTGTATTGTATTAGTGAACTCTAAATCGAAATAGAACTTAATTAGTTATAAACAACAATTTACATAATTGAACTCTCAAAAAACAAACAATAAACAAAACCTTAATTCAAATAATATTATTAATATTTGTTTGAAGGTTGTAGACGATGTGGTAACTTGATTACTATCGTTTCGGACGTCCATGGATTTAAAAGGTTTTCACGACGTTTCGAATGCTTGTATCTGCAATCGTCTTCAGGTGAATACTGGTACAAGCATTCGAAACGTCGTGAAAACCTTTTAAATCCATCAAGACGATGACGTCCGAAACGATAGTAATCATTATTAATATTGTTATTCACTGGTCTTTTTGCGCAATCTAAAACGTTGTTTAATAGTTCATGGCTAGGGTACTTTATTGTTTCTTGATGACGAGCATATCCTAGGTACCAAAGTACGCTGCAAACATGGGAACAGCATCCCACTGTTCTTGCTCCACTTTTGCAGGTACAGGCTGAATACGTTCAATTGCAGGTGCATCAGGAATAATACTAAAGGATATCCACAGTTGATACTTTATAGCATTCCTAAATCTGGACGCTATGCGGCAGCGTAATAGTCCAGGTTCAGGATTACGCATACCAATTTCAAATAGAAACAATAAAGTACCCTAGCCATAAACTATTGAGAAAAGTTTTAGATTGCGCAAACAGACCAATCAATAACAATATTAATAAATTTATTTGAATTTGGGTTTTGGTTATTGTTTGTTTTTTGAGAGTTCCATTATGTAAATTGTTGATTATGTTGTTTATAACTAATTAGTTTCTATTTCGATTTTTTATATTATAATTTCCATAATATTAATTGACTTTTTATGTTAGAAGTCGTTATTTTCTATTCGATTTTTTTTTTGAGTCTATACTGTTGAGTTCCAAATTGTTGTTGAGTGTGGTTTGTGTTGTTTATAGCATCAAATAATTGATTTCGAAAAGTTTTATAATAGAATTGAATGTGTCGAAAAGTTCCATACAATTTTGTTAAATCGATAGGTTACCCCATATATCGTAATACCGTAACTTCAAAAATGCATATCTTAGAAACGCAACATACTATCGTATATGATAGTCAAAATTTACAAAATATTGTGAGTAAAATATGGTCCAAATTAACGGAACAGTTTTCTAGATATTCAATAAAAACATTGTAAATGACCTAAAAAAATGTAGCGCACCTTCTATCTAAATGAAAGGTAATATTGAACAATTGAGTTCATCAGAATGTTACCCTATCTTTTATTCTATCTGGCAATTGTTCTCAGTATTGGGGTATACTCGAAAATTAAAAAAAATATATATATTTCAAACAGAGAGAGTAATCAAGAAACAAAACACGTTTTTTCGCCTACAATAGACTGAAACTATGATATCTCAACGAAATATAACTTGTTGGTTTTAAAATAGTGCTGCAAAAAAAATCCGGAAAAATGATTTTTTTGACTATGCCATCAATAAGATTATAATTGAACAAGTTCATGAGTTCCGATCAATACATTTTCATCCTTACTTTGTCTTATTTCGACTAAAAAAACAGTTTTTTTCTTTGTCAATCCTACCCCAATACGACGTTTTTACGAACTTTGGCCGCTTGTATCTCAGAAACTAAACATACAAAATCATTTGAACTCACACTTTCTTCTAATGACCCATCCTACTATAATATAATAAAATTTCAGCCAATTCGACCGAGAGCCAATTCCCCATATGTTTTCGTGCGGGGTTCTTTGCATTTCGACATTTTTTTATTTTTGACAGATGTCAGTTTGAGGAATAATTTTGACTGTACTGGATACAATTTTTGAAGGACTTTCAAATGACATATTGCAAGTCGAATTCGTGCGATATTTTGTTTCTGCCATTTTTTTATAGTGATCTTCCGTTTGACATATGACAGCCAAAAACTAATAGTCGCATTCGGGGCACTAACTGTATATTCATACCAAATTTCAGCTCGATTAATCAAACGGTTCGGCAGTTATCTTGGAAGGTTACAGACACACACACAGACAGACTTCGTCTGGAAATGGTCTCAATCGTCTCGGAGGACCTCATAACGGATATTTTCGACGACATCTCGATTTTTTTTCGCACGATTAGGCTACTTGACCACTGGTGGGACCGGTCAAGTAAAAATATGAACTTTTTCAATGAACGTCCAATTGTCCGATATAAACTCCAGCAGAAATCAGTCATGACACATTCCATTACTCAATGAACATATTCTGGTCGATGAGATAATTTTTAATCTGGTCACGACTTATCGCCAGCACGATATTTGCTCTCCATCTGCATAAACACACAATTCCGATCTGTGTGTATGTGTACACAAACGCTGGCAATCACTGATATTTACCTACACATGTTTTTTCGAAACCCATATAAAATTATCTTTTAATACTGACTGGGATACATTCACGAAATGTAAATACAGCTCGAAGGAAATGATGTGATATATTGATCGATAAGTCCTCAGACCACGGCTGAGATTCAACAATATTGTTATTGTTTATTTTTTAATCCATGTACGAAGATCCATCGTTCTGGAGTGACTGTTCAAATATTTGTAGGAACGATGTAAAACACGGTGTATCGGAAATGAACGTTTTTTGGATGGAATAAAGTTGGTACAGTTACCGATAAAAAAATTGAAAACCTTTATTATATGGTGACCTACATGTTTTTTTTTTAATTTCCAAAGATGCTGTAGAATACCCTAAAAATGATAACCATTAAAATATTTCCGGGAGAATTATTGGAACAATTTTTTCACTTAGAAAAATCACTTTATATACTAACGAAAAGTAGCTTAGTTATCAATGATAATAAATAATAAAATATTTAATAACATTAAAATCTTTGTTACATGATATTGGAAAAGTCAATATAAAATAGTCGATATAGTATATATATATATATATATATATATATTGTTATGTTAGGAAATGTTTATAAAATGATTAAAATTATAATTCATTGTTATTATTAGGTATTTAAGTATCGTGGTTCATGCTATGTTTGTTTTACAATTTTTCTATTCTTTTTACTATTCTAGAATCTTATAACATGTTCTAGTCAACGCATATGTATCAAAAAGTCAGTCCTGATGTATCTCTATTGTCATCAATATGTTACCAACAATACATTCCATTTGCACAAACAATAAAAATAATATTAAAATTTAAATTCATGAAAAAACTTTGGATCTCAAGTAGATCAAATGATATACAAGTTGGAACACCCTGTATGGTAAATCATATCAGGAGGAAACCCAACAGCGAGATGTCAAAAATAATGTGAGGAAAATAATGAATTATAAAAATTATGAAAACAGGAACATGTCAAATATGAATTTTATCCAAATTTGTACATAGAATATAAGGTCTAGAATTAGATATTGTAAATGAAATCATTAGAATAAGTTAGAATAACAAATAGTCAGACAGGAAGTGGCAATAAATTGTAAAATTTGTGAAAATAAACAAAATGTTGTTGTTGCCAAGAGAAAATGTAACAAGTTTGGAGAGATGAAAAATTGATGAAAAACGAAACCACGTACCAATTTTGGAAGAAAAATTATAGTAAATTACAAGAGAAAACAAGCAAAACTATCCAAAAACGTGATATAACTAATTCAGTCACCAATGGGAGAATAAATAAATAAGAAAAATCCACTCTCCCATTAACAAAACAAAAATCCAGTCCATGCCATTGCCAGGAACAAAAAAGGGTTTTTTGCGGTGTAGCTGTATTTTCCAGTGAGCAGGAACAATTCCAAGAGGCAGGAGAACACCACAAAGGAAGAATACCAAGTATTTCATAAGCAGAACTAACTAAAGTGCAACGTATCAGGTCCAGAAACTCCTATTGGTTATCTGATCACTTGTCACTTGTGTCCTTTCTTTTGAACATTTAATGATTTTTCGATGCTCACAGACTCTTCATAACCTTCAAACGTTCATTTAACTAGTATTTATCACACATCAACAAGTTTTGCCATTTCAGATTACTGTTTTAGTTAGATAAGTTAGATTTCGCAGAGTAGGTCAGTTCTAAGGATTGGTTTCTATAAAAACAACTATTTGACGATTTTTCTGCATTCTGTGTTTATCTGTTGAACACCTAACCATAATCTTCCTACAAAATAGCACATTGACATCAAGCAGCGCGCCAAGTTGGCACTACTAAACCTGCCGTTGAGAATAGAGATGACTCACACTTCATAGGCGTACCGACTGAGCTGGGATAAGGTAGAAAGAGGTTGAAAAGGGTAAGACAACATAGCCGGAGTTTCATTTCTGTTATGATAGGTATTTTTTTTCAATTATTGAATAAATAAGGAAATCAATGAAACAAATCTACCATAATATAAATATAATAAAGCACCTATCATAACAATGTATATATATACAGTAAAAACCGAATATAACGACATCGTTTATAACGACAGATCGGTTATAACAACCGAATGGCAAGGTCCCGACCGAATCTATATAAACTAATAAGTACACATACCGCCTTTAACGACATCGGATACAGCGACATATCGCTTAAAACGACGAAACTTTATCGATATTCATCGGCTATTCATCGGCTATAACGACCAACCGTTTACCTATTCCAGCAAAACAAAACATTACGAACAATGTTCACCTTTATACTAATAATATGAAGGAATATTTTGCTATAGAACCTCTTTCCCGCTCTTTGCCATTTGACCTTGCATGTTTTACGACTTTTTCAGTGCGATAGTTGACCGCGTGAATTACAGGTTGATTTTAAAACTTTTGGTTTAGATCGTGTGATTACGCGTTACTATGTCGCAAAAAAGAAATAGGAAAGTGTTTAATATTGAAGAAAAATCACATATTATATGGAGATTAGAAAATGGCGAGTCAAATAGTGAAATTGCAAAGGAATGTGGAGTCTCACACTCTACGATATCAACGATTTGGAAGGATAGAGATAAAATAAAAGCTCTTTTCGAGAACAACTCTTTGAAAATTAAACGATCGAGGACATCTGAACATAAAGTTATTTGAAAACAAGTTCATATGCATAACCTATCCCCATACTACAAACAGACTAATATATAATAATATTTATATTATATATAATAAAACGGAGTTTGAGTTTCTTGGCGTTTTGGTTCTTTTTGCGAATGGCAGTCTTCTTTTGAGAGATAAATATTTATTTTGTCGACGTTTCGACCGTGTCCACGGTCTTCTTCAGGGACTAACAATAATTAGCTGGACCATTATATATTATATATAGTATAGTATATATACAGTGCTTTTCTTTAATGTTCCCCCCCTTTTATTTTTTGAACGGGTCAACTCAAAAAATTTAAACTTGGGATACTGAAATTGATGCATGAATACTATATTTTGGAGTAAAATTGACAAATAAAACTTTCAAGATGGCGACTGGGCTTCACCTGGGAAAAAAAATTGAAAGGGGGGTCTTGTGACACATCCTTTCGAAGCTCCTGACGAATACTTCACATCCCTAGAATATAAAGTCAATATCTTCACCTACTACAAAATGGCGGAACATTCAATAATTACCTGAATTCAAACACATTAATATCGATACATCTAGAAATATTTGTTTTTCTCTGCCATATGGCAATCCCAACAACCCGATAAGGTTTGATAGGTTATTTTTTGTTTAAACAAAAAATGACAAGAAATGTCAGTACGACAACGAACATCATTGTTCAGTAAAAATATTCTCATTTAGTTTTCGGTTTTACTAGTACATAGGTACCACGTGAACTATCTCTAAAATGGTCAATTCTCGTCCAGTGGAAGAAAAACTCGAAGCGATTTTTATTTACGGTGCGACGCGTAACTTTCACGAAACCGAAAGAATTTTTAATGATCGTTTCCCGAATCGTCCTATCTGTAGAAAATATTTGAGGGAACTTGTAACCAAATTTACAACTACCGGTAGTGTACAGAACAAAAAGCCCCCAGGTCATCCGTCCATTCCGGAAGAACAGCAAGTTCAAATAATTGGTGAGATGATAGTAAATCCTCAACAGTCTACTTCCTCCGTCGCGGATGTTTGTAAGGTGTGTCCTTCTACTGTGTGGAGACTTTTGAAGAGGAATAAGTATCATCCATACTGAATCAAAATGGTACACCAGTTAACTGAAGATGACCTTGATCGAAGAACAGAATTCTGCGAAATTATGACGGAAACCATTGCAAGGCATCCTACCTATCTCCACAATATTCGTTTCAGTGACGAATCTACATTTTATCTCAACGGCAAGGTTCACAGACAAAATTGCCGTTATTGGAGTGACACCAACCCTCACATTTTCCGGGAAACTCATACTCAATATCCAGAAAAAATTAACGTCTAGGCAGGAATATTGGGAAACCATATTGTGGGACCTCTATTCATTGAACAAAATTTAACAGGGGAACTGTATTTGAATATGCTGGAAAATACTGTTGACCCTCTAGGGACCGAAATCGTCGAAACGAATCCTAATGAATTCGATATGGATATTGTATTCCATCAAGATGGAGCACCACCACATTACTACGGACAAGTAAGAAACTATTTGGATAATAGTTTCCCCGGTCGTTGGATTGGCCGTCGAGGTCCTACGGAATGGCCAGCCCGCTCGCCAGATTTGACACCTGTAGACTTTTTTTATGGGGCTATTTGAAGCAAAAGGTGTACGAAACTGAACCTGCTTCAATATTGGATATGCGGCAGAGAATAATAAATATTTGTAGAAATATCGACGTTACTGTGTTCGAAAATGTTCGGCGTGAAATATCGGATAGGCTGTTCTTATGTCAAGCAGTTCAAGGTAACCATTTCGAGCATCTTCTGAACTGAACTCAGCTTCTTTCCTCAAATTATGAAGTTAAACATCGATGTATTCAGGCAATTATTAAATGTTCCGCCATTTTGTAGTAGGTGAAGATATTGACTTTATATTCTAGGGTTGTGAAGTATTCGTCAGGAGCTTCAATAGGATGTGTCACAAGACCCCCCTTTCAATTCAATTTTTTTTTCCCAGGTTGCGCCCAGTCGCCATCTTGAAAGTTTCATCTGTCAATTTTACTCCAAAATATAGTATTCATGCATCAATTTCATTATCCCAAGTTTAAATTTTTTGAGTTGACCCGTTCAAAAAATAAAAGGGGGAGGGACATTAAAGAAAAGCACTGTATAATATATAGTATATATCGGGTGTCAACGAATCTATTAGACAAGTCGGTAACTTCTAGAATATTAGGTGTATCAAAATGAGATTTGGTATAGGTAAATATTATGTAAAGAGTTTTTGCATATTTTCACTTTTTGGTCACTTCCGGTTTCACCGTAAATTGCTCCGGTTTTGAATTTTTTAATGGAACACCCTGTATATTGAAACATTTTTGGATTTCAAAGACAATTCTGGATCAGAATGTGACATTTTAAAAAGGTTTTACGCCTACTTCATTTTCTAGAGTCACTTTTAATATTGCATCTAGGTGACCATGATCGGACGTAAACTAATCTGAGGACCTCAGGTGATGTCAGAAAATTACAATCGCAAAGTTTTAGTGACTAGTATGATAGATAGGAATAAGACAAGTTGGCAAAACTACATTTTCGTGTCAAACTATTATTTTTCAAAGAGCAACCATTTTTTGACAAGCACTTTCCGAAAAAAGGATGTTTTGACGAAATGGCATTTTGTGTGCCTGTTCTGCCAATAAAAAAGCTATCTATAAATATTTTTTTAATTTTTTTGTGATCTTTTGAAGGGGTGAAGCATGCAACTCCTATTCCACCAGAACTTTTTAACAAAACAAAATTTCTCAATTGAAACATGTGTTGAAAAGAATGATTTATTGCAAAACTTTTTTAACTCCAATGTTGTTTCCGTAAAAGCAATAGTTCCTTAATAAAAAAATAAAATACAATATCATGCATGAACGGATCTGCGAATGGAATACAAATAACAAAATTGTAATACCTTTCACACACCCTTTAGAAACAACTTGAAATTGGATATTAAAATATAAATAAGTACATTTGGCCCTCCTATTTTACAGTCTATTCATAAGTCAGAAGTCCGATAATATCATAACACCAAATATTCATTATGAGTGAAAAAGTGCTCACTTACCAGGGTTCTTATAATTAGGACGGGGTTACGAAATAAGTGAGCATTTGGACAAGGGGGTGACTGAAGAAAGGGGGAGGCTACGTCATTGGAGGGAAATTAAGTTGGCTCTACTGAATTTGGTAATTTTGGTTATATTTGCATCAATGATAATAACACGGCAGTGTCACGGAGATTATTCATTGTTTATCTTTGGGAAATTTCTGACTCCGAGTGATTATTGTTTGCTTCTCGTATATTTAATGTATATTCTTAGTTCATTAAGTTTTTGTCTGTTATTATTAGTGTATAGTAGGTTATTGTTTACTAGAATATCAGTTTTTTCATTAATTTTTATTATTAGTTAAAAATGCCGGGACACTTCAGGTGCTCTGTTAAATATGGTGACACAGTGGAAATTAGACGAAAGTTGTAGTTTTTTCTCTTCAATAATTCAACATGAATTTTCACCAAATAAAGAATCGAACAAGTTAGAAATATTCAAGCTTCGTATTTGAAATACATTTCCACACTAAGCTTTTCAATCTCAGATTATATGATTCTTCCAACTTTTTTGGTGGCTTGTAAAAATCATCGGCACCTTTTTCGTTTTTTGAAACATCTCCCTTTATGTGGAGTTCACTTTTTCATCACTACAGCCACTTTCATATGCTGCATCTATTATGAAGAAACTAACATTCAGAACCTATAGAATATATTAATAACAAATATGTATCAATAACTTTCAATCACACGCAAATTTTTCAATTTACTCGCATCGCACCGATTGGATTCAACATAACTAATTTCATTGTAAATTCAAACTTGGCGCCTCCCCTCCAATGACGAAACAAGATGCCAGACAAAATCGGTGACATTTCATAACCTCGTCCTAATAATAAGAACCCTGCTCACTTACCTACCCCCTCCATCTCTGTTTGTCAAATGCGTATTACCCTCATATGAATTATTTTTCTGAAGAATAATTTTTCTTATTGAAAGTCTGATGTAGGTAATCCAAATATTGCTATTATATGGGTTAAAGCATCGTACAGACCCCTTGCTATATTATTTTTCAGAAAATAATTATAATAATAAAAGGTTTACCAGAATTACTATGGCTTGTCCACTCTTATAGGAAATATTTTACAATTCTGAAAATTTCCGATTTTCTAATAATGATACTTGTTGCTCCATCTCTGTATCAGAGGATGAAACAAAACGGTTACTCTCCCATGCATCGAATAACTTCGGAAGATGCGACATCTACATTCGACAGCTAGAACCGCTAAATCAGTGAACAATAATATTGAAGGTTTTATACATAGAGAAACTAAAAATAAAGAGAGTTGCCAAACCTGCAGTAAAAGTTGGCACCACGTTTAGACAGTGGCGACGTATCTCGCAACTGGCCGAACTAAGTACAGTTGGTAACACCGATTGAGATAAGGCGGGTTTTTCAAATGTGTTACTTTTATATGATTGATATGGTATATATTTTATAAGTGATCGATTTGCCATTCTTGTATTCCATATGAATGGTTGTATCATATAAAATACTGGAATGGCAAATCGATCACTAATAAAATATATACAGTAATCGATTCGTAGAAGCTGTTAGTTCGTTCGTGGTTAACATAAAGTTCCAAAGTAAATCTTTATTTCATGATATCAAGAACAAAATTAAACATCTTATAAAACACGAATAATAAGTTGAACACTATAAAAACACATTTTATTGTATCTAGGACAATGTACAACTACAGACAAAACAATAATAAAACTCCGAAAAACAACAAAATTAAAAATATTCTTCAGTCGCTTATCATCAAATCAACCAAAATAAAAACATATTACATTTACAACAAACCTTCAATAATTTTGTTAATTTATTAGCACAAAGGAGACCATGTACTTCGTACTTCCTCAAATGGTGATAGGAAATGAAAACTGATGGATGGAAATAAGTACCAGTTTGTGAAAAAATTTCTGCAACTGATGGATGGAAATAACTATCAGTTTGTGTAAAGCAGCTTATATTTTACCTTGTGAAAGAATATTTCGAGGAATTTCAGCGTCAACTCGAATAACATTCCATTTTCGACGTTGGGTTCATAATTCAAGTCCATGGTATAATTTCTATAATTAATTTTTCGATGACAATTAACAGTAGAATTCTGAAATTATTACGTGGTTTGTCATTTTCTGACAAATGTCGAAATTGGAAAATTATCATGTCGCCAGTCGTCTGTTGATTGCGGGCAGCGCCTCCATGCGCGACTGGCCGTACCAAAAACTTGGTGGTCAAGATCGCCAATGTTTCAAACAGTCTCTTTATTTTTAATTTGTCTATGGTTTTATATGTTAATAGAATTATATTGTATTTGATGATGAAAAAGAATTGACAACGCAAAGCGCATGCCTCTTTCAGCTGATTTGCAAGCTGTCTATGAACGGCAGGAATTATATCATGCACGATCATCCCTCATTCACGAGTCGATCAAAAACAGTATTGAAATCTGTTGGATGTCGTGTCGTTCGTATGTTGGGATTTCAAATACTGATATTCGATGAGTTTATTGGTATTTTTCTATATCAAATTAATTGGATTAGGTTGATGCTGTGACTGCAGTTTCTTTTTGTTGTTCACTGCTCGGGCGGACATCTTGACATTTACAGAGCAATCTGAATTTTTCTCATGTATGGGGATTTTCTAGTCATTTCAATCAAGATTTGATGGATTGAATTTTTATATGGATAGATTGAAATATTATGAAAGATCAACCCTTCGTCCACTATATCTTCGGTTATCTGCAATATTCAAACAAAGCCGATCTTGGGAAATGTTTTGTTTTCCTTCATCACATTAATTTAAATGAGGCACTTCTTTTAGTATACAGTTCTTGCACAGAACTACGTTATCTGTGACAGTTCGGTGCATAGAACACATAATCTTGACGAGATATTGAAAGATTGTTTACCTTTAATCATAGACATTATAACTGATGGATTGGCCGTCAGGTGACTTTATAAGAGAGAGAGAGATGTTGTGAAGGATAGAAATAAGACAAGACAGAATATACAAATTCGCTATGGCATTACATTGGAAAAACCTAATTTGTTTTTTTTTTCAGGGGGAAGTATTGACTACTTTGATTGAGATGAGTTTTGAAAAAGTTCAAGGAGTCACAGGGAGGAACTTTATGCGACATTTGAAAATGTTTTTTATTTCTCTTCTAAAGTTTTCAGAAAGTTCAGCACTGAAAAAAATTATTAATATATATATAATAATTACTTTTTACTAACGAGCGTGACGGAGATCGACGGACAATCCGTAGGGAAGTCTTTCTCATTTCAGCCTGGCGTTGTAAAAGTATACCTTTACTCCGGTGAAGTAAAAATCCCATGTATATTTATAACGTTTGAAGAAAACATTCTTCAATTTGAAAACATATATATTTCTGCGGTTGTTCTCAGAAAAAAAAAGGAAAATTTTGTGAATCAAATAAGTCACATTATACTTTCATAAACATTATTAACCAACATTAGTTTTTAAGCAATTGCTCGGGAAAAAACAACAAATTCTACCCCCGAATCAAACAAAATCCTACCACCCACCTATGATACTATCTAAGTATAATAATAAATCTAACTTCAGCTTCAATATAAATAGAGGCACAAAAATAAAACTGAGTCATATAAACAGGGGAGGTCACATAAAATGTGACCAGTTTGTGCGTGACTGAGGAATTAAATTAAGTTAATTCTTCAGAAACCTGTGAAAATATGTTAAAAAATCCACAAATCACTACCTACACTACATGTTTACTCACCTATGAAATTTCACATCCAGCTAACTAACAATTGTAGGATGCACAGGATGAAGGCATAGGTATTTGAAAATGTTTATAACTTGTCAAACAGTTCAGAAACACTGCATAAATTTATAAAAAACTTGCAAAATACCACACGAAAACACATATAAACAGTTTACGAATCCAATATTTTGCCTGAACTCATTCTGTCCTTTTTCACAGCTTCTGATATCAATGGTCTCTTTCTTACAACCAGTCCATATTATTAAATGTCTATGCCTTTAATCTTTGTGATATGATAACAGATAAAATGATAAGTGAGACAAACATTTTGCATTGATCGAAATGATTGAATCGAAGAATGATAAAGCAAAATATCCTCAACTGCTAACACTGGCAAGACAAAACTGCTTCATTGCAACTTTCCCTTTTCAATCAATAACCATTGGCAGCCCTGTTAATGACTCACAACAAGTTGGTTGAGGTTAGGTTAATTTCATTTCGATATTTTCAAAAATAGAAACACTACGTCAATCATCCACTTCAAAATCACCAGAACGAAAACAATTCTCTGCAAAAATCAATATGTGCTCTCAATAAACCCCTTCAACCTTATCTTTTTCAGTCAGTTATGGATCTGCACACCAAGCAGAGACAATTCTCGGGGCAGCTGTACAAGTACACTAACGTGATGAAAGGCTGGCAGTACAGATACTTCCTGGTGGACGCCAATGCCGGGGTCTTGCACTATTACCTCTGCGAAGGGGAGAAACCGGACGGAACGGTACCCAGAGGAAGCGTACATCTTTCAGGAGCTGTGATATGTCCAAGCGATGAGGACTCGAAAACCTTTACGGTGAATTGCGCTTCGGGTGATATGTTGAAGCTGAGGGCCGTCGATGCGAGGGCCAGACAGGAGTGGGTGAACGGACTGAGGGCTGTGGCCGAATCGCACACCAAGGTAGGAGGTTTGAATGATGTTTTCCTATCATTGGCAATATCAATTTTCAGGCAATAAGCGCAAACAGCCCCCCTCTGCCTCCCAGAGAGCACCTGGCAGTCCTAGACGCCCTGGGTTGCGTACGCTCCCAACTCCAACAAACCGAACAAGCCGACTCAGCCCTGTGCCGAATGATTGAAGCGGCCGGCGGCAAATTTTCCATCGACCCAAACATGCTACTCCTCAAGGCTACTTCGGCGGCCTCCCTGCACTGCCTGACGCAGTGCATGAGCATCCTGCAGCGCAACCAGCACTCACAACAGGCCAGAACGGGGTTCGTTATAGACGATGATTAATATTTCGTTATAAGGCAATGTCTTGACGTGTGCAGAAGGGTGTTCGATGTTCGCAGGTGTTGCTTGAAGTGAGGGAGGGGTTGAGAGTTGGTGGAGTGGTCATTGAGAGTGTCGCACATTTATTGAAATTTGGGGAACACGAGTTTCTCCATTGATTATCAAAAACATTACATACATGTTACACACAGGTACCTGGTAAAAAATTGCATTCATATTACATACAGGTTTCAGGTATAAAAATCAAACATACATCTTACAGCCAATCATAAAAAAGAGTGGGATTCTATAAAACTCCTCAGTAAGAGTGATATACTTTTTGAAATTTGGAAAACACGTGTTTTTAATAAATTATAAAAAACATTACATATATGTTACAACCAGGTACCTGGTAAAACATTGCATTCATATTACATACAGGCTACAGGTTTAAACATACAGCCAATCATAAAAAAGAGGGTATTCTATGAAACTCTTCAGTAAATGTGATTTTCATGAATTATCAAAAACATTACATACATGTTACACACAGGTACCTGGAAAAACATTGCATACATATTACATACAGGCTACAGGTTTAAACATACAGCCAATCATAAAATGTGATTTTCATGAATTATCAAAAACATTACATACATGTTACACACAGGTAACTGGTATAACATTGCATTCATATTACGTACAGGTTACAGGTATAACACGAGTTTTTTCATTAATAATCAAGACTTTACATACAGGTAACTGGCATAACCTTACATTCAGGTCACAGGTATAACAATCAAACATACATCTTACAGCCAATCATAAAAAAGAGTGATATTCTATGAAGTTCCTCAGTAAGAGAATTTTTAAATTTGGGAAACACGAGTCATAAATTATAAAAAACATTACATACATGTTACACACAGGTACCTGGTAAAACATTGCATTCATATTACATACAGCCAATCATAAAAAAGAGTGGTATTCTATGAAACTCCTCAGTAAGTGTGATGTACTTTTTTAAATTTGGGAAACACGAGTTTTTCATGAATCATCAAAAACATTACATACATGTTACACACAGGTAACAGGTATAACATTGCATTCATATTACGTACAGGTTACAGGTATAACCATTACGTTTATCGAAAACACGAGTTTTTTCATTAATAATCAAGACTTTACATACAGGTAACTGGCATAACATTACATTCAGGTTACAGGTATAACAATCTCACAGCGAATCATAAAAAGAGTGATATTCTATGAAACTCCTCAGTAAGTGTGATATACTTTTTGAAATTTGGGAAACACGAGTTTTTCATAAATTATAAAAAAACATTACATACATGTTACACACAGGTACCTGGTAAAACATTGCATTGATATTACATACAGCCAATCATAAAAAAGAGTGGTATTCTATGAAACTCCTAAGTAAGTGTGATGTACTTTTTTAAATTTAGAAAACACGAGTTTTTCATGAATTATCAAAAACATTACATACATGTTACACACAGGTAACTGGTATAACATTGCATTCATATTACGTACAGGTTACAGGTATAACCATTATGTTTATTGAAATTTGGGAAACGTGAGTTTTTTCATTAATTATCAAGACTTTACATACAGGTAACTGGCATAACATTACATTCAGATAAACCAAAATATACTTTTTGAAATTTGGGAAACACGAGTCATAAATTATTACATTACATACATGTTACACACAGGTACCTGGTGAAACATTGCATTCATATTACATACAGCCAATCATAAAAAAGAGTGGTATTCTATGAAACTCTTCATTACGAGTGATGTATTTTTTTTTATTTGGGAAACACGAATTGTTATTGATTAAGCACTGTCGTGAACTGTCAGGTGTCAAACAGTTGATGGGGGTACAAGCAAACTATTTTCCATTAGAGTACTTGTGACTTCCCTGTTGATTTTCTCCAAAAAGCGATATATTTTTTTTTACATTGTTGTGGTTATTGAGTGTTATAAATATGAATAACATATCCAGATAGTTTTCTTTTGCAGATCTGATTTTACAATAAAGTTATTGGAGGAAGCATTGAACCTCAATAAAATAATTTTATGAATATAAAGACTTTATTTCATTAATGAAGTTCAATTGATGGAAATAGCAAGAAACGCTATTCAGGCATTGCTATCCAAGAGAGGCTATAAATCTCATTTATTCTCTTGTTGTTCACATCTTCACAAATGATTTTTTACATTTTCTATTGGACTTATGAGATTCAGACTATTTGACCCATTTTATATATCTTCAATTGCAGAGAAAATACCCTTCCCAGTTTTTTTTTTCAGTAATGTAGATATACTTTTCCAAACTCTGAATTTTTTATTTGGAAGAGCTACAAAACACATATCCTATGATTCAGGAAATGTTTTGGAAAAAAAGTGTTCTTATTCAATGGAAAATTGAGTCCCAGAATATTTCATCAGAAAACATAATCACCAAAAATGTCTGAAAAGTTTATAAAAATCACAACAAATGATTGTTTGTCTTCTGATCAGCTGATGACCGCCATGTTGTGACGCCAGTGCTCAATTATCGAAAACATTACATACATGTTACACACGTGTTACTAGTATAACATTGCATACATATTACATACAGATTGGAGGGGTAACTTTATACAAGCATATCTTAGAGGTTATAGTTATATTCATCAGATCAATAGCAAAACACGAAATAACTGTATATTCCATTAAACTAATTATTAAGATTTTTTTTTTGGGAAATTTTTTTCAATAACATTTCATAAATGTTAGACATATATAACTTCCACAACATTGCATAGCTGTTATATAGAGGTAACAAATAAAACATCTCACAAGATATTTTATCATTTAAAATGTATGATTATTTAGAACATTACATACATATAACAGTGTAACATTGTAGTTATATTACATACAGGTGTAACATTACATATATGCAGGTCAAAAGATTCCTCCATCATTAAAAACATTACCCATATATTACATCTAGATCACTGGTATAACATTCCATTGAACTTGTCACAAATACAGTGAAATAGATGAAGTTTGCAATGGCGAAATTTTGAAAATTAAATAATATATATGCAACATACATATATTGTGAGATATATTTTCCCCAAATTAAAAAAAAGTGAAACACTTTCAATGACAAATTCCCAAACTCTCAGGCTGAGGTGCTAAATGAGTGATTGGGTAACATCAGATAGGCATAGAGATAATAAAGTTTTTTATCGAGACTATTTTAAAGAGATCCATTCTCTTCTGAGAGATGGTCTTTCATATCTTGAACAATTTTTTTTTTGAAAAAAAAAACACTTAGTGTCAATTTTCCTTCAAACAATCCTTGCTCTTTCAAATCATTTGGACATATAAGACAACTCCTAGATATGATTTTTCATAAAAAATTGTGTGTTATTTGTCCGAGCACTTGAGACTAAATAACCATTAGAATAGAATGTATAGGCCTCTCCTATAGCAACTACACTGATCCATAGTTCATATGTAGCTAGAAATAAATAATTTAGGGAAATTCCTCCAAACATAACATAGATACATCCCAGAGATGTCACAGACTATACCGCATCTTGAAAAGTTTCATCTATGCGACATCACTACAAGATGTTATTGCAATGCTACAGCAATATGTCCTTTACGATGTAACTATGATGTATCCTTGGCGATGTAATATGTATTTTACAGAAAACTATGTGTTTTCTTTGTGACATAACAGCAAAAGGTAATTGTGATGTGTCCCTTTCGATGTAGTAGCGATGTGTCATTTGCAATGTAGCAGAGATGTGACATTTGCAATGTTGTAGAGACATGGAGTAGATTTTTTTATCTGCACATATTCATGAATGAAGAAAAAAACATGTTTCCTTGACAACTAAGTTTTTATTCTAAAGGAAACTTAGAAACATCCACAATACATTTAAAATAATAGGTACGTAATTGAGAAAGGCCAGAGTCAAGCTTAAGGAAATTGCAATAGTTAAATCCAAGGTTACATCAGTACATTGCAGGGATTTAACAAAAGTGATATCGCAGGAGTACCTCATTGTGACATCTCAGTGATGTTATATCACAAATGTGTTTTCTAAGTGTTGATATAACCACGAAAACATGAAAAATAATCCACAGAGCATATCAGACAGAAGAGATTCTTACAAAAATGGCGAATGAATGAGGATTTTTGACTGGTTCAGAAAAGGTGTATTGAAAAATTTGACATAGTTCTGCATATCAGGCATGTGCAAAGTCTATGAAAAATTACTCCAATATGATTTTCCTTTCTTCTAAATTTCAACTTGTCTGTGTAAGAAACTTTTATGTTGTAAATATTTCTAGGTATTTTTTAATAATGAACTAATTGGATTAAAATCAAATGGACCAATACCAAGGTATTCGAACAAATTAGGTAATTAGGATATAATGGGGTAATAATTTGAAGAGACTCTATGATAATTGTACAAATTATTTTATGGGTTTTGGAAAACTTAGAATAAGCCTTTTCAAAAAAGTTATGTTTACATTTACTTTCAACTTCAGTAAATTAAAAGAAGTTTGTCAGTAATGGGAAACAATTATAATTTAAAAATAGAGCCTCAGAAGTTGGAGAATAATGAATTTATCAATAAAAATCCTTTTAAAAGAAACCTGTTGCTGAAATTTCTTTGTAGTTGAAAATATTATTTCTGAAAAAGTTTGGAGCAAAATACTTTGTATAGTGTTGAAGAAATGAACTAGTTTTTTTTAGCTGTAATGAAAAAATATGAAGCAACTCTGTACTGTACTTTATATTGCGGTGTTTTCTATGGAGATATTTCTCCAACCTCTGGGGCTAAATTGGCACTTTCTGCCAGCTTCATGTTTCAAAATGTTTCTTTTTCAAAGAAACACTTTGAAATAGTATATCTTTCTTATAGAAATGTTCACATATGCTAACTGCTTATTATTTGCTAGGAAAATGTATCAGATATTCTTGAATTTCCATGGTAAGAAAATAAGGAAAATGAAATTTAAAAAATGGAATAGTTTGTGATTACCAAGAGTGCCACTTGGAGCAGCTTCTAGAGTGAGATAATCAAGAAGAATGACATAATTTATTGTATATATTCCATGTAAATAACTGACACGGTGAATAAAGCATTTACGGAAATTGTTTGTTTTATTTCAACCTGGTAGAAGCTTATCAACATACTACAACATAACCAGTGCGAAGTTAGCAGCCAAACGACCAGTAGTGGTGCCTATAAATAAAATACATTGGAAATTTGTGATGAGTTTCTCACAGTTATCGCGTGTCGCCTTATATGTGATGTTCATATAATAATAAACTTTATTCATATTTTTATCACATTGTATTGTTATAAAACAAGTCAGTAAAATTGTAAAAAACAGAAGACAGTACAGGTATTAACAAAGCGAAGGTCATTGCCAATATACATAACATACTTTAACACACATATCTGATATATACACTTTAACACATAAAATCGTTGGAAATGTTGTACATACACTTCTCCACCAAAAAAACGCTTCAAATGAGTTTTAAAGAGTTAAAGATCATTTTTTACAGAGTCTATGTTAGCCCATCCTAAGTTGCTATTTAGCATTACTCCCAAAAATGTAGTCAACGTGGGGGATGTATATCCACACTTCCAACTTTTACAGTAAAGTTATTGGTTAACTGATTTCTAGAGGAGAATTGCATTAGCTACTATGGTTTTGTTGGAGTGAACTATCAGGGAGTTTTTATTGCACCATGTTGTGACTTGTCCATGCAATATATTGAGCTTATAGACCAGTTCAGTCAAAGATTAAGAATCTGCAGCCAAGGTGGTGTCATCAGCATATAACATGCTGTGGTCTGCATTCATGTGAAGTGGGAGGTCATTGATATATAGCAGAAATATCAGGGGGCCCAGGACGGATCCTTGGGGAACTCCTCTTTCAACCTTTCCAAGTTCTGATATAATATTTTCGATGTGTACACAAATTTTTCTCTTATTGAGTTAAGAAGATAACCAACAAAGGAAGTCTCTGAAACCCAATGAATACAGTTTACTTTTTGACCGACGAAACCAAAAAGGAGAAGGTTTTCTAGTCGACGCGTATATATTTTTTTTTATGTATGACCACGCATAACTTTTTACTGAGACGTCCGATTCCGATAATTACCATTTGAATTTAAAAGATGAAATCCACCCCTAAGGGTAACAAAATGAAGGATATTGATCACTCACCCTCTGAATTCTGGTCCGTTAACCGATTCTATCAGGCATATCTTTGTACTGGGTTCTTCGATTTGGATGATTATTTTTTTATTAGATAGGGTATACCTCATAGTTGATCATAATTGGATTTCGAATGGAATTATCCACCCTTACGGGTAGAACAATGGGGGATAATTGATTTTCACTTGTGAACATTGGCACACATAAGTAGATGACAATGACAGATCGCTATTGTCATTATTTTTGTTCTCCTACATCCGTCACAATCATTATATTCTATGAGAGGATGGAATGATATACAAAGTAATGGAATAAACTAACCAGAACAACAAAAATAATTTATATTACAACTAATAGTAAAAGTAGATAATCATATTATTTAACTGGTAATTGTTGAAGTAAGGTGGGTAAGTAAGTATTTTGGAAAAACAAGTAGGTAGTAATTAGTAGATTTCAGCCACAAAAAATTGAAAAATAAAAACGACGAAATAAACGTTTTTTTTCTCAATAACTAAGCTCCTAAACTAATGTAAGTAACTAATTTTGAGTCGTCGCCAAACGAACAACCAACGAAGATCATTAAATTACTTCAAAAAAATTATCAGAATGTCACCACGCAACTTGATGCCATCATTTTATGCCTTGCCTAATTCATTTGCTTGTTTGTTTGACGCCAACTTAAAATCAGTTACTAACATTAGTTTAGGAGCTTAGTTATTGAGACTAAGAAGGTTAATTTTATTTTTTACTTTTCAGTTCCGTATTTCGTCGGTTTAGTTTTTTGTTAAAAAGTTTTTATTATGATTGATGTCTATACAATCGAAAGCTTTGGACAGATCGAAGAAAAGTGCACTCACATATCTCCCTCTGTCAACTTGTCTATTATCGTAAGAAAACCCAGTTGTTGCACTTTCTGTCGATCTTTCAGGAAGAAACCCCTGCTGTTGCTTCATAATAGCACTTAAAAGAAATGATAGCATTTACATAGCCTTACAAGATGTTTGAACCATTAATGAGCTTCCAGTTATACTCTAAAATACTAAAATAAAATCTGTAAAGGAAGAAAATAGCCGCTTCTATATTTTTCAGAGTGTTTTATGAACTAGAAGATTACACTATACAAACGACTTCGATTCAGGTGGCGTTCAACAATTGGTTCCACCCTCGTGGAAACAAACAAAAAATATTTTTCTGTGAAGGAAAAAAATAGCAGCGTTCATATTTGGTAGAGAGTGTTTTCTCTATCAGAGTAGTATACTGTATGAAACACATCGATTTGGAAAGCGTCTAAGGGGTGTACCACCCTCCTGGAAACTTAAAAAAATCGATTTCTCTTTGAAGGAAAGAAATAGCCATGTTCATACTTTGCAGAGTGTTTTTAATATCAGAAGAGTATACTGTACGAATAAAATCGATTTGGAAAAAGTCTAAGGGGAGGTTCCACCCTCCTGAAAAAATATCCACGTCAATATTTCGTGGAGAGTGTTTCATGTAGCAGAAGAGTACACTGTGTAAAATGACTTAGATTTGAGTGGCCCCTAAGTGGTGGTTCCAGCCTCCTGGAAACTTAAAATCGATTTTTCTGAGAAGGGAAAAATAGCCGCGTTCATATTTTGTGAAGTGTGTTCTATGTAGACGAGTACACCGTAAAAAATGACTTCGATTTAGGAGATGTCTAAGGCGTGATTCCACCCTCCTGGAAACATGGAAAAATCGATTGGCATAGTCTTGAGAAAACAGCCCACCTAGTTGTTTCAGGTTGGCGTTCTTGTTTCGAGAAGAGGTGAGTATTTGGGTTTTCAAAGTGAAGGTAGATACTTCTGCAATGATTGATCTTGGTATGTCACCCTTATTTTTTCCTATCCTGGTAACGAAGCAGAAGTCATGATTATGACGAACAATACTCAATTCCTTATTGATGAATTTCACCAGATCAGATGAACTGTTATTTTCTTCACCAGCTAATCGCCCTACAAGCATTCAATTCTGGCCTTGAGTGTCACCAAATCAGCACTCATGGTGGTTCTGCCTGATATTGCTCTGATATCTCTTTCGTAATTTCCTGGTTGCTTTTCGCTATTAATTCGTAAAGGTCATCAATGATTTTGACATGTCCTCTGTGTGTTAGGCAAGTCGAAATAATTGAAGGCAACTGCAGGGTCAGTACGAATCTTGTGAAAATACAATATGTAATTTTCGAAAAATCCGTTTTGTTTTGTCAGTATACACTCCCAGAGTTTATTATTATTCCCTTTTTGTAGTTCTTTAGTAGCCGCTTTTTATGTGTTTCGTTGTATCTCTCTGGTTGTATGACATCAAAGTTAGCATTATTCGTAACTCACCCTTACAATGACATGAACACCCAACTTTTGATCACTATAGTATAGTGTACTCTTCTAGTTCATAAAACACTCTGCAAACTCTGGAAGCGACTACTTTTTTTTCTTTAGAGAAAATAACTTTTCTAATTTTAGTTTTTAGTATTTTAGACTATAACTGGAAGCTCATTAATGATTCAAACATCTTTTAAGACAATTTATATGAACATTACATATAAGGCAACACGCAATAGCTGTGAGAAACTCATCATCATAGGTACAATATTCAATTAATTTTATTTATAATCGCAACCACTTGTGGTTTGGCTGTTGGGGAGAAAATGGCTGCTAACTTCAAACTGGTTACAGCATAAGGAAACACATCTTGGTCTATATGGTTTTATTTACAAATTGGGGAAAGTAAAATTGAATAGCTACATCTTTCAAAACTCAATCATGAGCACGATATGAGAATTCCAATAATAGGTGAGGTGTCAATTGAACTGAATCTAACTATTTTGGAATCCTTGGGAGTTTCTGTTCATTACACACTCATCGGGTCTTCCAAACTACCCTATCCGCTCCTAAGCTCAGTTCTGATGTTTTTCAATTTATCAGACAGTCGAAGAAACCATTATATAGTATATACACATTATATTCCCCACTATTAAAATTATAAAGGTAAAAAATTCACTAAAACATTTGCTATCCTTGGATTTCTGATTTTGCAATTCGTTCCAGATCGTCCAAACTTAAATTTTCAACTTTCGAATGGAAGTTTCTCATGAATTCGTCAACGATTAGTTTGCACTGTTCCTCAGAGTAGTATTTTCGTAAAAAGATGTTGAGTACTGACATTAAAGACTCTGGTTTTTTTATTGCCACATACAGCTTTGTCCCGTCTCTGATTTTTGGGTAATCTTCTACGCATTTGTCGTCTTGCAAGCACTTTCCTAATAGAATGAGGGTTTGTTGAGGGGCTGGAATATTTATATCTTTTTCGATGCGTTGCTTCAGTTCCAAAATGGTCATTTTTTCTGTTACGTCTACCAGGCTACTTCCACCCTTCAGGCACTTGATCGTTATCTTCATTTTCGAACTTATTCAGTGTTTAGTTCTAGATGGAATGAATCAGCAACCTTAATAATAATTGGAACTGGAAAATATTCAACTAGTTTGTTTTTCAATGAGTGACAAGAGACATATTACTGCTGTGACAGACTTCAAGTACTTTTGTCGAACTCAAAAAAAACCTTTAAAACTTCTGCCTCTCCGATGGACACATGTACCCATTTTCTAAAATATTTTAATTCGCACATGAAGTTTGCCACCTAGAAAGTTTAGCAACAACTTAGAAGTTGAAAAACTGTTTAATGTTTAATTCTTTCATAACATTTAAAAACGTACTCCTAGCGCCTCTGATGGACGTATGCATCGTTACTTCACATAGTTCAAACTTTTCCCGCCAGTTGCTTCGAACTGTCAAATATATTTACATTTGTATTCTAACGATTCTCGAACCAACTAGGGCACAGATTATACACACACATAGGAAGCTCTGCCCATTTCCTTTGTTGTTTGGTTTGCCGCTTCATTGGTCTCGAGATAGGCACAGTTGCCAGTTCTGAATTATGTTATATTTGGAATCAGGACAATACTACCAACAAAGTGATAAGGTCGAAAAAATTAATGAAAAATGAATAACTCGCTTTTGAAATCGTGTATAGTATTGATTGCTCGAGTTTTGAGTTTTGTTATGTAGAATTATATCATTTATTCCTTGAATTTCCTGGTTAATTTTGAATTTTTATAAAGTTGACAATAATGTGCCATAACAGACGTCATTATTCTAAATGGAGGTATTGCCGTAACCCCTTTTGTATATTTAAAATTACCTTGATGTAGGTGAAGATGGGAAAGGGCATCGTTATCCTGACAGTTCTTCCGGGACATTTAAGTTGAGATAGGATTCCATTTCTGTCTAATTTTGTTCGTATTGTCTAGCCTTCTCCCATATGTATTTCTACTTGTGACTAGGGTTCAAAGGAGTCCACCCAAAACACAATAAAATGTCAGTTTCCTTCCATTGATGACACTGCGGTGTACAAATAAAACGCACCGAAAGTTTAGCCATTTGCCTGTTCGCGCTTTCATTCGTTTCAAAATTCTGTCCAGCTGTAGCTAGCTCAGCCCACAGACCTCATAAAATTGAGGTATGTGGCTCAGCCACAGTTTAGTATTATGTGGATCTGAGGCTCAGCTATCGTGTCAGCTTCGCCAACTGTGAGGATTAATCCTCATTCGTGAGGAATTTTTCAATGAGTGAGGAAATTTTTAAGCTATTATGGAAGTGAGGATTTTCTTCGAATATGAAAAAAATTCATATTTCTTGATAGGTGCATTTATGTACGAAAAAACAAAAACAAACAGTGGTAGTAAAGTATAAGTTACGGTTACGATGACAGGCCAAAGACCAAAAGAGGGTTGCCTAGTAATTCTGACCTGACAGCTAAGACCAAAATAACTAAGAGAAGGAGAATCGTTGTGTATTTGTCTGTGGTGTGTTATTTCGTTCAACCGCCACTGCTAGGAGGCACGAAACAAAAATTGCGCTTACCATGTGCAATCCATTCGCACAGCTTGATGAGCATTCCAGTCATAATAAGAAAATTCATTTCAGTGCTTCGCTCGTGATTATATGATTTTATTCTTTCAACCAATCATAAGTCTAGACAATCCGTTACGCAGTGTACCCTCCGAAGGAAAGCTGTAACAACCAAATATCTTACTCGGCTGTGGCGCCGCTTAGCGGTGACAGTAGCACTCATATTGTGATTTTATTAGGGTTGTTTTTTAGCGGTCATGTTTTCACGAGTTCGTATGTTTATCAATGAAATCGTAGTGGATTACATAAAAAATATGACAGTTTTTGCACTATAAGGTAAATATCTAGTTACACCACACATGCACTCTGAATATGGGGAAAATACTTTTCTCACGTGTTTTTGCCTCCTCAACACGAATCCGGAAGAAAAATGCGATGGTCTCATACCGTTCCCGAGTTATAGCACATTGAAAAAAAATAACCCCATTTTTAAGCACCGTTTTCTCGTACAAAAATCACTTAAAATGCCTCCTTCTTTCCACCAGCATAAACAATACACCCTAAATCACTTATATTCGGCACAACTTTGCACAAAATATCGTCGTTTTTATCGAAAAAAATCTTCCTTACACATTTCCAAATAAATAATATTCGTTCCTTTGACAGAAGACATTTCGTAACTTTGCCTTATTTTTCATGTTGGTGATGTGAATCACCGCCAACTTTTCGAATTCAAATGTGAGTAATAGTTTCCCCTTGATTTATGTGTGCAATTGTTGTGGGCGGTGATTCATTTATTACCAACATGGAAAATAAGGCAAAGTTACTAAATGCCCTCTGTCAAAAGTATGACAATTGTTGATTTGAAACTGTATAAGAGGATTTTTTTCGATAAAAACGACGATATTTTGTGCAAAGTTGTACCGAAAATGAGTGATTTAGCGTGTATTGTTTATGCTGGTAAAAAGAAGGAGGCATTTTGAGTGATTTTTGTGCAAGAAAACGGTGCTTGAAAATGAGGTAATTTTTTTTTTAAGTGCTGTAACTCGGGAATGTTATGAGACCGCCGCAAAATACATAAGAAAAGTATTTTCCCCATATTCAGAGTGCATGTGTGGTGTAACTAGATATTAACCCACTATAATATACTTTTAACTAATAATCTTACAAATCACGAAAATATATCAATAAATGAGAACATAAGATTGTGAAGATTTTTTTGGGTTGGCAGTGAGGATTCCATGGAATTTCTGTTGGCAAAACTGTAGCGTGTTTTCGTGTCTCGTGCTCTATGTTTTGCGTGGCCATGTTTTAATTTCTGTGAGGGTTTTTATACTTTTGACAGAAAAGCCGTAAATACTTGAATAATTTGTGAAAAAAGATTAGGAAGGAATACGTTCGAGAAATAAAGGAAACTGTGTGTTTTATCAACTCAGTGAATAATTATAATAGAAGGTAATTACATTCAAACAACTAAAATGCCGTCCTCTAACCTCAAATTTGTTCTAGATGGACATCAGGCCGAATAACACGATTTACATCAACAATCTCAACGAAAAAGTCAAGAAGGAGGAACTCAAAAAATCCCTTTACGCTATTTTCTCTCAGTTCGGTCAAATTTTAGACATTGTAGCATTAAAAACGCTTAAAATGCGAGGCCAAGCTTTCGTCATTTTCAAAGAGATCCAGAGCTCCACCAACGCCCTCAGGTCGATGCAAGGATTTCCGTTCTATGATAAGCCAATGGTAAGCCACTTTTCGGAAAAAATGCAGTTTAAGGAGAATGCACAGATTTAAAAAAATTTTTTTTTGTAAATCAAAGAAAAGTTTTCGAATACTTGCCGAGATACGAGCTTCCAGAAGTACAAAAGGCCTTATTTTTCAGCGCTATTTTCGGCCACTGAAAACAGTCACCATTCGCCCTTCTTTACAAAAACACCACATAGGTGGATACAATGTATTGTTGGTATTATTTACTTGATGTACTTGGAGTACTCTTCAAAGTATTCACTAGGGTAGGTTCGCCAGTTAGCCGGCCCCCTCCAGTAGTCGACCAGAATCTACTTTATTTTATAATATTTTGAAATACGTGCCAATTTTGAGATGCTAGTATACTTAAAAATAATTTGTTGCCTTTCTGAAATAAAACTATTACCTTTTCTTTTCCACAAACCCATCCTTATCCCTGTGATTCCCGCTCAAAGTTAACAGTGTTCACTAGTCCAGTGTTTGAAGTAGTTAGTAAACTTGATTAAAGATCTAGAGCAAAGTGTTTGGAGGTGGGTTTAAATTCACACATAACTATTGAATGTATTTGGGTGTGTTTAGATGGTGGAAAATACTTTCAAAATGTTATTGTTCCGTTCGTACAGCCATATTTTATTAATTTTTTCTTGAAAACAGGGGGGCCGGTCACTAGCATAAAGTTTTGTCAGAGTAGCAGAAGCCGGCCACATGCCGACTACTGGAATATGAGCTATATTTTGTTTCTGTCCCTTTCACACTTGTCCATTCAGGTATCAATTCATTTCCGTCATCATTATACAGTACGAAATGAGCTGATTATCTACACCAGTAGTCGGCCGTGAGGATTTTTAAAAATGAAAAGGTGACAGCGGATAGAATTGAATGACCGACTACTGGAAAAGACATCAATCGCTGAGTTCTCCAGTAGTCGGCCGTAACATTTTAAGCTGGTTTTAGTTTCATTATTTCGGTTAAAATTTGAAATTTTAGCTTTTAGATAGTGAAAAACCAGAAAAAAACGGAAGTTTCATCAATATTCTGAAGAAAATTTGCAAAGAGCGCTCAAAGCTGTAAGAAATGGCACTAAAATTCGCAAATTTTGTCGGAACTGTGGGATTTCGCATACAACACTACAGGATCGGATCAAGGGCCGAGTTGCCAACAAACCGCGTAAAATGGGCCCAGATCCGATTTTAAGTCTGGAGAACGAAAATAAATTGGTTAAATGGATAAACAAATTAGATAAATGTGGGCTTCCAGTTAAAAAACATTGATTCAAACTTTCCAAAAAATAATTGGGGAAGAAAAAATAAAAAGTCATTTAAAGAAGGGAAACCCGGACAAATTATCAGTATTATATATCAATAGAATAGAATAGAATAGAATACTTTATTTGCCCAAAATAACAAAAGATGTTTTAGCATCGTCATAAAAATTTGGTTTCTTGTTTGCTTATATATAAAAAGTATATGTAGTAAGTATAAAAGTACATTCACACATTTCAAGTATGCATAACATAGTATAAAGACATATTAAAAAAAAACAGGAAAGACAATACAGTTAAAATCTTAGTACTGAGGAGAGATCTGCTTCTATGAATTCTTCGATGGTGTAGATGTTAAGTGCTAGAAGGATTTTCTTTATTTTTAATTTGAATTTTGATGTTTGAAGGTCCCTAATATGCGTTGGCAGTTTATTGAAGAGTTTAATAGAGATGTTAATAAAGCTTTTGTGAGTTAATGTTAGTCTATGTTGGGGAATTATCAAATTATTTTTATTTCTTGTGTCATGTGAATGTAAGGTATTTTGTTTTTCGAAATTGCTTTCATTAGATTTAATGTAATATAGGCAGTGATAGACAAATAAGGCTGGGAGAGTTAATATGTTTAGGTTTTTAAAGATATGTCTACATGATTCGTTGTAGGGAGTATTTGTTATTGCTCTGATAGCCTTTTTTTGCATGCTAAAAATGTTTTTCCATTCTGTGGCGTTTCCCCACATTAGTATACCATAAGAAATTTGGCTCTGAAATAGTCCCATATAGGCCACTCTGCAAATTTCTGTGGAAGCTGTTTGTGAGAGTTTTCTCAATAAAAAAGTTATACTAGCAAGTTTTTTTGATAGAGTTTGGATATGGTGTTTCCGCGTTAATTTTGTGTCAAGAAAAAGTCCAAGGAATTTTATGTTTTCTATATCCCCATTGAAATCCCTAAGGGTGAAATCAGTATCAGTTCAAAAAGTTTTTTATTTTTATTTCACCGTTTTCTTTAATTTTATTAGTATAAAGGTTTTATTGTTTGCACTTTTTATTAAGGAGTTTTATTAAAAAACAAATATTTTATATATTGTTTGTATCACGGGCACAATTCACCAACAAGACAGTGATATTATTTTCTTTGCCTATGGTTTTGTAAAATTGACTCTACCTACCCATGGATAAGAATTTTTGCTGAAGAAATTAGTTATTTGTTTTATTTTTTCTAAGCTTTTTTTTCGTTTTTATTTTCTTCTCACTGTCATTATTACTTACCTACCTTGGATACTTGTTCTTAATAATTTTCATGAATAAGTAAACCGCAGGTGACGAGTGGCAAAATACTTCTGTACGGACCTGGTGATTAATCGCCAAAACTACCAGGGCCGACTACTGGTCCACGCCTGGCCGACTAGTGAAATATTAACGGCCAACTACTGGCACAAGTGCTCCATTTTAAGAAAAAAATTAGACAGAAAACCTCTTTAAATTCAATCTTTCTTTTGCTTCACGCTTTAAAAACTGAATTTGAGTGCTACACGCTAACACAAGATTTTTTTAATTTACTTGAAAGAGCTGTCTGCAATTAAAGGTGTAAGTTAAAGTTTAACAAAAAAGGCCGACTACGGGCGAACCTACCCTATATTCTGATGATGTTCAGCACTGAGATGTGAATACGGTTTCATCGAGTTCGAACTTCCATGTCCAGTAATTTTCATAGCTTGTTGTTCACTAACGCCGGATTGTAGTAATGAACTGTCACATAAACCAACAATTTTTGGTGATATGCGAATTCTTCCTGAACTGCATTTTCACCGCAACTTTTCCTCATTTATTCACGATATTTGTCTCCAAATTGGAAGAATTGCGATAACCCGTCCCAATATCTTCTCAAATGAAACATTTGTGCATTGCACTAGGCACGTGTCCCCATTCTCTCATTTCCAGCGGATTCAGTATTCCAAACAGGATTCTGACATCATATCCAAGATGAAAGGGACTTACCAGGAAAGGCCCAAAAAGGTACGCCCGGCTATCGCCAAGGACGAGGACGCACCTAGGAAAAAGAAGAAGAGCAAAGACCCTAACAGGGTACCGGGCGGTGCTAATGCCGAACAACCTCCTAACCAGATTCTCTTCCTGACGAATTTGCCGGATGAGACGAGCGAGATGATGCTGTCTATGTTGTTCAATCAGTAAGTTAATTTCTTCAGTCCAAGTGCCAGTTTTAATCGCTCACTAAGAGTTCCTTTTCATGAACTATTTTATTGGGAATTTGTCAAAATAAATATGATCTAGAAATGTTATAATTTCTCCTTGAACGGGGCCAGTGGCTCAGTAGTATGAGTGTTAGTCTCGTACCTATTGTTTCCACCCGACGCGTGTTCGACTCCCACATCCGGTGGTTTCGGATCCCACTATAAAAGATATGGCCCCCGTGATCTTAACTCATATAAGTTTTTAATAACTTCTGAGTGTTGGTAAATGAACTATGAAAGCCGTTAAAAGACACATTTTAAACTCCAGATAAATTTCTAAAAACCTTTCTTCTTATATTAGCTTCAGTAGTGTTGGACATTTTTTGACATACATTTTTGTTAGCATCTCGGAAGTTGGCCCACTAAAATTTTTTCACATATTTGCCCCCTCCCAAATTTTTACAGTAATTTTTTTGAGACTTCACATACAATAGGTGTTTCAGTAAAGAGGATTTCAAAATTCAAGCTTTTATAGCCCAAATATATATACAGTGTGACCCATTTGAAAGGAACCACCCCTGTAGAACACGCATTTTTCAATCATTCTCAAAAAATTTTTTTTTAATATTGAGCATCAAAAACTGTATTTTGACACACATTTTCATAACTTTAGTTCCATTTCCAAGGCACTCTATGGTTTTTTTTCTTCGACAAAAACGGCAAAAGTTTATTAGGCAATTTTTGTTTTGAAATTTTACTACACCACTGGTGGTCGTTATAAATGAAAATCATTAAAATTTCATGAAAAAATAATGTTTAACAACGAAGTTACAACAACTTTAATTTCGGAAACAAAGTATTTGATTATAATTTTTATTTAGACATATTTAAAATCTGGCAACACTGCCGATACTAAGTAGAATACCAGCGAAAATCCGAAGTCAATAGCTTATTCCGTTCTACAGTTATAATTCCTGAAAGTATGGTAATGTGAGCAATTTGTGGTGGAAGCGATTTTGTAATAAAAATCTGACTACGCCACTGGATTTGTAAATTATAAGCCCTTAAAATAATTTATTTGAGTCTGGGTTATAAGTGTATTCGAAAATAACAGAAAATTAAAAATTCATTTTCAAGTTATGCAGTCTTCCATAGCCGATAAAAACGAAATGAACCGAATCAAGTTTTAAAGTATCAAAATTATTTATTGAATAATAAAACAGAAAGCAGGACAAAAAATGTTCCTTTTAAATTCTGCAAAACTCAATTAAAACAAGCTTTTAGAGAAGGTATCAATAATTTGAGGAAAGCTGAACCAATACATTAGGCATAGGTATTGTACTAAATCAATAGTAGGCTGTGATTTAGTACACCACAAATCGCTCACATTACCATACTTCCAGGAGTTTTAACTGTAGAACGGAATGAGCTATTGAGTTCGGATTTTCGCTGTACAAATTCACTGGTGTTTACTTTGTATCGACGGTGTTGCCAGATTTTAAATATGTCTATAATTTAAATAAAAATTATAATCAAATACTTTGTTTCCAAAATTAAAGTTGTTGTAACTTCGTTGTTAACCAAATTTTTTTTATGAAAGTTTGATGTTTTTCATTTATAACGACTACGAATCCAGTGGTGTAGTCAAATTTGAAAAAAAAATTGCCTATAAACTTTTGCCGTTTTTGACAAAGAAAAAAAACCATAGAGTGCCTTGGAAATGAAACTAAAGTTATGAAAATTTGTGTCAAGATACAGTTTTTGATGCTCAATATTATTTATTTTTTTGAGATTGACTGAAAAATGCGTATTCTACAGGGGTGGTTCCATTTTAAATGGGTCACACTTTATATATAAATATATCCTTAAAAAAACAATCCACTTTGCATTTTCAGTAATTTTTTTTGCATGAATATATTTTTTGCTCTACAAAATTAACATAGATTTTCAAGTAAAAAGTATAGTATTCTTTTTCATTGTATTACTGAAGTTTAGGAGTATACTTAGTGTACTAGGATCAGATTCTCACAAAAAATCAATAAATATCTGGATGATAAAGCAGTTTTAAATGAAACAATTTTTTTTTTTTAAACAACAATTTTTTTGAATGCTTTGAGAAATATTTGAATGATAGAAGAGTTTTAGGGCTTGCACAATCTTCCAAAACTTCTACCATTTCTCTGAGAAATATTTGGATGAAAACCATTTTCTTTATAAGAGATTTGGATGATGGGGATGATAGTTTTAGAGGATGTTAAATCTTCTAGAACTTCCACTATTTCTCTGAGCAGTATTTGGATGGTAGATGTTAAATCTTTTTAAACTCACCATTTTTTAGATTGCTCCGATTTTATTTAATCTTCTTAAAACTCCTACCATAATTTGGGATGCTTTTTAAGACATCTGGATGATAGGGGAGTTTTAGAGGATGTTAAATCTTCTAGAACTTCAACCATTTATCTGAGAAGTATTTGGATGGTAGATGATGCTAAATCTTTTTAAACTCACCATATTTTGTGAATGCTCTGATTTTATTTAATTTTCTTAAAACTCCTACCATAATTTGGGATGCTTTTCAAGATATTTGGATGATAGGGGAGTTTTAGAGGATTTTAAATCTTGAACTCAACCATTTATCTGAGAAGTATTTGGATGGTAGAGGATGCTAAATCTTTTTAAACTCACTATTTTTGGAATGCTCCGATTTTATTTAACCTCTACCATTGCTCTGAGAAGTATTTGGATGGCAAAACTCACCATTTTTTGGATTGCTCTGATTTTATTTAATCTTAAAACTCCTACCATAATTTGGGATACTTTTTAATATATCTGGATGATAGAGGAATTTTAGAGGATGTTAAATCTCTTAGAACTTCATATGTTATTGAATACTTTGAGAAATACATGTATGGTACAGGGGTTTTAGATAATGCTAAATCTTCTAGCAGTCTGAGAATCATTTGAATAGCAGAGGAGTATTGCTAAATGCTAAATCTTTAAATTTCTAGCTTTTTTTGGAATGTTTTGAGAAATATATGGAATGTAGAGGAATGCTAACTATTCTAAAACTCCTATTTTTTTTCCGAAAAATCTGAGAAGTGATTCAGCTTGCTTAATTATAAAAAACGGAATATATCATATTAGCCTCAAAATTCTTGTGTCCTTGCAAAGATAACAAAAAGGAACTGCTTTAATTTTTTTTATTTGTTGATATGAAATATTCTTTCCATTGTTTTGGAATGCGCCTACCATTGTTTTGGAATGCTTTTAGAAATATATAGATGGTAGAGAAGTTTAGAGGGTGCACAATCTTCTAAAACTTCTACCATTTCTCTGAGAAATATTTGAAAGGTATAGGATGCTAAATCTTCTAAAACTCACATTTTTTTTTGGGATGCTCTGATTTTATTTAATCTTCTTAAAACCCCTTCCATCATTTGGGATGCCTTTCAAGATATCTGGATGATAGGGGAGTTTTTAGAGGATGTTAAATTTTCTGGAACTTGATATTTTTTGAGAAATACAGGTAGGGTATAGGAGTTTTAGAGAATCCTAAATCTTCTAGTAGCCTGAGAATCATTTCAATGGTAGATGCTAAATATTGTAACTTCTAGCATTGTTTTGGAATGTTTTGAGAAATATTTGGAATGTAGAGGAATGCCAAATATTCTCAAAACTCTATTTTTGTTGCGAATAATTTGAGAAGTGATTTAGCTTTACATCATTGTAATCCTTTCCATTGTTTTGGAATGCTTCTACCATTGTTCTGGAATGTTTTTAGAAATATATAGATGATAAGTTTTAGAGGTTGCTTAATCTTCAAAAACTCCAAACATATTTTTAATATGTTGAAACATTTGAATAAAAAAAAAATGGATTGAAAAAACAATTTTAGTATCATTAGTACAATCTACATTGATCCAAAAACAGGAAATTGCATGCCTATGATGAAACCTGTTTAGGGTAAAAGGTGTATAGAAAGAGAATTGATAATTTCACATCAGAGAACTAAATGATTTTATTGATTGTTCTAAAAGATTATACATTTTCTAATAATTATTAATAATATTATTGAAAAGGATCAACAAGTTACATGTTAGTTACAAATGGTTCAGGGTACTTTTTTTTTATTTTTACAAGCTTTTATTCATTTTACTGCTACGATTTTTTTTAAATTTTGCGACTCCCACTCATAGAAATGACTTGAAATTTGACATGTATGTGAAAAATTCAAAAATTAGTTCGAAATTTGTATTTAAGCGTTTTTGGGGTTGCGGATTACGATTTTGCTGTCAAAATGCCGATGTGTTTAACGATTTTTGGTCAGAATCTATTTAAAATTCTTCTAGAGATTTTTTGGGTAGCATATCATGAATTTGGTGTCAAAATTAAACAATCCAAAATAGCGCTCCAATGCGAATGACATGTTTCCTGATTTGTAGTCACAATTCATTAAAAATTGTGGTATTGGGAGTTTTTAGAGTTGCAGGTTATGGATTTTCGGTCAAAATTCAACTATTCAAAAAGGAGCCTCAGAACTGACCGACGTTTTTTGTGATTTGTGTTCCGAATCTAGCCATTTGAGTTTTTTTTGGGTTGCTGATTATGAATTTCATGTGAAAATTCAACTATTCAAAATGGCGCCTCAGAAAATTAGGAGGTTTGAGGCCTCACATTATTAACTTTCTGACAAAAGTCAAGTTGAGATGGTGGTTCCAAAATATCGGATGATTTTTGTGATTTATGCTTCAAATCTAATGAAAATTGCCCTGTAGGGACTTTCTGTAAAAATTCAACAATTTAAAATGGCTGCTTACAACATTGCTCATGTATTTCTAATAAAATTTGATATCTGGAGGGGGTTTGGGGCTATAAGGTGAAAGATAGTAGATCAATCATCAAAGTTTAAAAAAATGGCATTTTATTGGTAACTAGCTGACCCGACAGACGTCCTGTCCAAATGCTTTTGACTCCTACCGCTTCCTGTTGTCCCGTTATATCGTTTTCCCGTTATCCCGTTTTCCTGTTATCCCGTTTTTTCTTTATCCCGTTATCCCCTTATCCTGTCATCCCGTTATCCCGTTTTTTTCGTTATCCCGTTTCCCGTTTTTTATTTATCCGTTTTTCCGTTATCCCCTTATCCTGTCATCCCGTTATCCCGTTTTTTCGTTATCCCGTTATTTGACGTTTTATGTCACGTCACATGGGAACGCGGGCGAACGGGATAAAAAGTATCCTATGTCCATCTCCTGGTTCCTCATTTTCAAGTTATGCAGTCTTCCATAGCCGACAAAAACAAAATGAACCGAATCAAGTTTTAAAGTATCAAAATTATTTATTGAATAATAAATCAGAAAGCAGGACAAAAAATTTTCCTTTTAAATTCTGCAAAACTCAATTAAAACAAGCTTTTAGAGAAGGTATCAATAATTTGAGGAAAGCTGAACTAATACATTAGGCATAGGTATTGTACTAAATCAATAGTAGGCTGTGATTTAGTACACCACAAATCGCTCACATTACCATACTTTCAGGAGTTATAATTATAGAACAGAATGAGCTATTGACTTGGGATATTCACTGTACAAGTTCACTGGTGTTCTGTGTTGCCAGATTTTGAATATGTCTATAATCCAAATAAAAATTATAATCAAATACTTGTTGTAACTTCGTTGTTAACCAATATTTTTGTATGAAATTTTGATGGTTTTTATTTATAACGACTACGAATCCAGTGGTGTAGTCAAATTTTAAACCAAAAATTGCCTGATACTTTTGCTGTTTTTGACAAAGAAAAAAAACCATAGAGTGCCTTGGAAATGAAACTAAAGTTATGAAAATTTGTGTCAAGATACAGTTTTCGATGCCTCATATTCAAAAATGTTTTTTTGCGATTGATTGAAAAATGCGTATTCTACAGGGGTGGTTCCATTTTAAATGAGTCACATTGTATATAGATTAATCAATACTTCAACACAATAATTGGTAAAACTAAATTAAACTTTTTCCAATATAACCTAAATTATATCGATTCTTTTTTAAAGATTCCCTGGATTCAAAGAAGTACGATTGGTGCCGAACAGGCACGATATTGCATTCGTGGAGTTTGAAAACGAAATGCAATCCGGAGCCGCTAAAGACGCCCTGCAAGGATTCAAAATCACACCTACGCATGCCATGAAGATATCCTTCGCTAAGAAATAAGAGTCTGAGTTGTGTTAGAAAGTTGATTTTTGTATTAATATGAGGCGAGAATGTGTTATTTATGGATTTCTTTATGTAATTCGTACTTTGTAGGTGATTTATATAATTTTTTTCCAGTTTGTTTTTTTTTCAATATCTTGAGTTGTTACACAATGGATACGAAATAATTGGTGGCGCATTCAATTTTCTTGTTTCGGCATCCGTGGACATCTTCCGAAGGTGTCGGTTTTTTATTTAATTTATGAATTCCACGGCATTACTGACCTGAAGATATTCAATGTGCCACCAGTATGATTCTCTGGTGAATAATTTGTAGCTGATACATGGAAACAATGTTTACCCATCATATGGTCTCCTATAAGGAGAAATAATAAAAACTTGTGTCTCTGTGAACCTGCAATTGTTTTTATTCGATTTGAGTGAAATAAAGTGTTTTTTTGCAACTTGTATCATTACGTAATTGTTGATTGGGCGAAGAAGGTTTGGAATCGTGGCAGCTAGGACAATGAAGGTGATCTAAATATTGGAAAATGATCGACGTATCGACATTTCTTTGACGTCTTCTTCAGCGGTAAAAATACAAAATAGGTTTACAATAAAGGTGAGTTTAAAAAAAAACATTCAAATAACAATAATATGTCAAAACGTAATAAATAAAACAAATTCAGGAACAGTAATACAGTCGAAACTGGATATAACGACATTGAAGGGACTGTATATCCGCTATATCCTATAGTTGTTATAAGCAATATATTTTTACAAGCTTTTATTTAACTTGCTTCATTCCAGGCGCGGATCCACCCATGTGGGCACGGTGGGCATGCCCACAACCCTAAAACCCTAATTAAAAAATAAAAACAATGAACCGTGTGCGATTTGGAGCGCAGCACACACACATTGTGAGCGAGCACATTGGTACATTTTCATGTTTCATGCTAGTCGCTCAGTTGATGTGACCAGTGATAAATGAACCACGTGTAGTAGTTTGTACTGTTTGTAAACATAACCAAACTTGAATCGAGCGAACTTGAGCGAGTCCGTAGTCCAACTCGCACTTGGCCGAATTTCGGGTGACCGTGTCCACAACATTTTTTGTGGGCTGGATCCGCGCCTGCTTCATTCGTATGTCATTCTGTCATTCTTTCCGGTTCACATTTTTTTATCCATTTTTGGAGCTTTTGCCGACATCCGATTGGGCTGAAATTTAGCAGGTGTTCATACTTCCGGTGACAATTTTGAATTTTTGTTAGAGAAAAAAACAAAATGGCGGCTCCAAGATGGCGGAGGAGTTTTGTGATTATGGTACGATTCGATTCTAAATTGGTATGGGGGGTTTTCGGGGACGGAGATTGTGAATTTTTTGTCAAAATAAAAAAATTCAAGATGGCGGACAAGTTTTTGATTATGGTCCGATTCGATTCAAAATTGGTGTGTGCGGGTTTTTGGGGTCGGAGATTATGAATTATTTGTCAAAATTTATGAAATTGAAATGTCGGCTCAGGGAATTTTTGTTATAGAAAAAAATTGGGGGGGTTTTCAGGGTCGAAGATTAGGAATTTTTCTTCAAAATTCATATAATCAAAATGGCGGCTTCAAAATGGCCGATGATCACAGTGTTTATGGTCCGATTCTATTCAAATTAGTATGTGGGGGTTTTCAGGGGCGGAGATTATGATTTTTTCATCAAAATTCACAAATTCAAGATGGCGGACGAGTTTTGTAATTATGACCCATTTGATTCAAAACTGGTATGTCGGGGTTTTTGGGATCGGAGATTATGAATTTTTTGTCAAAATTTGTTGAATTGGAATGATGGCCAATGGAATTTTTGTTATAGACAAAAACAAAATGGCGGACGAGATTTAAGTTTATGGTCTGATACGATTCAAAATTGGTATGTGGGGATTTTCAGGATCGAAGATTTCCGTCAAATTTCATAAAATCAAAATGGCGGCTCCAAGATGGCCGATGATCTATATTTATGGCCTGATTCGATTCAAAATTGGTATGTCGCAGTTTTTGGGATCGGAAATTATGAATTTTTTGTCAAAATTTGTGAAATTGAAATGGAGGCTCATGGAATTTTTGTTATAGAAAAAAACAAGATGGCGGACGATATTTAGGTTAAGGTCCGATTCGATCCAGAATTGGTATGTGGGGGTTTTCAGGGTCGAAGATTAGGAATTTTTCTTCAAAATTCATATAATCCAAATGGCGGCTTCAAAATGGCCGATGATCTCAGTGTTTATGGTCCGATTCTATTCAAATTGTTATGTGGGGGTTTTCAGGGTCAGAAATTATGATTTTTTTATCAAAATCCACAAATTCGAGATGGCGGACGAGTTTTGTAATTATGACCCGATTCGATTCAAAATTTTTATGTCGGGGTTTTTGGGGTCAGATATTATGAATTTAATCGAAGATTATTGATTTTTAGTTAAAATTCATGAATTGAAGATGGCAACTCCAAGATGGTGGATGAGTTAATCTGTAGATGGTCTCCTCATTGAATTACTAGATAGCTCAGAACTTACAGGAAAAATGCCTCATAATAACGATGCTTCAACATGCATAGATTAAGGCATACTTAAGTACTAAAAAGCACAAAATAAGATAATTAATAAAAAACCTTTTTAAAGACAAACTTTTATTCAAATGTACTAACAAGTCAAAAATTATTGCTTTCGTTGTGTGACATAGGTTATTCCGAGAGTTATAGATTCAAAAGCTTGTCGCTTTTGTATTCGAACTGAAAACTTTGCGCAACAAGCTTTTGAATCTATAACTCGCGGAATAACCTACGTCAAACATCCAAAACAATTATTTTTTACATCTTAGTGCATTTGAATAAAAGTTTGTCTTTAAAAAGGTTTTTATTAATTATTTTATTTCCTATGCTTTTCTTTGTGTTGTTCCATCTAGGTTATACTTTTGACTTTGATCGCTTCCCGGTTATCTTCTTATCCCGTTTTTTCATTATCCCGTAATCCTGTTTTCCAATTTATAAATTATATATATATATATATATATATATATATATATATATATATATATATATATATATATATATATATATTTATATATATATATATATATATATATATATATATATATATATATATATATATATATATATATATATATATATATATATATATATATATATATATATTTCAAAGTAATGAAATATGAAGAGTCTATAAAGAAGCATTCTAAATCATTTCCCGACGAACCACACCCCATAAAAAAAACCGCTACAAGTATATATACATATACCTATAGGTCTTTAAAAATCCCATAGAAAAAAGCACTTATTTAGATAGTGTAATCCTTTATTTCAACTGAAAGTACTTCAATGATCCCTTATTTTAAATGTAAGTACTGCATCGATATTTTATTTCAAATATAGGTAGTGAATGGATCCTTTAATTCAAATGTAGATATTGTATGGATCCTTTTATTCCAAATTTAGGGTAGTGTCTGTATCCTTTATTTCAAATCTAGGTAGTGTTCGGATCCCTTTATAACAAATTTAGGTGGTGTATGCATCATTTATTTGAAATTGAGACAGTTTAGGGATCTTTCATATTTAGGTTGTGTATGGATCCTCTAATTCAGCTGTAGGTAGTGTATTTATTCCAATGTTAGTAGTGTATGGAGCCTCATACTTTTCAATGTGGTTTTCTTCAAAAGGCAGGGACCGTAGTTGCACCTCTGTCTAAGAGATGCTACAATAAGCGACTACTACAAATTTCTTCAACTTTCCGAAGAACCTATGGAGTTTGGTTCTACTATTGAATAAGAGATGTCCGGTCAGTTTTATTCTAAATATATTTAAATCTTTATTGACGGTATTGCATTGCATACATATTTCACAGAAGATGAACAAGATGGCTTGATAGTTATTTATGCAACAAGTGCAATAAACACTTTTTGCACGAGTTGCATACAATATCTTTTCCACGTTCATGCAAAAACCAAAAAATTGTTTATTCAGATGGCCCTAAGTGTGGGAAAATAAAAAAGCGTACTAAAAATTGCGTCGATTTGACGTTTATGTTTGTCATGATCAGAAATGACAGATGAGTGCAATAAACATTTTATTGCACCGTGCAATAAAGAACCACTTTTTTCACTAAATATAGTTTAATAAAGTATTTTTTTGCATGAACGTGGATAAAAATACTAAATTAATTTAAACCTAAAGCTTGACAGAAAAATTCAAATTATACAATAAAACTACAATCATTGCTACAATATTCATTGTATATCTTTAGACAATGATAAAACACTGAAAGATTACAGATTTCATCAATCTTTCATGAATAGAGAAATTATCTTGTTCCACCTCTCCGTAATAGGTGGCAGAGTGATAATCTCCTTCAAGAATTAAACTGTTTAACAGAAACATTTCATATGATAGTCAATTGAGTGCTCACATCTTCCAGTCTATCCTACAGTCTGGTTAGAGCTATTTTCTCCACATAAGAATAAGTTGTGAAACAACTACAATAAAGGTTAAATTTCATTGATCAGAGTTTAGTTCTACTATTGACTAAGAGATGTCCCGGTCAGCTTTTTTCATTACAGATTCCATCAATCTTTCATTAATAGAGAAATTATCTTGTTCCACCTCTAATAGGTGGCAGAGTGAGTATCATTTCAAATAACTTCCTTCAAGAATTAAACCCATAGAAATATTTTATTTGATAGTAAATTGAGTGTTCACACACATCCTACAGTCTGGTTAGAGCGATGTTCTGCACATAAGAATTAGCTGTGAAACAACTACAATAAAGGTTAAATTCCCATTGAAAAGAAGGAATCAATTTAGGAGAGTTCCCATAAAATTCTTAAATGAAAATTCATTGGGGGAATAGCAAAAATATGCTCGGAAGACTTTGCCAGAAGCTGATATTCAATCGACAGCAAAAAGTAGGAGGTTCTCAATCGGATATGAATGTTTTTTCATATATGAATGTTCACTCATTAAAAAAAATCATACGATTTGATATACAGGGCGCGACAGAATAACTGTCCCTATATCTATGGAATAAAGTCTATGTACCTATATGGATGATCTCAAAGTGTAGCTACCATACAGGGAAGCCTGTTTTTCCTGTGAAATGTACAGGGTGAGTCAGAATAATACCTCCAAACTCCATTTATTAATATTGTTGAACCGATTTGGATGTCACATTTTGCATAGTGATCCTACAGAATAGGGAGAGGTTTTTAAGCTACTTTTTTGTAGTTATATAATAATAATAATATACAATTTATTCACTTTTTTCTGCACAAAGTATATACAAGTTCCTTTAAACAATATATGGTGAATAAATCGAAACAAGAACTTACGAAGCAGAGAACTGCTTGTGTGTAAGGAATAGTAGGTGATTTTAAATTATGCTGGCAATCATGTTAATTATATACAAGTTAAAATTGTTTATGTGGGGAATGATTACAAGTAATTAAGTCATATATAGTTAGGGACAGTAGACTGAATAATTAGAAACAAACTTAGCATGACAAAATTCATATTGTAGCTACATGCATATGGTATAAGATATATAAAAGAACTCACATATTGTGAGGTCAGGATGAACATGTATGACGCATGTCGGAAAACAATAATAATAAAATATAACATTCATATCAATTATATATAAGGTAACATAAGGTAAAATAAGGTAGAATAAGGTAAAATTATTTGTATAGGGAAACGATTACAGTTAATTAAGACATATTTAGTAAGGGACACAGTATAGTAGATTACATCCCAGACAGCACGGAATATTCCTAGAATATTCTCTAAATATTCCTAGATATTCACATGCCTCTAGCATATTCCAGGAATATTCCAATATGCATATTCCTGGAATATTCTCGAGAGAATATACCACGAATATTCTCGTGAGAATATTCCTGTATGAATATTCATAGAATATTCCTGTGTGAATATTCATGGAATAATCATGTATGAATATTCATAGAATAATCAAAATTGAATATTCTGTATTGTATATTCATGGAATATTCTCCCTTATTTCTATTGAATGAACACCAATAACCATTTTCGAGTTCAAAATATGGGAAAAGTTTGAGAAAAAGTGCGAATAGATGTATTTGATTTGCAAAAAGAGTTTTTGTTCAGTACTACTGTACTGACCAAATTATAATTGGTCGGAAAATATCGAGGTACACCTTTACGACCAATCATAACCATTCCGCGCGCGTCATTCCGGTAGTCGTAGCTTAACCCGATAGCAGAGCTGTAAAGTTGAATGCATTTTAAATTGACATTTGACATCTTTTGTTTTTTTACTGGTATGGTTTACTTTGCATATTTGTATGTGAAACTACTGTGTTTGGAATTGTTTAACAAATATTCTTAATAATCACCACAGTGTGGTAAGTACACTTTTATGTTACCATTCATTTCATTCCATAAAAATTTCATTTGTATATCACTGATCATTTCATTTTCAAGGCGTTTTCTACAAAATGCCTAAAAGAAAAAGAAGCAGTGCTAGGTATAAAGAAGTACACCAGGAAACTGAAAATATTCTTAATACAATTTCCACACAAACTCCGTCACTTCATGCAAAAGGACAGTACTCAAGTTGAAACTATTAGTGATTGAATGAATTCAAGTTTTTCTGATTCAGATACCAGTAGTACGATCTTGCAATTCTTGTTTTTCAGAGATATCCCTGGAGTGATAGAAGAAACGGGTTAATAAAATATGTGTTATTATTATTATAACTATATAGAAATATACCTGTTCAAATTCATGTTGTTTTATTTCATTGTAGGGAAGGGGTACGCAGTCTGCGGAAATCAAATGTTTTTTTTTCTGAGTGGAACCTGCAATTCCAATCCACAAATACTCTGAGGAAAACAATTACGTATTGCACTACTACATAATTTTTGAAATTAAGTTTTGTTTCTTGGCGAATGTAAGCAAAAACATTGCTTGAATTGTCAGGCATAATTGTAAAAGTGCCATTAAGATTTTATATTTGAGGATACTCATGTGGGAAACAGTTGTATTTTTCTTTACTTTCTTAATTTCTGAAATTCAGGGAATGGTTATTTTGTTCTGAAAACCCTTTAGGATATTTAGGGAATATTACTATCATATTCCTGAATTACTTTGAATATTCTCGGAATATTCATAGAATATGTTCATGGAATTTCTAGGAATTCCATTCTGGAATATTCATGGAATATTGTAGGTATATTTTGGATATACAAGGAATATTCCAGGAGTATTCTTTCTGGAATATTCTGGGAATATTCTGGATATTCCGAGAATATTCCTCAGGGAATATTCAAGGAATATCAAAATTTTCCCCACCAGCACATTCTAGGAATATTCCAAAGAATATATGTATATTCCTGGCACATTTAAGAATATTCCAATATCCCAAAAAGAATATTCTATGAATATTCATGGAATATCCAGTGCTGTCTGGGATATTTAGAAATAACTTAACATGATAAAATTCATATACACCTACATGTTTTTTCAGAAATTTGAAATGTCATAACTTTTTTGTACTTACATGTATCACGTTTTCTAGTGGAAAAATCGATATTTCTAACATTTTTGTGTAAAAAATATATTTTTGGTAGAGGTTGCTGCGAGCAACTGTTTTCGAGTTATTGTGATTTGAAATAATCAATGCAAGTGATTTTGAATGACAAAATTTTCAAATTAAAAATTAATTTAGTTAAAAAAAAATATTTTTCTTTAATTTTATTTTGAAATAGGAATCGGGTGTTATTACAATTTAATACTAATAATAATAACAGTAATTAAGACCAATTTAATACTAAAAGAGTTAGTTGAGGGTAATGTTTTTCGAAATGGCCATCTTGCACCATTATGCATGCGTCGGCTCGTCGTCTCATGGACCCACGTACACGTTCCATTATACCTGGTGTATATCGGATAGCGTCACATCCAGCAATGATTCTTTGACGAAGTTGTTTGGTTTCTATTGGCACCGTATAAACTAGGGCCTTCAAGTGACCCCACTAAAAAATATCGATTGGATTTAAATCCGGGGACCTCGGAGGCCAGAATTGATTTGGAACTTCAGCGCCTCGACCGATACATCAGTTTCTAATCGCTGATTTAAAAATTCACGAACTATTAAAGTAAAATGCGTTGGCGCTCCATCATGCATAAACCATATTCCTTGTCTCAGCAAAAGTGGAATGTCTTCAAGTAATTTCCATTAAGAGGCCCTGGAAAAAAGTGGGGACCTATCAAATAATCCCCAACAATACCAATCTACACATTCAATGAAAACTGGTGTTGAAACCTGGACTGGACTGGAGTATTGCGTTAGGGTTTTCGTCACACCACACATGATTATTTATTTATTTTATTCATTTATTATGGGATACAAACAGGACTAGCCCAAAAAAAATGTATCCTCTAAGTAGTTATAGAAATTACAATATTATTATGAAAGTTCATTATGGCGCTCTTTGAAAAATGTGCCTCGTCGGTGATTAATATCTCTGCAGTAAATTGAGGGTTTTGTGCAATTTTCTGCAGAATCCATTGGCAAAATGTTACACAGGGAAGGAAATGTCGGGGCAACAATGCCTGGAAACGCCGTATGTGATGAGGATACAACTGATTTTGTTTGAGAATCAACCAAACTAATTTGTGATGTACGTTCAGATTTTGCGCAATTTTTCTCGTGCTTGTCTGTGGATCTTTTTCGATTGCCTGAAAAACAGCTTCTTCAACTTCTGGTGTCCTAGTAGTCAACGGTCTGCCTGCCACTGGAGCTTTTTTAATGGATCCAGACTCCATAAGCTCTGAAAAAGGTTTCTGAATGTCTGGTGATTCGGCGCTCGTTGATTAGGGAATCTTGCATTATAAATACGTCTAGCCTCGTAGCAATTGCCATCGGCAAGACCGTATCCGTAAATCGTACAAGCCATTTCGCTATTTGTGTATGCTGCCATTTGAAAAAGATTGGAACACAAATACAGAAAACAACTTCACTGTCACAAGAACGGATTGAAATGACATGACAAGTACTCACCTGAATGTTATTTATTTAAATCGGAAAAGAGTCCAAAAAACTGTGTAACAAAAAACAACAATCATTTTTTGAGTACATTCAATTGTTGAATGTAGAAGACCATCGAATGAAAGAAGACAAATTGATTGGCGTATCTATTCCGATATTAACTACTTAGAGGAGACTTACGAGCCCCACGAAAATAATTCAAATGCATCGATTATTTCAAATCCCAATAACTCGAAAACAGTGGTTCGCAGCGACCTCTACCAGAAATATATTTTTTCACAAAAATGTTAGAAAAATAGATTTTTTCACTAGAAAACGTGATACAGGTACGTACAAAAAAGTTATGTCATTTAAAATGACTGAAAAGACAAGTAGGTGGCGCCACCCCCACGAAAGAGACAAACTAACATCGAATTTGATTTGTCATTGAAAAATACTCCCAGATATCAAACTTTACTCAAATATCACAATTATTTTGAAATGTATTTCACAAAAAATGAAAATAAGCATTAAACTTTGACAACCTGCATCTCAGAAACGAATGATGATGTTAGAGTGAAAGGTAACGGGTCTTGACGGCCATTGATAAGTACGTTTGATCTTCGATTCATTTCTAACATGAACATTAAATTATGGAAGGAAAGGATTCACGAGTGTGTGTCGATTCCTATGTCCTCGAATGGCTCAGTTGGTTAGAGCGTATGGCTGGAGATCATAAGATCGTGGGTTCGACTCCCACTTGAGAATGCTTTTTTTCTTTAATTTATTAATTTGTCCAATATGCCACAAAATTCCCTACTTTCATGTATTTCTCTCGGACACAATATTTCCACTTTCACATTTTCCGAGATTTTTCAAAATAAGGGTACTTTACTCTTGTCTCAAAATCAAATTTTTGAAGGCTCCTCGTATATTACGTGTGTTTTACTATATTTTGTTGGTGCATGTTTCAGGGGATGCACAAACTTTTACCAAGAATAACTTTTGTCGAAAAACCCTCAATAAATAAGGTTCCCATATGGTGCATACTTAGTTTGAGGATGACACTATCTAAGAAGATGACTGTAAGTTCAACTCAAAAAACAAGAAATGTTACTGATTTGTTCTACAACTAAAACAATCGAATTAATCTTTTGACTCGTTTCCCATTTGAATCTAAGCTCACTCCATCATCGCCTAGACAATGTTATGTACAATAGATCGGAATTTATATAATCACACAAAGAGCAGTCGCCAGTGATCCCGAAGTTTATTATCGCCCAGTGAATAATAAAATCTATTTTATTGAGAGAATAAACGCCACTTTAATTAGCGAACCGCTTCGGTGGTCCGAGAAATACGATCATAATTTTTGTGACACTGTATAATGAATATTGAAATGAGTTTTTTTCTCCTTGATAATGGTCTGTCATATATAATAATCAGAAAATGGATAATAATCAAGAATCAAAGTAAAAGTGATGTGTTCCTCGTTTTTTCACCGACAGAAAAGAAAGGAAATAAATACGATGATTTAGAAATTGAATTAGAATTATTAATGCCTTAATATTGAAAGAAATGTCTACCTTTCGCTTGAAAAGCTGAATTTATAATTGTTCCTCCTTTGTTATGTATTAATCTTTTAGTATTTATTACATCCTATATGGGATATCACAGATAAAGATTGTCCGACTGAACTGTCAATGAGATCTTGTATGAATTGTACAAAAAAGTAGTTTAAACTAAAAGCCAGTGGAAAGTTGTTATTTCTATAATCAATCCAGAGAAACCAAACATTACAGGCTTTTTGAAGGACTCAAGAAATCCTCAAACCCCTAGTTGTCATTTGATCATGAACAAAAACACATTCATAATCTATAATTGAGAGGGGGGTTTTCCATAAAAATTAACAAAATTGTTGAACATTATTTTTATTATTCAATTAGTCGACTCGACAGACGTCGTGTCCAAATTTCTATATTCCCTAAGAAAAATTTCCTGAAAACTCTCGTTTACGTAGATTTTTTTTCCTATATTTTTCTTTGTGTTGTTCCATCTAGGCTATGCTTTTTTCTCTGTCGGGTTCCCGTTCTCCCGTTTTTTCGTTATCCTCTTATCCCGTTTTCCCCTTTTCCCGTCATCCCGTTACCCTATTTTTCCGGTTTCCCGTTATTCCGTTTTTTCCTTATTCCGCTTTGTCGTTATCCCGTTTTCCCATTTTATTATATATATTGTTATGTATTGCTATTTGAAATAAATTTGTTTTTATAATGAGATTGCTAATAATTTTGCTATTCTTTGTGAGCCAGATTGATATGATATAGATACATATTTTTGCCCTGTATAATATTGCAATGATGTAATAATAATTGCTAGCTACGTCACTGTTCTCTCGTCACGTTGCTGCCAATTGTTATCATTTTTCTTACCACAGCTAGCACAGTTGGTACACCTCTTATCTCAGATAGCCGGTTCAAGGCAATTTAGCCACTACTTGATATGTCAAAACTCAATTTATTCAATGGTCGTAGGAATGATTGTTGATCATTGTAGAAAACAAACAACAAAGTATCAAAAAGCAATTATTTCCTTTATTCAGGAAGACTTAATTTTACCTGGCCTACGAGAAATAACTTATACTAATGTGAATCTACAAATATTCACGGATAATCATAAAAATGAAATCATGGATAGATAGACAGAACCTCACTTTTTCCTTGAGAGTGAAGTTTTCTGTTATAGTTCAAAATAAAGTGAAATAAAGTTCTTCAGATGTGAAATACGTTATTTGTGAAATTGTTCAGGACCGGATGTGCACTATTAAAAGTTTTTATACCTGGCTGGAAATGTCGGTGTTCAAGATATGCCCTGAAACTGGATCCCTTCTCACTCCAAGCTTTATCAGGAACTCCAATACCATAAATCAGGAACCATACAGATGCAGAAATCAGCTTTGGATACTTGGATATGTTGTATAATTAAGGTAATATTGGTTTTGTTCTTCAAATGTTGGAATTATTTCGTTTTTCTTCTCCAAAAATGATGCGTGGCATTCCTTTTTAAATTTTTTTTCGATCTCCTTTCTGGCTTTTCTTTTCTGTCACCTAGATACGAATTTTCCTTCCTCTTTTTCTTATTTGAATTTTTGAATTCGCGTACCAAATTGTCACATTTCACTGTTTGGGTTCATCTTATATAATTTATATATACAACTATTTTTCCATTCTTATTACTATTTACAAATTTCAATAATAATTGCTTATGACATCACCCCGTTGTTATTCTCTCACAATTTCCAATTTTACATATGACCATCTATTCCCTGATTTGCTAATCTCATCAAGAAGTTTGCTGTTCTACCATTGGTTACTTTTAGTTATCTACAATTTCATATACTGTATGTTTCAAACTTATAAATGTGTTGATCACTTTTTATTCATGAAAATTTTGTGAATCTAGACTTTTTGTTGTCTTTTTACCAATTATGGGTTATAATCATTATGACAGTGTATGAAATTGATTGTGTTATAGTATTTTGACATTTTTATCTATCCATATTATACATAGGCTTACAAATAAAATAGAACTTCCAAAATTATGTAAAAACAATCTCTTGAAACTAATAACTATTTAGTAATTATTCTTTTTGTGGGTTTTTCCTTTTAAAACTTATAACTGGCATAACATAACATAACAATATATATATATTTTTTTTCTTTAGTTTCTTGACCATATATATATATATATTTCCTTCAATTTCTCGGAATAAAGGTCTAATTCATATAATTTATTTTAACGACGTTTCGACATGGTATTTCTCATCATCAGGGTAGAACACTAAAATTATAAATATGGAGTTTCAGACATAACTAACACAATATTAAAATGTATGCACTAAAATAATTCTTCAAAAACATATGGTTCGAAATATAACAGATTATTTAACACAATATAAAAATATCTGTAATATATATGATTATTTTTTTGGTGTAATTTTTAACCAATCGGAACGTTTAATTTAGTTAAGATACCTTGTATAATTTCGATAATACCTGATTATACATAGAGAAGCTCCACCAATTTCTCCTTCGCGGTCGGATTATTTAAACTGTCAAACTGACACTCTTTGTAATTATGTAACTATCGATGTATAACCTGATTATTTTGAAGTACTTATAGCATTACTACTCAGTCTACACTTACAAATTATTTTGTTTGAATTTCTGCGTTCGCATTGTACGAACGTTATTGTAGGTGTGTGACCTCGAAGTCGAAGTTATCGGGAATGGTTTGTTTATCTTTCATGCATTTTTACCCTCTTCATAAGTACACCGGATTGTTTATATTGAGTTCTAGTATATGAGCAGGACTGTATTTTTTTGGCAGCATGTAAAGATCAGTTTTCATTATTATTACTATAAATAAAGTTAAAAAAGGGTGTTATAAATCTGGCTTGAGTTTTTGATATCATTTCTATTGTTAATGCTATTGGGGTCTCTTTTAATATGTATCATTTCAAGGAATGTGTAAGTGAGTGTTTTGTTTTTCCATAGACTTGATATAAAAATAACTGCAAAATTTTATACATTTTTCCACAATATTCATTTGAAATGTCAAGTATAACAAAAAACGAAACTATCATGTAGGATTTTTATTTATAGAGAATAATAAGAAGCGAAATTATTGTCAATTAATGAATTATATGTTCGAAATATCCGCCTAATGCTTCTTGACAATAAAATATTCGATTGGAAAATTCCCCCCCCCAACATTATGTAGCACTCAATTATGAAACACCATGTATAAATTAAATGTGAATGTAGTTTTTGTCAAACCTTTCTCAGGAGAGAACAGTGACGGGATTTACTGTATTTACTCATTACAAAAACCCATTTGATTCCATTATAATACTTACAAGACTTATGCATTTCCACATACCGATAAATCATTCGGTATAATGTTCGAAAACACTCTTTCAGCAGAAAACCAATTACCCATGCGGGTTTTCACTTACTTCGATTTTAATTTCACACCTACTTATGGATTCTAATTTTATGACGATCAGTGACATGAGTTGTGGTCATGAGATGTCATTTATCGGAAAATATCCATCGGGCCGGGTTGATTTATGTAGTGAGGAGAAATAGATGGGAATATTTTCGAGATGAGCAAATTGTTAGCGAAAGAATGCAAATGAATCTTTCTAATGATACGTGTTAGTTATTCGTAGTCCTTTAAGGTAATTTCTGCAATCGTCATTCGTTCAACCTGAGAGTATTAATAATAATTTTAGTAAGTTTAGTGATCCAATTAAACATATAATATTGAGGAGGTTTGTTGGGATCTGGATCAAGTTTGTTGAAGAAAAACTATTGTTTCCTTGCCAACGTTTCGAATTATTTTAATAAATTCATCTTCAGGGCTCTGTAACAATGAACCATGTACCAAATCATATTACAGCAACATCTAAATGTCTCCAATATTTATTATTAGAGAAAATACATGACACAATATATTGTTACATTTTCAGAAACAAATTTTTAATATAGAAATAAATTACTCACATTGGAAAATTAAAAGAATGGAATCTGACTTATTCAAGGTGAAAGACATAGTTTCAAAACTCTTTCCAGTTTTAATTTGTCAGAATTTTGACTCAAACCAACAAAAATTATTCAATACCATTTTCAACAAAACCAAAAAGTCACAAATTAATAAAATGAGACTTTTGATTAAAGAACAACACAATCCTGTCCCTGCAATTTTAGAAAAAAATTGGGTCATTAATAAATCAACATGTGAAATACCCCAAAATGTTCAGCAACTACTGAGTATGGGAGAAAAGTTCAACTTACCGTATAATGATAAAAATATCCCTCTCAAAGACATAATAGTTGACGTTGAACATATAATTAATAATTCGAAAACCAGTGAAGAAAACATTGAGAAAAGAAACAAGGTTGTCAATATTTTGACGAACTTCACAACTTCCAACAAACTCAAAGATAACAAAAAAATATACAAAAAAAGTATCCTTGGCAACGTTTCGAATTTTAATAAATTTATCTTCAGGGCTCTGTAAAAATGAGTTTTTGTAAATTGAAGGGGTTAAGAAACAGTAGAAATAGAGGAACATTTGACCACAAGAATTGTAACATTTCACAGTAAAATAAATTATTGAAAAAGGAAAGACTCACCAAAAATTAGTTTTTCCGAGTTGGATGTAAATAAAAATAATACTTAAACAGACATTCTAGATACAAACGAAAAACACTTTCACGGAACAGCAGGTTTAACATCAAGTGCGAGACAAACGAATACCGAGATAAAATTCACAAAATATCCGTGGACCATATAGTTCTTTTATTGACGGAGAAAAACAATTGTGGTAAAAAACGATAACAAATCATTTAGGAATCTGACTTAGCAAGTTGAAATAGGAGGAAGAAACGAACGAGGAAGAAATGTTAATAATATAAATATGGACTTAGCAACAATTCTCGAGTGGGGATCTAATAACTTGGTAGAATTCAATGCAAACAAAACACAAGCATGTCTTTTCTCTAAAAAAGCCGATCTCACTGTGCCTAACATAACTTTGTCAGGAGTAACCATACCACTGAAGCCATCCATATCGATGCTTGGTATTACTATCAGTAATAACCTTTCCTGGGAAAATCACGTAAGGTCCATTGCCAAAAGTGCATCCCAAAAACTTGGTTTTTTGTTTCGTGCCAAGAGCAATTTCACCCCCACTCAGCTGCTTATGATCTATAAGGCACAGATCCGACCTGTCCTGGAATACTGTTCCCATATTTGGAGCGCGGCACCTAAACATATCCTGAGGCTATTGGATTCTGTCCAAAAAAGGGCAATTCGTCTCGTCGGTGATGCCTCGCTTACAAACTCGCTCACTTGTCTGGAACACCGTAGAAAAGTTGGCGATTTGTCTCTATTTTATAGATATTTTCATGGGCGATGCTCTTCTGAAATATCAACAATCGTTCCTGCTTTGGCAGTCTCTTCGAGACTAACCGTCAAGTTCAGTCATCACACCCCTTCGTGGTCACTTTGGAGACCTGCAGAACATCACTTTCCAAAGACTCGTTCATCCAACGAACAGCGAGGCTTTGGAACTCATTGCCTAGGGAGGTGTTCCCCGAGGCATACAACCTCCAGAAATTTAAGAAGAATACCAACTCCTACCTTCTTTCCCTTGGTTCCCACGATGTTCTCTGACCATTACAGGATATCCCTTTTCGTGGGAACCAGAACATAAAAAAAAAAAAAAAAAATGTGTTCAATCTTTCTATGTCTCTCCTGGTATTGACGGTGTCTTGGTGGACAATTTCGCTTAGAAGTCTCTTTGACAGGAAAGGTTTTTTATCAAGGATGATGGGGTTTTCGAAATAAAAATAATGACCATTTTCTCTAGTATATTCTACTAGAGCAGTGGGATTTTGGGCATTAAGTTTTTTTGTGTCCCTATCGTGTTCAGATATGCGTTTTTTTAAATATCGGGTTGTTTGACCAACGTAGCATTTTATACAATTATAACAGTTGATTTTATAAACGACGTTTGATTGTAGATTGGTATCGGTTTTCATTTTTTGGCGTGAATAAAACTTTTTGCCAACAGTGTTTTCATTTGAAAATGCGATCTTAAAATTTTCTTCGTTCAACGTTTTTGCAAGTTTTCCAGAGATATTTTTCACATACGGTATTTTGTAATATTTTATAGTCAAATTATTGGTTTCATTAGAGGGTTTATCCTGGAGATTTTTTTTTATTAGTGATGGAAAGTAATTGTTTTTGAATAGAAATTGTTTGATTTGTTCAAGATTTTTTTTATGATATTCTGGGTTTGCAATTTTGAGCGCTCTTGTTTACAAATTATTAATGATGTTTATCTTATGTTGAAAATTATGATGTGAAAACTAGTTAAGAAACCTCTCTGAAAAAGTTGGTTTGGGATACCAATCGACTTTCAACACGTTGTTAGGAGTTTTAATGACATAGGTGTCTAGAAAAGCTGAAGCATTATTATTTTTCCTCTATAGTAAACTTCAATCGTGTGTGGAAACTCTGGAAAACGTCCAAGAGTTTCAGATTTATTGTTTTCAGGAATTGCTATGAAAATATCGTCAACATATCTTTTTTGAAGAAGGGGACAGAGAAATATAATTTGTCTAAGCATTGTTGTTGTAGTTCTGACATAATGAGATCAGCACAGATAGGTGACATGCAATTACCCATTCCTAAACCATATATCTGTTGGTGAAAAATTACATCATAATCAAAGTAACTGGAATCTATACAGAATTCAAAAACTTCAATGAACGTATCTAAGCACAAGGTGAATTCAGAAATTTTATTCCAATGTTTTTTGATCATTTTTATTGTAAGGTAAACTGGAATGTTGGTGAAAAGAGATGTTACATCTAAAGAAATAAATATGTAATTTTCAGGATTTTTTTTGTCTCGAATGAAATTGGAAAATTCGAAAGAGTCATTAACATGATTTTCGTCTTTTTCAAATCCATGTTTTAATATTTCATTAAGCAATTTAGACAGCTTATAGATAGGGGAACCTATAAAATTGACAATTGTTCTCAAAGGTGTATTTTCTTTGTGTATTTTGGGTACAAAATACCCACCATTTTCAGGTATTTTGCACATTTTTTATATATGTAATTGTTTTCTAAAAGTTCTTTTACTATTTTATTATTCTTGTTTTGTATTTTAGTTAACATTCTATAGGTATTATTATCACTCAACATTCGATTAGCCTTTTCAATAAATTATTTTTTGTCCAGAATAACAGTAGTGTTACCCTTGTCTGCTCTCGTTATTATCAATTCATGGTTTTGTTTGAGAAAGGTCTGAGTAGCTTTTATGTCATCAAAAACTTTTTTGTATATTTTTTTGTTATCTTTGAGCTTGTTGGAAGTTGTGAAATTCGTCAAAATATTGACAACCTTGTTTCTTTTCTCAATTTTTTCTTCACTGGTTTTCGAATCATTGATTATATGTTCAACGTCAATTATTATGTCTTTGAGAGCAATATTTTTATCACTATACGGTAAGTTGAACTTTTCTCCCATACTCAGTAGTTGCTGAACATTTTGGGGTATTTCACATGTTGATTTATTAATGAACCAATTTTTTTCTAAAATTGCAGGATTGTGTTGTTCTTTAATCAAAAGTTTCATTTTATTAATTTGTGACTTTTTGGTTTTGTTGAAAATGGTATGGAATAATTTTTGTTGGTTTGAGTCAAAATTCTGAAAAATTAAAACTGGAAAGAGTTTTGAAACTATGTCTTTCACCTTGAATAAGTCAGATTCCATTCTTTCAATTTTCCAATGTGAGTAATTAATTTCTATATTTAAAATTTGTTTCTGAAAATGTAACAATATATTGTGGCATGTATTTATAGAAGGTGATTTCTCTAATAATAAATATTGGAGATATTTAGATGTTGCTGTAATATGATTTGGTACATGGTTCATTATTACAGAGCCCTGAAGATGAATTTATTAAAATTCGAAACGTTGGCAAGGAAACGATAGTTTTTCTTCAACAAAATTGATCAAAATCCCAACGAACCTCCTCAATATTATACTAATAATAATGTTAATTAATCGGATTAATTTCTATTCAATCCCTGATATAGACTGCCTTCAAATATTTCTATAATATATTCATGTGGCATTTCAATGAGTATTCCTCCAAAAGAACAATTCGTGGGTTACAAAAGAGGTCAAATCAAGTAGTGAGCAACTCAAAAATTTATGGATTTGCGTGCGTTACTTTTCTGAACTTAAGGGTGCTTGAAGATTTCAATTTTCAATTTCAATTTCAATTTCAATTTATTTATTGATGGCAATGTACAACATAGTGAATATAATCATAGTAATATTAAATGAGTATTATTAAATATATAACTTTTCAACCCAATTTGAGTAGCCTGCTACACCTAAACACTTGAGTGCTTGTGTTGTGCTTTGCAGCACTCATCAAAAGGGGGTTGTGTGTGAATTATGGTTGACGCTTGATGGGGGAGAAATTGAAGCTAAAGGTGTTAGGTTGGATATTAGTTTTTTTTTTTTTTTTTCTTTTAAAAGAGATTATCAATTTTTTTTTGTTGGCGGTATGAATTTTTTTTGGAATTTTATTTGTTTAATTTTTAATTTTTTTAAATTTATGGCAGATAGTTATAAATTTTGGACCTGGAAGTGTACAAATCTTTGAAATGACTCTTCTTGAACAATGGCAAATTCACAGACATATTTTCGCATGATCTGGCGTTTTTTTGGTTGGGTGTGTCATATTCATTTTTATGGAAAAACATCCAGATCAGGCATGAGTAGGTATAAAGGCTTCTTACATCGAGTAGATTAGATTCTTTGTAGAGTTTTTCAGTAGAAAATAACTTATTTTTTTTAAATATTATCTTCAAAATAGTATTTTGAACTATTTGTATACACCCTAGGTTGCTATTGTACATTCTCCCCCATGCAGTGATGCAATACCTGATAAGAGATTCTGCTAATGAGAAGTATATGGTTAGCATATTTTTTTTGTCTACTATATCTTTCAAATAGTGGAATTTGTGGATGAGTTGTCTCAGCCTGTTTCGTATGTAAAGGGCATGTTCATCCCATCGAATGTGTTTGTCTAAGACAACCCCTAAATATTTCATTTTGTCGGTTTTTTCAATCCTGGGGCATGTACATGGATCTTGATTACAATAAAATTTGTGTATTTTAAGGGTTTCATTTTCTGGTTGATCATTATTTTGTAGTGAGATAGTCATAAATTTTGTTTTGCCAATATTCAAACTTAGGAGGTTGAGATCAAGCCATAATTTTATATCTTTCATTCCTTTTTCAGCTGCTGTAAAAACCTCTGACCAAGTATCTTTAGTGAAAACTAAGGCGGTATCATCAGCATATGAGACAAGGTGAAGTTTTTTATGTGTGTGATGCTGTTGATATACACCAGAAACAGTATAGGCCCTAACACCGTCCCTTGGGGCACACCAAGAGTCACTGTAGACCATTCACTTAACTGATCACCCACTTTGACCCTTTGTCTTCTCTGTGATAGATAATCTCGCAAGATACTCAGTGGTATGCCTCTTACTCCATACCTGAATAATTTATCTAGGAGTATGTCGTGAGAAACTGTGTCGAAAGCCTTGGCCAGGTCAAGAAAAATTGCTAAGCATTTTTCCGACCTATCCAGGGCATCAACATTTTTTTTTGTGAAATCAAGTACAGCATTTTCTGTATTGGAATTTTGTAAAAAACCAAACTGTCTGTTGGTTATTATATTATGTGTATTGAAAAATCCAATTAGTCTCTTTTTAATACTTTGTTCGAATATTTTCGCGAAGTTATCTATCACAGATATTGGCCTATAATTTCCTGGATCACCTCTATCCCCTGTTTTGTGAACGGGAGTTACGGTAGATTCTTTCCATTGGGAAGGAATTTTTCCTTCACTATATGCGAGATTTATTATGTATGTGAGCGGTTCAAGAATGTGTCTATGAATTTGTTTGATTGTTTTTGCAAAGAAATGCCATATTAAATTAATAAGGGACACGAAAAAACTTTTTTATCAGGGACAAATTACAACATCGGACAAAATGGGGAGGTCATCCTGGAAAATTGTTCCGGAACTCTTGGTTAAAAACAGTACAAATAATTTAATAATTGCTACAGAGGGGCTCATTTCTCATCCCAAAATTATAGCCAGGAAGTTCAATGACTTTTTCAAATCAGCACCATTGGACATTTTTAATAAAATACCTGAGAATATTGTTGATATCAGACCGGTACTGAAAAAACCTTTTTCTGCAGCCGTCTCGAAAATAAACTTTTCGGTATGATTTATTAAATCGAAAGTACCACTTTACACAAATGGTACCGAAAGTAGCTATTCTCGGGACGATTTATTTCACTTTCGAAACGATTTCTTTACTTTCGTGACGATTATAATTGTTATTTCTTAAATGATAATTGTTATTTGTCTGCATGAACAAAGTCATTGAAAACTAAGAGATCAACTTATATTGCTAAATGTTATTTCTCATATGTTATTTGATAATTGTTATTTTATGCTACATGAATCCACACTTAGAAACATATCAATGCAAACTTTATTTATTAACCGACGAAACCAAAAAGGAGGAGGTTCTCTATTCGACCCGTATATTTTTTTTATTTTTTATGTATGATTACGCATTACTTTTCACAGAAGAGCCCGATTCCGATGATTCTTTTTTCATTGGATAGGGTGTACTTCGAAGTTGGTCCCATTTGAATTTGAACGGAAAACTCCATCCCTAAAGGTAGCAAAATGTAGGATATTGATCCTTCACCCTCTGAATTTTGGTCCGTTAACCGATTCTATCAGGCATAACTTTGTAGTGGGTTTTCCGATTTGGATGATTCTTCCTTTATTAGATAGGGTATACCTCATAGTTGATCATATTCCAATTTGAAATGAATTAATCCACTCCTATGGGTAGAAAAATAGGGGATGATTTATTTCTCACTTGTGAACATTGGCACACATATGTAGTTGACATTGACAGATCCTCCTACATCCGTCACAATAATTACATTCTATGTAAGGATGTAATTATATACAGAGTGATTGAATCAACTAACCAGAACTTTCAAAAATAATTTATATTATATAACAATAAATAGTTAAACTAGATAATCATGTTGAAAAGGGAAACATTCTCAATTGAATATTGATAGAAAGATTTTTCTGTGAATTGAAAAATCCATGATTGAAATGAAGTTATTTTTTGTGAATGTCTAACAGAAAACAACTACTTACCCGGCTAAAGCCACGCTGGACATTGAACTACATCTTATTTAACAGTTAATAGTTGAAGTAAGCTAGGTAAGTAAGTATTTTGGAAATAATCAAAAATTAAGTAGATAGTAATTAGTAGATTTCAACTACAAAAAATTGAAAAATAAAAACATTTTATTAGAAAATTAAACCGACGAAAAATCAACTGTAAGGCAAAAAATAAAATAAACCTTTTTAGTCTAAATGATAATTGAGCTCCTTAACTAATGTGAGTAACTAATTTTGAGTCGGCACCAAACAAACTAGCAATTGAATTAGGTAAAGCGTAAAATGATGGCAGGGAGATGCATAGCGGCGTTTTGATTACTTTTTCAAAGTAATATAATGATCTTCGATAATTGTTTGTTTGGCGCCGAATCAAAATTAGTTACTCACATTAGTTTAGGAGCTCAATTATCATTTGGACTAGGAAGGTTTATTTTATTTTTTGCTTTTCAATTGATTTTTTCGCTGGTTTAATTTTTTATTAAAAAGTTTTTTTCGGCAACCAACACCGCGATAATTGATAAACAAATGAATAAGTGAAAAAACCACCCGTGCATTTGTCGCTGTAAAAGTTGCAGCTAACTTTTGCCGCTGTCAAACTGACAATCGCAATGTGGCATGCGATTTTTTATACACGAGTTGAATTGTCAGTATAAAACAGCGAGAAGAAGTTTTATCAATATAAAACTGACCTGATTGGTTCTATGTTTGAAATTTCGGCCATTTGATTGGCTCAAAAATATTGAGGGAAATAGTCGAACTAATTTTTTTCTTGAAAATGAAAAATGTCCTTCGTTTTTATTGAAACTGAGGTGTTACATACACACTTCTGTCATTACTGAATTTTTCTGATGTACCTACAAAGAATATTCTTCGATCTAGGCCAATGGGATGTATTTCATCTATAACGTAGAACAAGAACGAATATGGGTACTGTTATAAAAAAAACAATTTGAATACGGTATTTTATAACTGAGAACAAGAACAAGAGCCATCCACATGCATTATTCATTCGTTCCCCATACCATATCTAATATTTTTATAAATTTATGTCCATATAAAAATTGAAATCTGATTTCTACAAAAGGTCAAAAAGGAGTGTCTTCGACAGTTCCTCTTACAGGTCGAATGAGGAATTGGAATTACAACACAGCGAGTTTCGATATGTTAGATATTCATAGCCCGAACAATATATCAAACTCGTACATCGTTTAATTCAAATTCAATGTAAATATGTATGTTAAATCCGTATCGATACTCTGAACGAACAAATGTTAATTTGGGTGATTTATCAAAGCGGGGCTACAACTTAATTCTTACAAAATTTACATGTAAATGCTAAATGAGCTGGATGTAAGGCGGTATTTTATTTTTGACAACGATGAAAAACTATTATCGACCAATAAGAATTAAAGTTGAATATGCAAAATTAGCATTAAATCATTTGTTGAATTCATTGGGAAAGGCAAAGCTTGACAAATTGGTTTATAGGAGGCAAGGACGATAATAACTAAAAAAGGCCAAAAAAAAAATTCATAGATAATATTTTAGTGTGCCATTGTATTATACGTGATTTATTCCAAATGTTCGTAGAAATTTGATTAGAGAACAAATCAATATATTTCTATCATGAAAGAGTCGAATCAGATTTTGAAATTACGTCACCCTGATTGTAATTTTAATTCAACGACAAAACATCCAACATTTTCAGTCTTTCATCGGTTCAAAATTATTCTGGAAACAGTATTTTCCTGATTATTTTTTGACATTTCTAGAAACCAATGGAAACTTTCAAATCAAATCATTCATGTACGTTTTGGCCAATCAAAACATTATTATAGTGGGAATATTCTACCTAGAAAATTGTCACTTATAATCTTCCTAGAGCATGAATTATTGCCGGAAATTTTTTGAAAATTATCATTTAAAAATTGGAAATTTCCGTAAGGAAATTTTATACTGGAATTATATTTGAATAGAAAACATTAAGTAAATATTTATTTTGACGTTATTCACAAATAAATAGAAGGCTGTGTGTAATGGGAGTTTTGGGGGAGATTTTTTTCTGATTTTCCCCGTTCCCTAGTGAAATAAAATATATAATATCAGATAAACTATTATGTCAAATTAATTGATTTCATACAATTTTCTTACTAGGTTTCAGGGAAATGTTAATATTGACTAAAAATGAAAGTGGATACGTTCGTATTGCGGGAGATATTTTTTGTTTTTTATATAAAATTGATTGTTTTCATACAATTTTCTTACTGGGTATCAGGGAAATATTAATATTGATTGAAAATGAAAGTGGATGTTCGTATTGCGGGATATTTTTTTTTAAATTTTTCCCGGGCCCTAGTAAAATAAAATTTATAATATCAGATACATTATTATATAAAAATAATTGATTTCATATAATTTTCTTACTAGGTTTCAGGGAAATGTCAATATTGACTACAAACAAAGGTGATATACAGCAAAAAATATATAACTATACCTATACATATATATTTAAATATTTTTCATATTCTTTTAGGTTCAATTCTAAGAAAAATTAATATTAGCGGTAATAATTTATTTTTCAAATAATTCAGAAAATCGGGATATTTTATTCTTTATTCTGAATAGAATGTTGTTGGCGTATGTTGCCGGTTAAAAAAATATTTTGTAAAGTTAGCCATGGATTTGACATTCACTACTCCTGTCAATCAATCTTTTAATTGTGGCATTATAAGTTCCTCATAACATTGTATACAATCATAAGTTAGTAAAAAAGTGATAATAAAATGAACCTTTCAATCTGAATTGTGTTCCTTTTGCAAAGAATCACAACACATTAAAATGTACCATAAAAATGTAAAATATCTAACATACCCAGTGGAAGAATCTGGATTAAATCCTGAGCAAGAAAACTTATTTGAAGAGATTGGCAACATTCTGCGTGATATTGTGCCTTCTTTTGGACACAAATCTAATACTCAAAGAAATAAACTGGTGTCTCAGTATTATTTTTTATGAAACACAGGCATATTGTTGAAAAAAAACACCGGTTCTGTGTTTTATTCACCACTTAGGAAAGAAGAGGTAGAAGTGGAATTTTTGAAGAATTTAAAATTAATTAACGATATTATAGAATGTACATCTTAATAAATTGTTGTGATATTTCCAACTTATACAGTAAGTAAATAAAAAATATTGTCAATATTATTTCAATATTATTTTTGTCTAATTATATGATAGCTGTCATGTGCCGGAAAATTTCCACTTATTAATTTTACGTCTACATGCTAATGTGGATGAAAAATTTTCAGAAAATTTGCTGGTTACCATAGTAACAATGTCGAAATAAAGCATCTGATTGGTCGAAAATGACTGGTATAAAATCTTCGCGGTAATAATTTGAAGTATTTTGTTTTTATTGTCTCTGACAACGTATATTTCTGATTTGACGTCCGTCATCAATTCGCATGAAAAGTGAGAAATGAATCAAAACCGGTTTAGTACATTGTATCATTTATGACCGTAACATAAAAAAATAATCACTTGTAATCCGGGAAATTTCACACCGGATTGTGTTTGAAAATTAAATAATTTTAGAATTTACTTTTTGACTCTCAACAAAGCCAATTTTTTTTCTTCGACAAGACACTAGCAAAACATAGCATGTTTTGATTGACTTAATTGTTTAGTAACCATGGCAACTAGGTAAAACCTTAACCTAAAATGTACTTGAGTTCCGAATCTGTCAAGCGGCACGACGTGAAAAAAAATGTTTCGCTTCGGTCAAGAAAGTATTCGTCAGGAGATTCAGCACCCGCGAATACTAAGAAATCCAAGTCATGGAGGCAGTTTACAAACTTTTGCGAAGAAAAATCGTATGATTTTGATAGAGCGGATATACCTGTGGAGGAACTGGCGCTTATTCCTGAAGACTATGGGTTCAATATGCGGAACAAGAACTCCCAAGACTACAAGGAGAGTGTAGTAAAAGTTTTATGGAATTCCACAGCCAAGCAGTTGCAAGAATATTTTTTAAAAGGTACAATCGCAAATTCAATCCATTTTCTGATATAGAATTTGAAAACGCAAGAGCTGCAAAAAATTCTAAGCGTCGGAAGTTACAGAAGGACCCAGCCAAGAGAAAGACAAGCCTGGAGAGGGAATGAAGGAGCTGCAGCATGCATATAATATTTTGTGGAGGAAATTGATAATCAAGGAAAACCAATAGGTCGCATTGAATATAATCCAGTTTTCTCTAAAACTACCCAAGGCGAAAAGGGAAACATTCTCAATTGAAAATTGATAAAAATATTTTTCTGTGAATTGAAAATTCCACGATAAAAATGAAGTTATTTTTTGTGAATGTCTAACAGAAAACAACTACTTCCCCGGCTAAAGCCACGCTGGACATTGAACTACATCTGATAGATATTCTGAAATGACCCTAACTCAAGAGAAAAAATCTGTAATTGAAAATTTGCATTTTCATTCAGATAGTTATTTGATTTTCTATTCCAGTCTTAATTAAAAACTCATGAAGATGAATGAGGCAAAGAAGAATGTTTTCCAAAAAAGAGTACTCACCAGAAATCATTTGTAACATTGATGCAAGAATGGCATCGCATTCACTAGGTCTTCAATACATTTTTGTCGACGAAAATCTATTTCACGCTTCCTGATGATCGTATTATATTCTTGCATTTTATATCAACTTTGCGTTACTAAAAGTGGTAGAAAATTATAATTTTATCAATTTTTCATAGGTACATATTATAATAGATGCAGTTTGGGCACCAATGGATTCTTAACTCATACATTTTTAATTTCTACATATTGTAGTTGCATGAAAAAACCAGTTTAGAACGTAGCATATTATATTCTAATATTTTATATCAATTTTGGGTTACTACAAGTAGTAGAAAATTATTATTTTATCGATTTTTCATATAGGTACATATATACAGTGAGTCTGCTTAAGTTGGCTACATATGGGAAACTTTTTTATTATTAATTGTACGAAAAAAAGTTATTCTACATAAAAAGTCTTACATGGTCTAAAAGCCAAGATGTAACCATCATATATCAAATTCTATCAATCATATACGAGGTATGTCAAAAAATATGAATTTTACTCAAGAGTAAAGTAACTTTATATTTCACAATATCGAAAATTGTTATAATGAAAAGTTATTCGGAAGTGAAAACTATGTTTTGATATGCAATTTCAACCTTCTAATTGAAAAAAATATGTTTTTAAATTTTTTTCTCAAATTATCAATACCGAACATTTATCATTTTTATTTATCACAAACATGTTAACCTCTCCGTTCCGTTTATAAATTAATGAGCAAATTTTCACAAAACAAAATTTACTATAAATCTAATGAAGATTGAACAGTTGATAACCTTTTAATTAGTTAATGTCTGTCTTGTAACATTTCAGCGATGCATTTAAATTAATAATACCATGATAATTCATTTTGTAGTAATAATTTAACGAACATTATTAGCTTCCTCAATTCACTAACGCCTCAACATATCCGCCTTCTCTTTCAATACAGGTAATTGTTCTATCACGAAAGTTTTTCAATATCCTTCTAACCATAGCCTTTGAAGATACACCTTTTCCTTTAGGTAACCCCACAAGAAAAAATCGAGTGGCGTCAAATCGGGAGACCGAGGAGGCCAAAAAAGTTCAGAAAACCGATGAATAACTCTTCTATTAAAACGATTTTCAAGGTATTGCCTTATATCTAACCTACTGTGGCATGGGGCACCATCCTATTGTAACCATATTTATTGACGTTGAAGGAGGGGAACATTATCAAGAGAATCGTCTAATTCATTCTCCAAAAAGAGCAAATAACGGTCCCCATCCAAAGGTTCATGAAAAAAAAAGGTCCAAGTATTTTATGTTGGTGAATTCCACACCACACATTTTTTTTGAATGCATACTGGTCCCGAGTTTTGATTGGCAAATTTGGATGAGTATCACTCCACCAATGGCAATTTTGGCTAGAGACTGTTCCATTTGATGTAAATGTTGATTCATCCGAAAAAAGGATATGTCTTGCCATAAATGGGTTATCTTCTAACATTCCTTGGATATTACAACATAATTCAAATCGTCTATCATAACGTATGAATAAATCGGGGCTTGTATGGGTGAAACTTGTTTTTTTTTTACAAATTTTGAAACCGTATCTTTGTTAATAGGATTTTGCATCGGAGCTGCCCTTTCTCGCAAGGATATTTTGGGATCTTCGATTGCTAAAATCATTACTTCAAATTCCATGTCATCATTGGCAATCCGTTGAAGGCCTTTGTTGCTAATTTATTTTTTACATCTCCAGAAGTCTTAAATTTTGTTAATAATTTCCTTACAGTGGCATTGTTAAGATTTTTCTCTGGGTGTCGGTTATTAAAAATTTTTGGAGCTTCACATAAGTTTTATAATTCTACAATTAAATTAATTTTATCTTCAGTACTTAATGTTGCTGACATTTCTACCAAATTTTATAATACTTTCGCTAAATACAACTGATGTTTTGAATGTCACTGTCAAACGTTTTACTATCTGGCATTTTTTGTCAGAGCATCCTAGATTAGATGTACAATAATTACAGTTAAATTTTCGTTGTTATTGTAGAGATGTTTCGAGAAATAAAAAAGAATACTATAAATAAATGCAAATGCATATTTGTACGTGATTTTTAATTCCGAACAACTTTTTACAATAACAATTTTCGACATTGTGAAATATAAAGTTACTTTACTCCTGAGTAAAATTCATATTTTTTTACCTACCTCGTATAATATTGATAGAATTTGATATATGATGGTTGCATCTTGGCTTTTAGACCATGCAAAACTTTTTATGAGGAATAACTTTTTTTCGTAAAATTAATACCTAATAAAAAAGTTTTCCATATGTAGCCAACTTAAGCAGACTCACTGTAGATGTAGTGTGCTTTGCAGTTTCGGCAGCAATGGCTTCTCAGCCTATAATATGTTGATTTCTACTTATTGTAGTTGCACGGAAATACCATTTTACAATGTAGCATATTATATTCTTCAATTTTTTATCAACTTTGGGCTACTACAAGTGGTAGAAAATAAAAAAATTATTAGTTTTTTTATATTTTTATATAGGTACATGAACATGTTTAGTTTCGTCACCAATGGATTCTTAGCCTATAAATTGTAGTAGCAAAAAATATATATTATATTTGAAAACAACGCAGAACTTGAAATGCAAAAAATATATCTACGACCAAAGACCAACCATCCAAGGGTAACCTACTGCTTCATAAATACGATTGTCAAAACTTTCTTAATGGCCCATGTCTAGCAATCCGGAAAACCCACTCGACAAAATATCTAGGTGTGATAGTCGATCAACATCTGCGCTGGAACGAATACATAAGCTATATAGTTGAAAGATTGAAAAAACGTATATACAAATTTTATCAGCTTAGAAATCTATCAAACAAAAAAACCTTATTGGTGGTATATAATGCATTAGCGGAATCTATATTAATAATAATAAATGCTTTTATTGAAGGTACAGCAGTTAGCTTATATCCTAACAAAAGGCAGGATTCAATGCCTGCACATGATTGCTCATGGCAGGAATTGCTCTTCCATCCAACCAGTGGAGTAACTTATCATAGTAAATTCATAATAAATAATATTATAAAGTACATAGAACTGAATATGGTAGACTATTCAAACTGCTCCGAGAAAAATTGAAGTCTAACCATAAGAATATAACAAAAGAAAATACTATTCCTAAAAAAAAAAAAAATATTAATATACAGTGATCAGTACATATAAGCGGAGAAAAAGTGATGTGCCAATTCAAGTTTGCCATTAAAATTATTATATTATACTAAGATATTTGGAAAATTGTTATCGAATAAATATTGCTTCATATTTTTTTTGAATTTTTTTATTTGTAATAATTTGAAATCACTGGGTAACCGGTTGTAAAGGCGAGCGATCTGAAATGAGAATGAGCCACGAAAAAAGGAGGTTTTGTGTTTAGGCGCAGCCAAATTATTTCGAAATCTCAAATTGAGATTATGAATGTCAGTTCTGAAAGTCAGTTTCTTGAATAGATAAGGAGGTTTCCTAGTTGTTATTATTTTATGAAAAATCGTACTGGAGGGTAGTGTACGCCTAGCCTCCATGTTCAGCCAACCAAGATTCCTTAAATGTTGCGTAACATGTTCCCGCTTTCTTGTGCCTGTAATAAGTCTCACACATGAGTTCTGCAATTTTTGAAGTCTCATTTTGTCAGATTTCATCAGCCCTGGTCCATAAACCACGTCTGCATAGTTTGCATGTGACAACACTAAAGCATCACATAGTATCATTTTACTTTTTTGTTCAAAATATTTCTGTTTGAATAGATCGTTCTTAGATTCATATAACCCTGTTTTAAAATATGAGATACATGTGTAGTGAAGCGTAATGCATTATCAAGGTACAATCCCAAATTTTTTGTTGTATCTGCGATGGGTAGGGGGACTCCGTCAACACGTATATTCAATAAATTCTTGCAACGATTTCTTGCTGCTGTCCTCCCGAATAGCATAACGTATGATTTAGATTTATTCACAGTAAGGCAGTATTTATTTGATACGGTTATGAGAGTATTCAAATCATGATTCATTTGGTCAAGTGCCAAGTTGTAGGAGTTTTCTTCGAAATTTAAATACATCTGCGTGTCATCAGCATAACAGTGCATTGAAGCGTAACGTAAGGACTTTGAGAATTGTGAAGTGTAGAGAACAAAAAGAAGGGGGCCCAAAATTGATCCCTGGGGAACACCATTCTTTATTTCTAGAGATTTAGATTTTTCATTATTTATGATTACGCTTTGAGATCGGTTGAAAAGGTAATTTTTGAGTAGAGATATTGCATTCATAGTGAACCCCAGGTAACTCAGAATTGATAAAAGAAGTTGGTGACTGATTCGATCAAAAGCCTTAGAATAGTCGAGCAATACTAGTAGACACAATTCATTGTTATCAATAAAGATGTGTATATCATCTATCACTTTCAGAAGAGCCGTGGTACAACTATGGTCAGATCTAAAGCCTGATTGGCAGGATGGTAATATGTCAAATGCATCCAAGTATATACGCATCTGAGCATTCAATATCTTTTCGAAAGCTTTCGAGATTGCACACAAAATGCTTATTGGGCGAAGGTCACTCATATTTTCTGCATTAGTAACTTTCGCTAATGGAAGAATATGGGAACGTTTCCAACTTTCTGGATAAACATTTTTCTGTATGCAGAAATTAAATAGATGGGATATATGTGGCAATATCAGGGGACAGCAGTGTAGTAACATTTGAATACTTACCTTGTCATGTCCAACAGCGTTTGATTTTATACTTAGTATAGTCTTATATACTTCATGATCATTGGTTTCGTGAAAAGAGAAATTATTATGACTATTTACTGTATTACCGGAAAAGAAACGGATCGTTTCATCATCAGGTACAGAGTCATTATTTGATACACTTCCGAAGTAATTGTTGATTTCCTCAGCATTCATCAGGTGCTCTGGGATAGTATTTCGTGATTTTTTGTTGTGAACGTTCATATCAGCCAGTTCTTTCCATAATTGCCTGCTTCTTTTCAAACGATAATCTAGGTAAGCCCTTTTTTCAAGATTTACGGTTCGGTTTGTAAGATTTCTTATTGCTTTATAATAATTCCAATGATGTGGAGCCTTTGTTCTTTTAAATCTCGTAAGAGCTTTGTCTCTAAGTTTGAACATGAGCTTCAAATTATCCGTTATCCAAGGTGCTTTTTTCTTGGTAATTTTAACGGTTTTTATAGGAGAATGTTCATTAAAAAGTTTGAGAACCAAATTAGTGAACAGAACGACTTTATCATCAATATTATCTGGCTCATAAATGGTATCAAAATTGATGGCATGCAAATCTGCGAGAAATAATTCCTTGTTAAATTTCCTGAAATCTCTGAAAGTGATTTTTCAGGATTTCAATTTTCTTCAGATATGATACCAGTTCAAGTTTTAATACTTTTCCATTATTCGTTTTCCCAGGAAAATAATAAATATTGTTGATGTCTTTCAAATCCAAATCGATTTCCAAGGTATCTCTGAATTTGTAGAGACCTTCAAGCGGAGTAGCAGACTGCAACCCAAAAACAAGAATGTTGTTTCTTCGTGATCTGCTATCTAACTGGGAGATTCTCTCTTTTAGTTTGGTATTTTCTTCCTCGAGAGTTACTATTTTATTGTTTGCTGCCAAAAGTTCAGATTTGATTTCGGACAATGTTTCTTGAGTTTTGTCTGACTTTGAATCCAGGTTCTGTAATATCTTGTATATATCAGTCAAGGTTATACCCGCGCAATCACTCGGTGGCATTTTATGTGCCCAATCGACCGTACTAATAGACAAATAGTTCAGAATGTTTTGTGAAGGCTACGGATAATTTAGTTTTTTCGGGATTCGTTTTTACTCGTATTCCGTATATTGTGGAAAACACTATTCTGCTGGATTACGCACTCACAACTACTTTTGTTTAACAGGATAGTCATAAAAAGACTTACCAGCTCTAACACAGAAGTTTTGTGAAAACCAGATATTTTTACGATAACTATAACCAAAGATATAAGATATTTCACAGGAGCTCACTTAAAAGACATCTGTCCGTTTTTATATATATATCTGTATTGCGATACTGTTTAATTATATGGGGAGGTACCTTTAAAACTTTCCTGCACAATCTGGAAATATTACAAAATACTTTGTTAAAAATCATACTGAAACAAAAAAACGTTCCGCCAATATAGAGTTCTACAAAAGATCAGAAGTTCTCAAAAGATCAGAAGTTCTCACACATATATTTATCAATCCATTTTATGGGTTTCAAATGGCCCGCATGACTATGTTTCACATCCGCATGATACTCGCAGAATGGCATGTCAAGCGCTCAATATTCCTCCCTGTAGGCTTACACATACCCAGAAATTCATAACATACCACGAACCCAAATTATATAACCGGCTTCCTTCTCACATGGAACAATTAACCGGTAAGAAGACACAGAGAAAAGAAAATTTGTTATTTCTCACCAGGAACTATTGCTTAAAATAATCGATAATCAGGATAATTGAAAATGTCATGAAAATGCTAACGTTTTTTGCCTTTCCTCAATGTTTCACATTTTTAATCAACCTTGAACAGACAAAAAAAAAGAAAGTTTAATATTGCAATGTTGAGAACTCTCTATGCGTAGTTTTTTTTCTCTCTTTTCTCTCTCTTTACTGAAAATTACATTAAATATTTGTGGGAGATAGATCCACAGCTCAAGCCTAAGTTGTATACCTTACGAGATGTACATATTTTGAGTTCAGTTCTCTATGCAATTAAATTGAGATATTTTTACTTGTTATATCACTTGTAAATTATTTTGGAACTAAAGTACTACTATGTAATAATTGTAACTGAATTTTTCCTATGTAAATTACTATATAACTATGTAACTGAATAAATTTCATTTCATTTCTGTTGTTTTAGATCAATCTGTGTACCATTTGATGGCACTTCTCTTGAGTCTTGCGAAGGTGTCTTCGTCCCATTCACTTTTGCTACTTAGCTTTGTGTTGAATTCTTTTACAAAGCTAATCTTTTTAGTCATCTCATCTTGGGGCATATCCCAGATTTAGTGATATCCTGAGAGGAGTCGAAACTTGCGTTTGGTGGTTCCCTCTCTGGTCATTCTGTAGGTTGTCCTTATCGCTATACTCTCCACTACTATATGGAGGGGTGTAAGGCTCAGGATTACCTCGATGGCTGCCGTTGGGCACGTTCTCATTGCACCTGTTATGCGTACACAGGGCATGTTCCAATATTCCCGAACAGTACTGCTCAGTAAATTTAATCGTTCCAATTTGACTGAAACTTACTGGCAATGTTTTCGCGCCACTTTTGAAGAAACCTTGTTAGGGCTTAAAATTTACTGGTGCCACTGTTGCAGAAAAGGTCATGTAGTCACAGTATCCCCTCATCAAATTGAAAAAAGGTAGGTTATGTTATGATTCGAAATCAAAACAGTATCAACAGTGACGGGACATAATCTAAAATCAGTTATCAGATTATCACTGCAAAATTAATATTCTCATCTACAAATAAAACAGAAAAATGTTTCAAGTTGTATTGGAAGATTTCACTATGAAAACAGTAGGTTATGTTCTGTATTTGTTTTTCCCTTACTGGCCCGAATTGTTCCGAAAATAATTAGTAATATAAATTTTCTGCCACTGTGAAGCATTCCGAAATTACTTACTGTAGCCAGTATTTCCAGCAATATCGGAACATGAGGACACGCTAGTCTTTGGATTTTCGATAGATTTGCTCTTGTACTATCCAGCTTAATTCTGCTGCCCCAGACCACTGCCCTATAAGTGATGGTCGGTCCCACTATTTATTTTTGAACCAATCAAATGGCCCAACATTAGAGACGACCAATCAAATCAGATTTATAGTTATGATTATCTTGTTGTTGTTCTATACTAATCACATCCAAACGATTAACTCAAAAGCGAAATAAACTCCCAGACAAGAATTTACCGCAATAGGTCAGAATCTGCAAAAAATAAACAATAAATGTATCAATGTATCAGAATTATATTATCGAGGGCATGAAGAAATCTGAAAGTGTAGATGTGTTCTTTTTCAACTACAAAATCTCGGCGATTTTTTTGTGAAATCGTGTTTTACTCAAATAAACTTGAAATATTCGGATAATGTTATAACGCCATTAATATAGGTGTATTTCCCGAATAAACGCGATTTTACTCAAAAAAACATTTTTTTATAACCTAACCTACCGATATTCCAGACGTCGTAGTTGAATCTGGTGGATTCGCCAGTTCTACCAGACGTCGTAGTTGAATCTGGTGGATTCGCCTGTTCTAATCTAACCCACCACACTTCATAAAACAAACTAATGTTGGAGTAAGAGAGTTGTAAAACACATATTGCCATGAAATGCAATACAACATTTTATTCATAGCTGGTATGTTTATGACAGTTGCTGAAAATTTAAATTTAAAGCATATATTTTATAAAATATAAAAGTGTCTTATGAGTCATGAAACACACTAGTATTATAGTAAAAGAGCCTTAAAGCAAACTATTGTTTCATTGACGTTTGTAAACAGAAACATTATGACCTTTTAGAATGTCAGCTGTGGATAAAAGTTATTCATTAGCCATATAAAACCTGAAAAAAAGCAGCACGAGAGCGCAGCTTTAGTGTTTGCTATTCTTGAGTGTTTTATATGCTAATAAGACATAAAATGCAATGTATTTTATCCACAGCTGGTATGTTATAAACACGAAACCTTCTTCTAAATTGAGGGCTTATTTGATGTTTATGACAGTTGCTGAAAATTTATAAATGTTCGAGGTTATGATATAGTATCGATGACAAATGTTTTGTTCATTATGTGAGTTTAGATTGTTTATCCACAGCTGGCACGTTATAGAGTTTATAAAGTAAGATTGCCACTTTTACGAACGTTTCACAAGGTCAATATGACGTCGATAATAGTTATTTATTGTATGACTACCTACATAAGTTGCTATGTTTGTAAAAGTGTCTTATGAGTCATAAAACACACTAGTGTTTTATTGACCTCATGAGACGTTTGTAATCAGAAGCATTATGACTTAATAACATGTCAGCTGTAGATAATAGTTAATTATTGTACGAGTGTCATATTTGCCATACGAAATTCGAAACAAAAGCAACATGAAAGCTCAGCTTGAGTGTTTGCTATTTATAAAATTTATTTTATAAAATATAAAAGTGTCCCATGAGCCATAAAAGACACTAATGTTTTAGTACAAAAGTCGTTAAACACACTGGCCATATAAAACCCGAAAGAAAAGCAATACGAGAGCTCAACTTGAGTGTTTGCTATTTATAAAATATGTTTTATAATATATAAAAGTGTCTTATGAGTCATAAAACACAATGTTTTAGTGAGAGAGTCGTTAAACAAACTAGTTTTTTTGGCCTAGTAAAGAAGCATTATGACTTTATAACATGTCAGCTGTGGATAATAGTAATTTATTGTATGAATGTCTTATTACCATGTAAAATCCAAAACAAAAGCAACACGAAAGCTTAGGTTGAGTGTTTGCTATGTACAAAATTTATTTTATAAAATATAAAAGAGTCCCATGAGTTATAAAATACACTAAGAAAGTAGATAAACACTCTAGTGTTTTATTGACCTAATAAGACGTTTGTAAGAAGAGAAGCAAAATGTCAGCTGTGGATAATAGCTATTTATTGCATGAGTGTCTTATCAGCCATATAAAACCCGAAATAAAAGCAACACAAGAGCTCAGCTTGAGTGTATGCTATTTATAAAATATATTTTATGAAATATAAAAGGTTCTTTTGAGTCATAAAACATACTAGTGTTTTAGTAAGAGAGTCGTTAACCAAACTAGTGTTTTAATGGCCTCATGAGAAGTTTGTAAACAGAAGCATTATGACTTTATAACATGCCAGCTGTGGATAATAGTTATTTATTGTAAGAATGACTATTAGCCATGTAAAATCCAAAACAAAAGCCACACGAAAGCTTAGCTTGAGTGTTTGCTATTTATAAGATGTGTCTCATGAGTGATAAAACACAGTAATGTTTTAGTAAGAAAGTCGTTAAACACACTAGTGTTTTATTGACCTAATAAGACATTTGTGAACAGAAGCATTATGACTTTATAACATATCAGGTGTGGATAATGGTTATTCATTGCATGGGTATCTTATTAGCCATATAAAACCCGAAATAAAAGCAACACGAGAGCTCAGTTCAAGCGTTTGGTATTTATAAAATATGTTTTATAGAATATAAAAGGGTCTTATGAGTCATAAAACACACTAGTGTTTTAGTAAGAGAGTCGTTAAACAAACCGGTGTTTTATTTGCCTCATGAGACGTTTGCAAAAACAAGCATTATTTTTTTTATAACATGTCAGCTGTGGATAAATTGCTTGAGTATCTTATTAGCCATATTAAACCCGAAATGAAAGCAACACGACAGCTCAGCTGAAATGTTTGGTATTTATAAAATATAAAAGGGTCTTATGAGTCATAAAACACACTAGTGTTTTGGTAAGAGAGTCGTTAAACAAACCAGTGTTTTATTTGCCCCATGAGACGTTTACAAAAAGAAGCATTACGACTTTATAACATGTCAGCTGTGGACAATAGTTATGTATTGCATGAGTATCTTATTAGCCATATAAAACCCGAAATAAAAGCAATACGGGAACTCAGCTGAAGTGTTTGGTATTTATAAAATATGTTTTATAAAATATAAAAGTGTCTTATGAGTCATAAAACGCACTAGAATTCTAGTAAGAGTGTCGTTTGTAAACAGGAGCATTATGACTTTATAACATACCAGCAAGTGGATAATTATTTGATTACTTTCTTTTTCACGTGCTCCACTCGCGAGTCCCGCCCCATCGACGTGCTAACCCCGCCTCCTCGACAGCATAGGTCCCCTCGACTGCGCCAAATCCACTGCGTCTCGCTGTGGGTGTATCCCGGCCGCGCTAGGAAGGACGGTACACCGGCGTCGCTGTAACCTAGCGACGCCGGCGGTCGCTATGGGAACTAGTCCCACAATCGCGGTACAGGTGATCGGATGCTGTTCAGTACCTGTGCGACTAACCTTGCGCCAACTGGGATGAAACGCGCGTGATACGGTAATGACGCGTACGCCGCAAAGAGGTTAGTTGGTTTGTTTTTCCTGGTTCTATGGATTATGACGCTGTGGCCAATAATGTAATTGTAGGTAAATTGTTTTTATTATTTGTGGGGATTGATCGTTCTGATAGTTTGATTTTTATTTCTGAAAAAGTATTGTTGGGCGGATGTTATATATATATATATATATATATATATATATATATATATATATATATATATATATGGCATGTGGCGCCTCGTTCGAAAGGTCTTCTGTTGGACTTTGACAGTTGATAAACGTCAAGCACATTCATTTACTCTCGACGTACAAACAGTAGTATTGCCGAGAAAAGGACACATAAAATGAACTTTTCTCTCTAATATTCGAGTTAGTATGATGTGTGGTATTATTAGAAGTGGCCCTGCCGTAAACCGGGGCTACTTTGTTACGCGGAGTTACTTTGACACCAGTGGTCACATTTTATTTATTATTTGTTTTTCCTTTTAGGTTTTATATTTTTTCTTTTTGTTTCACTTTTATTGAAGAATATTACTTGAAAAATGGAGCGAAAGTATGAAAGAAGTAATAATAATATTTATTTTCCAGTAAGACACAAGTACATACAGTGCTCGTCTAAAGTCCGTTCCCCCCCCCCTACTAATTTTTGAACCACCTGGTATATCGCAACGAAATTTGGAGGGCTCAAATAGGATATAAAAACCTACTTTTTCATGAAAAAATCACAGCTGAAAGTTCTAAAATGGCAGCTGAGCGCCATCTTCAATACTTTTTTGAATAGAACACCCCGTTTATTATTCAATTTTCGAAATCTGCTCATAATTGAGTTTTTTCTAATACACTTTACTCCTAAATTCAATAGTTTTCGAAATATTAACGTTTGAAAAGTGACATTTTGGTCATATCAAACCCAACGAAAAACACTAATGTTGCTTTTAATCAAGTTTGCATTGGAAAAAATCGTTGTCGCGGTAACATCTTGTTTACTGTCAAACTGAACTGCTAACTGTCAAATAGTCCGTTGAGCGCCTAAATCCTTTTATGAAAAGTGTGATCATGGCTCGTAGTTTAGACGATAAATTTCAAGCAGTTTTGATATTTGGAGAAGCTGGAAGAAATTATCATCTAGCAGTGCGTATGTTTAATGATAGATTTCCCGAGAATCCTATTTCGAGGTCATATTTGCGCAAACTTTTAAATAAGCTCCAAGCAACTGGTACGCTGAAAGATGCTCCAAGATCAGGAAGACCGCCTCTTAAAGAAGAAAAAAAGGTAGAAATTGTTGCTGAAATGGTAATCAATCCGACTCAGTCGACGTCTGCAGTTGCTGAATCCTGTGGACTTAGTTCAAAAAGTGTACAAAGAGTCCTAAAAAAAGAAAAGTTTCAACCTTATAAAATGAAAATCCTGCATGCTCTCACGGAGGATGATCCAGACCGCAGGGATGAATTTTGTGAGCGGTTAACAAGAACAATTGAAGGAGAACGGGGCTTCCTAAAACGTGTATGTTTCGCAGACGAATGCACGTTTTTTCTTCATGGAAAAGTCAACAAACAGAATGTACGATACTGGAGCGATACTTATCCGCATATTTTTAGAGAGGGACATACCCAGTTTTCTAAAAAGATGAATGTTTGGGCGGGGATTTTGGGCAAACAATCAGGAATAGTTTGAAAATCGTTAAATCATATTTCAGTAGGATGGGGCACCTCCCCATTTCGATCGCATAGCTAGAGAGTTCCTCGATACAAACTTTCCTGGGCGATGGATAGGTCGCAGGGGAAGTACAGAATGGCCACCAAGATCTCCGGATCTTACACCTTTAGATTTTTTCCTTTGGGTGTATCTGAAGTCAAAAATTTATGTCACTGAATGCCAAACAATAGAAGAGTTGGAACGCAGAATAATAGATACATGTGAGGAAATAGATGAACAGACTTTCATCAACGTGAGAGAAGCTATTTATAATAGGGCACTTTATTGTCAAGAGGGGGCCACATTGAACACTTGATGAAATAATTGTTGAGGTTAAATAAAAGTGCTATTCAAAAATAAATTATAATTTCTTAGCTAACTAATTTGTTTTGATTGTGAATTCACAGAACACATTCGTAGGCTTCGACATTTTCCGGTAAGCGGTACTGTTTATTTTTAATAAACTCTCGTTACGCCTCTTATTAGTCGAATTCATTAAGAGATTTTACTACAAATTAATTACAACGTTTAGTTAGCAAAATGTTTTACCGGAAGTGACCAAAATAGATACTTCATTTTAAACCGGAATGTCACTTTTCAAACGTTAATATTTCGAAAACAATTGGATTTAGGAGTAAAGAGTATTAGAGAAAACTGTTGAGAATTATGAGCAGATTTCGAAAATGGAATAATATAAGATGGCGTTCAGCCACCATTTTCAAACTTTTAGCTGTGATTTTTTCATGAAAAAGTAGGTTTTTATCTCCTATTTAAGCCCTCCAAATTTCGTTGCGATACACCAGGTGCTTCAAAAATTAGTAGGGGGGGAACGGACTTTAGACGAGCACTGTATGTATAGGAATAGTCACACAGAGAGAAACATCAGGCAAAACGGAACAGAACAACATAGTCACATGTTAATAAATTCGTCCAAGGAATAAAAATAATTTTTAATTGGGGAATTTTTTACTTTTATTAGTATTTTTTATTTCATGCGGCAATCTGTTATAGTTGGTTAAACCCCAATAGGCAAGTGAGTTTTGCAAAACTCTATATTTATAAAATGGAATCTGGAAATTATTCTTCTGTTGTGCATTTTCATTATGCAAGTTTTTATACAGAGTAAACTTTGTTTTGTTCGTGAACATAAAAGTGCAAATTTCATCGATGTACATAGAAAAAAGTGTCGGTACATTAAGTTTGACAAACAATCCCACACAAGAGTAGGTTGAAGAAACGCCTGTCACTATCTTTATTATTCTTCTTTGCAAAGTAAACATGTCATTAACAGAAGTGGAATTATCCCACAAACATATAGCATACCTAATTCGTGACTCTACCTGAGGATAATAACTGGGGCTCCTCCAAGACGTGATTGAGATTCCTGAATAGATAACATAAAGAATTCAACCTCTTGTTCAGGCATATACAATGATTTTTCCAGTCGATATTTTCATCAGTCACCATACCCAGGAATTTGGTTTCATTTGTATTGTCAATTGATACGTCATTGACGCAGTTAGTTATTGGTAGACAGTCTTTTTGCCAGTTTCACTATTTGTGTTTTAGAGGCATTCAAATATAAAAAGTTTAAGCTACACCATTCATATAGAGAATTCAAGACTTGTTCACTTATCTGTTGTGTTTTTATTTCGTCCTTATCCGATACTATCAAAGAGGTATCATCAGAAAACATCGTTATATGGGTCTCTGTTACGTGTTTATCGAGATCGTTGCTGTACAACAGAAATAGCATTGGCCCCAGTATTGACCCTTGCGGGACTCCTATGTTGGCCAATTTAGATTCAGATTTGGTTTGTGTGACTGCTCCAGAAATGAGCTCTGGTATGCTCACTTATTGCAGTCGGTTAACCAAGAAGGAAGAAACCCAACCAAGAGCTGGACCTCTAACTCCATAGTTGTACAATTTGGATAATATAATTTGATGGTTAACAAAGTCGAATGCCTTGCTGAGGTCGCAAAAAATCCCTACAGGGCATTCTCCAGTTTCAAAATATTCTACAGCTTTTTCGAAGAATGAAATTGCAGCTGTATTTGTTGAATGGTTGAATCTGAATCCATGCTGATTTCTGCTCAAAATATCGAACCTTTTAAAAAAAGTCAGGAAATAAGCCCACACTAGACCCATATAAGTCGTTTTCTACGCTTCGTGGCGATTCCACGAATATCTTTAAATAGTAATTATGAACCCTCCCCAACGTATCAATAGCCACGCCGTTAATAGTCACACGGTTTATGGTCATGCGATTTTTAACGGCGCAATTATTTTGCACCGCAAGATCATATTTATTTCATCAAGACATAAGATTGGATAATATTTTCTATAATATATCAATTTTCAATATTTATATTTCAAAATCCAGACATAGGAAATTAATGAAACTTACATGAGTGTAGGGTAATTTGCTTCAAAGTATAACTGGGAAGTAGATTCAAATTGACAGGCCCATTCAAGAATAATTAACAAACATATATATTAGGTGCAAAACCTATTTCAACTTAAATTTGTAAATGTGATTGTAGCTTTTTGTAGCTAATCATATTGAGCAATTACTATAAGTCTTCCTCAAGCAGCTTTGGCTTCAAAGCGGGTTTATTGTCTCAAAATGACTGTTTTAAATGTTAAAAACATGAAGTATAAAAAAATTTTTTTTTTAAACAATTGGTGTTTTGGAAGAAAGTTAAAACTTTTAAAGAAAATATTTCTGTCATAAGCAAAGACTCCCAATAAACATAGTTTTAATGAGAAATGTCAGGGCCACTAATGGGGACCAATGATAAATATTGGCGAAATATGCTAAATTGTCGCTATTTTTGACCACCCTGTATAATAGGCGGCTTCTTTTGTCTTCTTGATAACAATATGTTCGTATTTGTTTCACAAATGGAGGGTTTTTCTAAGAAAACGAGTATAAGCTTAGGTAGGGCACACGTAGTTTACATACCTGTGCCTCACTAAAAGTGCGCTTTCTAAAAATGAGACAAAAATTATTCTCAGTATGTTCAACGCTGTAAGCCACCAAAACTCAAAATTCCGAGTTACAAAAATAGTTGAAATGTAGTCGAATATGACTGGAGTCGGACAGTCAACAATATACAGACTTGTGCACGAGGATAAACGCGGCCCCATGAGGTCACCAAAGAGAGGTACAGGAAAAAAATTGTAATAAATGGATGAGAAGACTGCAATCATCATACACTCGTTTTACTTACAAAAAGAAATACCTACATGGGTAGAAAGAAAGTGAGGAAAACTTTCGTTATGAACAAATTCAAAACAGAAAATCGCATTCAATACATAAACACGAAATCATCTGCTGGCGACGACGATATTTGAGGGCAGTTAGACAGTTTCGTAGGGAAAACAGGAATATCTATTATATATGGACGAAACTTGGTTGAATGAAGGATATACCGTTGGTAAAATATGGCAGGATAAAAATATAAAATGCGCGAAGCAAGCTTTCATGAAAGGATGGTCCACTGGAATAAAATCACCCTCAGGAAAAGGTAAAATATTGATAATTACTTATATTGGTAGCCAAAATGGATTTGTCGATGGTGGCTTACTAGCATTTCAATCAAAACGGACTGGAGACTATCATGAAGACATGAACGCTGATGTTTTTGAAGAATACTTTCAGCAAATGGTATAACTTATTCTTCCTGGGTCTGTTATAGTCATTGAAAAAGCCCGCTACCACTCAAGAAAAAAAGAATACCAAAGTCTTCTTGCAAAAAAATTATATCATTCATTGGCTTACTTTAAATAAGAAACCATTTCACAAATATATGCTGAAAAAGGAGCTACTGGAGATTGTAAAGTTGAATAAACCTCTTTATACGAAATTTGTTGTCGACGAATTCGCTTCAAAACGGAATATAACGGTACTTCGCCTTCCGCCATATCTCTGTGAATTAAACCCCATAGAATTGGTGTGGGCGCAAGTAAAAGGGTTTTAGCAAGGCATAACACTACTTTTTGAAATAAGAGACGTTGAAAACCTCCTGTAAGAGGGAATAAAGACGGTGGATTGCGAAAAATGGAGTAAGTGCGTCGAACATGTGATTGGAATAGAAGAAAGGATGTGGGAAGCTGATAATATACTAGAAAAAACTGTATATCCACTTATTATTTTTCTGGACCCCAACGACGATAGTTCATCGGACTACTCGGAATATGATGGCTAAAATTAAAAAAATAAGTTGAATGTAAATAGTAGATTTTTTCATAAATATTAATATTTATTCAAATTTATCTATTTTCATATTATTATTACTTTTATATAATATCACAACAAGGCCGTACCCAGAGAAAAATTTCGGGGGGATTTTGGTTCTAAAGTAAATAATGCAATGTACATTTTACCAAATTTTATTACACACACACATTTTTTTTACCTCATTCCAGATATATTTTACAGATTTCGGGGAGGTTGTTTGACCCCCTTAACCCACCGCTGCCCCTGGGCACAGCCTTGATCTACAATAGAAGACATAAATCTGCAACATTCTTGATAGCCAGCCATAAATTCATTGAAAATGAAAAATGTCTCATTCCTCAAGACAGCTGTCTACAAAAACCTATACAATAGGTGCATGTCGGTTGCATATCCATTCCGTTCATCCATCGGATGTCATTCAACGTCCGTCGAAGCATTAGCCAGGAAAGTAGTTTATTTTTTGGCGTCTTTATCAAGGCTGAAAATACATGAAATGTTTAATATCTCATGTTAATAAAAACATGATTGTTAAAAGTTAACACACAAGGGAACAAAAATATGGTAAAAAACAACAAACAACTATCACCAAATGATCACAACATATAAAATAAAATATAACAAGATCCGAGAAGTGACATAAACCATTGATTAAAATAATAACAAATAAAAATCTACCCATCAATGGGTCAGACGAAATTGTTTTCCAATAGATCGATTATTTCACTGAACATCCACATGGTTTGTCAAATGACGGATTTGTTGGTGTGAATGAAATTTCTGGAACACTATGGTCGGAAATAGAATTCGTATGGATAGTACGGAGATGAGCACCAAATAAATTTTTTATTTATAAAAACTTACAATTATTTAAAAACCTAAAGAAAAAAACACAAAAAGCAACAACAGATGTTACATTGGAATGACCAAACAACATCTAAAGACTAGAATCCAACAACACAAATATGACTGCAGGGAAAAAAATAAAGACAAATCCAATAAAACGCACTAGCACTACATCATTTCACTGAGAGACATGAATTCAATTTTGAAGAAGTCAAAATAGTGGACAGAGAAAATAATCACTATAAGAGAAACATCAGCGAAATGGTCCAAATATTCCAGAACTATACCGTGAACATGAGAACGGATACAGATAGATTGAGCGTTTGCTACAACCATCTTTTAAATAAATATATACAATTTGTCCGCAATAAACCAGACTAAAGGGCCCGTCTAATTCCAGGTGTTCTCGTTCGAGAATACCGTACTTCGCGACAAATATGTGCCTATGATCTGTTGTTGCTTTTTGTGTTTTTTTCTTTGAGTTTTTAAATAGTTGTAAGTTTTTATAAATAAATAAATCTATTTGGTGCTCATCTCCGTACTATCCATACGAATTCTATTTTCGACCATAGTGTTCCAGAAATTTCATTCACACCAACAAATCCGTAATTTGATAAACCATGTGGATTTTCAGTAAAATAATCGTCTATTGGAAAACAATTTCGTCTGACCCATTGAAAAGGTAGATTTTTATTTGCTTTTATTTGCTATTATTTTAATTACCCCATACTCTTTAACCTTCCTTTTGAAAGTAGGTATTGATGAAATGCTTTTTACATTTGAAGGCAGGCAACTGAATATTATCGAACCTGATAGAGAGAGTGATTTTCGGAACAATCTCGTAAGATGTTGTTGCAGCTTAATTAGACTCCCGTTTTTTTAAAGAGTAAACAATTATAAATGTATATAGATGTTAATGTTAAAATTTTCTTTTCTCTAAAAATGGGTCTACAGGAATCTGTGGGACAAAGGCCATACAACATACGTATAATACTTTTTTGAGACATGAAAGCTCTATTAATGTTCATTCCTTCTCACCACAAAAGCACATTGTGAGAAAGTACTGAATAAACCATTGCATAGTAAATGTTCAGCAAATGCTCTTCATTCATAACCTTTTTGAGTTGTATCAATGCATAGAAACTGGTGTTGATTTTCTTGCAAACGTAGCTTATGGGAATTTGCCAACTCCATATGAAGACCTAAAAATTGTGTGGTTTCCGACGGATATATAGTCACATCATTGATATCAACATGTATAGGATGTTCTAAGTATCCTCTATTGAAGAATTGAACTAACACCGTTTTATCGGCATTAACGATAAGCTTATTTGTTCGACATCATGTTGTAAATTTGTGACCAATTTCGACTGAAGTTCCGCAGGTCCATCAGCTTCTTCTGAAATTGAAGTGTCGTCATCAAAAAGTGATATTGACTTAGTACCTATATGTTGTGGTAAATCCTTGATATAAATTAGAAAAATAAGCGGTCCCAAAACTAAGCCCTATGGAACTCCAATGTCTATGTTGAATATATCAGAGTTCGAATCAAATCAAATCGATAATTTACCCAACCTTTTCCGGCAATATTATTATTATTATATATTTTTTAAACAATTTAATTTAAGTATTTTTTGTTAGTGATTTTTTCCGTGTGGCCCCCTCTGTGCCCATAGCCAGTGACGTGCAGCGTCCCCCACAATCGCCAGTAACAACGCATAAACATTTTTGTTTATTTGGTCAACCCGATCCTATAAATGGACAATAAAACGGCACTTAAAGTCAGCATACATTTTTTTACACAATACCAACCAAACAAACGGAAGATATATAGCTGCCGGAGCTACCAACAAAAAAAAAACAAAAAACTAATGCGCTCCTTCGACGTTCATAGAAGAAGAATCCACATGAAATATGACTTGACATGACATTTAGTACTCTGCTTGCCCATTAAGTTTTTCGTATTAAAACCATTTTCATAATTCTTGGGCGCTACTTATCAGCAAACAACATTACGATTATATGATCCATAACTTATATCTTCCAAGTTAGTAGCTATAAAGAGAATAAAGGTAATTGCTTGCTAGCGCTGTCCTAATGGAATTACGGCTTTGGTATGGGGGTCAATAAGTGGTTTTATTTATTCAGGAAATTGGCGATAAAAGCTATGTTGGAATGTGTCATATTTTCTGTATATGCTTTCACAGTGAATGAAGACTTTGACTATGGGCAATATTTCATATCCGATTTTTATTTTCATATCTTCACGAGTGCTTTCTACTTTCTTTTTTACCCGAAAAACATGATCGGAGACTTTTTGAATTCAAGCGCAAATTGTGGGCAGTGGAAAAAAAAACCGACGAAAAAAGAAACCGAGAAGCAGAACATAAGATGAACCTTTTTAGTCTTAATAACTAAGCTCCTAAACTAATCTAAGAAACTAATTTTGAGTCGGCGCCAAACGAACAAGCTGATTAATTAACAGTAGCGCGTCCCTTTGCCGGAAATTGACGAGCATTCTCGAAGTCAATATCAGCGAGACAGCTATCCGAATGGGCACACATCAACCGATTCGAATGAAATTTTGTACATAGATATGAGACACAATTTCGGATTAACGGACATATGGAAACAAAATGGCCGATTTCCGGTTTCGCCAGAATAGCCACTAACTTCGATTTTTCAAATAGAACACCCTGTATGTTTGATGTTTTTCGGATTCTACGGCTCAAATAACATACGACAGTGTTGCCAAATTTTCATTTTACAATTGCAAAAATTTATTTCTCATTTTTTTTAAGCCCGGCGGCCTTGATCTGGTTAAAATCTATACTAATTTACATCACTAACTCATAGTCATTTCATCGTTAGGATCAATAACGAATCCTACAGCAGGAATTGAAATTTTATGAACGCATTTTTAACGAAACAATCGTTTTTTTCGAATGCTACCGAGGGCCATCTTGCCATTCGATAGAGAATTCAATTACCAATTCAACGATATACATTATGTACCACTTAATAATCCCACATTATTGAATGTGTTCAATATTTTATACAATGCCTACAAATTCCAATGAGTTATCCGTTTAGGTTTGATGAAATGAAAGGTAGCTGTAGAATCATGGAAAACTGTGGGCGATTGATGTCATGTCAAAAGTGAAATACCAATTTTACTTGTCATTTCGTTTCGTTTGTAGAAAGTTTTTTTTGGAATGGAAAATAATAATCGTAATTCTCGAAACGAACAAATCGATAATTATGTGTGAATAATGAAAAAGCGAAAGAATAATGAAAAAGCGAAAGAGTATGTACACAAAATAAAAGTAAATAAAATGAGAGATTCAAATTAATGAAATATCCAATTCAATATGAATATAAAGAACAAATGAAGGAAGAGATAGGAAAAATAATAAAACAGTATAATTGAAAGGAGTACCAGTAATTGTAAAATCAAATGAATATTGAAAAATTATATATCAGTATAAAGATAATCATAAAATATAAAATGTCATATATGATAATATTTCGAAAAGTTTTCTCTCTTGATCTGAAGAGAAGTCCAGAGTCAGGTTTTTCTGAAATAAAAGAACATAATATTAGTAGTTGTAAATAATAGTTATCGTTGAAGAATTCGTTTTCTTGAACTGGCAGGAAATCCAGCATAGGTAGTTTCCTGAAATTAGAAAAATAGTATTAGTTAATGTAGATTTAATAACTGTAAATAAAGAAATTGATATTCAAGATTTTCTAACTAGTAGAAAAATATTGAATATAAATTTAGGAATGTTGTTATGTTAGGAAGGACCAGTAATATATTTTAAAGATGAAAAAGAAATAATTTCATAAATAAACCACAAAAATAATAAATAATTAATAGTTAGTAGTTCATGAGAAATTGTTTTACATTTTTTTGAGATTCTATTTCCTTTATGAAGCCTCTGTATAATATTGATAGGTGAAAATATGCAAATACTATAATGCAATCATTTTCATACATTGTCAAAATGATTACAACCTATAATTGTTTGAAATACAACAAAAAAGTCTAGATTTACAAAATCATTCTGAATTAAATGTGATCAACAAAATTATAAGCTTCAAACATACAGTATATGAAATTGTATCTAACTATTTATTTATTTATTTAGCGTATGGCTCACATGGATTTAGTTCTTGAGAGAAATATCACAAATACAAATTCACATAATATGACAGAGGATACAATAGTACAGACACCTTAATAAAATTATATGTGCAGCACAATTAGAAATTAAATTTTAAAATCAAGGCCATTAATCCAGCCCAGCAACTAAAAATAGCCAATGGGAGAACAAGAGACTTCTTGATGACAATAGCCAATCAGGGAACAGGATGGTCAGATAAAATATTTGAAATTGTGGAAAAGTAAGAACTGAGAAATGTCAAAAATAATTATCATAAAATATTGTATTTAGTTTATAAGAAATGTAAAATATATTAGTTCATAAGTTTTCTCATATAACACCAAATTAATGGAAGTGCGACAAGGAAGTGCGCGAGTTTGAAAATTCAAATAAAATGGACAAAACAGAAATGGTATCCAAGGGATAAAAAAAAAACAAAGCGGAAGGAGATTGAAATAAAAAAAAGCCAGGTACAAAATTTGAATGAAAGAAATTTAGAACTTTTATTAATGAGAAGATAGTTTTTTCAACAAAAAAAACCAATACAATTCCGAATAATCTTTACACAAAATAAATAAGGATAAAAGAAGAATCCCTTTTTTGGTTATCCACATAAAACTTGTCCAAGCTGATTTCATGGATTTTGGAGGGTTCCTTTTGAAATGGTTAGTTCCTGAGAGGAGTGGATAAAATTGGAATTCAGATTATGCCAGGTATTGCATCAGCGACAGTTCCAGCTCCAGGTATAAACTTTTAGTGCACATCACAAACTGAATCACTTCACAAAATAACTCATATCTCTGAAGAACTCTATGATTTGGTATTGAACTATAAAAGAATTCTTCCAACTCTAAAGAAAGAAGTGAGGTTATATTTACATATCCATCACTGTTTTCCATTATTTTATGAAAATTTGTCAATTGATCATAGTTATAAGTTATCTTTCGCAGGCCAGGTTAATATAAGTTTTCCTGAATAAAGGAAATAATTGTTTTTTGGTAATTTCTGGTTTATTTTCCACAATGATCTGCAATATCTTACTTATAAACACTGAACTAAAATAGTTCGAGTTGACATTTAGACAGGCAGTGGCTCTATTGCCAGTACCGGCTCCTGAGGCGAAGGCGTACCAACTGAGATTAGTCGTGGTAAGAAAAGTAATAATAATTGGCAACAACGTGGCGAGAAAACAGTAACGATAGCTGGCAATTATTATTTCATAACAATTAGCTATTATCATATCACAATATAATAATTGGCTTCCCAACGCGGAGCGAAAATAATTAGCTATCAATATTTCATAACAATATATATATATATATATATATATATATATATATATACACACATATACATACATACATATGCACATACAGACACATACAAACATACACATGTATATCTCCTCTATAGTGGTAAAATGTGTTTAAATGTTTATTCATACGCATTATATTTAGGAACCTAGGCACTAAAATTCACTTAAATTTATATACATCAGTCAAAGCATATACAGTTGATGATTATCAAGGTGTGGGAAAATATTGGTGATACTGTTTAATTGTTTTTCTATGAGTTTCTGAATTTCTTGACGGGATTTGTTTGGTATCCATTTTTTGAGATTGTATTTGAACAGCAAGAAAGAGTTGAGTTGCTTTAGAGAATTTGGAATAACACTATATATTTTTGGAGAAGATATAGATGGCTTCTTCGTCCTATTGTTTTCAGCATTCGAGGTACGATAATAGACTGGTCCCTATACCTGGTTTGATATCTATGATCTATCATTAAAATTACTCTTACCAAATATCTTCTCAACCCTTGAGAACTGTCACGGAAATAAAAGGACTTAGGAATAATATTCGATTCCAGGATGCTCTTATATTTTAGATTTCAAAAAAGGCTCACAAAATGTTAGGTTTCATTATGAGAACTTGTCGTGAATTTAAAAACACACAAACTCTCCGTACTCTCTATATGTCATACGTCAATAGTGTTTTGAGTTTTGGTTCTGTAATATGGAACCCTGGATATGACATTCACATAAATAAACTCGAACGGGTTCAGAATATGTTCATAGATTATGTCAATCATTTTTTTTTCCATCCAACCCCAACAATCGTTCGTACGTTCGGAATGAGCTGCACTTATTAACACTAACGAATAGAAGGAAAATTTTAGACGTGTAGTTCCTCTTTAAAGTCATAAACAACTTGATTCGCCTGCTATTTTAACACTACTACATACATTAACAGGCATCAGCATCTTTTCCGTTACGAACAATCTAAAAAAAAAATTTTTTGAGCATATCATACAATACGCTATCAAATTTCATTGATATTGATAACTTCTCTTACTCATTTTCAAAGTTTTCCCATATTTTGAAAAGGAGGCATTTTCTCCCTTCGCAGACTTAACTCATATGTATAGAATAAGTATGTTCTCATTTTCATTTTCGTTGTCATCCACTCATTTCATTCACTACATGTACTCAATTCATTAGTTTAATTGATATTTTGATTGATATCTCACCTATTTCGTAATTTCATTTTTAAATTATATAGATTCTGTATGTTGAGAAATCACAGTGATTTCAAATCTCAATATTGTTTCTAATTCTAAACAATTTTTATAAATAAAATTTTCGATAATGGCGAAAATAAGGGTACTCTTGATCAAAATTTCAATTTTTTGTTCTCCCCTGCAAACCGTTTGGAAATTTTGAATTTTGACAACTCAAATGCAAGTCAACATCAAGGTGATCGGCGAAGATATACGGAATTTGTTCAAAAGTCGTGAATTGGTGGGGTCAGGAATATGTGGTATTTCTATGGAATCTACCTAAGAACTATTAATATTGACTACGAACAATTTTAGTTAGCTTTAGCTCGATTTGGGACGTAAATTCCAAATAAGCTTCAGTGTTTTTCCAGCTGTATATTTTTTTAGCACTTCCACTTCCCATGCGCTCTATTTTCTAAGGCTCTTATTTACCCGGAATATTTCAGTGTTTTATACCCTCGTTTCCACGCCACTGTACAAAAGTCGACCACCGCATGGCCAACACACGCTCTGGCTATTTAAGTAAAATGATCGGAGCAGGCCACGGATTATGGCAGTAATACGTTTAAAAAGTTGTCGGCGTATATGGAAAATAAATTCATCACTATGCTTCTGCTAGTATGTCGTCGGCCGTAAATGAAACTCTCGCATCGACGCTTTCGATTGCAATCAAGGGCGGTGCCTTAAATAAAACAGTTGAATTTGTCGCGGATATGGCGATGAGATGGTCTAATAGGGTTCGTAAATAACGTACATCAATCTTGTTTCTTGTAGAGATCGAGATGCCGGGAGAATGTCAGAATGTGTTTGAAGAGTGCTGGTGATTGTACGCAAAATGGCATGCTTTTATTGTAAGACGACGAATGGATGATATGTCGTCCTTTTAAGATAAGCAAGATAAAGGCATGGTAGTCATAAACGTAAAAGATTATAGGCATTACAGCCACCTTGTATTATCTACTGTATATGTTTGGGTAGTGGTTTATTCCCACAAAATAAATATAAATTTATTAGTTCAGCTTAGAATCCCGTAAGATTACCATTACTTATAACACATAGGCTGAAATGTCTGCTCCCATTGAAACCTAATTCAGTGTACATGCATCTCGCGACTATTGTGCCCAAATTGTGCCCAAAAACGAGAAAAATCACCACTACCGAAGTGCCCGCGAACGAAGCGAAACGTGATCTGAAAAAGTTGATTGGCTGGCAGTCAACTTGGATAGCAAGGTAGCCAAGTTAGGTTAGGTTGTGTTCCCTTTTTTACGTAAGACATTGACTGGATTTTAAGAGCGGACCGAGACAGGCCTTCGTAAGATTAGATTTATAGAGCAGACCGAGAGACGCTGAACTTATAACGCATTTGTTGTAATATCTGCTCGTATTGAAACCTTATTCAGTGTACTTGCATCTCGCCACTGACTGTCACTATTGTGCCCAAATAATAATTACTAAAAAACGGGATAAATCACCGCTACCAAAGTGCCCGCGAGCGAAGTGGAGCGTGTTTTGGAAAAGTTGGCTGGCCATCTACTTGGATAGCAAGGCTAGCCAAGTTAGGTTAGATTGTGTTTCCTTCTTCTACGTAAGACATTAACGAGATTTGGCTATATTTTATGTGAAATTGTGCCGAAAATGAGAGATTTAGTGGTTGTAGTTAATGCTGGTGAAGAGAAGGAGGCATTGTGAACGATATTTGCGCGAGAAAACGGAGCTTGAAAAATACATGTACTGGATCAAAAATAGCTATCACTCGGAAAGGAAAGAGAGCGACGCGTTTTTTCGAATCGGGGACAAAAACAAGTAATAAAAGTCTTTCAATTATTTTCGGAGAGAAGGAGTGCTTTTTCCGGATATTTACCCAAAATATTTTCGGAATTATGGCCCCCAGAAAGGTTGAAAAAAGTCAATTTTCAACTTCTACTTATTTCATTCATTCATTTTTTCAGCAATTCACTGAATAAAACCTTTAATTCACATAATTTTGATTATCATAATGAATAATTTAATTGAATGAATGTTAACTCTTTATGTCTATCGGACATATTTTACAGTTGGCAACATTGCATTTTCAACATTACTCATGAATGACAACTGTCATTATTGACAATCATCTCAAATATTATTGCCTGTTTACTCAAATGAAAACACTTTCAAATAGGAAAACTACGTTTTTATCCAAACTTTCTGCGGGACATTAAAAACATATCCTCTAGTATCGCATTTATAAAGTCTTGTATTTACTGTTTAGAGTGCTTGTTTCGTGAATAATTGTGAAATAATTCTTCCTAATTACAACTGTTCATTGATACCTACGCAATGGAATTGGACATTTTTTAACAAAAAAATATATTTCCGACTCTTTTCGCAGAAAAATGTTGGTTGCTCAACGAAGTTTAGTGCATTCTGAAGCATCTGTGAAAATTTCGTCAAAATCGGTGACATTTCACTTTGCTGCTGGTTTTCCTAATGTTTTACCTGTATCAGGTATATTGTGGATAACATCGTACGGTACCTGCTTATAAAAATTATTAAATAAGTTCGCAATTTTTTCATCATTAGAAATGATCTCCCCGTTATCGGTGGAGAGAGATATTATTTTGTAAATTAGCCTTATTAGACAGTTCTTTCACTATACTCAAACAAGTTTTGTTTAAGGTAGTACCGCCACGAGACAGTTGAATTGGGAAATTATTGAAATTTGGCATACGTATTGTTTAACATGTGAACAATACCTCTATAAAATTCAAAACTACTCTCGTTATTCAAAATAGTCCACGGGGAAGCGCACATTATTAATTCTACCGTTAGTACTAAAATTATGAAAAACGAGGAGGAGCTAGAGCAGGATATCATAGATATTGTGAAAAAAAATCAAAGTGATTGACCATCTAGTTTGACAGATATAATCAGAACTACTCTCGTTATTCAAAATAGTCCACGGGGAAGCGCACAGCCTAAAGGGGGGGTCGTAGAGAAATGCGGATTCTGCCAGGGGACTTTTTAAAGAAGGACGGGGGACCATTTGAGGGTCTGAACGCGAAAAACAAAGTCCTTCTCCTAGTTGACCCCATCGATTTTAACAATACCCCCCCCTTCTCCCCAAAAAAAAAGTTCGAAAAGAGTACTACAAAAAAGTCCATTGTAGTTTTATCGAAAAACGATAATTTTTTCCCATGACGTATGATTTCTAGTGAGGATGGGTGGGGGGGGGGGGCCCAAGTCTGAAAATATTTTTTTTGCTGCTTTTTTCGGGGACATCAGTTTTTTGAATCGATTAAGGAGGGGAGAACAAGTGCCCCCCTTCAAAAAATTTTTTTTTTGCGTTTCAAATCAAAAAGTCTTTTGAAATTTTTCGATTCCGTCGAAAATAATTTCCTAATTCAACTGTCTCGTGGCAGAACTACCTTGAGTTATCAGATTTGGAAACTCTATTTTGGTAGCAGTTCATCTTGATCTGTAGGTCATAGGCCAGTAGAAATAGACATGATTTTCCCAAAATTTGATAATAATTACAAAAGTTTTAAAACTTCAGTAGAGTGAAGATTACGTTCCAATGATAATTAGTCTGATTTTGCAACCCTTTTTACTGAAAGGAATATGTAAAAAGTTCAAATTTCTGTTTTAAAAATAGCAATTTACATCATCTGATAAATTTGCAACTATCCAAACCAAATGGAAATGTTCGTTTTATCGAAAAAAAATTGTTACTAATCCCAATTTTTTTATGAAAATTCCAAAAGTTTTGCAAACTCGAAAAAATAACTAAAATAATGTTCTTGAGAAGAGTTTAACCTTGCAACCTCTTGCGTCAACCGGAAAATATATTTTATCATGAAATATTTTTTTTTATCAAATAAGTTCAATAATGTTTTAATTACTGGTTGCAAATGGAGATGTGTACAATAATTTGCAACCTCGTCAGCAACACGGAAATAAGGGTAAAATCAAATGAAAAATATTTTCTTATTCGTATTCTACCAAAAAAGCAAAAGTTCTGCAAATCGGGCAGACAACTCATTTTACCAATTGGTGGCACTATAATAATTTGCATACAATGCGAAACATTAGAAATTAAAAAAATTATTATTTCTACAACGCCTGTGTTATCTGCATAATAAAGAGTTTTATATACCTAATAAATGACATTCATTGTGTTACCGAGTTGAATATCGACCAAGAAGAAGCTCGTCAACGGTAGGTGAAATCATTCAATGTTGAAAGCTAATGTTTTCGATTAGAATCCATAACATCATATTACCATTAGGAATTGGCATACAAAAATCCTCAGAGTACGTTTGATGGAGGATAGAGAATCTCTCGACACGTTTTCATAATTTTCTTGATTCATTACAAAATGGAAGAAATATTGAGAATTAAAAAACACTCGTACAGTTGTATTGAAAGAGCAAACAATAGCGCGTCACAGGAAACAGTCGAATTGCTTCCTCACCCTGCCCAGGTCGAGTTTGTAGGCATATATTTACCAAGAGTGGGAGGCAGATAGTGAACTGTTTGGACATTGGCATCACAACTTTTATACGTTCTCGATTTATTTTGGATTTGGGTAATCATTCGAGTGAATGGAAGCAGTGGCACCGACAAAAGTTCACACAAACTAAACAGCCGATTCTTTTATTTATTTTTCAATGTAATTTTTTGGGGATGATTGAAATACAGTTTTTATTGGCCATATAAATTATTTTTCAATTACTCAATGCTAGAGTCGAAATTTATTGCGAAAAACTGAGTAATTTCGAATGATACACAGGATGTGTTTCGTTCTCCTTTTGAAATTGATTCTCGAAGGTAACTGGGGCCGAAGGAATTAATAATTCAATGTCAAAATTGAAAGATGGCAAAAATATTTTGTGATTTATGTTCCGATTCTATCCAAAATTATTATCTGGAGAATTTTGGGATAGCAATAAATTATGAATTACATGTCTAAATTCGAGAATTCTGGATGGCGGATTAAGTTTTGTGATCTACGTTTTCATTCGTATAGGAGTGTTCAATGTCGATGATTATGGATTTTTTGTCAAAATTCAAGATGGCGGACGGGTTTTTGTACTAATGGGTCGATTGATATTTTTGAAAATTAATATCTTTTTGAGGTCTAGAATAATGGATTCTATGTTAAAATCACAAAAATTAAGGGGTAGAAATAAAATAAATATAACACTAATATTTATTCAAATGTACTGAAATGGAATGATGTTTTATTAGATGTGTGAGGCAAGTTATTCTGTGTGCAAACTAAATTGGTCGCATGAAAAATTTCTGAGTCTCTTATCAGATGAGAATATCATCACACATCTAACAAAATAAATTTTTTTTTCAATGCATCCAAACAAAAGCTTGTCTTCGAAGAGTTTTTTATTTTAAAAATTTTGTCAGCTTTCTGTCTTCAATCAGATACAAATTTTCGTTCGTAAAACCGGTTTTTTCCAAAAACCAATAATTTCATGAAAGAGATATTTTTTGTATGGACTCAATGGTCCCATAAAAATTCGGGAATCTTTAATTTTTTCCATTCATATGTCATATCACTTTTTTCTTAAAAATCATCATAATAAAAAATCACTGAAGTTCCCGAATTAACACAAATGCGTTGAATCATTTGCTCAAAAAAATCCTTAAAATAAACTGAGGGCATAAAACTTTTGACCTACAACTGTGTTACGTCCCTTCCTTATTTTAAAATGATTCTTACGTGTCGATTACATTTCAGTCCTCCATTCGAATTCAATGGAATTTTTCATGCGAAACCTCAATTGGAGTGAGAAAGTCGAGTGGAAAGGTACATTATAATTCAAGAAATAAATACCTGTAAAAATTCAATTTGAGATGTGATATCGATCTCACAAATTTTTCTGTTTGATGATGAAAATTATGTACTTGCGAGATTTACGCTTTGATATCCTTACTTCCATATAGCATCGATTATACATTTTAAAATCTCTTCGATTGCTATGAAGTCATGTTGTGACAAGTGGAAATTTTAAATAAAGAATGATTGTATGTTGTTTCCTATACATATGCCATTTTAAGAAATTTTGATTATTTGCATTGAAAAATGTTGGATTCAATTTATTTCGCTGATTGGTCGAAAACAGTGATTGTTCTAAGATTAATAATTTGTTTAAAATTTTTGTAGTGGTTAACTACGTAACCTGTATATTTCGGTTGAATCTCAATCAACCAGTACACTATATCAGATATACGCGTATGTGGATAGCAACTATCATATTTGTAGACATATGTCGGTCGAATATTATCTTGAACCTATTTTGAAACAAAGATTTTAAATTTGGTCTAATTATAAAAAAAAACAAATCAATTATATAAAAAAAATGTTTTCTTGAACAATGACGGTTGCAAATCTCTTGCGTCACGTAAAATATTAGTCTTAATTATAACGCAATTTGCAGAACTTTTGCAATTATTCCAGCAGTTGTAAAAATGCAAAAAATTTATATCAGTGAATAAATAGGTTCCGTTTTTTGTTAGGTGGTTGCAAAGTTACATATGCACTGAGACTTTTGTAATTATTTCAATGCTTGTGTGTATTGAAAATGGCAGCGTCGATAAAAAAGTTTGATAAATAAATGATGCGTTTTTCAGAAATGTTTGCAAATGTACGTGAATATGTTAAACTTTTTTTCCCTTCACTTATTCCATTTTGAAGAACTTTTGTAATTTAAAAAAAAATTACAATGAAAAATTAAAAAAATGACAAAAAACAAGGTTCCATAACTTTTTGCAAGGTTGCAATGAGTTTGCATGTTGTAAAACATCATTAGGGGAGAGTTCCCCTGAAGAGGACAACCCATGAAACGGACACATTCGGTTTCTGCATGTTTGGTTGCATATACCTATTTCTAATGCTTGCTGTATATTAGTTGAACCGTATGACACGTGTTGGCGCTAGTATCGGTGCATCGGCGTTATCGTTTGGTATTGTTACACTCAGTGCAATATTTGTGGCAAGCAAAGTAAATATTTACGTGTTTTAAGAATTTATCTAGACTGGCTATTTTTGAAGATATCCGAAAGATTTTTGTGTTGGTCGTTTGCTTACTGGGTCTAGATTAAACCAGGTATGTTGACCTCCTTGATATTTTAAACCATAAAAATAAAAATGAATGTTCACTTTAAAGTAAACAAATCCATGAATCGGACACCAACGATCTCATTGAATCGGACGTCCGATTCATGGGAACTGAAGTGTCCGATTCAAGGAAATAGGAAAAATTATATAAAAAGGTATGAAAAAATTACCCCATAAATCTCTTTTCTTTTTTTCTTTTAGACTTGGCTTATTATGTCGAAGCGAACAAGAAAGACTGACGAAGAAATTCGCGAAGCTGTAGATACAGTTGTACATCAAGGTTCGTCGATTCGGAGTGTAGCTAAAAACCCCGGCATTTCAAAGTATTTATTAGCTGTGCTTGTAAAAAAAGCGAAAAGTGCACCTGACAAAGAATTTCTTTACAATCGCAATGTTGGAAACAGAAAAACTTTTTCGGCAGAACAAGAACAAATATTAGTTTCTTACCTTAAAACTCAACCCCCACGAAAACAAGACAGCTTGCATACCAGTTTGCATTGGCGAACAACATATCTATTTCACCACAATGGGATGAAAATTTAAATCCTGGAATTCACTGGTTTCATGGGTTTATGAAACGCAATAAGGATTTGTCGCTCCGTCAGCCAGAAAATACGTCTCTAAGCAGAGCATCCAGTTTCAATAAATCAAACGTAGGCACCTTTTCTTCTAAATTAGAAAGTTTGTAAAAGAAATATAAGTTTCTAGCCAACATGATTTGGAACCTGGATGAAACCGGTTGTATGACTGTTACAAAATCACCAAAAGTTATAGCGGTAATGGGTTCCAAACAGGTTGGTCAAATTGCATCTGCCGAAAGATGAACGATTGTCACCACACTTCTTTTTATAAATGCTGCCGGTGGATCATTGCCACCTGTATTCGTGTTTCCTCGGGTCTATTTCAAAAACATTATGCTTAAAGACACACTGACATGGTCTAAAGGGTTTACAAATCCATCTGGGTGGATTACTGAAGGCATATTTGTAGAGTCCCTAAAGCATTTTGTTAACCATGTTAAACCCACGAGTGAAGATAAAGCTTTGATTATTATGGATAACCATATTACTCATGAGAATATACAAGTAATTGATTTTGCAAGGAAAAATAATAAAATCATTTTATCACTCCCTCCCCACTGTAGTCACCATATGCAACCACTTGATATGGCAGCTTACGGCTCTTCTGAGGCAAGGTACAAAGTGGCATTAAATAATTGGCTTGTCTCAAATCCTGATAAAACCGTTAGTATATACGAAGTTGCAGGATCTGTTAATCCTGCATATAGAGAATCTTTTTCATCATACAATATTTGTAGGAGAAATCGGTCCAAGTTAATAGAAAAAAAGGAAAAAACATATAAGGAAAAGGCGAAAAAACGAAAAACAAATAAAGGCTCTGAAAAAGCAAAAGTATCAGCAAAGAAAACTAAAAAAAATATAAAGTCACCAAAAGTTCCTAGAAATGATAACGATTCTGACACTGATATATCCTCGGAAATATCACTACACGACGAGTCTCCGACACCGGCTAACCTGGAAGAATTTTATGACGAAATGGTGCAAGAGAATAAAGATGATTCGGTTTGTCCAATCTGTCAAGGTGAATATCAAAACACTAAAGAAAGTGGCTCCAGTGTAAACTTTGCACGAAATGGACTCACAACTCTTGTGGGGTTATGGGAAAGTTAATTTTTTTCTGTCATAGTTGTTTATAAAATATCCTACTGTATCGTAATCAGTATATCATGATAACTTTATAAAAATCATCTGGTGTCCATTTCATGGGAACAGCCGTCCTTTTCATAGAAACCTGTTCATGATTCGGACACTTGGTAAACAATAAAAAATATTTTTTTTAAACAACTTGACTTATCTTTTTATAACTTTTGAGTGTGGAAATATAATGCATGATTCGGACACTTGGTAAACAATAAAAAATATTTTTTTTAACAACTTGACTTATCTTTTTATAACTTTTGAGTGTGGAAATATAATGCATGATTCGGACACTTGGTAAACAATAAAAAATATTTTTTTTAACAACTTGACTTATCTTTTTATAACTTTTGAGTGTGGAAATATAATGCCTGATTGTCTGACAAGTATTGATATAAATGTTTCAATTAAATGATGAAAGGCTTAGCGCTGGAGCCATTCAATAAAATGTCCGATTCAAGGGAACTCTCCCCTATCTGAAAACAAAAATAAAGCTTCTTGGGATATCATAAATAAACTCAGGAACAAAATATCATGCAACCCGAACATGAAAATTATTAATAATAACCATGAAATTACTGACCCTAAGATAATAGCAGATACTTTCAATGTTTTCTTTACTGAGGCTCCAAAAAATGTGGTGAAGTCCATAAAACGTCCGGGGAATTTTGAATTTTCAGGTAAAAGCAATATGAACTCCATTGTCTTGATACCTTTCTCAGAGGCCGAAATGCGAGTGATTGTCTTAAAGTTAAAAAATAAAATGTCTACAGGCCCAGACGAAATCCCTTCCGCTTTAATTAGAGCATCTGGGGAAGAATTAGCTAGCATCTTGACCCACTTAGTAAATCATTCTTTCACAACGGGTGTATTTCCAAATTGCTTGAAATCAGCAAAGATCACTCCGGTGTACAAAAAGAAAGAGAGAACCTGCATTGAGAATTATAGACCAGTTTCAGGTCTTTCCCCATTTGCAAAAGTGGCCGAATATTGCATGCTTGACAGACTCATTCCTTTTATTGACAAATATAATCTGATACCTGACCAACAACATGGTTTTCGCAAGGGAAAATCCACTACCACTGCAACAGTTGACTTTTACAACAATGTTTTGTTAGAAATTGATAATAGAAAATCACCAGTAGGTATTTTTTGCGATTTGAGCCGAGCATTTGACTGCGTCCCTCACAATGCATTGCTGCAAAAACTATGGCTTTGCGGCTTGAGAGGAACTGCAGCTGACTGGGTTAAATCGTATCTCTCTAACAGAACGCAGTTTGTACAAATATGTTCCAAAGAAGTTGATGGGTCGGTCAGCAAGCATAGCTCAGATACCTCCCTTGTGGAAATGGGTGTTCCACAGGGGAGTGTCCTAGCACCGATACTTTTCTCTTTATTTATTGCGGATATAGTTGATTTCCTACCTGACTATAACATCACACTTTATGCGGACGACTCATCTTTTTAGTCTCCCAAGAATGCAGTGAATCGAATGAATTAGCATGCAACCATCTCCTTGCTAAGCTGGGCGAATGGTTTTCGGCAAACCAATTGTATCTCAACATCGAAAAAACTGAGTATCTGGTATTTCATACTAGACAAAGAATTATGAACAACCCCCTCTTAATTAAATTTGAGGAATTAAATATTACCGAGAAATCAAAAACCAAATTTTTAGGCATAACATTGCAAGATGATCTCAGTTGGTATGAGCATATAACTAGTGCAATCAACAAAATTAATACGAAAATATACCAGATTCGATGTCTACGGAAGGTTGTTGATGTACACTGTTTGAGAAACTTCTACTTTGCCGAAATCCAGTCTATTTTACTCTATGGCATTCTACTATGGGGAAATTCAACAGCTGCACAGTATCTATTCTTGAGCCAGAAAAGAGCTTTGAGAGCAATAAAATACATATCATCCAGACACTCCTGTAGACCTGTATTTGCTGAGTTGAATATATTGCCTTTGGCTTGTCTGTACATAATGGAAGTTGCCTGTTATATTCACAAAATTAGAAATACTCTTCCTAGGCATATGGATATTCATTCCTATGAAACCAGAAATAACCATTCCATCTACCCAAATCATGATAATCTCCAGATAACGTCAAATGGACCACTCTCAACTGGAATAAGGGTTTATAATAAATTACCCGAAGACATCAGAAATCAAACTACTCACTTCAACTTCCGTAACTCTATTAAACAATTTTGGAATAAGGGTTTATAACATCAATGAATTTTTTGAATGATTTTAACATGTTTTGTCATTTAATTGTTTTGTATTTTATTGCATTTTATCTTTTATTACCACTGTGACTAACTCATTGGCTATCTCGAGTTTTTATATCTCGAGTTTCTATTTCTTTTTATATATACATATATACGCATATGCATGTATACTTGACATGTTCTACACCCCAATTGGGTCTTTGAATGAATAAAGATTGATTTGATTTGATTTGATTTGATTTACTATCGGTGTGTCTAGTTTACAGAACTTTTGCAATTTTCAGTGCAAAAATAAAGCATAAAAACGTTTCATGCAATTAAAACAATGTTCCGTTCATCGCAAATTTCTGCAAAATTTCATAGTTTGTTTTCATTAATTCACTAACATACCATTGAAGTTTGAAAACTTCTGGAATTAATGTGAATTGATTGTCCATTTCTACTGGCCTATCACTTGAAAATATCAATGGGCGTAAAAGGTGCCGACCAAACCGCTCGGAATGCAATTAAAAAACCTCCGCGGCGTTCCTCTATTCACTCCCGAATAAAAAGACCATTAGACAGGTCGATGTATTCCCACGACTTGAACCGGCCGCGAACAAATGAAGAATACCCAGGTTAATACACAAGCCATCATTTTGTTTATATCTTTATACGCATAACTGTATCCAATTATTCATCTAGGAGTCATGAGTCATACGCTGCTATTGGCGTTTCGTATTATCGAGGTGCAGTTCCTCTTGTTATCCGTTTCGAAGAATTCTAGAGAATTGGAGTGATGAGGAAATCCAACGGGTTCTCTTATGCGAAATGGCATCAACGGAAAGATATCTTAATATCAATCGGCTATTAAAGTAAAAACAAAAACATGGCGCGACCTGTCGGAAAGGTAGATTTCAGAATTCGTTTATTGATTCTGAAAAAGCCATCAATCAAGCTGAAGAATCATGTGTCAGAAAAAATTGGACATTTAGTCGGATCAACATGTGCCTTTTTTTCGAATTCACCTTCACCGAAAATTATGATTGAGTTGTCATTCGATTCGTAATTGCATCTAGTGACTTTTTGAAAAAATGTAACTCCCACTCGAAAAAGTTGCAAAAGTTGTAAACAATTTAGTAGAAAAGAGTGGTTTCGTTTTTCGGGAATATCTCAAAAACTATTGCAGATATCTTGGGTCAAAAAAAGGTCCCTAAAGAGCAGAATTTCCTAAAAAAAAATCACACCCCCCGAAATTCTACCACCAATATTCATAATTTTAATTGAGAGGTGAAAATAGGGCTAAACACGTTCTCTTCAACAAAAAAAAACCATTGAAAATGAATATTAGGGACAAAAAAATGCATGTACCATTTGGATACATGAATAAACAAACAAAAACAAAACAATTGTTCCGCAATTTTTCTATTAGTGGTACTTTTGTTAATTGAGTTGAGTTGGAAATTAACATAAAACCCCTGATAATTTTCAAACTGAAAACATGAAATTTTTTCCATTTCTCGAAACTATTTTTTGAAGCCTTTTAAAAAACCACGTTGAAAAAAAAACCACTTTTTTATTAACAAGAAGACATTATAACTCACCTACGTCCACATCCAAAGCAATTATTTTTAACTTTTTTGCGCACTTGTATAAAAGCTTGTCCTTAAAAAAGTTTTGTATACATTATTTTATTTTGTGCCTTAATCTATGCATTTTTTAAAGCATCGTTATTATGAGGTATTTTTCCTGTAAGTTCTGAGCTTTCTAGTTCTTTGTGGAGACCATCTAAAGATTAACGCGCCGGCCATCCTGGAGCTGCCATCTTCAATTTATGAATTTTGACAAAAAATCAATAATCTCCGACTAAATTCATAATCTCCGACTCCAAAAACACCAACATACCAATTTTGAATAGAAACGGTCCATAATAAAAAAACTCGTCCACCATCTTGAAGCCGCCATCTTGAATTTATAAACTTTGACAATGAATTCATAATATCCGACCCCAGAAACCCCCACATACCAATTTTGAAAAGAATCGGACGATAATTACAAAACTCGTCCGCCATCTTGGAGCCGCCTTCTTGAATTTGTCAATTTTGATAACATATTCATAACCTCCGACTCCGAAATCCTCCACATACCAATTTTGAATAGAATCAGACCATAAACACAAATCTCGTCCACCATCTTGGAGCCGCCATTTTGTTTTTTACTCTAACAAAAATTCCATAATGCATTGTCACTGGAACTATGAGCACCTGCCAAATTTCACGTTAATCGGACAACTAGAAGTGGGTCAAAAGATTTGATTACATAAATCGGGACAGGTGAAAGTAAATAAAATCTTTTAAAATTGGAGGAGAGCTCAAATCTCTCTGAACGCTTGCAATATTTTTTTGTATACATTTTTCAGTCATAGGATCCAAATCTCCCTGAATCGTTCCTAAATTTCTATGTAATCCGACTCAAATCAAAAGTAAGGAGTACCGGGTTATTCACTATAAATTCCCCCCTTGCCGCACATCATTTTTAATCGTCGTGCAATTTTGAATTCGATTCAGTAAAATTTTTGGAAAAAGAGATGACTTATTCGAAGAGATTGTTGGGAGAATTGATTCAAAACAATCTCCATGATAATTGTGTAAACCAAGAAAGTGATACATAAAACCTGACAAAAAAATACACCCATATTCTAAAAAGGTTCAAAAGAAAAACAGATTTCTGAATAATGATACACAAAAGATTTGTTTTGTTTTGTTTTTGTCGTTTCTTTATCTATGTATCGCTGGAATATTTCAGGTGGGATGATTAGTTGCATATTGACCATACTCGGTTGTGGGTTGTTTCATTTTAACGTGTCTGTATTTGTTTATATACAATTTTAAAGTTTTTAATGTGTGATTTGTGCCAATGGATTTTTCGACCAGAGTTTGTATCGACTACTCAACAGTTTTTTAGTTGAATCCATGAGCAGGAATAACTTAATGTTAAAGGTGGGTCATAGATATGTTCTTTGTTTCTCTATCTATACGTGAATATTGTCATTTCAGCTTTGAAAATGGAATAAATCAACTCTGAAACGTTAGCGATAAAAAATAGTTTTACTCCCTGGTCCTAATTCTCGTTAAATACAACTATATTCAATTCTTGGTAAATATCTAGTTACATCACACATGCACTCTGAATATGGGGAAAATACGGTGGTCTCATGAAAAATAAGGCAAAGTTACTAAATCTCTCCTGTCAAAGGAACGAAAATTGTTCATTTGCAACTTTGTAAGAACGATGATTTTTTCGATAAAAACGACGATAATTTGTGCAAAGTTGTGCCGAAAATAAGTGATTTAGGGTGTATTGTTTATGCTGGTAAAAAAAGGAGGCATTTTGAGTGATTTTTGTGCGAGAAAACGGTGCTTGAAATTGAGGTTAGTTTCATTTGAAAATGCGATGTAACTCGGAAACGGTAAGAGACCGCCGCATGTGTGATGTAACTAGATATTTACCCAATTCTTGGGACGATGAATCATTTATTAACAGTTTTTCTTCCTATTTTCTTTATTTGTTTTACCAATCTTTTTCTGTTGTCTTCCTTTTCCCACGACCTTCGATTGTTTCTATTGAAAACTACTGCCGTGGAAAAAGATGACTCATCAGTCCATAATATATTAGTTAAATAAGCGGGATCTTCATTCAAATTTCGAATCATCTGTTGGCAAAATTCTAGCCTTTCTCTCTTATGAGTCTCTGTTAAAATTTGTACGGGTAAAATGGTTTGTAGTTGTTCTTTTTCAAAGTACGTTGGATTCTGGAAAAACTTTCACCTTATTGATCGGCTACATTTGTTAAACATTCAGAATTTTCAAAAAATTATACAATTTTCAAAGAAGTCTATTCGCGAAAGAAGCAGTATATCTAGTGTTCTTCCTGGTTTTCTTGAACTACACGTTTTTTCTACTGAAAGTGAACGTAAGATTTGGTAAATATTTTTGAATGTATTTTCTGACGGTGTTGGACAATTTGGATTCAACACCTATATGCACTTTTTGCTGCACGTTTATTTGTGTTGTTTTGTATCTAACAAGTATATATTTGAACTTTTTCTTCCTCAGTGAAAACCATTTTGATTATTCCATTAAAGAAAAGTCACTAAACAAACATTATTTAGTTGTAATTTTCATAGCTCACTTTGAAAACGTTAACTTTCATAGGATAGGTATTTACAGTAACAACTAGTCTAACTAATTTATTTGAAAATATGAACAGGATGTTCATAAAATCAGATGTGGAATCATCTGCGACTGAAAGATAAACTTTAGCCGGGGAAGTAGTTGTTTTCTGTTAGACATTCACAAAAAATAACTTCATTTTTATCGTGGATTTTTCAATTCACAGAAAAATCTTCGTATTCAATATTTAATTGAGAATGTTTCCCTTTTCAACATAGTCTAAATAAGTTATTCGACGTTCAATAACTGAAAAACGGTATAAGATAGATGTAACATATGGTATATTTTTGAAATCAGGAAAAAAGGATCATTCCAAAAATTCATCAATATACAAGGTGTCTCATTAAAAAAAAGTTTTCCTTTATCCTCTGAAATCTGCACGCTACTGTATTTTTGATAGCATTTCATCAAAATTCAATCATAACCACACAACTTTTACATTTTTAGAGAGAGAAGAGAGAGAGAAATATACTTTATTGTCAAAGAATAAACATGTTCTAATTGACAAAGTTAAAAATAATTTTAACAATAATTGTAGGTAAATAATATAAAAATCAATTACAGTAACTACACATTAATGAAGTAGTATGTCAGATGCGCTTAAAAACTTATTTGTCATCATTACACAAGAGTATAAAACATTTTTAAATAAATATACACATAAGATACAAACAAATTAACATATAAAAACGTACATATATAGTTGTACAATTATACGAAACTGCATACTCTACCAATTCTCTGAATAGTACTCTTCCAAATTATAGTAAGCTCCCTCAAGCAAAACATCTTTAACAGACTTCCGAAATTTTTTCAAAGAGTTAATACACTTTATGTGTAGGGGTAGGTGATTATATATTTTTATGCCTCCATATATAATTGATTTCCTGGTCAAAGTCGAGGAAAGTATAGGCAGAGGTAGATCCAGATTATTTATCCTACGTGTTCTGTGATGAATCTGATGACTTGCTGAATTATCACGGTTTTTAAAAACTAAGCACACGGTTTCTAATATAAATGAAGAAGATAGAGTGAGTATTCTCTCAGAGACAAATAGCGGTTTGCACGAATGTTTGGGAGATACCCTACAGGTGTATCTTAATGCTCGCTCGTGCAAAATGAATATGTTATTGAGCCTTTGTTGGCTGCACATGCCCCAGAAGGCAATTCCGTATCCAAAATGGGACTCCACGAGGGCGTAATAAACTGTTTTTGCTGTTTCAGAACCAATCTCGCTTGTGGCCATTTTTACGGCATAACATCCTGAGGCCAGTTTTTTTACCAAGAAACAAAATGTGTTCTTGAAATTTCAGCTCGTTGTCAATTATTAGGCCAAAAAATTTGGTGTTGTGTTCACGATCTATTGTATCATGGCCAATAGTTATACCTTCAATGTCACACTTGAAGGAAAGTAATTTGGTCTTGTTGATATTCAATGCTAGCAAAATACAGTCGCACCATTCCTTGACTTTTTCTAAATCGTTCTGGATATTTTTCTTCTATAGGCAATAATACAACCAGCGCACAAGGACATAGACAATACTTATTCGGGTTTCAATCCTGATATCTCGTAGAAAAATATTATATAGGTAATTCAAAATGAAATGGAATGAAAAACGATTTGCATGATAGCTGAACCAAGTGCAAAGAGGAAGTTCTCGCAATATCGCTTTGTTCGTGTCGCCAATAGCCTTGCAATGGCCATCGTCTCTTCAAAGGGGCCGCCACTGGCGATAAGCTGTCTCTTATGAAGATGACCAGCGAACAGTAAAATGGTAAGCATTCATACCATGACCATTAGAGACTGTCGGTCCGCGAGACAAGGCCTGAAATGTCAACCTAAGAGACGCCGAAGATGTTAATGTTAAGATTCCTCTTCTTTAATTAAGTGTCTCACAGTACAGATCCTACGCGCACTTTCGCATAGATAGCAGTATATTGTCTGTCATTTTCATTGAATGGGGTGTACAGTTTCAAATTTTATGTGTCGTGGGATCTTTAGTCTACTCGACAAGTTGAAAATGGTCTAAAATAGAGATACTGCTCTTAAAATTATGTGTGATGTGCTCATTGGATCCGGAATGATGCCTAGAAAAATGTGCCAAAAGCGTGTATTAGCACATAAAAAATTGGAAAAGTTATAAACAATTGAAGATGAACAAAAAATGGCATTTCGTTTTTTGCCAATATTTCATAAACTATTGATATTTAAGAAAAGATTCTGAAAGAGGAGGAAATTTCCAATAAAAAACTCCTTGCTCCCGGAGCTCTATCTCCATTATTTATAATTTTAATTTAACGCTGAAAATGGGTCTCCGAGCGACATTTTTAGGTTGCGCGCGCGGCGTCAAAAGCGAGTACGACACATTAATTTATTTATTTAAGGTATTAAATATTTTTTTTTAATTTGAAAAAATTATGGTGTTCGGAACACTATAAATAATTTTTAAGGAAAATTTTCTCGAACTTCTGTCTTAATAGTAAATGAAAAAAAATGTTTAAGTAATTGTCGTAAACACTTTTCGCTTCGTAGAGCCTTCCTTAAATACGTACTTAAAGATCACGCCATAAAAGTTAAAAAAAATCATACTTTGTTTATAATAATTTTTGTACTTGAACAAAAACTAAAAAATCCAAGTAATGTTGTTAAAAAAATATTTTTTTTTCTAATCATCATATTATCGTTTTTTTATCAATACAAGATATAAATTAATTTGCAAAAAAAAATTCCTGCCATTTGTTGATAAATTTGTTATAAACAAATTTTTAACTTTGTTAGATTTTTTTTCTGAAACTTCTAAAATTTACAAAAACAAACATATATAACAAAGTATAGAAAAACAAATTTCCCACTTTTTCCCAATTCCAATTCCCAAAGTACAATAAAAAATTTTTTTTTTTATACTTGTTATATAGTTTTTTTGTAATTTTAGAGTTTCAGAAAAAAAATCTAACAAAGTTAAAAAAAAAATTATAACAAATTGGTAAGTTAATAAACAATGGAATTGTTGATAAAAAAAAAATTTGTTACTTCATAGAGGACTGTCAATTATGATTTTTGGAAAAAATAATTCCTTAACTAATTATTTAAAAAAGAAATATAAAAAAAAAAAAAAAATTTTTTCAAAAAATATTAAAAAAAAAAAAATATATATAAATAATAAAAAAATATTTTTTTTAACAACATTACTTGGAGTTTTTAGTTTTTGTTCAAGTACAAAAATTATTATAAACAAAGTATGAATTTTTTTAATTTTTATGACGGATCTTGTTGAGTATGCATATAAGAAGCTCTACGAAGCGAAACATTTTACACAATTATTTAAACATTTTTTTTCATTTACAATTAGACAGAAGTTCGAGAAAATTTTGTTAGTTAACAATCGTTTAACTTGTTGAAAATTAACTTTAAGTAAAATTTCCAAAAGGAATGAATTATTTATAGTGTTCCGAATACACTATAATTTTTTCAAATAGAAAAAAATATATTTAATACCTTAAATAAATTAATTAATGTGTCGTACTCGCCTTTGACGCCGCGCGCGCAACATAAAAATGTCGCTCGGAGACCCATTTTCAGCGTTAAATTAAAAATATAAATAATGGAGATAGAGTTCCGGGAGTTCTCAAATATTAATAGTTTATGAAATATTGGCAAAAAACGAAATGCCATTTTTTTTCCATCCCTAATTGTTTATAACTTTTGCAATTTTTTATGTGCTAATACACGCTTTTGGCACATTTTCCTAGGCGTTATTCCGGATCCAATGAGCTATCACACATAATTTTAAGAGCAGTATCTGTATTTTAGACCATTTTCAACTTGTCGAGTAGACTACTTATTCCATATGTAGAATTTTTTCATTGATGTTGCAAAGAACCGCACGAAAACATATGGGAAATTGGCTCTCCCGAATTGGCTGAAATTTCATTGTGTTATAGTAGGATGGGTCATTAGAAAAAAGTGTGAGTTCAAATGATTTTGTATGTTTAGTTTCTGAGATATAAGCGGCCAAAGTTCGTAAAAGCGTCGTATTGGGGTAGGATTGACAAAGAAAAAACTGTTTTTTTAGTCGAAATAAGACAAAGTGAGGATGAAAATGCATTGATCGGAACTCATAAATATGTTCAATTATAATCTTATTGATGATAGTACATTAGGGTGTATACGGGGCATAGTCAAAAAAATAGTTTTTCCAGATTTTTCTTCCAGCACTATTTCAAAACCAACAAAATATAACTTGTTGGTTTTTTTTTATTCCCCATGATATATTTTTCGTCTTTCCGTAAAAGTATGATCTGGAGTAATTATTTTCATAGATTTAATCAGGAAAATCTCACGTTATATCGACCTTGGTACCTTGTTTCTATCTTTTTCACGTCCTGGTGAAAGCATTCTCCTTGAAGTCACGGAACTGAAAAGTAAAAAATGAAATAAACCTTCTTAGTCTCAATAACTAAGCTCCTAAACTAATGTAAGTAACTAATTTTGAGTCGGCGCCAAACAAACAAGCAAATGAATTAGGTAAGGCGTAAAATGATGGCATCGAGTTGCGCGGTACATTCTGATAATAAGTACTTTAATGATCTTCGTTGATTGTTCGTTTGGTGCCGACTCAATATTATTTACTTACATTAGTTTAGGAACTTAGTTATTGAGACTAAGAAGGTTTATTTTATTTTTTACTTTTCAGTTTCGTATTTCGTCGGTATAATTTTTTGTTAAAAAGTTTTTATTTTTCAATTTTTTGTGGCTGAAATCTAGTAATAACTACCTACTTGTTTTTTTATTACTTCCAAAATACTTACTTACACACCTCACTTCAACTATTACAAGTTAAATAATATGATTATCTACTTTTACTATTTGTTGTTATATAAATTATTTTTGTTGTTCTGGTTAGTTTATTCCATTACTTTGTATATCATTCTATCCTCTCATAGAATATGATGATTGTGACAGATGTAGGAGAACAAAAATAATGACAATAGCGATCTGTCATTGTCCACTACATATGTGTGCCAATGTTCACAAGTGAAAAACCAATTATCCCCTATTTTTCTACCCGTAAGGGTGGATTATTCCATTCGAAATCCAAATATGATCAATTATGAGGTATACCCTATCTGATAAGATAAGAATTATCCAAATCGAAGAACCCAGTACAAAGTTATGCTTGATAAAATCGGTTAACGGACCAGAATTCAGAGGGTGAATGAATAATATCCTTCATTTTGCCCTTAGGGGTGGATTTCATATTTTAAATTCGAATGGTACCAACTTCGAAGTACACTCTAGCCACTGAAAAAAGAATGATCGGAATCGGACGTCTCAGTAAAAAGTTATGCGAGGTCATACGTAAAAAAAAAATATTCGCGTCGACTAGATAACCTCCTCCTTTTTGGTTTCGTCGGTAAAAAACTATGAACATGTTTAGTTTCAAGTGGGTAATGAAAAAATATTTTGAAAAAAAAAGTTTTCATTCAATTTCAGAATATTGGAACATGTTGATGATCACAATTTGAACAGGTCTTGATCGCCAATAAGTTTGTGAACAACTTTCATCAGGTTTAAGGGAGTGGATTGATCTTGGGAATGCCTTCTAATATAAAAAATTTAGCAGGTTTTTGGAGATCTACAACTTTTTCAGTTAATTTTATGGCAACTCTCGTAATCTTTCTATCCACGTTTGAAATCAAAGATATTTTTGAATACATGTTGTAAAAGTACATTTTATAATTGTAAGAGGAAAACATCTTAGTGAAAATTTGCATTTTCATTTGACATTCTTAATTGAGGCTCATATAGAGTGACACGCCTTCAGTAGGTCTCCAATAAATTTTTGTAGTCGCTTCTCGATAATAAAGAAGACCGGAAGAAGTGAGAAACACATTTTCTGAAAGCAATTACACCGTTTTCCATCGATTGAAAAAACGTGATATTTCCTTCATTTTTTTTAGTTTCCGCTGTCATTGCAAATCACCTATTACCGGCAAGACTTCTATCATTGGCGTCAGCGAACTAAGTTCGCCTCAATAGAATTACAGGACCATCTGCCGTCATCAACTACACAACAAAAAATGAAAAAAAAAACTGCATGAACTGTCGATAATTCCGCTTCTACATTAAACACGTCTTAACCATAAAACTGGGCATTTATCACGTCGGAAAAAAGTTTTAATACCTGGATTTATCGGGGTGAGACGAGCTGCTTGTCTGGCTGTGTAAACTCGAATAAATTTCCACAATTACGGGCATATATCACAGAAAATTGTGCTATTTGTCCGATTCCCTTGGTGTTGTGACATTTCGCTAAAAGCTCGCTATAATATTACACGAGAAGTGGCGCTATAAATTTATCGCTTTATTTGCCAGCCTACACATACTGGTTTTATGCGTTATTATTTCTAAACTAGGAGATCATTAATTTTACTTGAAATACGGACTGAATGAATTTGTCTAGATGAATGGCGTTCTTGCGAGAAGGACGGAAGAATGGAGTGAGTGTTTGGGATACAATTTACGCCGCTGTTGGAAATCATTTTATTGCCCAACATGTTTGGCTATGGAAGTGAATCCTGTATGAATATTTTTGGTTCTGTGTGTTCTTTGGTTTTTTGCGATAATTAGAACCGAAACCTGAAGAAAAACATGAAACCTCGGTTCAGAGGTCTACAAGAGACAATGACCAATGTCATGGTCTCATGTTCACTGTAACGTAAAACTCCCCAATTTTGTGACTCTCTTTGAGGTTCTTAAGGTATAATAGTTGTCGTGCTACAAACAGTGTCAAAAATTAGACTCGATTGTAGCGCGACGCGATACATGTTCAACCGCTGAATTAGTGGGATCTTTTTTAAGGGAACTGTTCACTCAGAAACGCAACTAGCATGCGTGACACAGCAAATAAGCAATGACTGGACTGTTGGCAACGTCGCAATCCAACGATCGCTCGCATTTAGTAGTTCAAGATACAGTGCAGTTCTTTGCACTAAAAACATTGAGGTATCGTAATTGATTTTGAAGAAAAAAAATTCGAACGTAGCTCAAAGATACGATTCTGATAAGAAAAAAAGAAGACTGTTGCTAACATCAAGAGAAAAAAGTTGATTTGTCCAAAAAAAAAGGGAAATGTTAAGGAAATCGATGGAAAAGTCAGAACGTGTAACATATCAATCAAATGTTGGAATTAACGAATTAAGAGCTTCATCACTATTATTAAAAAACATCGAATCATTATCAATAAATTATTCCATAGTTTTTTTTATTTAGAAACATCTGGATTGTGCAAGACTGATGACATTTCACAAATCGCCGCCAAATGTGAAAATGGAGAATTTTATATACAGGGTGGCCCACCACATTCGCCTCGGTATTTATACGAGAAATGAAGAGAGTTAGGGAAAAACTTTTAGCACAGTTATATGTGGGTCCATGAGGAGCGTATTCCAAAATTATTTTGAAATATATAGGGTGATCCCCAAAAAAATTACATACCAAAGTTATATTTTTTCTTATGGAACACCCTATATTTTTTTATATTTTTAGATACTATAGACAAAATAAAGGTGAGTTACTATTATATTTCCCATAGTTGAAACTGACCGTTTCTGAGAAATTTTGAGAAATTTAAAAATACAGACCATAATTTGAAAATTGTTTTCACCCTGTAACGTGTAACGAGCTGCTCGTGATTAAATGTACTGCTTAGCTCGAAGGTTAAAGTTAACTACTACATGAAATTTTTAATGCAATATTATACAGAGTGGCGAAAAAAATTGCCTCAAAATTTGGACACACATTTAATTAAATAACTTCTTAAAGTTGAATGGAACACCCCGTATTTAGTGGCGTAATTTGACGCAGAATTATATTTCCTTCAAAACTATATTAGGGTTCCCTATACCTATCTCTTCTGATTTTTACACAAAAGGCGTTTTTATATTTTACTTATGAGTAATTTTTTTATCGTAAAAATGAAACACACTGTATTGTAATAAAAAGCTTAAAAAGCGTTTTAAAAACCTTTTTATTAAGGAATACGTAGATTCGCTAGAAGCAGAAGTTTAAATTTTTGAAAATACGGTGTATCTATAGTAAAATGCAGGCAAATGTAAAAACTCAAATTTATTGTCATTTCTGAAATATTAAAGCATTCTTCAAAATAAGAAGATGCACGTGTCTTAATTATAGAGGCGAAATATGTTAAATTCGCTTGTTTCTTAGCAAATTAGACTTCATATTGAAATAAATACCAAAATTACAATATGGGGTCAATAAAAACATACATTTACGATTTCCTATAAAACCTATTATACTATTTTTTTAATAATAGTAGGCTCTGGCCAGGATGACGTTAATTATTATTATGAAACAAAAAGTATTTGACAGTGACACAACTTGTTAATCAAACCATTATCATTGTTTCAACTAGTTTGAAATTATTGTCTTTTTGGGCATTTATTAAAACAATAAACTAAGATTCTTGATTTTTCGATAAAATGACTTCAAAAATGCTTTTTAAGCTTTTCATTACAATACAGTGTGTTTCATTTTTAAGATAAAAAAATTACTCATAAGTAAAATATTTTTGTGTAAAAAGCAGAAGAGATAGGTATAGGGAACCCTAATATAGTTTTGAAGGGAATCTGATTCTGCGTCAAATTACGCTACTAAATACGGGGTGTTCCATTCAACTTTAAGAAGTTATTTAATTAAATGTTTGTCCAAATTATGAGGCAATTTTTTTCGCCACTCTGTATAATATTGCATTAAAAATTTCATGTAGTAGTTAACCTCAACCTTTGAGCTCAGCAGTACATTTAATCACGAGCAGCTCGTTACACGTTACAGGGTGAAAACAATTTTCAAATTATGGTCTGTATTTTTAAATTTCTCAAAATTTCTCAGAAACGGTCAGTTTTAAGTATGGGAAATATAATAGTAACTCACCTTTATTTTGTCTATAGTATCTAAAAATATTAAAAAAATATAGGGTGTTTCATAAGAAAAAATATAACTTTGGTATGTAATTTTTTTGGGGAACACCCTATATATTTCAAAATGATTTTGGAATATGCTCCTCATGGACCCACATATGACTGTGCTAAATGTTTTTCCCTAACTCTCTTCATTTCTCGTAGAAATACCGAGGCGAATGTGGTGGGCCACCCTGTATATGTTAGCCAAAGCATCAATCCTGTGGCGACAAAAATTACGAGATGTACTACAATTTCTGGTCAATTATATTTGAATGATATACAAGTCGATTCAATAAATTTAGTAGATTGTTTGGTGGCATTTAAAGAATTTTTAAATTTATCTACAATTTACTCGTTGTGCATAATGCGAGATTCGATAAGATTACTAAGAGCAATCATTGATAATAATTCAATAGAAATTTTACCATGATAGCAGGATTTGTAGATAGCTTAATTATTTTTAGAAAAACCTTCCCAGATTGAAAAGAGCCAGGAATATTCGAGCTATCAAAATTAGCCAAGATTCAATACCAAAGATAATGTACACATTTGGCAAAAATTAGTTCGCTTCATTGGTAAAGAGTCAGAATTATCAACATACATGAAATCATATGAAGAATGTATTTCAGAGCAACCTGAGAACGAAATAATATTTTGTAATTTACCTAACTTAAGTGCCTTAAAAAATGTTATATCACGGGAATTATTGAAAAAAATTGCGCAGCAAAATATAACCTACGATTTTCTGAAACAAATGTATCACGATGAAGGAGAAGAAGCTGTGATTAATCACCTAACTGAAAAATTGGAGAATAGAAAACATAGAGTTACTAAAAATAGGAAAGCATTTACTGAAATCATTAATGATATAAAAATAAATGTTTAGTCAATCAAGTGACAATTTAATATAATAGTTAGAAGAATAAATAATAATACATTCATTGTTGTTTATATTTTTTGTTAATTTATATATTATTAGCCTATTGGAAATCATAATCATTTTTGTTTATGTTTAAAATGCATCAGTATATATTAACGCAATTATTCACAATTATTATTCATACATATGTGCATTCGCAAACACAGTTCAATTCCAACCCCCAAGACACTCCTGCTCTCGCTTATTTGAATCACGAGCGCTCGCTTGAGGCGTTGCCACGATTCTCAGCCTTCTCTCTCTTGCACTTCTCATACGCAATAATTTGGAAACTTCTTATGGCAATAACTAAATAACTGTATGACTACGCGTGTTTAATTTTTTCTATGAAATTTGTTACTTACCTTTTAATAATATACTACTTTTTCAAAGAAATCTGAATGGAGGGTTTTTAGTTATCCCTTAAAATGTGGTGTCCGCGGTAGCTCACTATAGGGGATTACGTGTTATAAGTTGCAACTTTGAAGCCTTATATCTCGCTTTCGGTGTGGTAAATGATTTCAAAAATTTGATGTGATACAGGTAATAATGTCAACTGAAAGTGGTATGAATATAAACGAAATCTGAATGGAAGTGGATTTCACGACAACTATCTTAATGTAACTCTCTCAATGTTTCATCTAGAAGGCTGGGGATTTCACTCAACATAGTGAGATATGTTTCAATAACAGTCATTTTAAACACTTTTTTCGATTTTGTGATGTTTTCGGAAATACAGTTCAATAATAATAATAATAATGAGTTTATTTCAATTCATAGAAAGTTATTATATTTTCAATAAATACATTACATCACATGGAAATAAACTATAAAACAATCCCACGAAGTAAACTTGTTGTGGGATATTCCTAAGATTTGTTTTAATTTAATTATAAAATTTTGAACGTTTTTGTGGTATTTCTACCAGTTAGTATTGAAACATAGGATTTAATATTTTCAGTATTTCATGAAAAGTTATCCTGGGACTTTCCAATATGCAAATTTTCAGATTTTTTTTATATGAGAAAATCGATGTGATAGTCTTATTTTTTCGGGTACTATATCATAAACCTAAGGAGAAATGATTATATAATTTTTTGGTCTAATTGTTTTATTTACTCTAATTTTTGCTGTTATTTCATTTTTAAACCTGGATTATAAATGTGATTTGTGTACATTATTTTGTTTTTGAAAAGGTAGATCAATATATTATAGCAAATAATCTTTTGGCTTTCTGTGAATAAAAGATCAGATGAATATCTTATATCTTTTTTGTAGATAATTTTGAGGAACCATTTTTGGAGAATTTCTAATGGTCTTAAATAATTATCATTCACACTCCTCCATCCAAGAATTCCATAGTTCAGTTGTGTCTGAATAAGTGAATAATAAAGCATTTCCAATTGAGTTATTTTCAGAAATTGTTTGAGAAACTTAAATTTTGATAACAAGCTCCTCAATTTTATTGTTATATTTCCATATTTTTGTACTCCTCTCTGGAAGCTCAGCAAATTTGACTCCATATTTTATTTAGACTCATCCCCTGAATATCCACTTATCGTGGAAATGTCAGAACTCTAGCCCACTAAGTACGATAGATACGGAGGTGTTTCCATGAGAAGGGGGAAAATTCGAATTTTTCTGAAGTGAGAAATATTCTTCAGCAAAAGATTCCTATCGGTTATAAATTTGATGTCCTATTCACGAATCAGTGAAATCTCGCTTATCCCGCCTCCTAATATTATTTTTCGCAAAAATCAGCATTTCAATCGCCCCTGGCGTGCATTATATATCACTCAGGTCAACCCCAGAAAATATTCAGCATAATCTCCAGTATACCTAATGATCGTGGAAATTTCAGAATTCTACTTCAATCATTACGGAAAATTTTCCAACGAAAATATGAAGTTGATGTCTTGATCACGAATCCGTAAGAATTTTGAGCCTATCTTGCCCCCTAATATTATTTTTCGCAAAAATCGGTATATCCATCGCTTCCTGCGCGCACTGTTTGTCACTCAGGTCAACCCCAGGAGATAATTTGAACTCTCCCCCAGTATATCTACCGATCGTGAAAATAACAGTATTCTACTCCAATAATTAGGGAAGATACGGGGGTGTTTCATGAGAAATGAGACACACTGTATATATGAAAGATAAGTGCCATGTGAAGTGGAATGAATAGAAAAATCGAATTAAACGGTTTTCTTCACATAAAGGATTCAATATAAAATTGAACAGAAAATGGTAGATCTCAGGTGAAAAACAACTACTTTCCTGGCAAATACCACGCAGAACGTTGAATGATATTCACCTGAAAATCCATGCATACTTCCATATAATATCAATGGACATTGAATGCAAATGTTTCTTTCTGATAAGCTCGATTATGTTTAATTTATGTCGTGTTCACCTAACAATCCGCATACCGGCATACCCTCATCAGTACGGAGTAGTCAACCAGCCAAAGGTCCAGAGAACTCTGGCTGAAGTGAGACACAACGTAAACAAACCATCATCGAGCTTGTAACACCTATAGGTACGCCGGAAAAGATAAACTTTAACTGGCGGTACCTAGTGACAGAAAGAAACACTCCGAAAATTCCCACCTCGATAGGTTTCTAAATAAAAGATTCCTTCTCAGTAGGAGTGGCAAGCCCGTCTAGCATATAGTGAAAGATAAGTGCCATGTGAAGTGGAATGAATAGAAAAATCGAATTAAACGGTTTTCTTCACATAAAGGATTCAATATAAAATTGAACCAGAAAATGGTAGATCTCAGGTGAACTGGTTGACTACTCCGTACTGATGAGGGCCAAGAAGCCTGAAACCGGTATGCGGATTGTTAGGTGAACACGACATAAATTAAACATAATCGAGCTTATCAGAAAGAAACATTCGCATTCAATGTCCATTGATATTATATGGAAGTATGCATGGATCTTCAGGTGAATATCATTCAACGTTCTGCGTGGTATTTGCCAGGAAAGTAGTTGTTTTTCACCTGAGATCTACCATTTTCTGGTTCAATTTTATATTGAATCCTTTATGTGAAAAAAACCGTTTAATTCGATTTTTCTATTCATTCCACTTCACATGGCACTTATCTTCCACTATATGCTAGACGGGCTTGCCACTCCTACTGAGGAGGAATCTTTTATTTAGAAACCTATCGAGGTGGGAGATTTTCGGAGTGTTTCTTTTGTGTCACTAGGTACCGCTAGCTAAAGTTTATCTTTTCCGGCGTACCTATAGGTGTTACAAGCTCGATGACGGTTTGTTTACGTTGTGTCTCACTTCAGCCAGAGTTCTTTGGACCTTTGGCTGGTTGACTACTCCGTACTGATGAGGGCCAAGAAGCCTGAAACCGGTATGCGGATTGTTAGGTGAACACGACATAAATTAAACATAATCGAGCTTATCAGAAAGAAACATTTGCATTCAATGTCCATTGATATTATATGGAAGTATGCATGGATTTTCAGGTGAATATCATTCAACGTTCTGCGTGGTATTTGCCAGGAAAGTAGTTGTTTTTCACCTGAGATCTACCATTTTCTGGTTCAATTTTATATTGAATCCTTTATGTGAAGAAAACCGTTTAATTCGATTTTTCTACACTGTATATATATTTGTCAAAATTCATAAATTCAAGATGGCGGCTCCAATATGGTGAGGAGTTTTCTGATTTTACCCCGATCCCATTTAAAATTGGCGTGTGGGGGTTTTTTGGGGTCGGACATCATTATTAAAACGGGAAACATTCTCAATTGAAAATTGAATAGAAGGATTTTTCTGGAAATTTGGAAATCCACGACAGTAAAGAAGTTATTTTCATAATATCTAACAGAAAACAACTACTTTCTGTTCATAATTTCGAACAAATTGACATAATGATGTTTTCGTCAAAATTCATCAATATAGATGGCGACGTGTTTTGTTATTATGACCCCATTCAAAATTGGTAAGCAGGTTTTTTGGGGTTGGAGATTACAAATTTTTGCCAGAATTCAATGAGATGGATGACTAAAAAGAATTGAATAAAATAGATTTAAAAAAAATTAAGACAAGCTTTTATACAAATGCACTGAAAAGGTTATTCTGTGAGTAGCAGATTTAAAAGCTTGCCGGGAATATGAAATGGGTATTCTTGCGCTGCAAGATTTTGAATCTTCTACTCACAAAATAACATAACTCAAACAATTGAAGCATTATTTTTTCCTTTTTGGTGCATTTGTATAAAAGCTCTTCTTGAAATTGTTTTTTTTACCTTTTTTATGCAGTCTACCATCGCACAATTTCTTCAGGATGTGCTCCCGGTCGCTAGCCTCTGAAACCTCCCTGCATAATTCCCTCAATTTTAGGTTCCAGTCCCTAAATAATTTTCTTCAACAGCTTGAAAGATCATTATGATAATAATAATTTCTAGAGTGACTGAAAAATGTACTAGATTAGAATGTCAAAACTACACCAGATCGAAGCAAGAGCACTCGGATCATGATCAAATTGATCTTTGTGATCTTATTGTTTGCTTTGAATGATGATTTGCGAAAAATAATTTATTTAATCGACCTCTTCCACGAAAATCACTAGTAATGATCGAAATATTATCATTTCCTAAATTAATTCGTGAATACTGCCGAAAATTGAAATTACTAGCCTTACATGAACAACTTGTGAATGTACTGTACAACTATATCCTCATCCCCCTCTTTGTGATCTTATTGTTTGCTTTACGAGTACCTAGTATTGAATGATGATTCGAGAAAAATACGTTATTTAATCGACTTTTTCCACGAAAATCACTAGTAATGATTGAAATATTATCATTTCCTAAATTAATCCGTGAATACTGCCCAAAATTGAAATTACTAGCCTTACATGAACAACTTGTGAATGTACTGTACAATTATTTCATTATACCCATCTTTGTGATCTTATTGTTTGCTTCACCAGTAGTATTGAATGATGATTCGAGAAAAATACGTTATTTAATCGACTTTTTCCACGAAAATCACTAGTAATGATTGAAATATTATCATTTCCTGAATTAATCCGTGAATACTGCCCAAAATTGAAATTACTAGCCTTACATGAACAACTTGTGAATGTACTGTACAATTATTTCATTATACCCATCTTTGTGATCTTATTGTTTGCTTCACCAGTAGTATTGAATGATGATTCGAGAAAAATAATTTATTTAATCGACTTCTTCCACGAAAATCACTAGTAGTGATTGGATATTATCATTTCCTACATTAATCCGTGAATACTACCCAAAATTGAAATTACTGACATAGCCTTACATGTACAACTTGTGAATGTACTGTACAACTATTTCATTATCCCCATCTTGCTCTCTTTTGCATACACATACACGCTCCAATTCAACAGAACCCATGAATCATTTGTTACATAACAGGACCCTGACTGCATTCAGTCGCATTCAACATGCACAAATGTGCATATAGATATGTCCATCTGCGTGAGACGTGGTTGAGATTTCGTCTAAGATTAGCGACATGAATCTTTGTTACTGCTCACTTGATTGTATTCAATCGTGAGCGAAATAAGCGATCTGTATCGAATCTATTGCGAATTGTACTGACACATGAATATGGGGATATTCATAAAGTTGTGCGAGACAATAGCCGCAATAGAATAAATATTGATGAGAATGTGACGAGAGTTTCCCATAGATTTCGTTTCAGTGTATTGGAGTGATTATGGTCTGGCTGGCTGGAGTGCTTTTTATTCGGATATACAGTGTTGTAACGAGTAAGAAGTCTTCTGACTGATGAATGTTTTTAAATTTTTCAATGAAATGAACGTAGAAAAATTGCCCGCTGATGTCACCATTTGTAACGAATAAAAGTTCTTTTGACCGTTCTCCGTTTTATTAAAATATTTAATAATGAACTTTCTAAATTTTTCGTACCAGAAGTATATATCGCAAAATGGACGAACTTCAATTCTTACGCCCGATTAGATAACATAATAAAATTTCCCAAGTTACTTATATTATCTCCACTCCTCGGGTAAAGTATAGTCACACTCTTTTTTTCCAAAAATGAATATGGATGTTTCCACATACAGGGTGAGTCAACAGGATTCCCGTGGTTCATTGCTCCTTAATGTAACACTATTTCGATTTCTTAGATTTTTTATGTCAAAGGGACCATCTTAGACCACCTTCCAAAATAATTTTCATTCGTACAGGGTGTATCATTGATGCGTGGCTAACCAAAGTTGTTATTTTTCAAATGAAACACCCGGTATATTTTCATATATTCCGATCGGCTGTTATATTGGCTGCTCGACGATTTTTTCAATTTTGAATTCCGTTGTGGCATTGCCGAGTTATTTAAAAGAAATCTATTTTGTAGATTTCTTTTCGAAAAATTACCTATTTCACATTTCGAAATATTTAGTTAATATAATTGGGGAATCGTTGGTCGATAAGATGATGTTCATTGAAAATACCAATAATTTGGAATAAATTGTACAGGATGTTCGATACAACAACACAAACTTAGCCATTTTCAAACTTCGATATTTTGATTTTTTCAAATGAACACCCTGAATATTTTTATTTAAATCAACTCCTTTTTGATAACTCTACACTTTTCATCCCCCATGTCATGTACCTAAAACAACTCGTTTCCGAGATATTCTACATCCAAAAGATGGATATTTTTCCACAGAAAATATTGACAATGTTCGCCTTTGGCATCATATTTGGAATTAAACCTTGCATTAAAATCATATTTATTCGAATCCAACAGAAAATAACAATAATTGATGCAGCAAATGTTCAATGTGCCTGCTATTTTCACCAATCCACACTCTCAATCTGTTTCGGAAATTAGTATCCACATGTGTCAGCTTGTCCTCTGAAATTTCCCTGAAAGCAGTACGAATTCTTGCTTTCATATTTTCAGAAGTTGTAGGCGGAGTTTGATAGATAACCCATTCAATGTATCCCCATAGAAAAAAATCAATTTTTGTAAGGTTCGGTGACTTTGGAGGCCACTGAACTGGCCCTCCTCTACCTATCCATTTTTCACGGATTTCATTATCAATGTATTCCCGCACATCAGTGTGGTAATGTGCAGGCGCGCCATCTTGTTGTAGCCACATTCTCTGCCTTATTGCCAATAGAATATCATCATTAACACCTTTATGTTTGTATTTTTTTTCTTTCTCTCTTCATTATTGATTTTTCTTTTTTTCTCTAACATTTTTTTGGTAGTAAATCATTATAATTTTTTTATTTTATCATTATTTTCATACACACACTATGTAATTTTTGGGAGGGGTGGAAGATAGCCTTTGGCTAACCCTTTTCCTTTTATGTATAAAATGTACTTTTATGCATAATAAACGATATTATTAATATTATTATTATCCAATAAATTTGATAACTGACTTCGCAGAAATCTTAGATATTTTCTCCTATTGAGATGGCCGTTGAAAAAAAAGGGCCCAATTACACGCCGTCCAATAATACCTCCCCAAATATTCAGTGATCAAAGTTGTTAGTGATTGACATATCTAACAAAATGAGGATTTTCAGTTGCATAATAGTGCATATTATGCCGATTCACATGGCCATTGTTGTGAAACGAGGCTTCGTCCGAAAATAGAACATACTCAAAAAAATCAGGTTCTTGGTTGATTTTATCTACACCCCATTGGCAAAAATAGTTACATTTGAAAATTTCTGTTGCTATGCTAGTTATTCATGAGTTGCCAAGAATGCTTTTGAAGATGGAAAAAAATTATTGAAACATCATTCAGTATCAGTATTTTCTATGAACAAACATGTAGATAAAAAAATCTATAGAATTGTTGATTTGATATTGAACAATTCCTTTGAACCAGAATATCTCGGAAACAGGTTGTTTGAGGTACATGACGCCAGGGATGAAAAGTGTGGAGTCATTGAAAAGGAGTTGATTTAAATGATAATATACAGGGTGTTCCATTTGAAAAAATCAAAATACCGATGTTTGAAAATGGCTAAGTTTGTGTTGTTGTATCGAACATCCTGTACAATTTATTCCAAGTTCTTGGTATTCTCAATGAACATCATCATATCGACCAACGATTCCCCAATTATCTTTACTAAATATTTCGAAATGTGAAATAGGTAATTTTTCGAAAAAAAGTCTACAAAATAGATTTCTTTTGAATGAGGCAACGCCGCAACGGAATTCAAAATTAAAAAAATCGTTGAGCAGCCAATGGAACAGCCAATCGGAGTATATGAAAATATACCGGGTGTTTCATTTGAAAAACAACAACTTCGGTTAGCCACGCATCAATGATGCACCCTGTATGAATGAAAATTATTTTAGAAGGTGGTCTTAGATGGTCACTTTGACAAAAAAATATGAGAAATCGAAATAGTGATACATTAAGGAGCAATGAACCACGGGAATCCTGTTGACTCACCCTGTATAATTCTCACATATTATATGTGCAGCTGCTGTCACCAGGGTATATGCAGAAAAATTTGATTTTTCTACACATAACACCAATTTTGAGAGTGTTTCTATACTAGACAAATGTAGGTACTGTTCTCTATTTCATTAGTCACCATTAGACTTTGGGACTTAATTTCGGCCTTCGGCTTAATATGCGAGGTCTTTTTTAAATAACTTTTCTTTTCAATGTAGATAAAACAGCACTTTTAATTTATTGTCTTGAATGGCTTTTTCTTCAAGTAAAATAAAAAGAATTGAATGACTTTGCTTCTCCATTAAAATGATTTGATTGAACTCAGTTTCACTTTTCTCAACTATAGTTGGGAAAGTAATACACAAAAATAAGATCAATACGTCTATTAATGAAAAAACATAAAAAATTTATGACTACTGATAACCAACGTACAAATCTATTCGAATAAAACAGCTCATATTTCCGTTTTATATTGCATCTCTCTAGTATTGAAATATGAAAGCTGTTCTCCCCGTAGAACTCATATTTTATTACCCGTGTAACTGACATCAGCTTTCCCCCTAATTCTTATAGTTGAGGCCGTCCGAAACTAGTATCAACTTTGATGAAAGAATACCCTATTTAGTAGCATGAATTGTGTATGAGGTTCACCCCGTAATCTATTAATCAAGAGTTATGCACCAAGTTAGTTTTTTATTTTATTTTATTTTTTGCTTTTCAGTTCCGTTTTTCGTCGGTTTAAGTTTTTGTTAAACAGTTTTCATCTAATTACAAGCCAGCGACTCAACCCTCGTATACGGCATTAATGAAAGTGAAAGTGTAATATACGATATTATTTACTTATTTTTAAATCCCCCAAGTCCCTAGCCCTTTCCTATAGCATATCACACTTCGAACAATAGGCCATTATTAGATTATGGGATTAGCATTCACAATGAGTCTCTTAGATCTGTGGCAAGAGTATAATATGTATTGAATATGCCATTCAATCCTTGATCCCGCACGAAAATGAACATTTGATATATGGAACAAATCTTTTTTTAAATTCTATACTCTGGGTCAACATCGTGCAATTTCTACATCAAGAGATACGCACGGAATAGTTTGGTGTTTGGAAGTCAGAACAAACTTCAGCGTAATGTAGTGAAAAGAGTTAATAATTCTGAAAGGTAATTCTTACTATCAGATATATTTCCATATATAAAGGCAATATTCTTCATTTTGATGAATCAATTCTTAGAGATTGAAATAAACAGGGAAATAGACAAGGCACCCCTATGGGCCTTACAAGGAGGTTCTGCATTTTTATTACCCGATAATTTTTAGGAACGGGCAAATAATTGTGTTGGTGTGGATGGCAAAACATATGGAAATACAACGTATAATGAAAAATTTATCCATAAATCCTTACACCAGTTGGCAAACTCATGGATCGCCATGAGAAGCCAGAAAGAGAAATGAAAAATAAAAATTCCAATGGAACAGGAACTAACATAAACAAAAATTATCACAACGTTTCATCTCAATGTGATGGAGTTCGTGCAAAGGTTGATTCTATTAGTTTTTTTAATGAAAGTAGACATGGATTTCAATATTAATTGCAAATGCTTTGTTGCTCATGAATACAAGTGTCATATTCGAGATTATTATGCGCATGAATCATAAACGGAGCTTGCATGGAGGACATTTCAAGAACGAACGTCAACTGTTTTTTTTTCATCGTGCGAATAATACATATTGAAGTCTTTGTAATCTGAATACTAGATTCATTCATCAGGCTTTGTTGAGTTAATCTCGAATCTTATTGGAACGTTTCTAAAGAGTTCATCGAAGAATTATGGTTCTCAGCTCTGGTTTTTCAGTTTGATATGACGTTGTTCATTTTGCATTTTATTTCTCGCAATATTACAAAACATATGAGAACACCTTGTCAATATTTGACAAACTATTTTTTTAAATGTATTCATCCATGAGGATGTCATTTTGAATATCTGAGGAATCTGTGTATTACTGGATCTTGCGAAAGCTTTTGATTCTGTGGATCAATTGGATGCATTGCAAGATGTGGATAGTGGAGGAAATGTCCAAAGCCTTTCTACAAGTCATCTCACCAATCGCAAACGAATCGTTCAAATCGATAATCAAAAGTAATGAGATGACAGTACGTTGTGGACTACCCCAAGTTACGGTCAGGGGGCCAATTTTTTTCTTGATTTACATAAATACAGTTGTGCAGACGACACACCAGTTTTTCTTTAGATACGTTCAATTATGATATTGTCAAAATCAACACAACATATAGGTACACCTACTAACCAATACCCATAAAGTTTTGATCACCTGCAATCATGGCTAATACATATATCTAAGAAACTAGAAACTTTTCCGAATATTATTAGGTTTGCACTCGAAACAGATCAGTCCTATTCACTATTTACACGAGTAGTTTTTCATATAATGCTCTAAAACATTACAACTCACTTTCAGTTTATTCAGATCTGCAATAAATAACTAAAAAAAGATTAAAGTTGCAATTACTGAATTATTATGTCATATCCGACCATGACCGTTATGGCGAAAAGGAACTGCAACACTTATTTTCAGAAGGTACATTATTTGATTTGTTGAAAATATGAACAGGATGTTCATAAAATCAGATGTGGAATCATTGCGACTGAAAGATACACTTTAGTCACTATCTTCCATCGTCAAGATAACCTCTTGTGGGGTATTATGTTGAAAAGGGAAACATTCTTTGTTACATTCATTGCAGCAAATAATTTCTCGCAGACAATGGAACATCGGTATCGTAGAGTCTCTTTCCTGATACGCCAGACACACATCCACAACAAAATTTGCATTCTGACACTGACTGGACTGCTAAGAAGTGGGAACAAATCAAGAATGGCCCAGTTCACTAATTGACCCTTCTCGCGCATATTTGTTATATTTTGTGCTGTCATATAACACCATTCAACATCCAAACACATTGGAAATCGTATATTGCGGCACATTTTCTCCACATCGGTATCTAACTTACTATGGCATGGAACACCATGCATCTGGAACCATATATGTTAACGTTCAAGTGGAGGGAGGTCTATGACTCATACATTTCAAGATTTGATCAATTCAAATTATGTTTTAGAAAATGCAGAACTATGAAAAATGACTTTTTTTCCTAAAACAAAAAATAACCATTTGTCGTCAACTTGACTGCCAATTGAGATGGAATCTTCGTATTGATATCAATCTATCTCTCTTCATATCTAGTTTAGACCAGTGCTAAAGCCTTTGAAAATGGTAAAAAAGTGAAAAAAAATAATAGTAGGATGAAACCCATTGGGAAAGGAAGAGAATATAACAAAAATGAAAGGAAAAATACTTTACGGGCGATCTGAGGTCGGGAAGTGGAAGGGGGTGAGTTTTTCAGGGTAAAAAACGGTTTATCCCGATTTCTGGCAAAACTACAAGTCCTATGGAAAAACTTACATCGCAGAGTTGTAGGTAATAAAAAGATCTACAACTTTTATATCCACACTTTTTTCACATAACCTCAAAATTTATGTGAAAAATTCAAATAACCAAGTTTTTGGATTTTTGTATTTTTATCTTCTACAACATTTTTTTTTCTTCACGAAATTTGGTGAAAACCTCCTTTTTATGTTCCAAACACACTGTAATTTTTTTTATTCGAAATATTTATTTTTTCACCTTATTTTGACTTAATATCGAAAAAGCACCCTAATTTTCAATCGAAAATTCTCCCGTCAAAATATCAGCTTTTTAAAAAAAGACGGTGGGCTTTTTGTTCGTTGAAATCTTTACTTTCCGATGGTATAAAAAAAAGTACATTACTATGACAGAAAATGCAAAGAAACGAAAAAAACTCGAATCCGAATTTAATAAGACATCTACAATATTTTGAGAAAGTTGTAGAATCTTCTTTAAATTATATGCGTAGATGCCTATTTATTGCTATTTCAAGATAACTTATATACCTGAGTGACCTACGGAAAATGTTAGCCCATCAAAAGGTATTTCATAGAGAAGTGGGGAAGGGGCTAGGAGGGTGTGGGCCTTACTACCTGTTATTTCTTTGCATTTTCTGAGAACATTTACCATAGTAATGTATTTTTTTTTACACTTACAGAAAGTAGAGATTTCAAAGAACAAAAAGCCCACCGACTTTTTTGAAAAACCTGATATTTTGACGGGGGAATTTCTGATTGAAAATTAGGGTGCTCTTTCGATATTAAGTCAAAATAAGGTGGAAAAATGAATATATTAAATAAAAATAATTACAGTGTGTTTGGGACATAAGAAAGTAGGTTTTCACCAAATTTCGTGGAACAATTTTTTTTGTAAAAAGTAAAAATAAAAAACAAAAAACTTGGTTATTTGAATTTTTCACATAAATTTTGGATTATGTGAAAAAAGTGTGACAACAAAGTTGTAGATTTTTTTATTACCTACAACTTTTTTCCATAGGACTTGTAGTTCTGCCGGAAAACGAGATAAACCATTTTTACCCTTAAAAACTCACCCCCTTCCACTTCCCGACCTCAGATCGACCGTAAATTATTTTTCCTTTCATTTTTGGTATATTCTCTTCCTTTTCCAATGAGTTTCATTCTACTATAATTTTTTTTTGTTTAAAAAATTATCGACCCTGGTCTAGATGAGGAATTGAGAATCTTAATTTTGGTATCGATCAATTTCATAACTGGGAAAACGAATTCAGTAAGTGGAGAGTATGTGCAAAGTGCAGGGCAACGGGTTTTTTATTCCTAATAATTTTTTTACAAAAAACTATTCTTCAGCAAAGCACCACACAAGTAAACCATCATCGTGTGTATTCCAGTATTTTAATGCTGTGGATCACAGTTATAAATTGGGTGCATTGCAAATTATCTCAGTGATCGTGAACAAATCCTTACCTGAATCGGTAATCAGGAGTAATGAGAGGACAATGAGTGTGGAGTACCCCAAGGTACAGTCTTAGGGCCAATGCGTTTCTTAATTCACATAATACAGTTCTGCAGACGACACAATTCAATATTCAATTATGATGATACTGTTATCATTGACTGCCAATTGAGATGGGATCTTCATATCGTTGGTTGATTGGTTGAAAGCTGACGAGCCAGAGACAGGGTTGGCACTTAGCTTCCCTTGACACTGCGACCAGCTGGGGTCTATTGTATCACTCTGTCGTCAGTTGTTCCTCATTCAAACAGGTTTGTGCCTTTAATTAGGTTTAGAAGCCTGTTGATAAGATTCTTCGGATTCATGCCTGTTTCCGGGCTGATATCTCCAAAGGTTCTGTGTCGCCTACTACTTAGGGCGTCACAGTCGAAGATAATATGAGAGGCTGTTTCCTCCTCTTCATCACATAGCCTACAGTCCACGGTTTCCCTGCGTACTCCCATGGTGTTTAGATGTTTTCTTAGGCCGCAGTGTCCAGTCAACAGACCTATTATTATACGAGCCTTCGTTCTGTTCAGGTTCAGAAGGTCAGCCGTCAGGGTCCGGTTTGGATGCCCTACCATGACTTTGCTGTGTTTTTGCTCGACAGTTTGATCCCAATATTGTTGGTGTCTTCTTTTTATCCACTCGTCGATCAGGGTCCTGCATCGGTTTTTGCTAATCCCATGTACAGGTTCTGGCCCTGTGAATAGCTTTTCAGATGCTTTCTAGCTAACTGGTCCGCTTTGACGTTGCCTTCAATGCCTCTATGACCTGGAACCCACATCAAGGTGACCTTGTTGTGTTTTGCCAGCTCGATGAGGTTCTGGAGGCAGTCCCAGACCAGTTTGGACTTTATCTGTATAGAGTTGAGTGCTTTGATAGCACTTTGATAGTCAGATAGAATGTAGATGTGTTTTTTCCTATAACCACCTTCTAGATTCTTCTGAATGCATACCATAATAGCATGTGTTTCAGCTTGGAATATCGTGGAGCATTTGCCAAGTGGTATTATGTAATCCCTTCTTGGCCTTACCCCATGTATTTCTGCTCCCGTTCCTTCAACTGTCTTTGAACCGTCTGTATACCAGACTATGTCCGCAGTTGATTGTGTGTCAGGGCCCATCCAGATCCATCAATTCGTGTTTCGAATGAGTATAGGGGTTGCATGTAGTCTGAAATCATTTCGAGTTCTTCGATGTTGATCACATGAGGGATTCTGGTATGTCCAGTTGTTCTGATTCTCCAGTTTTTTGTTAGTTTCAGTATGTATGCACTCATCCTGGCCTCTCCAATGACATGTAAGTCAAAGGGTTCGAGGTTTAGGATGATTTCCATTGCAGCTGTTGGAGTGCTATTCATTGCACCCGTGATACAGAGACAGGCAAGCCTCTGGATTTTCCCAAGGTTGGTTTTTGCCTGTCTCCGATTTGTTTTTGGCCACCATAAGAGTGAGCCATAAGTTATTCTTGGTCTTATTACCACTGTGTAAAGCCAGTGCATGGCTTTCGGTTTGAGCCCCCAGGTTTTTCCAAAAGCTCTCCTGCACATCATGAAGGTTATCTTGCTTTTATTGGTTACATGTTGAAGATGCGGGTTCCAGGTTAGTTTCTTGTCAAGAATCAGCCCTAGATATTTCACCTGCTCTACTACTTGTAATGTTTCACCGAATAGTCTGGGAGGTATGAGATCTCCCACGTTATTATAAACACATAATACACATGTCAATATTCTATTATGATGATGATGATGTTATCATTGACTGCCAATTCGATATTATAAACACATAATTTTGCACCTGTATAATCATGGAAAGTAGTAACAATCCATTATTTGAAATGATGGAATTAACTCAAGATGTTCGAAAGTGTATGCCCGCACCTTTCCCTTGTAATTTGGTGATAAGAATTGTATATTAATTTTTTTTTCAGATGAACCAGCTTTGCAAGGTCTGCGGTGAGCCTGCGGCTGGCTTTCATTTTGGTGCCTTTACGTGTGAAGGGTGCAAGGTGAGTTATACTTTTATAATAATTGAACATCCATGAGCCCGTAAAATATCAGCACAATTCTGATTTTACGTTACACTAATAACGTCACTAATATTATGATTGAAATTGAAAATTGATTTTTTGCACAATTGATGATATTGTTACAATGTGTCATTTCGCTAGTTATTGATTGAAATCTTTTTTTTTTCAAACTAAGAATATGGTGTTGAGTTCTTTACCATTCTTTACGATACACCCCGTGTACATATGTGCATTCCACTTTGAAGTAGAAGTTCCAATTTCATATTTTCTGGAAAATGAAAGTTATAAAAAATCGATAGAATACGTGCGTGACTCTTGTGCATTTTGAACATATAATTAAAAAAATTGACCCCAACACGGGGCACACCTTTAACTTTATGGAATACCACCGATTGGGTAATACTTTCGCTTTTGACATGATTAATAAAAAATCCGTAATGGGGCATGGTTTTGGTTGAATGGCAGTATATTTTCTGATTACTTGCAATGAATTTAGTTGAGCCTGATTAAGATTTGTGATATTAGTTGAGGGTAAACTACCAATTGACATATACAGTGCTTCTCAGAAGTCCTCTCCCCCCCTCTTATTTTTGGAACGATTATACATAAACTAGTGAAATTTGGAAACTGAATATTAAAGGTTGTAAACTTTCCTACTAGTGATGATAGATGACGAAATCGTCAAAGATGACGTCACAAGGCCATTGTGACCAATAATTTTAAATGGAACCCTACGGCAAGCGACACCTCTTTTAAAAGGTATCGAAAAACCTATTAATGATACTAATTTTGGTTGTGTTTATGGCAGTTTTGACAACTCGCTTTTAAAAAACGCAAAGCTGTGATAAATTGAATCAGTTAATACTAAAATTCCAAATTCAAGCTCCGCCCCTGGATAGTTGTCAAATAAGCTGACGTTTTTGTTAGTCTCCCTAATTCGACGTTTTTGTAATTGTCCAAGTTTTTGTACATTTAATGATTTGTGCATTGTTGATCGAACGTTCAACTGTTTTAGCAGCTTTTGGTACTTTCAATATTTTTGTACATTTTGATAATTTGTTAAACTGTTGTGAGCCGAACGTTTAAGTGCTTCAAGAAGCGAAATTGTACGTGCTTTAGGTGATGAAGTGGCAGCGATCCTAATTCTTGGTGAAACTGGACAAAATATTCATGCAGCAGAACGCATTTTTAATGAGAGGTTTTCCGATCGCCCCGTTTCGAGGACTTATTTAAGGGAGCTTCTTCGTAAGTTTGAAACAACGGGTAGTATTAATGATGCGAAACGATCTGGCAGACCACAAATTTCTGATGAGAAAAAAATTGATATACTGGCAGAAGTAATAGTTAATCCTAGTTCTTCAACAACTCACATTGTATCTACCTGTGAAGTCAGTCGAAGTACAGTACACAGGGTGTTGAAAAAAATAACAAATTTCATCCATTAAAAATGGTTCATCAACTCTCAGACGACGACCCAGACCGAAGACTAGAATTTTGTGAAAATATGGAAACTAAAATTAACCAACAGCCAGACTATGTCAAAGCAATTTGTTCTAGTGACGAAAGTACTTTCTATCTAAATGGAAATGTAAGTACACATAATGTGAGGTATTGGAGTGACGCAAATCCTCACCTGTTTCATGAAACACATACCCAATTTCCCCAGAAGGTGAATGTTTGGGCAGGTATCCTGGGAAACCACATCGTTGGGCCTCTTTTTTTAAATACTAATTTAACTGGTGAGGTTTATCTGAAGCTGTTGCAAAACGCAATAGAACCGTTAATCCTTGAAATTTTGGAAGATAATCCAGATGAATTCGGCAATTTGGAAATAACATTCCAACAGGATGATGCTTCTCCACACTATTACGGTGCAGTAAGACGGTATTTGCATGAGGAGTATCGTGGTAGATGGATTGGATGACGAGGTTCAACGGAATGGTCAGCTCGATCACCGGACCTCACACCTTTGGATTTTTTTCTGTAGGGGTACCTCAACTCGATGGTTTACGCCACTGAACCTGACAATATTGACGTTTTAAAACAACGTATTGTTGCAGAATGTGAGGCTGTTTCCGCAGACACATTTGCAAAAGTACGAGAAGAGTTTAAAAATAGGATATTTCACTGTCAGGAAGTGAATGGAGGTCACTTCGAGCAATTTCTTTAAGTAGATACTGATTCTTAAATCTGTAATTAATATCATACTGAATGGAATTTTAATGTTTACTAATGAGCCATTAAAACTGCCATAAACACAAACAAAAATAGTATCATTGAATAGGTTTTTTCGATACCTTTTGAAAAAGGTGTCGCTTGCCGTAGGGTTCCATTTAAAATTATTGGTCACAATGGCCTTGTGACGTCATCTTTGACGATTTCGTCATCTATCATCACTAGTAGGGAAGTTTACAACCTTTAATATTCAGTTTCCAAATTTCACTTGTTTATGTATAATCGTTCCAAAAATACGAGGGGGGGAGCGGACTTTTGAGAAGCACTGTATAAGCTTCTAAGACCCCAAAAATGCAAACATATATTATATACTTACAATTTTTATTAACTTATTTGGTTAGTTTTAAGGAAAAAGATCGCAACTCCTCTTACCATAACCAAAATACGAAAAATCATAATAAATCCCTACAAATATATAACGGCTAACTCACCTTCTTACTTGGGAATTAAACTATATAACAAACTGCCTGAATCATTGGAAAAGTACTGACTGATTTTTTAATAATACCCTTTAAAAGGTTTTTATTAAAGTATAATTTCTATAATATTGACGAACTTTTGAATCTGTGATTTTACCATCTGTCATTTATTGGATGTGAATGAAGTTTATATGTTTCATCCTTCATGCTTGTGGCAGTTTTATATGTTTTGTTTGCACGATTCAGTATTACTTTTATCATTATTTTATGTACCTACAAATGCTGAGAACCAGTTCTGTATCATCCAATTTGACTTATCCTATTACTTTGTAAGTTTTATAGGATTAATAACGTGAGATCGATTTTTTTTGTATACTGGGAAATCACAACAATTTTTAACACTTTTTTCCCGGCAAATAATCCAGGATGTCCATTCATCATTCTTAGTCTTCTATAGTGACTCCAGTTCACAGGAGGGTTGGCAGGTCAGCAGACAAATTGCTCATTTATACTTATTTTCAATTCGTTTTCTAGACTTGTCATCTTCCAGAAACATATATCATAAATATCTCCACCTACGCTGAACCCATGACCTCTATCTAGTGAGTCTGTATGCTCGTTATGAATAATGTGGAATGTACCGTAGTCGGGCAAAAATAGATATGATGGTGAAATATCTTCCGTGAATGATTCTTCTCATGCGAATTTTTTTAAAAACTGAATTAAGGTTTGTACACACCCTCAACCACAGGAAACTAAGCGAACAAAAATGGAGTTCCTAACAAACTAACACAATTTTGAAAGTAAGAAGTGAATATCCTATATATATATATATATATACAGGGTGTCCGGTAAACCTTGTACAATATTGGCACTGGTGATAGACCAGGTCATGACTGTTCAGAATATCAAAATTTCACCTCAGTAAAAATCTCACCGTTTTTGAGATAATGGGAATTTTATAAATGTCTAGAAAATCGCTACCTCACCTCGGATTTTTGAGTGCTATGTCTACAAATTAAGACTAATTCAAATATCTTTGCTGCTGAAGATTAATGATGAGTAATGCTTTCAGACGTACAAAACAGTTTTTCAGTAATTGATACATTTTTTCAAGAAATAGAGGTAATATGCCAGATTTGAATCCCACCAGTTTTTATTAACAAAAGTTTGACATTATTGTCTGAAAAAAACATAACCTCGTGAAGGTGGATATTCATTATAAAAGAATGCCCATTTTGTCCAGACTCTACCATGGTATAAAACGTGCTAAAATTATTTTTGGAGGGAGTGATATTTCCCTTGAATTAGAGTGTGGTTTCATTCTAGGCTTCCATCAACTTTTATACTTTCGCCCAAAAAGTGTTTTGTTTTGATTTTACCTAGATGAAAAGTGGAAATGGTTATTAATAATAACGAATAAATTGCTTGATAGCATTAAAGAGTATGTTCACAAAATGGACTTTTTATGTAATCAGCCTAATAAAATTAATATCCAAATTAAATGGTCGATTATTCGACATGGCACCGATTAATACACGAATTCTTGTAAAAAATGTCGCAATTGTCTCCAGATTCCAACGAAGTTTCAGAGTTCCACAGATACATTGCTAAACATAATTTTTTTGCGCATCTTTCTTTTGTCCTGTACCAGACTTCTTTTCCACTTTTTGTTTTTATTGTGTATTGAAGATAAGAAATATAGGTACTCATTTTGTTTCATCCGGAAGTATTTATTACACATTACACATAGTAATAATAATAAAAACTGATCTTTTCATGCTGCCAAAAAAATATAGTCCGGCTCATATACTAGAACTCTATAAATAATCCAATGTACTTATGAAGAGGGTAAAAATGCATGAAAGATCAACAAACCATTCCCGATAACGTTCGTAAGATGCAAACGCAGAATTCAAATAAAATAATTTGTAAGTGAATACTCATAAATGTTATAGATATTTTCATATTGAGTTGAATAATGTGTTATATTTCGAACCATATGTTTTTAAAGAATTGTTTTAGTGCATACATTTCAATATTATGTTTTAACCTGATGATGACAAATACCATGTCGAAACGTGGTTAAGAGAAATTATATGAATTGACTGAATCGGACCTTTATTCCGAGAAATTGAAGAAAATATATATGTGGTCAAGAAACTCAAGAAAATATATATATATATATATTATATATATATATATATATATATATATATATATATATATATATATATATATATATATATATATATATATATTATATAGTTGGAAATAATCAACATGTTTTCAGATTTACATATTAAAAATATTTCCAATCAATTGTAGAAAAAACCAAACATAAGACCAAAATTAACAATCTTGTATTATCGAAAGGAGATGAAGGGCGTTGTTAAGTAATTTTGGAAAAATCAGACTACGCAGACAAAGTAGACAATTTTATTTCTGAACGCTATGTCGAAATCCTACCTACCAATCCAATAAATGAAGTCATAAGAGACTTGTAAAGCTATATAAACATGGTTATTGAAAGAACACTAATCCTAGTATGGTTGCTTATATGGACTCCTTAAAATCCACAAAGTTAATATTTCAATTAGACCAGTAGTTTTAATACTCCAGTTCCCATCCTAGCTTCTTTCCTGTACTGTCTCATCTGGATATTACCGCACATTTTGTAATAAACACTTCATATTTAATTGAAAAATTATATTATATAAATGTACTCCAGTCCCATAAGAGGATACTATACCATTAGTTGTTAAGATCAGCTAATATAGATGGAAAGCGAATCTCTCAAATTCCAACTCTTTTGAATCTATACTTATCACAAAATTTCTATATTCAATAACAAATAATACCAAATTATCTTTCAGCTCTCCTAGCTGATATCTTCATGGAAAATCTGGAAAATAAATATATTGTCAATAACAATAACACTGGAATTCATAAACTTCTGGACAATATTAATGCACTGCATTTACTCTAGAGATCGAATCAGAGAATAAACTGGACATTTTAGACATCACAATACATTAAATGAATACCAATTTGTGGTTTGGTAATTATAGAATAGCAACACAGGCTGAAAATGGCAGCTTTTGACTTTTGTTCATCGGCTTCTAGATATACTTTTACCATCTGCTGAATACACTACTGAAATTCATATTCAACTCATAACATCGTTTATGACCCATCAGAAAATTCGAAGATACAAAAGTTAATAAACTAGCATATCCTAACTGTTCAGACTAGTCAGTCCAACTGTGCAATATTTTCTATAGCTTGAAGGCGAAATAGACTATTGAAATACACTTTTTGTGAACTTTTTTACTTTTCGTCAAAATTACACGTCACTGTCAAACTTCTCTTTTTTTCAATAATGAATAACAAAATCAACACACTTTCATAAATATATACAGAGATAACAAAACAGAAGAATATATTTCAATACCTTTCTTGAACAACAGTATTGCTCAAAAAGTAGCTAAGTGTATAAAGAGTAGGGTAGAAAATATCAAAATTCAATTCAAGCCTAAATATAACCTGAGTAGACATTTGATTAATACATACATAAGACAAATTATATCAAAAAGTGGTATATATGAATTGAGTTGTGGTAATTGTGATGCAACCTATGTCGGTAGAACTTGTAGACCTCTGAATGTTCGTATGAGTGAACACCCAAACAAACATTCCTCTTTTGGCCATCATCTGGAAGTTAACAAACACCACTTCAGCCCCAATATCACTTCATACAATTCTTTCGAGGTCACATCAAGGAACTGCAATATATTTTATTTTCTTGAGGACCTACAGATTGAAAACGAATTTCTCAACAACAAACATTGTCTGAGTATAAGAGAAAGTTTGAATAGATTTTTAATTCCACTCTATAAACGTTTGAAGTAGATTCTGGTACGTCAAAACAGTCCATCAATCTTCGAAAAACTCAGATTTCTCTTCCAACTCCATTTCACTGCCAAATCTTTTGTGATTCCACAACAAAATCAATAATTCTAGGTTGGAAAATGGCACTTCGATTCGTTGGCTAATTTCTGTTTACTTCAAGCTTGACTTTGGAACTCAATCACTTGTTTATATTGCAGTTTGTCACGAATGTTCTATTTTTAAATTTATTTCCGTTTTATATTGTTTCTTATAGTTTTTACCTTTCAACCATTTTAACTTCGTGAATATCTGCATTTGGTTATCCTATCACCCTAGTAAACAGTACCTATTTCGAGCCAGAAACCTACAATGTATAATGTGATATTGGACAACACCTTACCTGTCACCACTTTTCGCAAATATTTCAAGATTCCCAATATAACAGGTGTTTCAGAGAGACTGAGAAAATGTTGGAAAACTAACGATTCAACAACAGCAGAATATAACACCGAGGCCCAGAAAAAATATATTTACTCCAAATTGAAAGATAAGTCACCTTTAATGTGAAATATCAATACAATTTACCATGTACGGCCTGTGATTTGGTGTATATTGGACAAATGAACCAGTACTTGAAACAAAGGTTAAAACAACATAATTATGACTGTGCTCCGAAAAAGAAAAACAAAATTGAACAAGAAAAATATCAGCTTTGGACGCGAAAACAGAATATATTTTTTAATATTAATTTTTAGTGGGAACAATTTCGAAGGATTTTCATCATCCATATTCATAATCTCCACCCTAGTATCTGTTTGACATATGTCAACCAGAACGAAAGGGAAACAAAGATCAGTTGTTTACCTTCGTCAGTGTTGTAAATACCTGAAATAATTTTTGAATAATTTACTTGGAGTACGACATATGGAGATAATTGCGTACACGCACTCGTGTTGATCATTTTTATGATTCCGGTGTAAATAGAGTCGTTATTTGTTAGTTGTAATTAGAATAGCAATTACAGCAATTAGAAAATCGCCCATCTTGATGCTTTCCCTGGAGTTTATCCATAACCATTGATTATATTAAGATATCGAAAAAACCGGATGATCATGTTCTTCTGCGTATATAACCATGGTATTTTTTTTGTCAATTACAGGGGGTAAAAATCGCAGGGGTGCGAAAAATTATGTTTGGTATAGTTTGAAACATTTTCTATACTACTATGCAAGATGTCTCAATTGTCCACTCACACACGAAATCCCAAAAGACATGTCATTAATTTTGGGCCCATTATGTCAAATTTGAAACCTGATCGATTATCTGACACATTGGCGTACTCTATAGTATATAATTGTAAATGTTTGTATTATTCTGACTATTTCACGCACTTGTCAAATGAACCAATCAGGAGCTCTAGTCAAGTTCGGATTATCGATAACACCAAACTTGACTCTTGAAGAAAACACCACTCGTCCTACGGACTCGTGGTGTTTTCAAGCAACTCAGTTTAGTTATGAAATGAATCGACAGACTTATCGCGAAAATTCAATCACTTATGGTATTACTACTGAGAATATAATTCATGAATATAATGTGATTGGCTAAGGTGATAAAAAAACAGTCGAAGATGCTATCGATTATATTTAAGTTATAACCGAATGTTGACCATCAACTGTTTCTAATGAAAATTGTAGACTGTCAGTTTGACGTTAAGAAGTTTATTTTATCTGATAATGTTCATTATATTCTCTCACCAAATATAACTCGTGCAAATATTATTTATTGGTGATAGCACTCGTTAAAACCTTCGCAGTCGTTCTTTTTTCATCGTTGCTATCACCCATAATAATCATAGCACTAGTTATATTACAGCCTATAATACCTTTTAGCTTCTTATCTGGTTCCGAAATGTTCATCATAACCTGGTTTTCATTCTTCATTCTACAATTTCTATAGTGTTTACACATTCTCTTGCTTTCGCTTCTGGTGACTCAACTATTTTTCTACTTCTTGATTGGACTCAGCCATCAGCGTATGCTCGGCATTGATGTCTGTGCCATATATCAAGCCCCAATTCTCCGCCATCTCTCTCAGAGGGAGGTTGTGGATAGCCTTGTTTTAGCCCCCTTTTAACTACGAATGTCCCCGATAACTCAAATATAATAATAATAATAAACTTTATTTGCCACTTGACAATTACATTTCATATTCTATGGGAATCGTCAATAGCAACATACAAAACTTAAAGGACATATATTCCTCCAGACTGTAGAAACAGTTAAATAGGAGAAAGTCTTTTGATAATTTCAAACACAGCCAAAGTTTTACAATTCTTTATAGTATAAGTCGAAAATTCTGGGAGCCATGAGGTAAGGAGACTTTTAAGCTAGTCTCCCTTACCAAATGGGACAAATATGTCACTTTTGTGTCTAGTATTCACATTATGTATTGCTCCGTTGGAAACAAATCTTTTGTCAACATTTTTATAGACATACAAACAAAGTTCAAATAATAAAAGGCAAGGTAACGTTAAAATATTATAATTAATAAATACGTTCCTGCAAGATTCATTTATAGGATACCTAGCATTGCTCATAATAACCTTTTTTGAGCTATAAAGACGTCTTTCCAGTGGGAGGATAAACCCCAGAAACACAGGCCATACCTAAGTCTGGAGTCAACCTTAACATAATACAATGTCAGCAATTGATCCAAGTCCAAAACTTGTTTCAAATTTCTCATTTGAAAGGATATTGTGTTCAGCTTTTTCATTGAAAGCTCGCAATGGTTTCCAAATCCCAAACATTTGTCAATGGCGAGATCCAAGAAATTGGTGCCTTCGTTTTCTGCGATGACTGGATCAGAGTATTCATTTGTCCGAGAGCTAATGGTGTCACAAATTCTCTGATGATTGAAACCGTTTTGCTCGCGTTCAAGTAAAGATTGTCTAATGCAAACCACCTTTAATATGTATCTCCATCTAACTTGTGAAATTGTTATATTATTATGTATAGAAGTTGACTGTGGAATTGTTATATTTTTATGTATAGATGTTGACTGTATGTGAATTTCAATTGCTGTCTGACGTGTCCTATGTCATTTTAATGATCGTAAAGGATTCAATAAAATTTATTTATTATTTATTAAAATTATGAAAAACTTTATCCTCAAGGGCCGAGTCATTCCTATCGGAAAATTCGATGGAAAGGCAATTTAGGCTGAACGAGCATCTCCTTTTGTTAGGAGATAGGGTTCGTCGCACCTTAAGAGAGCCAAATCGGGATGAACTCAAGGCGCACATTAGAGGATTAAACCCTAGAAAAGCACCTGGTTATGACGGAATTACTAATCGAATGATTAGGTATTTTCCGGATAACCAGTTGCAGTCATTGTTGAATATAATAAACAATTCGATGCGCCTTAAAAGGTTTCCTCGAAGGTGGAAGCATGCCATCGTGGTGATGATTCTGAAGGAAGGACAAAACCCGACCTTCCCACAAAATGATCGTCCAATCAGTCTGCTTTGCAGTTCAGCTAAGTTGGCTGAGAAAATCGTCCAGGAAAGGCTCGATGATGAAGTGGATGACAGAAATGTCCTACCGAATGAGCAGTTCGGCTTCCGCCGAGCTCACTCCACCGAGCTACAGGTTCAGAGGCTGGTGGGAGATACGATAAATTCATTAAATACCAACAACAAGGCCCATGTCATACTTCTTGATATCAGTGAAGCGTTCGATAGAGTATGGCACGAAGGCTTGCTTTCAAAATTGATAGACTTCCACTTGCCTCTGGGTCTGGTGAAGTGGCTGAAATCGTTTCTCATGGGTAGGACATCTCAAGTCAAGGTCGACAATTGCCTCTCGGATTCGAGAGAGCAATTGAGGCCGGCGTTCCTCAGGGGGCAATATTGTCTCCTATGATCTACGCTCTTTACACGTCAGACATACCCAGGAGTGAACACGTGAAGATTTCCCTTTATTCTGATGATACGGCCTTACTTTCTTCTTCAGCCGACCATCTGGTGGGTGTCGTCTATTTTCAGAATGCATTAGACGACCTCCAGCAGTGGTATCTGGAGTGGAAAATAAAGCTGAATCCTGAGAAAACGCAGGCTATCTCGATGGGTCGCAAGAGAAACAACCCGGAGAGAGTGACTGTCTATGGAAGGGAGATAGATTGGTTGGAGCAGGTCAAGTACCTCGTTACATTAGATCACCGACTCACCTGGAGGCCACACGTTAAATTGATAAATAATAAAATACATAAGAAAATCGCATCACTCTATCCGTTAGTGAACAGGAAAAGTAAACTTTCCCTGAAAATTAAAGTTATGATCTACAAAATGGTTTTCAGACCTGTCATTTTGTATGCCTCAGCCGCCTGGGGCTGGACCTGCAGAACGACTTTTCGTCCTGGAACGGGCGCAAATGAAAGTTCCGCGTATGATAACGAACGCTCCGTGGTACGTGCGGAACGAAAGGATACTTGAGGACTTAAATCTGCCTTCCATCAGAAGTATCATCAGAGAATACAATCATAAAGTATTTGATTGTGCAATAGCCCACGAGAATCCTCTTGTGAGGGAAGCCACCGATTACAATATAGACGAACCCCCCCCTTTTAAACGTCCCAGGCGCTCTCTGGAGTGATGGGCTATTTATTAATCCTTACAGGGTAGTGAAAGCTGCATCCTCTATAGAAATTAATATTTTTCAAAACTTTCAGATCAAAAATTATTTCTCGGCTATTTTTGAGAATCACCACCATGGCAAGGACTAAAGATTCTTCTCTAGTCCTTGTCCAATCAAAATTCAAATTTCGTGAATGGCTGTGGCCCACTTGTTTTTATGTTGAAAGAGTAAGAGCCTTCGGGCTACACTCGAATAGAATACCCAAGAAACATTTTAAGTAAAATTTACGTCATTTCGACCTTCAAATAGGTCAGCGCCTAAATTGGCGAAGGTAATTCTTACGTTATAATTACCTTAAATTTACCAATATGGGGGAGAAAATGGAAGTAATTCAGAAGTCGAAAATTGAGCAATCAAGACATATTGCCTAATAAGTCGAAGGAATAAATAGGTCAAATTGCCTTCAGAATAGTCGACTGATGGTGAAAATTAAGTCATTTCCACCTATTTCAGGTTATAAACACTATATTAAAACAACCAGTAGAAGGTTAGAAGAAGATAATAAATGTTGCATATTGTGTATCTTAACCTACATGTTTATTCGTGAAAGCTTTGAAGATGAACATGGCGTATGAAAACAGAACTGTCAAGAAACGTACACCAGAGAATGATGTAAGCAAGTAATGGTTTCGCATTCACATCTAGATCGGATTTTATTTGCGATACAAACTTTTCTGTGATAATGTTAAATTTTACTTGTGTAAAACAAGTGGGCCCCTTCAAAATATCGAATTTGTATGGAAAAAATTCGTAAAATTAAGTGTGCTTCCTCAACTTTTTTCATCAAACAATGCAGAAACTAATTTCATAATTCCTATTACGGATAAAACATAAATATTATTTTTTACTTCCTGTTAATGGTAAAACCAAATATCTCTGTCCAGCCTAAACCTAGTTACTCAAAGAAAACGATATACAGTGTGTCCGTGAAGTATGGAACAAATTCATTTTTAGCTAAACAGGTCATTTTCAGAAATAATCCTGAAACACGTCGATTTTTGATGTTAATTTACCGTATTTTAAAATAATAATCTAATATACAGGGTGAATTACGTTCGAGTAAGGACGTCACCGTCATTTTTTTTAAATGGAACACCCCCATTTTGTCTCAATTTTCGGATTACTCTAGATGAGCTGATTCCAAAAATGTATCACATGTTGATTCCAATTGGTACAGGGTGGACAAAAATACAATAGTTTTGTGTGTGCTCATAAAGTAACGCGTAACATTCTTTATTAGGTAAATTAACAATATTATCAAAAATACTTATTGTCTAGCGGACAGAATATGCTGGAATACATGACTTTATAAATGTTCGAACTGCAGCACTTGCTGTATTTGACAGTAACCCAAACGGTGTACAAATTCTTGTTGAACCTTGTGTATGGTTTCTTGCGTAATATTGTTTATTTCTGTTCGAATTTTCTCTTGTATATCTGCAATATTTGCTGGTTTCGTTTTATAAATAACATTCTTCAGATGGCCCCACTGAAAATAATCCAAAGGATTTAAATCTGGTGACCTCGCTGGCCATTCAGTGGGTCCACGTCTACCAATCCACCTTTCGGAAAAATTTCATCTATGTACCTTCTAACATCTACAGCATAATGTGGAGGTGCACCATCCTGTTGAAACCATAAACTTTCATCAAAACCTCCAGGATTACGGCTGCTGGGAAACAAATTACGTAAAGTAGGTACGAGATACCCCCTTAAAAACTCAAGGTACGTTGTCCCGTTTAAATAACCTTCGAAAAAGTAGGGTCCGATGATTCAATTTCGTACAATTCCAGCCCATACATTTACCTTTTGAGGGTATTGTGTATGATGCTCACGCATCCAGTGGGGGTTTTCTTTTGCCCAGTATCTACAATTCTGACGGTTAACCTCACCATTTAACATGAAAGTGGACTCATCAGAAAAAATAATGTTTTGTATCAAGAGAGGGTCTCGGTGACATTTATCCATCATTTCTTCGCAAAATTGGAGTCTTCTATCGGGATCATCTTCGTTTAATTCTTGCACAAGTTTGATTTCAACATTACCAATTTCTCGAAATTTCGTTTCAATCTTACTGACTGTCGAACGCGTTATAGGTCTTTCTGGATATTTATCATTAAACAAATTGCACACTTTCATCTGAGTTCGCGATCTGTCTCCATACCCAATCATCATAAGTATTTCAATTCTTTGTTTTACACTTAACTCCATTTCTACTTCCAATTAAATCTAAGCAATCATTCGAATATTCACGAATACCAAAAATATTGTAGTACTAAACTGTCACTGAACATCAATAAATTACTAAACAAATAATGACATTTCCCCAAAAAGTAGACGACTATGTTTTTTATAAATAGATAAGAAATATTTTTTGTCATATTCTGTCTGCTAGACCACAAGTACCAAACATGTTTGGAAACAGCTCATTTTTATTACTCTAAACATGTAGCAAACTACGGGGTGTTACATTTAAACCAATTGCCGCTAGACAATAAGTATTTTTGATAATATTGTTAATTTACCTAATAAAGAATGTTACGCGTTACTTTATGAGCACACACAAAACTATTGTATTTTTGTCCACCCTGTACCAATTGGAATCAACATGTGATACATTTTTGGAATCAGCTCAGCTAGAGTAATCCGAAAATTGAGACAAAATGGGGGTGTTCCATTTAAAAAAAATGACGGTGACGTCATTACTCGAACGTAATTCACCATGTATATTAGATTATTATTTTAAAATACGGTAAATTAACATCAAAAATCGACGTGTTTCAGGATTATTTCTTAAAATGACCTGTTTACCTAAAAATGAATTTGTTCCATACTTTACGGACACACTGTATACCACGAAACCCCGTAATAAGTATTCATTCTGAAACTGAAGTGTTTATTCTGGTATTGAAAATAGTACGCGATAATTGTATTCAGTGCACATTTTGCCATGATAATGTTATCTCAGTGTGAGGAGGGAATCTCTATCCTAAGAGAAATAGCCAATCATAACATTAAAATATCAAATGGTGTGTAGTGATTGGCTCAAAAATTGTAGTTTGACTTGGCCGCGTTCCGCATAGTCTGAAAGTACTCTTAGAATGCCAACCTTGCAGAATGCCGTGCTCGGAAATATCATATTCGATTTGTTTGCCAATTGTGACCAACTCTAAAAAAATCGAGATATTGTGATTTGCTTAAAAACTTTAATTCGATTCCGGACTCCGCAATGAATTGTGTTGAAATTTTCGGTCATCGTTTCAACACATCAATCTTTTATTGTTTTGCTATTTGCTTTCGTTTTCTTGCACTTTATTCAATACATTTTTTCACCCATTTGCTTCAGCTGGACCAACTTCATTGAATTCCATTTCGCCGTATCATTGAAAACGTCACGGCAGTAGTTTACCGCTGGCGACAGACGAAGCTTGTTGAACGCAGCTTATCTATGCATTCATTCTGTTCATTCTGTCAATTCATCCATTACCGGCATAACCTAACATAAGCATGTTTTGTATTGCCTCCGTCGATGGTGAACACTTATTTGCTTTCATATTTCATTCATAAAAATGGATGATGAATGTTTTGAAATAGTTAAAGTCATTAAAAGACGTGGAGCACAGAGGAGAATATTCTCATGTACCACATAAGTAACATGATGGCTTTGATCTTTGGACTTTGGGAAGTGTAGGTACGGATATTATATTCCCATTCTGGCAGCTAATCGATAGTAGTTGGTGGTAAACTTGTATGGTTTATTGATCATATTCGAATTTCTACTTGGCATTTTATAGATTTCTAAAATTCAGCTCCAAAATAAATTATTTGAGGAGAGTAAATTGTATCATTTCATGCTCATCCGAATCGATTCGGGCTTCAATATCTGATAATAGCCCAAGTTTCTTTGAGGGATTCATTTTTGGTAACTTTTACTTCGTTGTAGACATTTAGTCTTATTAGACAAATTTTGTAGTAATGTCGCCCTCATTGTGGAATAGTAGGTATAAACTAGGGCAAAAAATGTCCAGACAACTTACTTGGTGCCGAAATAGGTAATGTAGAGGGTATAGTAGACCTGTTTACCGACTTGTTTATTCCCTGACTGTGTGAACATACATGAGGTAATAATTAGGTTAATATTCACTAGAAAGTATTCCCTGAAAGTTCAAACACTTTGAACATATTTTGCTGGTCACCTTTAGGTGAAATTCAACCTAATAAATAACTCTATGGACCTATGAGGCAGTGAAGGTATATTTGAAGTTCATAACAAGTAATTTCATACTATGCACAACTCCTATTAAGTTTGTGGTTTTTTTAAGGAGATCCGGTGGTCTCAGTTACAGTTTTTATAACTCGAATTATAACTTTGGAGTTAGTTAGCAGTTGAAGGTAGAATATTTGGTCAGAAATAGGCAAATTCGGACTTTTTCAAGCCATTTTATCCCTCTGCTTGGTATAATTGTCCTATAATGTTAGTTGGGTAGTTATAGTAGACCCTGATTCCTATCGGACACAATGATTGAGGTATCGTCTGCGTATAGGGTTATAGATGTTTCAATTGATTTATCCAAATCGTTTACGTAAAAAAGGAATACTATTCTAATCGCCTTATGGTCATATGGTCATGGTCGAATTCTACTGCTCCAGGCAACTTCTATAATTGAACTAGTGCCCCCTCCTAGACAATGTGCCTCTCCTCCCCTGAAACGTGGCCAGTGCGTTGCGCCACTGATCCTCCTACTTGTACTGAACTGACCTGAAGATCTTCTCATTCATCGCAATCGAGTACAATGTGTGAAAGTTCATAGTTCCTTCTCGAGAACCCGAGGAATGTCCTGCCCTGTCCCTCCTGCCAAATCCATAAATCTCGTGTTAATGAATAAAAATTCAATCAAAATACCTAGGTGGAATTCTTCGATGTAAATTCACTTGTAGTTGTTTATTGCCGTTCTTAACAGAGTCGAGTGATTTATCTTACGCACATCGACCTATAGACGGAGATAAAACGGGGACAAGTTTTAGGTGATTTTATACTGGCGTACAGAATTTAATTATTTTCAGTGTCATAATGATATTCGTTCCGTATTGAGTACTTCAATGGCTGTTGAGGTATTCTACTTTGATGAGGAAATAAATGAATCGACATAGGTAGATTGAATAAGGAATTTCTTTGTAACTTTATCAACATTTTATTTATTTATTCATCTCATTTAAACCTACTGCTTTGATTACATGGATAAAATATATAGACAATATGTAGAACTAATTAAATTACATAGATTGATTCATATTAATGTAAACATCAAATTCTATTACAATGAAGAGTTCAAGAGGTATTCAAAATTGTAGACCAGGATAGTGTCCAGTCCAGATCAATAAACAGATTGAATAGGCGAGATCACAAACTCATAAATTTGCTTCATATGTGCTTGACGTCGAAATATAGTGATAAAATATTATACAAGGTGTTAGTGAATAAGTGCGAAAAACTTCACAGGGGGTGATTCTTCATGAAAAACTAATGATAGTTTGCACTATAACTTATATAACAAAAGCTTCGTTTTCCGAAATACGGGGTGTTGAAGTTTTTCTTAAAAACTGACCATTTAATTATTGCTCTGAAACCGGTCGAGATATGCAAATGAAATTTGGTGAGTTTCAGGAGGTAGTTATTGCGCATTTTTTGTCATGCAATTAAGAATTTTATGTTCATCATTGGCGCGCATACGGGTAATGATCTCAATTTTTTTAAAGAAAAAAATGGTACGCCACTGAGATATTCCAAATAAAAAATAATTTTTGAACGTCTCGTTCAATTTGTGAAAAAACAAATCTCCTGCCTTTTTTTCCTATGGGGAGCCGTTTTCATGCGAAAAAATAAAACATCTCACCGCGTATTTTTCATTTCTTCAATACATTATCAAGAACTAGCTAATACAATAACGTTAAACCAAAACAATAACAGAAAATAACACTAATAAATAAATAGGCGCAAAGCTACAACAAATGTTCAAAATGACCTCCCTCAGACGTGATACAAGATTCAACTCTTCGCCTCATTGATTGTCGTATTCGCGCAAATATTCCTGGTGTATTTCTTATTGTGTCACAACCGGCTATAAATCGATTCCTCAGGTCTTCAACATTTTTGACGGGAGTGGAATAAACTAATGACTTGAGAAAACCCCAAATACAGAAATCTAGAGGATTTAAATCCGGAGATCGAGCAAGCCAATGTTCCGTACCTCCCCTACCTATCCAACGATTTGGATATACTGGGCCATTATTATAAAGTCAGTTTGAACTCTTGAGTGACGTCATCGAGTTTAAACCTTAAACCCTACCTCAGGTATGGTTTAAGGATTGAAAACGTTTAAGTAGGTTAGCCAACAGGACAATAAATTATAAAAATCGACGTCTTGTAATCTAGTCTAACCTTGGAAACTTGTTTTGGAATAAGCTATACTTTGGATCTAGAAATACTATGAAATGGACTATATTCAAAATATGTTTGTGTTGATTATTCCTTCCCAAGATTTCAGCTTCTCTTTCCATTTAACTTTGTCGGACTTCTTACATTCTACTAGAGCTTTTTATTTTTTAACCAATGTTATAAGGGTGTCAGTTTCCAATTTTGAAAAATTGCATATTCGTTTTGTTTCCTTATATGAAAATGCACAAGGAATGTTTACGTATGCATGTATCCCATCTTGAAACTAATATACCTATATCCTATCAACAACTCATCTGCCATTCTATTATTAATTGAATTAATTCCACTTTCTTCAGAATTTGGAGTTAACCACACGTCACTTTTCACAAAACAAACAGTCGTTACGATAAAACACCATAATGCCAAGTGACAGATGAAATTTTTATGCATCGAAAACAAAAACATTTTGTGATTTTATAGAACGACTTTTTCACCACATTTGGTTTAAACTGGAAGATAAACGGGTTTAAAGTTCAAGGAGTTTAAACTGACATTTTAATAATGACCCTAAGTGATTACGTACAATAATGTTAAAATGGACAAGTGCACCATCATGCATGAACCAGAAGTGTTGTCTCAGCTGTAGAGGAATTTCTCCAAGAAGAACAGGTAACACTTCCTGTAGGAAATTAGGGTAAGAGTGGCCTGTTAGTCGTTGTGCGAGGAAATATGGACCGATTAAATGGTCATCAAGTACCCCAAGCCATACATTTACTGAGAACTGATGCTGAAAATGAGCTTCAAACATTCCATGGGGATTTTCCTCAGCCCAGAGGTGGTTCTTATGGAAATTTCGTATACACTGTCGTCCAAAATTAGCCTCGTCAGTAAACAAAACGCCATTTGAAAAATTAGGAATTTGAGCGATTTGATGAAGAATCCAATGGCAAACAACTAGGCGCGGAAAAAAGTCTCTAGGTAGTCGAGTGTAAATAAATGCTGTCACTGTCACTCACATGTACACGAGCATGCACACTCGGATACATTCAACGATCAGGTAGTGTGCAGCTGCTATGTTGTGCCCTGTTCTATAACACGGATCTCGGACGCTCTACTTTCTCTCTCGCACCTATCAAATAGCTAAAATTCTAAAACTTTATAGCTCGACAATTAGTATATTAAAGTATAAGTGGATAAAAAGGGCTTTAAAACACGCGCGATTTTTCGAGCACGACGGCGCAGCCGGAGTGCTCGAAATAGAGCAAGTGTTTTTAAGACCAGTTATCCACGAATACTTTACGTTATTTTTTTTTATTGGTGCACTTTGAAATCATATATACTGGTATTATTACTACAAATAATAGAAAAAAGAACTAATAATGCAAGAATGTTGAATTCGTGATGTGACATCAGTATACCTTTCGTTGTCATGGAAATGAGAAAACATTCATTTGCAATTTGTTACCAAAGATCAATATTTGTTGTCACCAGAGCTCAAAAATGAATTATTCTAATATCGATTTTTTTGAATAGTGAGGCAGAATCGCGGTTAATACCGCAAAAATCCAGTGATATATATAAAAAAGAATATGAAAAGTTCATCAAATGGATGGAGGAGCACATATAGATGAACGAATTGTGAGTAATATTTTGACGTTACAAGGTACTCCTGTCAGATCAATAATCAAAAATTGGTCATTTAGACTTCACGTTTCTCGATTTGTTGATGTTGTCATGGTTACCTTTAAAAAACGCGCGTTTTTTAAAGTTCGATTTAAACACGCTGAGGCGTGCTTTAATAAAAAGGGGCACCAATAAAAAAAAAAAAAATATGTACGATTTTTTGCAGGCAAGCCTATACGATTGGTTTTGTAATTGAATTATCTTACCTATGATATCAATTTCGATTGGTTAACAGATCGGTGTAGTTACCTATATTGACTTACCTGTTCACATCTGCTTGCCAGGTAGCCATGCACAGAAATAAGTAGGCAAGCCTACCTAGGCATATTCTGTGTGTTAAAATAAAAACTATCAGTTGAGGTGAAACTCATTCGGTTATCAAAAGAGTGATGAATGGTGATGAAAAGTGATGAAAGGTGATGAAAAGTGATGAAAGGTGATGAAAAGGTGATAAAAGGTGAAGAAAGAAAATTAATTTATTTAAAAATAGCTATGAACACTTTTCGATAGGCAAGTTATCATGGGCATATTTGTTTATAAATTATATTTGATAAAAAATATGTCTCATCGAGTTATCAGATCGGTGAAGGTCGACCTCCCACGGTCTCCTCTACTATAAGGGAACCAACACCGCTCCCTGTGGGATACCGTATAAAACAATTCTAGATTCGCTTTTGGGGCAGCAAACTCCCCGCCTATAAAGCAAAAAAGTACTAGAAAATTGAGATAGCAATATCGCATAACCTATGCACGTTTACGCAATTTATCAGTTTAACATAAAATAGAAACTTGATCGGCGCGGGGATTCGAAATATTTTTTTATTGCCGTGAATGTCAAAGACGTCGGTTGTAAAAGAGCAATCTCTCTAATTGATTTGATAAACTAGTTCGGAGCAATTTGCATCTGGGAATGTAAATCTGTCTCAGTCCGGTTCAATTTGTTGAAACGAGCTTTGATGTTTCATCACTACTATTTATGATCAATCAATTGAGATTGATGGCTGGTAAAACGGCTTTCGATTTCTGTCGATATTCATTTAATGGCTTTGCCATCGCGGATTTCTAGAAGGATGATTTTTTTTTAATTTCAGTAAGGCTATTGATCCAATATAAACATATAATATTCAGAAAGTTTGGTGGGATTGGGATCAGTTTGGCTGAAGAAAAACTATTGTTTCCTTACCAACGTTTCGAATTTTGTTAAATTCATCTGTAAAAATGAGTTCTTGTGAGTTTGATAATGTTTAGATATAGGAAAAAGAACAATCAGAAACAATAATTCACAAGAATTGAAATCTTTTTAGTGAATTTTCACCAAAAATTAGTTTTTCCGAGTTTAATGCAAATAAAACTTAATACTTGAATAGACATTATAGATACACGAAAATAACTTTCACGAGACCACAGCTTCCACATTGAGTAGGAGACAAACGATTACTGAGATAAAACCAAAAAAATATACGTGAAACATATAGTTTTTCATATCAACATAGAAAAACAATTGTGGTAAAAAATAATCATAATAATACATTTCGGAATCAAGTTGAAATAGGGCGTGTTTAATCCTTCCATGTCTCTTCTGGTATTGACGTTTTTTTGGTGGAGAATTTCTATAATTTCGCTAAGAAGGAAGAGTTTTTTATCAAGGATGCTGGGGTTGGCAAAATAAAAAGTATGACCATTTACTGTAGTATGTTCTACTAGAGCAGTGGGATTTTGGGCGTTTAGTTCTTTTGTGTGTGTGTTCAGATATGCGTATTTTTGAATAACGTCCTGTTTGACCAACGTAGCATTTAGTACAATTATTACAGTTGAATTTATAGACGGCATTTGATTATAGATCAATAGGAATTTTTTACGTGAAAAAAACTTTTTACCAACGGTGTTGTCGTTTAAAAAGCAATTTTGGAATTTTCTTCGTTCAAAATGTATGCAAATCTATCAGAGATATTTCTTACATTCGGTAGGTATTTTGTTATATTTTATTATCAAATTATTAGTTTTGTTAGAAGGTTTGTTATCATGGAGAATTTTTTCGATTGATGGAGGGTAATGATGAATTTTGAGCGCTCTTGTTTTTCAATTTTCACTGATGTTTATTTTATGTTGAAAATTATGACGTGAACAATAGTTAAGAAACTGCTACGAAAAAATTGTTTTCATTGCGTTGTTAGAAGTTTTTATAATATTTGTGTCAAGAGAAGCTAGGAAATTTTTATTTTTTCAATTTCAATTTTGAGTGGAAACTCTGAAACACGTCAGATTTATTATTTGTAGGGATGTTGGTCACCATACCTTTTGGAAAAGGGGACAAGGGAAGATAGTTTTTCTAAATATTGTTGTAGTTCTGACATAATTCAGCGCAGATATACCCATAGTAAAAAATTCCATCGTTATTGAAATAACTTTAATTCATACAGAATTCAAAATCTTTGAGGAAAGTATCTAGGCAAAACGTAGTGGATTCAGAAATTTTGATCCAACGTTGTTCGATTATTTTCATTGTAAAATCAACTGGAATGTTAGTGTTAGAGATGGTACATCTGAAGAAATTAGAATGTAATTTTGAGGCATTGTTTTTCTCCAATAAAATTGGAAAATTCGTGATATACGTCTTTTTCAAAACTCTGTTTTAGTATTTCACTAAGCCATTTAGGCAGCTCATAGATAGGGGATCCTATAAAACTGACAATTGGTCTCAAAGGTCCATTTTTTCTCCGTGTATTTTGGGTAAAAGATTTTAGGAAACAACATTTTCAGTTGTTAGGTAACATTTCGCACATTTTTTCATCTATGAAGTCATTTTCGAACAGTTCTTTTACTATTTTGTTATTATTGTTTTGTAATCTGATGGTACGGTCCTTAGTTAAACTTGATAGGTATTTTATCACTTGGCATTATATTAGCCTTTTCAATAATTTTTTTTTCCAGGACCACAGTGGTATTGCTTTTCTCTGCTATCGTTATTAAGAATTCAGGGTTTTGTTTCATCAAGGTCTGAGTAGCCTTTATGACATGAAGCACTTTTTTGTTTGTTTTTCATAATCTTTAGGTTTGTTGGAAGTTACGAAACTAGTTAACAACTTTATAACTCTTCTCAATTTTTTCTTCACTGAATGAAATGAATGAGTTTCTTTTTAGTTCTACGTTTATCATGGAAGAAATGTTTCAAATGAAAGTTCTATAATTTGTATTAAAAAAAAATATACTGGGTGTTTATTTGAGGCAGAACAATTTGAGGTATCAATTTTGTGAATGGACCACCCTGTAAATGTTTTCACCATCGAACTAAGCGAACAATTTTATGTATAGAAATAATTCTTTTCCCAATTTTTTTTTCGGTGTTGGCAAATTATTGCAAAAAGTACGAAAAGCTTCGAAAAAACGGATCATTACAAATGGCATCATCGAAGAGTGGGTTGAAATGTCATTATGGTCCCAAAGTTATATTTCTCGCCTTGCTCCCATCCAAAGGGACAATTAGTAAAAATGTACGGAAATTAAAAAAAAAACACATTGACACCAAATTGTCCCTTGAGTTTGAAAAAAAATCACATAGTAGCTTTACCATCGAGTATTAGCTATTCCTAGATTCTTCGAGTACTGAAAGAAAACAAAAAAATGTGTGGATTCAAACATACAGTTAAAATATAGAAAAAAGTCATAAATAGATTGATTGCCCCAAAAAATTCTCGATATTAAAAAAAAAACACAAAACGCTTGCCAAACGCATCTTGAAAAATCTGTTTTTTTTCCAAAATCGAAGACCACCTATATTATACAATAGTAACATCATTTACAAATTTGTCTGAAATGTCAGAGCTGTTACGTGGGACAAACTTCAAAGTGGTTAAAACAACGTATTACCCAGCATAAGAGTGACTTTCGTTTAGGAGAAAACTCATGCGCGATTGTTGAACATTACAAAAACACCGGTGACCAGTTCGATTATTCATATCATATAACACGAAAACAATTACAAGAGCAGATTATTCTTTGAGATGTAGCATATCAATAAAGACAAAAATATGACGGTTAATTATAAATCTGATACAGGACAACTAAGCAGTATATACTTTAACATTTTGAATTTGAATTTAGGTTTTGAAATTATATAATTATCACAAACACCATGTACCTGTATATGTCATCATCTGAAAATGTATATATTTACTTTCACGATGTAAAGTAAGAAATAAACTTTTTTTATCTCTAGTTTCTTTCTCCCCTCTTTGAAGAATCATTCAGTATGTATCATTCTGCAACAATATATTTCTTTTCAAGAAGTGACGGACTTCATGTTTTGAAAGTTAGTCTATTCATTATTTCTCTAATTATAATATGTCCAATTTTTATTTAATCTTTCAACCTTCTCCTGGCAAATTTAATGAATATTGAAGAAATATGCATTAAAAAAATAATTAATTTTTATTAGTGACAGACCGCATACCTACAACATCACCTATTCCTCAATTATATATTGTTATGTTTAGAAGTATGTTAAATATTTAAAGAATTGAAAAAAGAATTATAAATAAAAAAAAAACATAAATAATAAAATGTTCGTATTGAGGAATCTATGCTCTGTTATTTTACAGTTTTTCTGAAGATTCTACCGTTTTTCTGAAACTTGTATAATATTATTCGACCCCTATGTTTGAAATAAACATGTTTTCAACATTACAAGCAATTGGCATAATTTCGAAATTCTTAGAAATCAAAATTTAAGAATATATTTTTGAGCACAAGCAGATAACACAATATTAAAAGTTCGAACATTCTGTATATGAAATTGGATCTGAACACAATAGCCAATGAGATGCCAGGTAGATCTTGATGCAAAATAAGGAATTTTGAAAATATGAAAAGCAGAAACGTCAAAAGAATGATTTTTGCATGTCTTGTACATAGTATGAAGGTAGTTAGAAATGTTTCGTAAATAAAAACTGTCAAAAAGGTGAAAATAATGAAAAGTGCAACAAAAGTTGCGGGAAAATCGAAAATTCGAGAAAGAAAACAAAAGGTGTTGGTATCAAGGGAGGAGAATCAACAAGCTAGGAGGATTGTAAAAAATAAGTTTTGGAAGAACCAACGTTAAAATTTAATCCTGAAAAATCATCGATTTGTATTAGAAAAACAGTTATATACCAAGACAACATGGGAAATAATATAAAGAACACTAGCAGATAAAAGATCCCAGATGCAGAGTTAAGCTTACCTCTTTTCATTGGAGATTTACCAAGACGAGGCGAAGGCACAGTGGACAAAAGTAGCAGCAGTTTCCAGGAACCGGAGAAAACCCCAAACACTGAACATTCTTGTTACATGAAGTCCCAGGTATTCTTTTTGAAACCATAAAAGACTACAGTGCAATTAAAAACAAAACTTTTAAAGAATTTTGAAAGAACTTTTCACGAATTGACCACATAACCTATAAAACTAGGTTAAATTTCACTTTTAGTATCACATAACTTCACATTTCCTGTATTTTTTTGCTATGAAGCACTAATTAGGTTATTTATCGCAGAATAGGTAGTAGTAAGTTTCTCCTGAATAAAGGAAATTATTATTTTGACTGGATTTCTGCATTCTTTTCAATGATTGAGCAATAACAGTTGTTTTTCTCTGAATTTGACATCAAGAACTACTAGAGGGCTCCACAGTAAAACCGACTTCTGATATTCCATAGGCGTAAAAGAGTAAATGGAAAGAAGGTAAAATGCATAGCCGGATAGCCGGACATATCAAATATTTATATGGGTATTTATTCATCAATACATATTAAATAAATTTTCAAAAAAGGAACTAGTTAAAAAAAAATAGTAAAACGAAGTAAAACAAAACAAAAATAATAGTAAAACAAAAAAATATTGAAAAGGGAAACATTCTCAATTGAATATTGATGGAAGATAGTGACTAAAGTTTAACTCTCAGTCGCAGATGATTCCACATCTGATTTTATGAACATCCTGTTCATATTCTCAACAAATCAAAAAATTCAAAATCAATGGTAAACAATATAGTTTTCACCTTGTATCATATTATCCAAGCTCTTTGAATTAAATTAATTAACATCATTTCAGAGCACTATGCAAAAATATTGAAGAAACAACGCCCTTGCGGAAAAATCCCTCTCTGGTTTGGATTAAGAAATAAAAGAACGTATGGATTATTAACAGACTGAAATGTCTCCGGAGAGTAGCGACGGGGCATTTCAAACACTGCAGCAGCTCAGTCAAACGTGATGAACATTATTTTTCTCAATTATTATCAACGCTTCTCATTTTTTTCCATAGGAAAAACCTTTTTAGTATTTGATTGGCGATTAACTATTAGTGATTAGAACACACCCTGTACATCAAGATTCGTGATTCCGTATATGGTTTCATCAAATGTAATACGAAGATGAAATTGTACTTCAATTACTGCGCTGATTATAATCATTATGTCAGAAAATGAAATCGAACAGGTTATTTGATGAATAAACGGTGAGAATAGCACAAAGTTGTGAATCTTCCTGATTCTAAAATCGACGGAAACATTTTCAATAGAACAGCTTGATCCTTACAACACTAATGATGGCAAAATCACCGTAACTCTTTGATGCTGGATCAACTGTAACGTTACTCTTCCTTCCTATCGAAAAAATAATCTTCATCGCTATAATGATGATAAAAAAACTATACGAATCTGAACAATCGACATATGGCATTTGCTGTTGATTGAACTTCTGAATGAAATCATAGACTGCCGTGTAATTATACGGTACAAGGCTTTTCGAACGATTTCTCATAAGAAGTGGCTATCACTAATGCCAGGCTGAAACCTGGAAAAAAGCTCATTTATATAATTCATCTGATCAACAAGATCCATACGATCCCACAATAGCAGCCACCTGTGAATAATTGAAGAAAAAATTCAATATATTGCTTATGTCGTCAAATTTACAAAATATTACCTGTCATCCGAAGCTTCTTTGAAAAAACGTAGAATACCTTGCTATTTTAGTTGCTATTTAAAGTAATTGTACTAGAATAAAATATCTGTTAACATTTATTATAATTCCCAACTTAGTAAAATATGAAATAAAGACCTACTTTGAAATGTCAAAATTCTTTTTCACCAGAAGCGCAGCCTTCAACATATAGTAGTAAGACCATAAAGATGATTTGCTTTTCTATGATTTTTCAGAAAAGTAGGCCAACAGTACCTTTTCAGACACATTTTTCATGGTTTCCCATCTTTGAAACGCCATATAATTCTTTTTCATACTTTAGGGCGATTTCTGATGCAACAAACTGTTCACTGCATCTGCAGTTTCAATTTCTATATCTTCTGACAGACTTGACAAACCTGGAAATTCTTGTGATGGAGCGGAACAAAACCGATGCAAACAAAAAATGTCTAAAGAGAACTTTTCTGATGAAAGTTTATTCAGCATTTCAATGGTGCCTATACAAATATATTCTGTAAATGGCCAAAGCCAAATTGTACGGCAAAATCCTCCACGATCTCCTACCGGATATTGTCGTTCCATGAAGTTTGTGTTTGCCAAGGAAACTGCAGATCTAATTGTGACCGAAGTTGATAAGGTTGAAGAGCAAGTAACATCACGTTCCTACTAAAATTATTCTACATGAAATGGAAATATTGGTAAAGCAACATTGATATTCTGCACGATAGAGGGAAAAATTTGTAGAGCATTAGCTTCTTGTGCATCAACACAAACATGCTATTTATGTGTGCCAAACCCAGTGAAATGAACAATGTAGGTCTCTTTTTAAATAAGACTGTAAAAAGTGAGTTTATTTCATTAGGTCTGTCACCTCTGCATTCGTGGATCAGATTGTTTGAGTGCATCTTGCATATTTCCTATCGTCTGGATATAAAAGCATGGCAGGCTAGGAGACCCGAAAATGAAAAGAAAGTGGCTGAAAAAAAAAGAAGAAGTACAAGAAAAGTTTAGGCGCGAATTGGGTATCTTAGTAGATATGCCTAAAGAACAAACCGGTAATACTAATGATGGGAACAAAGCCCGTAAGTCAATGTTGAGCTTATTGAGCGCTTCTATGTCATATTAGAGACCATATATTGCGGGTATTCCATAAATGTTAACGAATTCCATGAATACTCCACTCCGAAGCGAAAAGAGAATTGTATGTCAAGGAGTATTCATGGTACTCAATGCCAGTAAGTGTGCATAAAATATTATTTCATGGGAAAGATATAATTTCCTCATGTATTTTACCAATAGGTCAACTGTCGGAAGAAGCCCAAGAAGCAAGAAACGAACACAATATGAAATTCAGAGATTTGTTCATAAGAAAAACCTCTAGAGTTGATACAAATAGAGATTTACTGAACAGTTTGTTGATTTCTTCGGATCCGTTTATCGCTAGTGTACGAGCTTTTAAAGGCTCCAGTTGTTGTACGTGATGGATCACATGGAGATTCTGAGGAATCAGATTCAGATATTGAAGACTCTGATGAATCTGATGAGGATTCCGAAGAATCTAACTGATCTCAATTTATCTAAGTTTCCTTGATGTTTCTTGCTCGTTGGTATTGTTTGATGGGATTTTTAATATGCATATATTTGTTGTAAATATTTAAGATATATGTTGAAATATTTGTCTAATTTTTCTGAATTACCTTTTGCTCTTCTGTATTGTTTGATTGATTTTCCCTTTTAACGTGTATTTTTTGTTGAAATATATGTCTTGAACCTCCATAACTTTTTAAATTACTCATATTTTTTTATGCGATTTGAATTTTGCCATGGTATAAAACGAAATTACTGTGATTTTTTTTAGGACTGAAAAATATTAGAAATGTTACAATTTATTTTTTCAATGCTAATGATAATGTGGAACTCACCTGAAAACAATAACTCTAAAACAATGAATGAATGAATGAATGAATATATATATATATATATATATATATTTGTTTAGTTTCTTGACCACATATATATTTTTTTCAATTTCTCGGAATGAAGGTCTGATTCAGTCAATTCATGTAATTTCTTTCAAAGACGTTTCGACATGGTATTTGTCATCATCAGGTTAAAACACTAAAATAAAAAATATGGAGTTTGAGACATTCAACTTAACACAATATTAAAATGTATGCACTGAAATTAATTATGGTTCGGAATATAATACGTTATTTAACACAATATGGAAATATCTGTAATATAAATGAGTATTCACTTACAAATTATTTTATTTGAATTTCGGCGTTCGCATCGTATGAACGTTATTGTAAGTGTGTGACTTCGAAGTCAAAGTTATCGGGTTTGTTTATCTTTCATTCATTTTTACCTTCTTCATAAGTACACCGGATTGTTTACATTGAGTTCTAAGTATATGAGCCGGACTGTATTTTTTTTTGGCAGCATGTGAAGATCATTTTTATTATTATTACTATAAACAAAGTTAAAAACGGTTGTTATAAATCTGGTTTAAGTTTTTAATATCATTTCTATTGTTAATGCTATTGGGGTCTTTTTCAATAAGTATCATTTCAAGGAATGTTCTTACTCTTGGATTCCTTTCTTTGGTCGAAATTTCAACGTTGTTAGTGTCAAACTTATGTTGATTTTCTTTTTCGTGATTGGATAAGGGAGTAATGTCGGTTTTTGAGTATTTGTGGGCTTGTACTCGTTTCTGCGAATATTGTTTTGTTTGACCTATATAGGTACTTTGGTAGTCTTTACACGGTTCTATATACTGTATGAGTTTGTTTGTTTTTTGGTATTTCTGGTTTTAATTTTGAATGAATGGTTTTGTTCGTATTTTTCAGTCGATGTGCATTTTTTTATTAATTTCATTCGATAGTTTGTCTATCTATGGTAAAGGTATGTATGTTGTTGTTTTCTTTTCTTCATTATCATTTTTATTGTAGATCGCATGTATTCGTTTTTTTATTGTTTCATCTGCAAAGTGGCTGGAGTAATTATTTTCTTTTAAAATATTCTTGATCATTTCTATATTACTTTTCCTGAATTTTGGGTGAGCAAGCTTTATAGCTGTCAGTTAAACTTTGAATAACATTTTTTTTGTAAATAAGGGGTGCGTTTGACGACCGCTTTGTGTAATGATTTGATGCATTTGGTTTAATAAACCAGTTTGTGAAAATTTTCCCAGTATTGTTTTTGTTGTTCGAGGTTTATTGGTTTTTCTATTGTCAATTTCAATCTAGGAGTATAATTAATAAATTTTTCTACAATTTCATCAACTTTGTCAGTAGGAATACAGGTTGAACAATCGTCTACATATTGTTTGAGGAATATTGGTTTGAAAGTTAGTGCTTTGATGATCTTCTCTTCAACATACTTTCGCTCGTTTGATAGGTAATTCCAGATTCTTTAATTTATATTACAGATATTTTTATATTGTGTTGAATAACGTGATATATTTCGAACCATAAGTTTTTGAAGAATTATTTTAGTGCAACATACACATTTTAATATTGTGTTAAGTTAAATATGTCTCAAACTCCATATTTTTAATTTAAGTGTTTTAACCTGATGATGACAAATACCCAAATACCATGTCGAAACGTCCTTGAAAGAAATTACATATAGATTTTATTCCGAGAAATTGAAGAATATATATATATATATATATATATATATATATATATATGAAAGAAATTACATATTGCCTGAATCAGACCTTCATTCCGAGAAATTGAAAATATAATATATATATATATATATATATATATATATTATATATATATATATATATATATATATATATATATATATATATATATATATATATATATGAACAGTGGGGAATAACGGGGATCTTCAGTCAGCACAAGTTTTGAACTATGAAAAACTCTTTAATACGTTGGACCGAGCTTTCGTTTCAATTTTGAAACTTCTTCAGGGTCCTAAAATATGTAAATTACATTATTGAGAAAAAAATACTTAAAATGAAGGAAGTACTTACAGTAATCTGAGTGGTTGATTAATGAACATTAACTTAAAAAAAAACGTAAAATATGTAAATATTTGTCGGAATGGTGTTATATATTTGACCTTTCGAGTGACATTGAAGGATTTGAAATGACAACCTATGATTAATCGTCAGAAAAATATGAAATATGTAGTGGGTGTGTTAATTTTTTTATTATATTCTTTGAGAATCATCAGTTTTAATCCATTTGTAAAAGATAACTGTAGATTTTGCTAAGGTTTTCGATATCTGTTTTTTTGTTCATATTTTGATTGGATTTATTAATTTCAATCATTTCAAGAAATAATCTTTAAGATAATTTTTTTTCTGAATGTAAAACTTGTGCTTCCTCGAATGATATTTTATGGCCTGTTTCAATAGCATGTTGAGCTAATGCACATGATTTCTTGTTGAGTCTTATATCACTTTTGTGAGAGATAATACGATTATTTAAAGTTCTTGAACTTGTACCAATATATTCAAATACAGTTTTATGGATGCTGTAGACAACATTTGATTTCTTCAAATCTGGTGTGGGATCTTTTACCTCGTATTTAATTTCCAATAGTCTTGATATTTTTTTGTGAAATTTTATGTTACTTTCATTCTTGAATAATTTAATTATATTTGATGATAGAATTCCTATATTAGGAATTGAAAAATAAATTATCCTTTCATTGTTATTTTCTGAATTTTGATAATTTGTGTCATCATTATTAATTTGTCTATCAGAGTTGGTATTGAAAAGAATTCTGTTAAGAAGTTTTCTGGGGTAAGATTTATCTAGTAAAATATTTCTGAGAATTTTAAAATTTTTGTTTTTCAATGAAAGATGAACCAACATCTCGATTCTTTTTTTCATACAAAGAATCAAATTTATTTTCGTTCTTTTTGAGTGGAAGGAATGATGGTTTATGTATCTTTCAGAGTTTGTTGGTTTTATATACCAATCTGTTCAAAACTTGTGCTGACTGAAGATCCCCGTTATTCCCCACTGTTCATACCAATTTTCAGTCGTTATTTCTAAATTTATATATATATATATATATATATATTCTATGAAATATACATCTTAAAGCACCAGATAATGGTATTTAGGAGTATATGCGATTCAAATTTTGCTAAAGTATAAGAAATTGCTGTGCCATCACAAAGTTGATCTAGAGAGAGGTCATATGTTCTTTCTTTGGCCATGAGCCAAAAGAATACCGACTGGGGAACAAAAGAGCAATTATGAGTTTCTCTATTTTGTTCAGGAGGTCGTGCCAGCAGTTTTACCGAACTCTTTGAATGAACGGACTGATATCTGTGAATGGTACTCAAAATTAGTCTTAATCTACACAATATCAACGTCAACGTCATCAGCGTCTACTGCTATCCGCTTTTGATACCCATTCTCGCCTATTAATATTTCAAAGCCTTCTTGACGCCGTCAAACGTAGTGTTCGCACCGTATAATTAATGTTGCGTAATAATAATGATAGTGGTAAATAGACTCGGAAGCCCATGCGTACGAATACAATCCATCCAGATATTTTTATGACGATTATGGGGATAATGTTGACAATGGCGAGAAGTTGCAGATAAATTGAGCTTGGAATGATCAAAATCAATATGGCAATTTTCTGTTTTATTGTGCCTATGATCATCCTCAATTTCGACAACCATTTGTTTCTCAAGCAACGACAGCTTTGTATTGAACATGGCATAATAGTCTAAGAGCCGGTGGGAGATCGACCTTCACCGATCTGATAACTCGATGAGACATATTTTTTACCAAATATAATTTATAAACAAAAATGCCTATGATAACTTGCCTATCAAAAAGTGTTCATAGCTATTTTTAATTTAATTAATTTTAATCAATTTTCTTTCATCACCTTCACTCTTTTGATAACCGAATGAGTGTCATCTCAACTGATAGTTTTTAACACACAGAATATGCCTAGGTAGGCTTGCCTACTTATTTCTGTGCATGGCTACCTGGCAAGCAGATGTGAACAGGTAAGTCAATATAGGTAACTACACCGATCTGTTAGCCAATCGAAATTGATATCATAGGTAAGATAATTTAATTACAAAACCAATCGTATAGGCTTGCCTGCAAAAAATCGTACATAAAATATTCTTGCCAAGCTATAAAGTCTTAGAATTTTAGCTATTTGATAGGTGCGAGAGAGAAAGTAGAGCCTCCGAGGCCCGTGTGATAGAACAGGACACAACATAGCAGCTGCACGCTACCTGACCGTTGAATGTATCCGAGTGCGCATGGTCGTGTACATGTGAGTGACAGTGACAGCATTTATTTACACTCGACAGTAATTTTGAACTCTTATTTATTATAACTCCTATTTCGATCACAATTTTTGTATTATTTCACACTATATATACTTACAGCTATGAAATAATAAAAAATAAATAATTTAATATATTAATAAATGAAAAAAAAAATCAACAATTTTTTTTTCATTTTAAAGCTAAATTATAAAATTTAAAAATGATATAAAAATCTATATTTTTTATTTAAAATTAAATAAAGAATAATTTATTTTTTATTTAAAATCAAATAAATGCCGTAAAGCGGTTACTTTTAAAATTTCAGTATAATAAATGAAAAAAATCATCAATATAGAAAAATTAAATTTAATACATTTATGTTGTTGAAAGCGTTCATTACAAAGCATATAAAAGAGTTCAAAATTACTGTCGAGTGTAAATAAACTCACTGTCACTCACATGTACACGAGCATGCGCACTCGGATACATTCAACGGTCAGGTAGCGTGCAGCTGCTATGTTGTGTCCTGTTCTATCACACGGACCTCGGACGCTCTACTTTCTCTTTCGCACCTATCAAATAGCTAACATTCTAAAACTTTATAGCTTGGCAATGATATTTTACGTACGATTTTTTGCAGGCAAGCCTATACGATTGGTTTTGTAATTGAATTATCTTACCTATGATATCAATTTCGATTGGTTAACAGATCGGTGTAGTTACCTATATTGACTTACCTGTTCACATCTGCTTGCCAGGTAGCCATGCACAGAAATAAGTAGGCAAGCCTACCTAGGCATATTCTGTGTGTTAAAAACTATCAGTTGAGGTGAAACTCATCCGGTTATCAAAAGAGTGAAGGTGATGATAGAAAATTGATTAAAATTAATTCAATTAAAAATGGCTATGAACACTTTTCGATAGGCAAGTTATCATGGGCGTATTTGTTTATAAATTATATTTGATAAAAAATATGTCTCATCGAGTTATCAGATCGGTGAAGGTCGACCTCCCACGGTCTCCTCTACTATAAGTTGCTGGTGCCAAAAAAGCGCATTCCGAAAAAAATAGCCCATTTTCACGCAGAAAATTGAATTTTTTATTCGCCTTGTATAGAGATCCTGATGAATCGAGACAGGAAATATTTTTGTCGAATTTTAAAATTGAAAAGTGGCCAGAAACCAGTAAAAAATGTGCATTCTTCGATGAGTCCGAAAGTTCAGAGCTAATTTTCCCATTCAATCCTGAAATATCACAGATCAAAGGATTCAGAAGAAAATTTTCCATCAGATAAAATAATATTCGGGAAAATCGTCAGTTCCTATACACAGAATGATCTACAAAAAATATGTTCCATACAATCTGTTCGAAAGTATGGGCATTGAACTAAGAAGGCGACATTGGTCTAAAATGAGAAAAATTTGATTTAAATCTCGAAAAGCTTTTCGAACCTAAATGAATTGTTATCATAACGTTTCTTGATGACCACCTGGTTCATGTATACAGTGCTTTTCTTTAATGCCCCCCCTTTTATTTTTTGAACGGGTCCACTAAAAAAATTGAAACTTGGGATAATGGATTGATGGATGAATACTATATTTTGGAGTAAAATTGACAGATGAAACTTTCAAGATGGCAACTGGGCGCCACCTGGGAAAAAAAATTAAATTGAAAGGTGGGTCTTGTGACACATTCTTTTGAAGCTTCTGACGAATACTTCACAACCCTGGAATATAAAGTCAATATCTTCACCTACTACAAAATGGCAGAACATTTTATAATTACCTGAATACAAACACATCAATATCGATACATCTAGAAATATTTGTTTTTCTCTGCCATATGGCAATCCCAACAACCCGAATGTAACGTCGTCGTTTGCTTATATTGAAAGTAATAATAATTCGTCTTTATTCACCATAAAAATATAATAATAATATAGTAATAAGTATAATAATAACAATAAAGGTGAAAAGGCGGAATGTCAGCAAGAGCTGTATTCGAATGCTCTATTATTAATTTATTATGTTTATATTGTTAAGTTGGCTAGGCAAGAATTTTTTGGACAGTTGTTCAGTCTGGCAGAAATGAATAGATGAAAACTCGTTGTCAAGAATTTGCTTTCTAGAGTTTGTATAACTTGCTCAATGTTCTCAGGACTGATCATCATTCCCGCAACTGCTTGTTTTGCTTCTCCTCTCAGTCATTTTTGCGTTTTATCATAGACTCTTCTTGGGTATATTCGCACATTGAGGATATTTTTCTGAAATGGGATTTGAATGTCGGCCACTCTTCTGATTTCCCATCAAATATAGGAAAATCCTTTTCTATGGAGTGTCTTACAAACAAAGCATTGGACTTCATAGTTGAAGTGTTTGAGTTTTTGTAAAAAAATTTATCACCTCGCCCAAGGCTCGCACAATTTATCAACATCTGATTTGATAACATCTTCGTTTCTTGGATTCTGACAGAGACGTACGGGTCATCATTTTTCACGGAAGGTTCCAAAGCATTTACCCAGTCAGTAACATAGGAGTTCGCACGGATCACCGGGTTTCTTCTCAATTGTTGGTTTTCTGCAGCTGGCATAAGTGATGATTTGGAAGAACATGATTCCACATTCGGATCATGAACAATACCTTCGGTATACACATTTCTATTTGATACTGAGTTCGATTTCACTGAAGTTGGCTGTGATCTTCCCTCCTCATTTTCTACAATTTCAGCTTCTCGATAGCGAGTCTCTTTCTTTGGATATCCGTACTAGTATTAGAAAGCTTCGATTTTGTAGTGTGAATGGAATGGGTTTTCTGGTGGGACGTCATGATGTTGTCTTCTTTCGGGGTTTCATTTACATCATTGTCCTTTGAATCACATTCGCATTGCCAAATCCTATTGGCCACTCAAAATTGGATCCAAGGAGCGAGTACCTGCGTTTCTACGATGATTTCTAGCTGAATTTGACTCTGTGTCCATTCTGTCGCAATTTCTATCTTCCATAGGACTTTTCTGAAGGCTCAAAGGACCAATGTAAAATGTTGAATTGCTTTTGGTCAGAAAACTTGAAATAAAGCAAATTCTTGACAACGAGTTTTTATCTATTCATTTCTGTCAGACTGAACAACTGTCTAAAAAATTCTTGCCCAGCCAACTTAACAATATAAACATAATAAATTAATAATAGTCCATTCGAATATAGCAAACGACGACGTTACAGGTTCTGTCATTGCAAATTTACATTTTATCACTCTCTCACATTAGGCAACAGAGTATAGTAAATGGTTGAAATAAGAAGATATATTTTAAATGTATTACTGATTTTCTTCTCATGAGAACCGCGAGATAAAAAAGGGTAATTAAATTATACTTTCGCAACGCTCGGCTACAACTTAGCAGGCATCTATTTATTATGGCCATTATTGCCATACCAACTGACCTATGGAGAAAGTGAGACAGAACGAATGTGCCAGAAGTTATGCAACTAGTAAACGCTTCTTCAGATTCACCTAATTTCGCAATATTTATTTCTAAATGGATCAGTGCGTGCCGAAGAAAAAATTCCTCTCACGATGTATATTTTACCAAATAAAAATGCGAAGCGGCTGTGAGTGTCGCATTGAAATTAATTGCTGTTCAAACAACTATCCCACATTAGCAAGCACTCAACCGTGCAATCAGGGCCGTACCGGAAAATTACAGGCGCTGAACATAAATCAATAACAAGTTGTTGATGGTTTGGTACAGGAAACAATGCTGCTCCGGCTTATATTCAAATCATCAATCATACCGGAAACACTCCATGGAAGTGAACTCGGTAAAACAAACGAAAAGCAGCCTCATAATCTCAGATAGTTCTTTCCACAAAAAATAGAACGTAAAGTAGAACCAGAAATCTAAGAAGGTCGTAAATCAATAGTAGCCGACGACCCCTCATCATTACCTATTGTTCGAAATATAGATAAGCAATAAAAGTGTGTGTCCCTTCAAAGATTCCCAGGTCCGGATTGATATATCTCACGAAATAGTTTGGCATTTTGATAATAGTGGGCACTCCATTATTTTTGGATTTTGTTGACAGTTTTATATTTAAATTAATTTGATAATAAAAAATCTCGTAAGGTTGATTTAGAACCCTTGGTAAGGATATGTTTGAAGGCGTGTAAATAATAAAATTTACTCACCTGGCCACCAGACTTTCAGTACTAATGGGCTATTAACGAGATTATAGCGATAATGGTCTATTTACGGTTACAAAATAAATTACGTGCAAGATTTGGAAAACAAGACTGTTTTGAGAACTGACCACTTTTCAATTTCAGAAATAAAAGGGGGAAAGTTAAACAACATTTAGTTATTACTTACCTAATATTCCGTTGTGTCAGTTGTGTCTATTCGATTTTTGTGTCGTGAAAAATATGGCGTCCATGGGCTCATCCAGAAGCTGGTACTTCTACTGGTGGTCGTAGTACCACTAGTCGACAAATGTTACACCCTCATGAGAAACAAATTATATTGAATGTTTATACTTCTCTTCTGGAACGTGGAATGTCCAAGGATCAAGCTGTGCAAGAAAGTGCTTCTTTAACAAAAACACGGTATTCCACAGTGTTTGAAATAGTAAGTAACCCTATTTTGAAAAGAAAGAAACGAAAAGACTCTGGCGGATCAAGGAAACTAGATGGTTGTGAAGTAGATATAATTCGAAGAACAATATGTGCCTTGTATAAAGAGCAAATTGTGCCTACATTAGACATTTTAATGCAATGGCTTAAAGAAATGAAACTAGTATCCAGTGTTGCAAAGAGACTTTGAGGAAGTCTCTTTTACAAAACGGATTTAAATTTGAAAAACTCACTAGTAGCAGAAAAATTAAAATGGAATCTGTGCGCCTTAAGAAATGGAGATTTGAATATTTATTGGCAATAAACGAATTTAGAGAATTTGGTAGAACAGTAGTGTAGTTGGATGAAACTTGGTTCGATACACACGATATTCCAAACAAAAGCTGGGTAGACTCATCTGACTTGTGCCAAACTAATGCGCCGTCTAATAAAGGAAAACGCATTACGATAATTCACGCACGAACCGAAAATGGTTTTATACCAAATGCATTGTCTTTATCGGCAATGAATATTAAGAACTCTTTAGTCGATTATCATAATTCCAAAATAAACTCATACCAAATATTCCACCCAACAGTATTATTGTCATAGCTACCACAGTTGAAGACTAGATGAAGCATCATGTTCAAATGACACCAAAGCCACTTTACAAGAATATATGTTAAATAATGATATGTACTATGAGAAAAATTACACAAAAAACAGTTACTAGACGTTTTACGCAGTTATTCGATAAAAATAAATATTTTTGTGATTCTGAGTCTGAGTCTGAGCTTGGGTGACATACGGTGCTCAGACTTCCTCCTTATCACTGCATGTTTAACCCAATTGAACATATATGTCATCAGCTTAAGTCAGCAGTTCGAAGAAATAATACTTCTCCAACCTCAAGTTCAACTGTGGTAGCTTTTATTCAAACAGAAACTGCAAACATTCCTGATAGCAGCTGGGCCAAGTTTGTTTCCCATATTAAAAAGTGGAAAAGTCATATATGAATATAAAAAAAAATCCCAAAGGAAATTTCATTAGCAATTTGGATGACGACAGTGAAACTGATCTCCGTGAGTAATTTTGTTTATAAATACCTTCTATCGAGAAACTGATCTTTCTATAAGGTACAAAGTTTGACATTTTACATTAATTAGGTATATCGTATAGTATTATATAATATAATATAATTATATATATGTTATTATCATATATTATATATAAATAAACAATTATCAATTATATTCAGTCGATATTTCTTGATAATTTAACCCAATATCATTATACCTACCTATAAAACAAAATTTAATGGCTAGGGTAGATACAACTCTGCGTAGAATCCACCGCCTGCTGATAACTCAAGTGGTTGGTGGATTACGACTTCCTTAGATTTCTGGTTCTTCCATAAATATCCTATTCAATCTCTTTATATGGATAATTCTCATTCTAAAAGTTGATTGAAATGCATTGTGTTCAAAACACCCAGCCCTAAGAAAATATCAATTCCAATATTAGCACAACAAACATTGAGGTTAATACAGAGGAAAGCCATTATTTTTGCGAAATGGAGGGGAATATTCAACAAAGAGTAAAAATTCCCAAAGTCTTTTCTATTTAAACTAAACACAATAATGTCTTTTAGAAAGAAAAATTTGGAATTTAGTATTCATTTATCTGAATTATTGCATAGATATAATTCAACATTCTGCGTGGTATTAGCCTGGAAAGTAGTTGTTTTCTGCTCTTGATCTACCAACCCTTAGTTTAATTTATATTGAACTGTCATGGATAAGACTTTGGGAATTTTTACTCTTTGTTGAATATTCCTCTCCGTTTCGCAGGTTATTTTAAAATTCACCTCGTTACTTGTACCCATTGTTTAATTCAGTCTCGCTTCAGCTTGGAATCTTGGGATCTTTGGCTAAACACAATCATGTCTTTTAGAAAGAAACATTTGCAATTTAGTATTCATTTATATGAATTATGCATAGATGTCGAGCAACATTCTCGTGGTATAGCCAGGAAAGTAGTTGTTTTCTGCTTTTCATCTACCAACCTTTAGTTTAATTTATATTGAAATGAAAAGTGTGACTGTGTGCACGTATCGATATAATCGATGAAAGAAAATTGTATTTCGTGCATAAAATAATTTATTAAAATCGTAGCAAAGCGCTTTCAACCGTTAGGTCATCATCAGTGCGTACTCGTCAGGTGTACAAGAAGCCATAAAGACCATAAAATATCTCATGATCAATGAAAGTTATATAGGTTTACGTGACACACATGTTAAAATACATATTCTAGGCCAGGATGAAAATTGAGATTACAATTCTTCCTTATCTTTTAAAAAGCCATTGTTGTGGTGTCACCACCACCACCCGTAATAATTTTCAGTTGTTCCCTGTTTAAGGTTAACAGGTCTGCTGTTTTTTTCCGCCACGGACCTTTGATGTATTCTTTTCCGTGTCTGTTTCCTGGAATGTCATTCCAGTATTGTTTGTGTTTTTCCTGGATCCAGTCTTCCCTCGAAAAAACATCTTCTTCAGTTCTTGAAAATGTATTGCTGTCGAGTGATTTCTTGTGAAAAAAAAAACAACATACCCGTCGTCTTGAAGCTGAGTGACATTGCAAATATACATTCTACATATATGTTTAGATTTTCCATACACTTTCACAAGTAATCATCAGGTTGAAGGCTACTATCGAGTTCTTGAAAACAGTTTGAACATTCATGGTCTCCAGAAGAATTGGATAGAAGGAGATCTGGATCGCTGTCTTGAACAGAATATTCCGAGTCTTCTGATGATGATTGATAGTCAGATTTTTTATTTTCCTTCCTTCTAGAGGCACTCAACTTTTGGTTTTTGGTGCTGGTCAGTTGAGGTACGGAGAGGTTGAAGGGCCATAGTAATAATAATAATATCAATTTATTCTCCTCATTAGACATTGAATAAATGTATAGGAGTAGGCAAGATAAATTTACATATTATACATATACAGTGCTCGTCTATGGTCCGTTCCCCCTCTACTAATTTTTGAACCACCTGGTATATCGCAACGAAATTTGGAGGGCTCAAATAGGAAATGAAAACCTAGTTTTTCATGAGAAAATCACAGCTAAAAATTACAAAATGGCGGCTGAGTGCCATCTACAATATTTTTTTTGAATAGAACACCCTGTATATTATTCTATTTTCGAAATTTGATCATAATTCTCAACAGTTTTTTCTAATACACTTTACTCCTGAATTCCATTGTTTTCGAAATATTAACGTTTGAAAAGTGACATTTTGGTCATTTCAAATCCAACCAAAAACACTAATGTTGCTTTCAATCAGGTTTGCATTGGAAAAAATCGTTGTCGCGGAAACATCTTGTTTACTGTCGAACTGAACTGCTAACTGTCAAATAGTCCGTTGAGCGCCTAAATCCTTTTATGAATAGTGTGATCATGGCTCGTAGTTCAGACGATAAATTTGAAGCAGTTTTGATATTTGGAGAAGCTGGAAGAAATTATCATCTAGCAGTCCGTATGTTTTTTGATAGATTTCCCGAGAATCCTATTCCGAGGTCATATTTGCGCAAACTTTGAAATGAGCTCCAAGCAACTGGTACGCTGAAAGATGCTCCAAGATCAGGAAGACCGCCTCTTTCAGAAGAAAAAAAGGCAGAAATTGTTGCTGAAATGGTAATAAATCCGACTCAGTCGACGTCTGCAGTTGCTGAATCCTGTGGAGTGAGTTCAAAAAGTGTCCAAAGAGTCCTAAAAAAAAAGTTTCATCCCTTCAAAATGAAAATCCTGCATGCTCTCACGGAGGATGATCCAGACCGGAGGGTTGAATTTTGTGAGTGGTTAACAAGAACAATTGAAGAAGAACGGGGCTTCCTAAAACTTGTATGTTTCGAAGACGAATGCACGTTTGTTCTTAATGGAAAAGTCAACAAACAGAATGTACGATACTGGAGCGATACTAATCCGCATATTTTTAGAGAGGGACATACCCAGTTTCCTAAAAAGGTGAATGTTTGGGCGGGGATTTTGGGCAATCGCGTTGTTGGGCCGATTTTCATCAGAGGCAATCTTACAGGAGTCCTTTACAGAAATCTTTTAGAAACTGAAATTGAACCTCGAATAAGACAAATTGTATTAAACAATCAGGAAAAATTTGAAAATCGTGAAATCATATTTCAGCATGGAGCACCTCCCCATTTCGATCGCATGGCTAGAGAGTTCCTTGATACAAACTCTACTGAGCGGTCGATAGATCGCAGGGGATGTACAGAATGGCCACCAAGATCTCCGGATCTTACACCTCTAGATTTTTTCCTTCGGGGGTATCTGAAGTCAAAAAATCTACGCCACTGAATATCAATCAATAGAAGAGTTGGAACGCAGAATAATAGATACATGTGAAGGAATAGATGAACAGACTTTCATCAGCTGAGAGAAGCTATTTATAATAGGGCACTTTATTGTCAAGATTTAGGAGGGGGCCACATTGAACACTTGATGAAATACTTGTTGGGGTTAAACAAAACTGTTATTCAAAAATAAATTATAATTTTTTAGATAACTAATTTGTTTTGATTGTGAATTTACAGAACACATTCGTAGGCTTCGAGATTTTCCGGTAAGCGGTACTGTTTATCCTTAATAAACTCTCTTTACGCCTCTTACTAGTCGAATTCATTAAGAGATTCAACTACAAATTAATAACAACGTTTAGTTAGCAAAATGTTTTACCGGAAGTGACCAAAATCCATACTTCATTTTAAACGGAATGTCACTTTTCAAACATTAATATTTCGAAAACAATTGAATTTAGGAGTGAAGTGTATTGGAGAAAACTGTTGAGAATTCTGAGCAAATTTCGAAAATGGAATAATATACGGGGCGTTCTATTTAAAAAAATTATTGAAAATGTCGCTCAGTCGCCATTTTGAAACTTTTAGCTGTGATTTTTTCATGAAAAAGTAAGTTTTTATCTCCTATGTGAGCCCTACAAATTTCGTTGCAATATACCAGGTGGTTCAAAAATTAGTAGGGGGGAACGTACTTTAGACGAGCCCTGTATACACAGAATACAGGAAGAACATATAGATACGCAGATAACACTATTAAAATGATGAAATGATGAAAGACAAATACTATTAAGAGAAAAACTCTTCAATTTCGTAATATCGACCACCTACAATCTACAAGGAGTTTGGGTGTAGTTTGCCGGGTTCAAATATGATTTCTGCAAATTGCTATATACAATTCTTCGAATCAGTTCTGAGATATATTTTTGCTCATTGATAACTTCTGTTCAGTACTCACTGCGTCCCTGTACGCATCGTACTTTCTATTCACACGGTGAAGACTCTTTTGGAGAAAATTAGTACGTTTAGTAGCGATAGGTAATGATCTTTGCAAACGTTCCATCACTGAAATATGACCACACGATCCGCTCTCCTTATACAAAATGTGCTCTTATTTCCGTGAACGCAAAGCTCATTTTTCCGTATTCCGGTCACTTCTTGACGTCTCCCACGGTTGCATTCGCTTCCCTAATTGTGTGGTCAAATTAGATTACAAGAAACTGTTTGTAAGGTTGATGATTTAGCTTAGCCGATCATTAAAGCGAAAAAGTAAAATGTTTGTACTTTTATCTAATAGGAAATGAAAGTTTGTGTGTAATTTGTGAATCGTTTTCCTGATTATTATGGTCAATTGAACGAGCAGTATTGTTGTTGTGACTCGGATGAACTATATTTACCGTGACATGTCAAATTGAGATGATTGAGACGTGTTCTCTTGGAGGTCTTGGAAAAAAAAAGACTTGATTGTGTGAGAAACAATTATAATAGAAAATAGAAACGGAGTAGTTTTTTCATGATTTTCATGAACTACTAGATGGACTTTTTTAGAGGCTGAAGGTGAATTTATTCATATTTTTCGGTAGTTGAAGTCATTGTAATAAATGCTTTCATTTATTGAATGTTTTGAAATCAGTAATAGTGATTTATTGAAAATATGAACAGTTGTTTTATGTTAGAAATTCACAAAAAATAACTTAATTTTTATCGTGTATTTTTCAATCCACAGAAGAATCTTTCTATTCAACATTCAATTGAGAATGTTTCCCCTTTCAACATGAATACCCCACAAGAGGTTATCTTGACGATGAAAGATAGTGACTGAAATTTATCTTCCAGTCGCAGATGATTCCACATCTGATTTTATGAACATCCTGTTCATATTTTCAATAAATCAATGTATCACACCCCATGACAGGTTTTTATGTCAGAAAACACAAATTTCAAAATGTCTCTCCAAAAGAAATGATTCTAACTTTTTTAATCTTTGCAAACGGAGATTGCTTCTTGAAAATGTGTTACCCAATTCTTCTGGTCTTCCTGATGATCGTGAAAGCGTGATTTCCTTCGACAAAAATGTATTGAAGACCTAGTGAATGCTTTGCCTCTCTTGCGTCAATGTTACGAATGATTTCTAGTGAGAACTCTCTGTTGGAAAACATTCTTCTTTGCCTCATTCATCTTTTCTCGAGCAATGCATTGGAAAAATTGAAAAATTCTGTGACTGGCACATGTTTTGACAAATCCCTGGGTGATGTCAATAAATCACGCAAACGGAATCTTAGAAACATACAGTGAATCAGTGAAGAAATGTTTTAATTTGAAAAAGTATAACTCAAATAGACCTCCTGTCAACTGGTTCAATGATAAATTGGTGAACAAGCGAAAAATTCTGTCATCTGTGAAGATAATCGCAAAAAACACAAAAGATGCTGACAACTGGTCGACATACGGAAGATAACATATCAAGAGATAGCTGGCGAATCGTCAATTTCGAATACAACAAAAAACCTAAAATTAATGACAATTCATATTTCAGTCCTGACGACTTCAACATATTCTTTAAGTACTGTTGCTGAAAATATTATCAAAACATTACCAAGTTCCTCCTTCACTACTTCTGATCTCATGAAAAAATTACCATTGCCAAAATCAAGTTTTTTCTTAGCCCCAACTACTCCAGAAGAAGTTGTATCAGCCATAAGTAAACTTGAAAAAACCAGCTCAGAAGACGCTTTTGAAATATATGCTCTACTTATCAAAGAAACATTGGATATTCTGCTCGAACCATTGGTTGCTCTCATAAATACGTGTTTTTTAGATGGCATTTTTCCCGATCTATTTAAAATCTCAAGAGTTATGCCCTTACTAACAAAAATTACATTGAAACTCTGGACAACTTTCGTCCAATTTCAATAATCAATACGTTCTCTAAAATTATAGAAATCTAACTGAAAAACAGATTAATATACTATTTTGAATCTAAAAACTTCCTTGCCAACACTCAATTTGGTTTCCGCCAAAACAAATCCACAATGAGGGCACTGCTGAAGATCGTGGAAGATATTGTTGACGGCCTTGAGAACAGGCAACATTCCATTCTCTCCATTTGTGATTTGTCCACTGTGTCGACTGTGTCTCTCACGACCTACTTTCAGAAAAGTTATCATATTACGGGGAGAGGAACACCACTCAAACTGATGTCACCGTTCTCAAAAAAACAGACAACAACTGGTTAAAATTCAAAATACAACATCTGAACTTAGGATATTGAAACATGTAGTTCCACAGGGTTCTGTCCTTGGACCCTTACTCTTCATTGTTTATATAAACGACATCTGTCAGCACATGCTACAGGACACTACCACCATTCTTTTCGCTGATGATACATCACTTTTCAATACTTCTCCAGATTTGTATAGCCTCAAAATTCTAGCTGACAATTCGATTGACTTTGCTAGAAATTGGTTCTCTGCTAATTTCCTACAACTCAATGGTGAAAAAACGCAACAGCTGATTATTTCCAGTAACAATAAGTACACCTCAGGAGCACACTGCAAGCTTCTTGGAATTATAATCGATGACACTCTCAGCTGGTACTATCATACTGAAAAACTGAACAGCGAGCTTTCTAGTGTAATATTCCTCATAAGAAGATTGAGATATGTTGTAGGTTCTGAATTATTGAGGCAAATATATTTTGGTCTGTTTCATTTTCGAATTAATTATGGAACCATTTTATGGGGAAATTCCAGCAATGCGGTAATCATCTTCAGATCCCAGAAGAAGGCTATTCGCCTTCTAGCTGGTGTTGGACTCCGTGATCACTGTCGTCCCCTGTTCATTGATATGAAAATAATGACACTCCCATGCATTTATATTTATAAAACCCTCTGTGAAATACACTCAAACAAAGGGAGTTATACTCTTTCGTCTGATATTCACAAATACGAAACCAGATCGGCAAACCAAATAGCTCTTCAACGCTTCATGCTCACTGAGTCGACATCTAATTCTCTGAATTTGAAACTTTATAACGAGTTGAGCTTAGAAGTGCGCGCCTTGAATGAAAATTCTTTTAAGATTAACGTGAAAAGTTTCCTCATAAATACATGTTTTTATAGTGTAGAAGAATTTCTGAATGGATGAATTATTTTTACATAACTTTTACCATTTATATATTCATTTATGTTTTTTTACAACAAAATACTATCCTATCTTATATATTTTACATATTATCTTCCATAGATAATATTTCTGTACAAACTACGTGCTATAAACCCTTGTGTAAACTACCCAAATAAAGTATTCTATGGTTCCTATTGAGACTGGAATAGAAAATCAAATAACTATCTGAATAAAAATGCAAATTGTCAATTTCAGATTTTTTCTTTTTTTCTTTTTTTTTCTTTCGAGTTGGTCCTTTCAGAATATTTATCAGATGTAGTTCAATGTCCAGCGTGGCTTTAGCCGGGGAAGTAGTTGTGTTCTGTTAGACATTCACGAAAAACTTCATTTATCTGATTTTCAATCACAAAAATCTTTATTAACATTCAATTGAGTGTTTCTTAACATTAATAGTGACTTAAAAATACAACAACATTTCGATATACCAACAAGACTTCCACGTCAACTGTCAGATACAATGACAGATGTTCCATGTCATGTCAAAAATTGTAACAGTAAAATTAAGCCTTGGTTTACTAATGGACTAATAAACTCAATTAAATATCGAGATAACTTGAAGAGGAAAATGAATATGCATCCCTCAGCTGAGTCAAAATCATGATACACACAATACAGAAATATGTTACTTAGCCTACTGAAACGAACAAAAAATTAATACTATAAATCACAAATTCAAGAAGCTGGTAATGATTATATAAAAGTTTGGGAAACAATAAACTCGCTTCAAATTCGAAATCGAAGAAAAGGGAACTGGGCAATATAAAAATAAAAAGTAAAAACCAAATCGAATTAACGGACGATAAAGAAAAATCTGATACTTTCAATAATTAATTTGTGAACGTAGGAAATGAAATGGCATGAAAAATTAAAAAAAGTTAATGATAGACCGGCCTTGAATAAAATATTGCCAATAAAAACTTTTTAACAAAAAATTAAACCGACGAAATACGGAACTGAAAAGTAAAAAATAAAATGAACCTTCTTAGTCTCAATAACTAAGCTCCTAAACTAATGTAAGTAACTAATTTTGAGTCGGCGCCAAACAAACAAGCAAATGAATTAGGTGAGGCGTAAAATGATGGCATCGAGTTGCGCGGTGACATTCTGATAATTTTTTTGAAGTAATTTAATGATCTTCGTTGATTGTTCGTTTGGCGCCGACTCAAAATTAGTTACCTACATTAGTTTAGGAGCTCAGTTATTGAGACTAAGAGGGTTTATTTTATTTTTTATTTTTCAGTTCCGTATTTCGTCGGTTTAATTTTTTGGTAAAAAGTTTTTATATTTCAAATTTTTGTGGCTGAAATCTACTAATTACTACCTATTTGTTTTTTGATTACTTCCAAAATACTTACTTACCCACCTTACTTCAACTATTACCAGTTAAATAATATGATTATCTATTTTTACTATTTGTTGTAATATAAATTATTTTTGTTGTTATTTCATCACTTCGTATATCATTCCATCCTCTCATAGAATATAATTATTCTGACGGATGTGGAATAATGACAGTAGCGATCTGTCATTGTCAACTACATATGTGTGTGCCAATGTTCACAAGTGAAAAATCAATTATCCCCTATTTTTTGGATAATGGGTGGATAATTTCATTCGAAATCCAAAAATGAGGTATACCCTATCTATTAAGAAAAGAATCATCCAAATCGAAGAACCCGGTACAAAGTTATGCCTGATAGAATCGGTTAACGGACCAGAATTCAGAGGGTAAGGCTTCATTTTGCTATCCTTAAATGGGACCAACTTCGGAGTATCGGAATCGGACGTCTCAGTAAAAAGTTAGTCGTGATCAAACATAAAAAAAAAAATATACGCGTCGACTAGAGAACCTCCTCCTTTTTGGTGAGTGTTGTAAAGATAAAAACTGTAAATGAAATGTATAGATAAAATATATATGCAAAATGTATATATATATATATATACAGTGTGTCCGTAAAGTATGGAACAAATTCATTTTTAGGTAAACAGGTCATTTTAAGAAATAATCCTGAAACACGTCGATTTTTGATGTTAATTTACCGTATTTTAAAATAATAATCTAATATACAGGGTGAATTACGTTCGAGTAATGACGTCACCGTCATTTTTTTTAAATGGAACACCCCCATTTTGTCTCAATTTTCGGATTACTCTAGCTGAGCTGATTCCAAAAATGCATCACATGTTGATTCCAATTGGTACAGGGTGGACAAAAATACAATAGTTTTGTGTGTGCTCATAAAGTAACGCGTAACATTCTTTATTAGGTAAATTAACAATATTATCAAAAATACTTATTGTCTAGCGGCAATTGGTTTAAATGTAACATCCCGTAGTTTGTATTGTAATAAAAATGAGCTGTTTCCAAACATGTTTGGTACTTGTGGTCTAGCAGACAGAATATGACAAAAAATATTTCTTATCTATTTATAAAAAAACATAGTCGTCTACTTTTTTGGGAAATGTCATTATTTGTTTAGTAATTTATTGATGTTCAGTGACAGTTTAGTACTACAATATTTTTGGTATTCGTGAATATTCGAATGATTGCTTAGATTTAATTGGAAGTAGAAATGGAGTTAAGTGTAAAACAAAGAATTGAAATACTTATGATGATTGGGTATGGAGACAGATCGCGAACTCAGATGGAAGTGTGCAATTTGTTTAATGATAAATATCCAGAAAGACCTATAACGCGTTCGACAGTCAGTAAGATTGAAACGAAATTTCGAGAAATTGGTAATGTTGAAAATGTACGCAAATCAGGTCGTCCCCCTGCAAATGCTGATACAGCATTAGATGTTTTACTGAGTTTTGAAGAAGATGCGCACACTTCTGTTCGTAAAGTTAGTCGCTATATCGGTGTTAGCAAAACAACGGTACACAAACTATTGAAGCTTGAAAAATGGCATCCTTATAAAATCAAACTTGTGCAAGAATTAAACGAAGATGATCCCGATAGAAGACTCCAATTTTGCGAAGAAATGATGGATAAATGTCACCGAGACCCTCTCTTGATACAAAACATTATTTTTTCTGATGAGTCCACTTTCATGTTAAATGGTGAGGTTAACCGTCAGAATTGTAGATACTGGGGAAAAGAAAACCCCCACTGGATGCGTGAGCATCATACACAATACCCTCAAAAGGTAAATGTATGGGCTGGAATTACGAAATCGAATCATCGAACCCTACTTTTTCGAAGGTAATTTAAACGGGGCAACGTACCTTGGGTTTTTAAGGGGGTATCTCGTACCTACTTTACGTAATTTGTTTCCCAGCAGACGTAATCCTGTAGGTTTTGATGAAAGTTTATGGTTTCAACAGGATGGTGCACCTCCACATTATGCTGTAGATGTTAGAAGGTACCTAGATGAAATTTTTCCGAACAGGTGGATTGGTAGACGTGGACCCACTGAATGGCCAGCGAGGTCACCAGATTTAAATCCTTTGGATTATTTTCTGTGGAGCCATCTGAAGAATATTATTTATAAAACGAAACCAGCAAATATTGCAGATGTACAAGAGAAAATTCGAACAGAAATAAACAATATTACGCAAGAAACCATACACAAGGTTCAACAAGAATTTGTACACCGTTTGGGTTACTGTCAAATACAGCAAGGGCTGCAGTTCGAACATTTATAAAGTCATGTATTCCAGCATATTCTGTCCGCTAGACAATAAGTATTTTTGATAATATTGTTAATTTACCTAATAAAGAATGTTACGCGTTACTTTATGAGCACACACAAAACTATTGTATTTTTGTCCACCCTGTATCAATTGGAATCAACATGTGATACATTTTTGGAATCAGCTCAGCTAGAGTAATCCGAAAATTGAGACAAAATGGGGGTGTTCCGTTCAAAAAAAATGACGGTGACGTCATTACTCGAACGTAATTCACCCTGTATATTAGATTATTATTTTAAAATACGGTAAATTAACATCAAAAATCGACGTGTTTCAGGATTATTTCTTAAAATGACCTGTTTAGCTAAAAATGAATTTGTTCCATACTTTACGGACACACTGTATATATATATATATAGAGTGAATCGATTTTCCCTCTGTTGTTTGTGGCAAAGTTCCACTTTTTCATTCCCATCGTGACCATGCTTTTGCTGTAAATTTCGAATCAGATTACACCTACGGACAACATGACCATTCTTCACCGGTAGTCGATCTATCTGTAAACATCGCTATGTTGAGTCGCATTATACCAGATTACTGCGGATTCAATGTCCTACAAATCGGCGAAGTCATGAGAGATTTTTGATGAAAGGAATAGTCAGTGAGATGGACTGAACGCTACGAAACTATCACACCACAATTTTTTCAACAATAAATGGATAAATTCATCCTCAATATGACAATATTGATATCAGACGAGTCGAAAAGGAAAATTTGTATAAGAAAGTGGACAACAGACATATCGAAATCACCTATCAAGAGATAGATATTAATTCAAATCATAGAAACTTTCTCCAACGAGAAATATCTTCAGTTTTCTGTTGAACTCAAGAAACATTTCATTCTTGTCTTTGCATAAACGGTAATGGAACCATATACGTTGGACTTTTCTCATACGACTTGGATATATGCTCTGGAATCTGCAGTAAATTGCTAATTCTGGTCAAATGATCATGACCATCATATTTTTTTGAAAATTTATAAACACTGTGAGCAGAAAGTTTTAAAAGAAGTATGTTCCGGTCAGTTTCAAGTTGAATATTGTCCTCAGTTTTCTGAGATATGAAAATTCGATTGCACAATAGACAATCAAAGAATCTATGACAATACGCCATTGTGTTGACTCATACTGGATTTTGAAGTGACCATTGAAACATCGATGCAATAACCAACCTGTCTTCCTAGGCAAAGTAAGGAACCAACTCTTGTTTGCGATGTCTGAACCTTTTTCATGGTCGTACCTGGCAACAATAAATTCCTGCTTTTGAGCCTTGATTCGAGTAACTCAGTCCCTCAGTCTCTTACCAAATCATTCATCCCTTCCTGAGAAAGTTTTTTGTTTGTTTCTTCAAAGTCAGAACTTGAATCGTCATCTGGTTCAGGTATGACTTCATCTTCATCAGAGTATCTCTTTTAAGGTAACAGGGGCTTTGTGGGTGGAGATTAGGGTATTAAATGGAATGCTTCCATTTGGAATTATACCCTTTCGCATCGCATGAACAAAAGTATAATCCATCCGATATCAATTGCAGAAGCTGTTTCTATAGGGAGCAAATAAAAACTCACTTCGCCAACACGAGCGTGTATGCGAAGAAACGGAACGAAAAATAATCTGTACTACTTGTATACAGTCTCCGTCGGCACAAAGAGCCCGCTGGTCAACGTGGACTTGAGTGACTGCTGTCTGTTCTACAACCGATTCGTCTGGGCCAATCAAGTCGGACATCAATGCTTGCAGGTGTGACTATACGATGGGAGGTCATAAATCACGCGTTATATTTGTGTTTTAATAGCTTTGAAAGATTAAAAACCAGTAGCGTCTGTGGTCTTGGTGTGTGCCGATCGAAATACGTTTTAGGATATTGAAATATCTGAATAAAATTAGTTATCTCCGCCACTGCTACTCACAGGATTTCGCCGCAAGACTTTTTTATGCTTCTGCAGTTGATATTGGGAAAACTATAACAGTCGTCAGGATTGTTCGTTTGCTCTTGCCATACCATGGGATAATGGAAAGCTTTTTCTTACCCCTGAACTAATTTGGGGAGTTCTCAATACACCGTTTACACAGTTTATGAGGCGCCCAAACTTTATTTCGATTTCCAATTTCACAAACTCTATCATATACAGCTATTGCTTCAACACTGTTTACGAATAAAACAGAAACTGCCAGGCGAATTTAATAAAGAGTCAGAATAAGACCGACAAACTCCGACTACACATTCCTCACCTCATTTAGAGGTGAAAAGTTGCTATCAAAGTAAGTCTTAAATGGACCCCCTCTGGGATACAGGGTGTCGAAAATACGAAAAAAAAATTAGATTTAATTTGTTTTCTCTAAAATTCCTGAAGGAAAAAATTTGAAACTTGGTACACTAATCAAGGTTTATTACCGTGCTAATTTGAAGTTATAATTTTCTATTTTCGTAAACCAGTGGCGTAGTTACGATGGTATGTGGTCATATATTCCTTCATAATTTCTTGGGACAAGTGAATGGACAAATGAGCGTTGACATCAGTTCGGCTCATCGATAATCAACCTAAAAGTCAACGTTCCATGTGCCTAAAAGTGGAGGTTTCTGAGATAATTGAGAAAAACTGAAGATATGTCCTTAGTAGAGACATAATTTCCTATGTGCAATAATCGCATAATGCTAATTTCTTACAACATATCGGAATACGTGTCAACCTCCTGAACATTTTTTGATGTTGGGAGAATCGGAAACATAGTACGGGTGAGTCAGAATGAGACCGATAACTCCATTTTTTCATTCATCATATTATTTGATCGAATCGATGTCACGGATTCACTGTATGTTACCATACTTTCTTGCATATGATTGTTTTGACAGATCAACTGACAAACAAACCCAACCTCAAATTCATAATACTCCACTTAGATAGGAGTTAAGGTCTGAAATAATTTTTGCGAAAAACAAAACTGAAGATAAGTACTCTTAATTTGTTGAAGTTTATGTTGGAGTACCATTATCAAAGCCATTTCTGATTGAATTATCCAGGAGACTATTATCCAATCAACATGTTTTTGATGAAGAAAAACAATTATTATGTATTAATATCTACTTGAATGATAGAAACGGTTTAGTGGGTACACTACATAGAAACAAACAAGGCATTAAAGCGAATGTTCGAATGGACCACCATTTTGTTCAATACACAATTGACATCGACTGTCGCACTCTTTGGAATATTCCTGGTGTATTCTGCATTAACGTACATGCTGCTAAAATTCTACAGGTGTTACATACACTAGGGATTTAAGGTATCTCCACAAAAAAAAGTCTAGTGAAGTTAAATTTGGTGAACGTGCAGGCCAATGTATGGGACCACGTCTACCTATCCACCGATCATGGAATGTTTGATCAAGAAATTGAAGAACGATTCGTTGGAAATGGGCCGGTGATCCGTCATATTGATACCACATTCTTTGACGAACCAATACAGGTACGTCTTCAAGTAGCCCAGGTGAAACATGTTCAAGAAACACTCGGTAGTTCTGTCCCTTCAAACGAAGACGATATGATCCAACGATACGATTTTCGACCATTCCTACCCAAATATTCACTGAAAACTTTTGTTGGTAGCCTTTTCGAAACAATTCATGCGGATTTTGTTCATCCCATAAATGGCTGTTCCTACTATTGAAATATCCATCTCTTGTGGAACATGCCTCATCCGTGAATAGAACATATATAGGAAAGTCGTCTGCTCATTCATACATCCTCAAAAACCATTCACAAAAAAAATACGAGGGCCATACTCACCAGCATCTAGGGCCATCACCTTCTGTAGGCGAAATGGATACAATAGTTGTTCACGTGCTACCTGACTTACTGTTGATTGTGACACTTGTAACCTATACAAAATAGCCCGAGTGCTGGTAGAAGAACTGTTGCTAATCGTTCAAGAATTTGTTCTTCCTTAACATTATCTCTTCTTGTTCTATTCGCACCACAATGGTGTTTACTGAATTTAATGGACCCCGTTTCCTTCAATCGTCGATGCACAGCTATAAAAGTAGTGAAATGTCTGTTTGGATATCTATGTTGAAATAATTCTCTGGCATTTCCCCCTGTTTCACCATAAACGAAATGCATATCTGTATACTCCTCGAATGAATAATACAATTTGATACGATGTTCACTGATTGAAATGATGACAGATGACTTGACAATAATACAAACTGTTTTGGGTTACTGTCAATTATGTCTAATGCAAGTATCGATATATCAGTGTGTTTCCACCGGAAACAATGAAACAAGGCTACGTTTTTTTTTCAGTTCCAAATTTCATGTATGTTTTACGCGTTGATCAGTGGTGTACTGAATAGCCTACCACAAACTAGCATGAAAGGCTCGACTTTGCAACTAGTTACCTCGAATCGAAAGAAATCATTTAAGTAGATATAACTATACAATAATTGTTTTTCTTTATCAAAAACATGTTGATTGGATAATATTTTCCTAGATAATTCAATCAGAAATGGCTTTGATAATGATACTCCAACATAAACTTCAACAAATTAAGAGTACTTATCTTCAGTTTTTCGCAAAAATTATTTCAGACCGTAACTCTTATCTAAGTGGAGTATTATGAATTTGAGGTTGGGTTTGTTTGTCAGTTGATCTGTCAAAACAATCATTTGCAAGAAAGTATGGTAACATATCAGTGAATCCACGACATCGATTCGATCAAATAATATGATGAATGAAAAAATGGAGTTATCGGTCTTATTCTGACTCACCCGTCGTACTATGTTTGAAATTATAACTTCAAATTAGCACGTTGATAAACCTTGATTAGTGTACCAAGTTTCAATTTTATTCTTCAAGGAATTTTGGAGAAAACAAATTGAATCTTAATTTTTTTCGTACTTTCGACACTCTGTATCTCAGAGGGGATACAATTTAGGACATACCTTGATAGCAACTTTTCACCTCGAAATGAAGTGAGGAATTATATAACACCATTCCGACAAAATTTTCACATATTTTACGTTTTTTCTTTAAAGTTAATGTTCATTTATCATCCACTCAGATCACTGACCCTGAAGAAGTTTCAAAATTGAAACGAAAGCTCGGTCCATCGAATTAAAGAGTTTTTCATAGTTCAACACTTGTGCTGACTGAAGATCCCCGTAATTCCCCACTGTTTATATATATATATATATATATATATATATATATATATATATATATATATATATATTGTTATGTTATGAAAAACCAGTTAGATATTTTAAAAAGAAAAAACCTATAAAAAGAATAATTAATAAATAGCTATTAGTTTCAAGAGATTGTTTACATAATTTTAAAGTTCTATTTCCTTTATAAGCCTATGCATGATATGAATGGATAAAAATGTCCAAATTATATAACACAATCAATTTCATACACTGTCAGAATGAGTACAACCCATAATTCTTCAAAAGACAACAAACAGTCTAGATTTACAAAATTTTCCTGAATAAAATGTGATCTACAAATTTATAAATTTGAAACATACAGTATGGGAAATTGTAGCTAACTAAAAGTAGCCAATGTTAGAACAGCAAACTTCTTGATGACAATAGCCAATCAGGGAACAGATGGTCACATGTAGAATTTGAAATTGTAAGAGAATAAGAGCGGGAAAGTCTCAGAGGCAATTATTATTGAAATTTGTACATAGTTAATAAGAATGGAAAAATTGTTTTATGTATAAGTTATGACAACTAACCATAAACAGTGAAAATGTGACAATTTAGTGCGCGAATTAAAAAATTCGAATCAGAGGTAAGGAAGAAAAATGGTATCCAGGTGACAACAAACAAAGCCACAAGGAGATCGAAAATAAATTTAGAACGAATGCCACGATATATTTTTGGAGAAAGAAAAATGGAAATAATTTCAACATTATAAGCAAAAACCAATATTACCTTATTTGTACACCATACACAAATATTCGAAAGCTGATATTTGGATTGGAATGGTTCCTTCTTTTTGGAATTGGAGTTCCTGATAGCGATTGGAGTGAAAGGGGATCCAATTTCTGGGTATATCTTGAACACCGACAGTTCCAGACAGGTATAAACTTTCATAGTGCACATCACGTCCTGAACAATTTAACAAATAACGCATATCACATCAGAAGAACTTTACTTCACTTTATTTTGAACTATTAAGGAAAATTTCACTTTCAAGGTAAAAGTGAGGTTGTGTCTATCTATCCATGACTTGTTTCTCATGATTATCCGTGAATATTTGTAGATTCACCTTAGAATACGTTATTTTTTGTAGGCCAGGTAAAATTGAGTTTTCCTGAATAAAGGAAATAATTGTTTTTTTGATACTTTGTCGTTTGTTTTCTACAATGATCAACAAACATACTTATGACCATTGAATAAATAGAAATTTGACATATCAAGCTAGTGGCTCAATTGCCTGAACCGGCTATCTGAGATAAGAGGCGTACCAACTGTGCTTAGCTGAGGTAAGGAAAATAATAACAATTGGCAGCAACGTGACGAGAGAACAGTGACGTAGCTAGCAATTATTATTACATTGCAAAATATATTATACAGGGCACAAATAATTATCTATATCATAACAATTTGGCTCACAAAGAAGAGCGAAAACTATTAGCTATTTTCATTATATAAAAACAATTTATATTTGCAAATTATCATTACATCATAACAATATATATATATATATATATATATATATATATATATATATATATTTATCTTTTTGATAGGAAATTCTTGGGATTGGGATTCTGTTGTTCAAATAAAAATTTAAATTATGGCATCATAGACGTTTTGCCCCTGACCGGGGGCATCTTCAGTATTTTTTTTCTTTTTTTTGGTTTATTGTTTTTTCATTTTATAGTAGGTGTACAAGATAATCTTTGGGTATTATGGAGTCCGTTTTGAAGTTTAGGCACTTCGGGAATACGTTAGTATGTTTGCATCTAAGTAGGAAGATTCTTCTATTTTTCTGTTTGGTGATGATTCGTTTCTGTTTTGAGATGGTTTTAAGGCGTTCGGTGATTTGAAAGCCGTATTTTCGATCTATACAACAAACATACTTCCAGTATTCAGTATTTTGATCTAGTTTTGAGAGTGAATATTGCCGTGATTTTCCAGCACGCAATTTTTGGCCAATCACCCCTACTAAAATGATCGTGCCACCGCTGAAACAGATCTGCCGTTGATTTATCTTCCATACAACAAGGATTCTCTAGTTGATCCCAGATTATACAAATTCTGTTATGAAGACGAAGTTAATGAAAGTATGATACGATCGGAATTCACTAATCTGGTCCTAGTTATCAGATTTATTTGACTTCCATTTGAATTGAGATTATCGGAGATGGAAGAGATAGTGCATATGGCTCGTTTCACATGAACCAAGTTGAATAATATATCACAGGGACTGAGTGGTTTTATGTCGAAAAAATGCAAATCAGTTGGTCCGAGAATATTCACTTCATAAATTTTAATTTTTCTATAAGATTTGGTGGGATGAATTTCAGACATAGCTCTCGAAACTTGCTCACCGACAAAGCTCGGCTTCAATGGAATGTTAAAAAATGAATATATTTTAATATTTGTGGCAAAAATGCGATATGTGTTTCCCAATACGATTACTTTTGTGGCTCCGGTAGTATTTCCACGAAGTGCTAGTTCACAGTTTTTTTTCAAGTTGATGTTATTTATATTTTTTATCGATAACAACACAAGTTCCCTTCTCCTGAAAAATAGTCTACCAGGCGATCTATCTAATTCAAATTCCATAAAATAAAATTCTCACAATACTTAGTTCTGGAAAAATAACTAATAAAAAACATTTTTAAGGACAAGCTTTTATTTGAGCCGTGTACTAAAACGTATAAAATAACTTAAAATCATCGCTGACAATGATTTAATTATTTTTTGTTGAATTTTTTTGTTTTAAAAAGCTTGTCGCGCGATGTGTTTATAAAAGTAGGTACCAATTAATTTCATTGGACAATGATTGGTTGGTAAGTAACAACTTGTCGAAGTATTAATTTTATGACAATTCGCGCGACAAGTTTTTGAAACCAAATAATTCAACAAAAAAGAATTAAATCATTGTCAGCGATGACTTGACCTCATTTCATACGTTTCAGTATACGGCTTAAATAAAAGCTTGTCTTGAAAAAGGTTTTTTATTAGTTATTTTATTCTTTGCATTTAGTTAGTCTGTTCATTTCTAATATCAGAATCAGAATCAGACATGCTTTATTGTCATAGAACATTAATTCTGCCGACAAAGCTCACCTAAAACTAAGACCTAGCATAAGATACATACAAACAAACAAAGTAGTACTAACTCATCATATTATAAAACTCAGAAACAACAATTAAAAATCAGAATTTAAAAACAATACATGCGTTTTATATATAAGAAAGAAATGATTTATTTTCAGAGAACATAAGTCCAGTCGAAAGAGCTACTTAAGGCTACATTTAAATCATAGTACGTAATAACATATATACATATAGAATCTGCAAAGCAGAACCACAAAATAGATTCTAAAGGCAATATATACAATACAATGAAATACACTGAAAATCAGGAAAATTCAAGGAACATTTATGAGGAATTCGTTTAAATTGTAATAGGCCTTCCGAAGCAGTAGCACTTTCACCTCTTTACGAAACTTTTCGTTTCCATTCATTTTTCTGATGGAAAGAGGAAGGTGATTGGATAGCTTCTTCCCCTTCTAATGAATATAGTATTTGATTTGTGTTGTCGAGGGGATAGGAAAGGCGAGTCACGTGGTTGGACTCTGATATAATGGTATCCTTGTGTTTTTTGTGCAGCAAGCGGACAGTTTCCAGAATGAAAAGGCAAGGTAATGGCAAAATTCCTTGTGATATATAAAGCGGTCTACACGAATCTCGCACTCCTGCTCGAGATACAAGTCTGAGAGCCTTTTTTGTATTTTAAATACAGCATTTGTTAAATAGTCGGAGCTTGCACCCCAGAAACATATTTCATAACGCAAGTGAGACTTACACAGTGCAAAGTTATATTTCTTGCTGACTGAATGTCGAGAGTCTTGGAAACCGCTCTCATGGCATAGCAACTTGAGGACAGTTTTTTGCATAATCTGTTAATGTGATTTTCAAATTTCAATCTGTTATCAATATATAGTCCTAAAAATGTATTATCTTGCTTTGAGTTAACAATTCGTCCATTTAGAGGGACTTGGTCTATATTACATTTAAATGTTGGGAGATTTGTTTTCGAGACATTGAAAGTTAATAGATTTGCATCACACCAACTTTTGACTACTTTTAGATCATTTTCTATATTTGTTTTGTAAAGTAAGCATGATGTTATTATCCCACAGTATAGACGTATCATCCGCAAAAATAGTGAACTTTCCCTGAATTGATATGTCGGCCAAATCGTTTATATATATTAAAAAGAGTAATGGGCCGAGAACAGACCCTTGAGGGACTCCGCATTTTACTTCCATTCCAACAGACGTACTACTATTGAAAGTTACCATCTGTACCCGACCAGATAGGTACGATTCAAACAATTTTAAAATGTTTCTCCTAATCCCATAAATTTCGAGTTTTTGCAGTAGAATTTTGTGATTTACACAATTGAATGCCTTCCACATGTCGCAGAATACTGTTGCTGCAAATTGACCATTGTTCAATTGAAGGTAGAGTTCATCAGGAAGGGCAAACATTGCATCGTTTGTGCTACTTGAGGTCCGAAAACCGAACTAATTGGAAAGAAGAATTTTATTCATTTCTGGAACGTTCAGAATCTTTTTTTAATTAATTTTTCAAAAATTTTCGCCAATCTTGGTAGTAATGAAATAGGTCTGAAATTTGCAGGTAAATTAGGATCACCTCCCTTGAACAGTGTAATGACCTCAGCAACTTTCAAATAAGATGGAAAATTTCCGTTCAATACAGCTATATTGATAGATTCCGCCAAAATATCTAATGCGTTGTCAGGTAATTTCAAAAATATTTTCAATGAAATATCATCCCAACCTGATGAGTTTTTATTTTTCAATTCAGAAAGAATTTCTTTTATTTCATTTGCAGAGGTTGATAGGTAACTAAATGAATTTGCTATAGCGATATGCTTCAGGTATTGAAGAGGTTGTGTTTCAGGTGTTATTTGCTCAGTTAGTTTGTTGGCTATGGAACAGTAAAAGGTATTTAATTCTTCAGGTTTAATTACCTTTTGGTGGGGGCAATATTGTTCTTGCCATTCAATTCGTTTACTATTTTCCAGGTTTCTTTCGGCTTGTTATTGGCATTTGCTATTCGCTGGTTGAAATGATTTCTTTTGGAACTTTAATGATTTTCCTGTAAGTATTTCTATAAATGTTATAGTAATTAATAAAGTAAACATTTTCCATGAAATATTTTTTGATGTAATGAAGGCATCTCATATTTTGGACGCGATTTTAATGCCTTTGGTATTCCAGGGTTTTCTTTGTTCAACTTCGATGTACTGTAGAGGAAATGCTTTGTTAATCAGGAGCAGCAATAGCGTGTAAAAGTTGTCAAGTGGTTGCTCGGTTGCCAATACATAATCCCAGTTGGAATCAGTACACAAACGAGAAAACCTTTGAAACTTTGTTTTACTGTAAATTCTACCATGTTTCTCTTGCGTCAGAGAGCATCGTTATTACAGGATCTCTCCCTGTATGTTTTGAGCTGACAGAAATCATGATCTTCGACCCCAAAAACTCCACTAATTTTTAATAGAATCTGACCACATTCCCAAAACTCGTTCGTCATCCTGAAGTCTATATATTTTGACAAAAAATAATCCTAGAACCGGAAAACCCCCACATACCAATTTTGAATGAAATATGACCATAATAAGAAAACTCGTCCCCCATCTTGGAGCCGCCATCTTGAATTTATGAATTTTGACAATAATTTCATTATCTCCGACCCCGAAATCTTCCACATACCAATTTTGAATCGAATCGGACCATAATCACAAAACTCGTCCGCCATCTTGGAGCCGCCATCTTGAATTTATGAATTTTGACAAAAATTTCATTATCTCCGACCCCGAAAACTTCCACATACCAATTTTGAATCGATACGGACCATAATCACAAAACTCAGCAAATTCATAATTTTTTACCCCGAGAACTCCCTAATACCAATTGTGAAGCAAATCGGACCATAGTTACAAATCTCGTACGCCAACATAGAGCCGCCATTCCGTTTTTTTTTGTAACAAAAATTCCATAATGCATTGTCAGCGGAATTATGAACACCTACCATATTTTAAATTATTCGGACTACTGGAAATTGATCAAAATTCACTTGCAAGATTTTTAATTTGTCATTTTCGGAGAATCGTAGTAGGCGATGGAATATCGACTTGTTTATATCCCAAAAGATGCGGTAAAGCCTACGAAATCGACTGAAAAAAAGTTGGTTGAGTTATCTTGAATGGTTCTGAAGTTATGAATTCTTCTGTGGGTCTATGCATGACGATATTTTGACAGATAAATTGAAAAAAGTCAAAAATTATTGCAGATAAGTCTGGGTACATTATATCGACAATTTAGTGGCAAATCCAAAAATATAATAAAAATGGGTGGTAGCATTAAAAAAAAAACAGAATTAAATCGTATATCTTAATTTGGGACATCCTGTATATAAACAGAATTATTTTTAGAATGTGCCTCATTATAGGATATAATCGAGTTGATAGCTTGGATAGAAAAAGTTATGGAGCTTTCACGTACCCGTGGGTCATCCTGTATTTTCATTTATATTTTACAATTTATATATTTTATTTTTGTTTTTCTTGTTATCATCATTTTGATGTGTCAACATTTCATTTTTACATCTGTAATATTTCAATTTTACATATCAGTGCCCCCAGTGGTGGATTTATCAGCAGGCTGAGTAGGCTGGAGCCTAGGGCGGCAAATTTAGTTCATAAATTTTTTATTTCGATTTACAAATTAAAAAAAAAACATTATGCACACACAAAATACGAATTTTAAAAATTGGAGAAAAATTAAAATATTTAACAAAAATCGAAATTTTAGTTATTTTTACATATTTTCTTCATTGATAACTGCTATAATTTTTTGTCCGGGTACCTAATAATTATGAGACCTCCTTACACAATTCAATCTTGATATAATATCGATGGTCTAATCATGATTGCTGCAGCAAGTTTGCAAATTGTCAAATTCAATTTCAGAAAGTTATTTCTTTATGCGTAAAAATACTGACTAAAATTGACTAATTTTTATTAAATAAAAAACTAGTTCAATATCTTATAGAGATATAGTCTTTTGGTTTAAATTAATCGAATAACTGATATTTGAACGACTGCGACTTGACAATAAAAAAATTCCCTCCACTTAGACTTAGTTAGACAATTTGCTGATTAGAAAATTGATACATTTCATCAGTTAATTATTTTATTTGTAGTGAGAAAAAGTTTGGAAAATCCAAATGAGCATGCCTTAAGCGCTCATGTCGTACACGAATTATTTAAATTGAATGTTTACATTAGTACATTTTTTAAATTTTTCACAAAGCCAACTTCCTCAGAAAATGCCAATCGGAATTAATTAATTATAATAAGATAAAACAACACTAAAGCAGCAATTCTCTCCAGTCTAATGAGTATATTAAAAAAAAAATTGAAGTGAAAAAATGATTTTTTCGAAAGTTATCGTGTTTACTGTGAACACGATCTTCAAAAGTCCATACGATATGGCATTAAAATTACTTTTTTTTATATAAAAAGTAATTAATCATAACTGAAAAAAATATTTTTATGAGCACAGCGATCAATTTTCTTTCTGATAGGTTGCTTTTTAAATAATATAGTACTTCGTATGGCTCTTTGTACACCAGCGACAAATTGTTCAGGTGAAAGAAGCTTCTCTTGCTTGAAGAGAGTAAAGAACTACCTACGATCGACTTTAAGTCAAGAAAAGCTAAACGCTTCAGCTCTCTTCTGAATAGAGTCAGAGCTAATGAACAAGATTTTGTACGACGATATAATAAATGATTTTGCGAATTCAAAGTCTCGCAAAAAAGTATTGTAATGCTTTTATAATTCAACTTAAATTATAATACTAACAAATAATTAAGAAAAGACATATTTATTGTATTGTTTTTAAACTGTGAGTGTAATAATAAATATTTATCAACGTTCGCCAAATGTATATTTTTTATGCAAGTTCTATTCATATTATGTAAGTATTGTATAGTTTTAAGACATACCTTACCTTACTTCAAAAGTGGTACACTGATCGAGTTATTTTTTGCTTAAAACTTAAAATAATGTTTTTTGATAATTCTTTGCTGTAAAAATAATCAAGGATCTAACACCATAGTTCTCAATGATACGAACCATACGGGAAAAGTTGATGTAACGAGGATGATGGAGCACAAATCATAGAGTTGGAATTTTATTGATAGAAAATTGATATGATTGTGGACTAAGATATCAAAATTTAGAGGCGGCAAAAATTGAATAGCCTACGGGCGGCAAATCTGTAAATTCGCCACAGAGTGCCCCGAAAATGACTGTTTTACAATTGAAACGTCGACAAAGAATCAATAATGGTTTCGATCATTGGACTTTACCCCAATGATATTTTCAATCTACTGTAATCAGTTCACAAAACTTCCAGAAAATATGGACATTATTATTGTTTCAAAAGATATTTGGTCAAATTTTGTTGATGCAATAAGCTAATAACGCTGTTTGTATTTTTTTGGGAAACTGTATTACTCTAATATAGTGTTCCATTTTTCCTCCCCAAATATGTTATTTTGTTTTCGTGTGTTTATAAAACCTGATTATTTTTACCCACAGGAAGAAAGAAACTGCCATATAACTTTTCAAATATAAGTGGAGAGCTCAAACTTGTACAGAAAAGGAAGGTGAAAAAAGAGAAATAATTTAAGATACCAATGAGCTCGACAAAATGGCATCTTTAGACATCTTGAAGTATAGGTTCAAAAAGACAAAACTTAGCTATATTCTCGCTCATAACCTAGACGCTTCTCTGCCATTTCAGTCAACGAAGTGGGCTTAATAACAATCTATAGTCGCTTACTATATGCATATAAGCATGCCAACGCGTATTGTTACGTCTTGTGATATATGAATTAATGAAACACAGTGTGAATACATAATTGCTGGGTTCTTTGAAAACTATACGAAAATAATTGTCTCGAAAACAATGGCCCATTTAGTTGTCTGTCGATGTTGCTTCATATGTACAGCCGGTGTCTGTCAATCAGACAGTTGTTTTCTGGAAAGTAGGCTCGACTCCTTCTTTGTTCGGCCAATGCCATAACAAACTGCCAGATTTGGGTGCTCTATTTACACTTTTCAAGGATATTGCTACATTTACACACTTGCATTACAACTTCACTTGTATTTTTTATGGGGATAAATATTGCCAGTCAAAATCGATCGATTTTCCACTATAGATGAATCTAACGTTATCCTGTAAGATACGTATTGAAAGAATGTCTAGAGTGCCCGAAAAGCCCCATATTAGATGTATTTGAGTTGTATTATCAGATTGGGCAAGATACCATTTGAGTTGTTTGCCTTTTTACATCAATTTTCTTGAAATCGATTTCGGTTTGACCGAAACATCCATTCTCTCCACGTAACAAACCTATGAGGTAACTCCACAGACAAATATCTTTCTCTCACTTCAAGAATATCAATCCTTTGTCAAAAGTTATGACGATAGCACTGGAAATCCATTTTTCCAAGTGTCCCGCCATCTGTTTTTTTCTTTGTGTGCTTCGAATTGTAGGATACTTCCATCATTTGGCATGGAAAATATCAAAATATATTATTTGAAATTCCACTACCCATGTAATTAAGCGTCAGGCCTGTATATGAATATTACTCAATAAATGAATAAAACAACTTTAGCTTGCTCAATATTGACATATTATCAAGTTACTTTAGTAAAAATGTTCAAACCTGTAGGTGCTTCAAGAACGGTGTGAGAATATTAATATTACGTTTTTTTTCAAAAAGTTTTTTTTTTAACGAAAATTTGAATGAATTGTTTATCACTCAGAGCAAATGGGTGGAGGATAATTTAGGATCAGCTATTTTGCTACTACCTACAAAATTTCAGTGGAGAATACCTGAACCAAATCAACAATGTGTTCGGAACTTGCTCTGGCCAGGAGCGTATTCTAGTTTTCCACAATTTTCAATTGACGATACCTCCGTTATTCTGCGAATTCCATATAGGTGATTTTTGGCGATACCACTTTTTATGACAAGTTTTAGATCCCGTTGAAAAATGCCCCACCTGTGGAATTACCCTGTATATTTATATGGCGAATTATCCATGAATAACGTAGAGTAAATTCTCAGAACATTGATTTCCGAGACCTCGAAATACATAGGCGTGCATAATTTACAAATGCTACGTTTTATTTAATATGAATAAACGTTGAAAGAATATATTTCACAAAGTGTATGATGAATGTTTTTGTAATTTGTTACTATTTGAAAATATAGAATTATAGGTTTCTACTCTCCTTTACAAGTTTTGATATTTATAAACTACCTACCTTAAATTTAATATATACATAAGTTCAATATAGAGTGTTAAAAAATCTGAACAACTATACTAAAACAAAATAAAACGAAAAATATGTAAAATATTACGATTTATTTAATTAAAACCATATAAACAGTATTAATTGGAGAATATGTAAAATAAACTTCTGAGCTACAGTTTACACTGTTATGCTTCCTCATATTCTGTCTCAGACGAATTGTCATCCGTTACAAGATCAATTAATAGGCTCTATTCGGCTGTCAATAATATGATCAAGCTCCCACATATTTTTCTCAATTTCCATAACGTGATTATTACATTTTTTCCAATTTTCTGTCGTTTCTTCAGATATTGATTGAAGGAAAAGATTAGTCAGAACTGATAATTTATAATTTGTGTTATTTCGAGCAACGTTACCTTTGACTTGAGCCCATATTAATTCAATCGGATTAAGCTCACAATGATAGGGTACTAGGCGAAGTATTTAAATTCCTCGTTTTTTGGCTATTTCCTCAGCGACATAGTTTTTATAATTTTGTTTATGAATGTTGGCAATGGCTAATAATTCTGCTTTTGTCATTGTATCGTTAAAGATTATTTCTTAGAAATTAACCACGTTGCAATTTAATTTTTTTTCCATTGAGTAGTTGGTAGACGTTCAACTAATCTGGAGTGGTAACTTGCATTGTCCATCAAAATAACTGAATTTTTAGGTATGCATTCAATCATTCGTTCGAAATATTCTTCAAACTCGTCTCCGTTCATCTCTTCGTGATAATCACAGGTTTTTTGAATAGGACAAAAATCTTGATGAAAGAACCACATCAAGAGAGGAGAAAATTGAAAGAAACGGCCTGTATTCTTCATTCCAATAACAACTGCTTTTCAACAAATTCTGTTGAAATGGATCATACATGGTTACCTCTACTCAGAGAGGAAGTGAGATATGGTAGAATGCTAATAAACTGATCTGAATCAAATAAGCAATACGTCATCTCAAACTTTTTTGGCAGATCTCAATTGACATCCGTCAGTTGGAAAAGCGAAAGACTCTGCAAGAAAAAATCCAAATTATTAAAACAATTGAAGGAGATTTAGAAGATTTTGAAAACGGGGGCAGATATAGTCCCCGAAACGTCAATCAAAAACTATATTGAGAAGTATTTTTTGAATTTTTTCAAAAAAAATTTGATAGGCAAATTCAGAAGACGACAAGTTATTGACTAATTGAATCATTTTTCTATAGGAAATATAATTTGATATCTAAAAGTATGGAGTGGTCGACCGTATCGAACGCTTTTTTCAGATCTATGAAAACACCTATGGAGGGGGTACTTGAATCTAGGGATTCATAGATGATTTTAGTTAGGGAGTGAATTGCATCCGTAGTAGATTTATTATCTCTAAACTCGTACTGAGATGTTGATAGTAGATTATGTTTTGTTAGGAATGTTTTAATTTCGTTTTCAGGATTTTTTCGAAGACTTTACTTATCGATGGTAGTACGGAGATAGGCCTATAATTTGTAACATTATCACTTTCTCCACATTTGAATATTGGAGTTACTATCGAGTTTTTCAGAATTGAGGGAAATATTGCTGTTTCGAATGATTTGTTTATAATGTCCATTAAGGGTTTGCTAATAACCTCAATAATAACCTTAAGAATTTCGGCTTTGATTCCATCATGCCCAGGAGATTTATTATTTTTCAAGTTATTTATGGTGTTCTTTACCTCACTAATATTTGTTGGTGTGAGAAAAAAATTGTATTTTTGTTAATGTTTTTTTTAGGTTTGTAGTTAGGATTTTTTTTTATATTTGTCGCTAGGTTTCCTCCTACATTGGCAAAGAAGTTGTTGAACATGTCAGCAATTATTTTTTGATCAGTGATGGTTTCTCCTTTTTCGTTTTTAATGTTATTTATCTGTTTTTTTGTTTCGATTTTTAGAATTTCATCAACAGTTTTCCATAATTTTTTGAGAAACTTTATTTTTTGAGAAACTTTAGCTGTGGCATTAGATATCTCCAAGGCGTTCGATCGAGTTTGGCACCAGGGACTCCTCGCCAAGCTTCCGTCTTATGGCTTGCCCCCTCAGCTGTGTTCTCTGCTTGCTAGTTTTCTCTCAAACAGGTCTCTCCATGTAGTGGTCGATGGAGTTTTATCTGACACTCTACTCATAAATGCTGGTGTTCCGCAAGGATCTATTCTCGCACCAACACTATTTCTACTTCACATCAACGACCTGTTGAAAGCAACTTCATGTCCAGTACACAGCTTTGCCGATGATAGTACCCTCCATACCGCTTTCTCTTCCAGGGCCCCTATATCAGCCCGTGAAACCAGAAATGAACGAGGAAGAAATGTTAATAATATAAATATGGACTTAGCAACAATTCTCGAGTGGGGATCTAATAACTTGGTAGAATTCAATGCGAACAAAACACAAGCATGTCTTTTCTCTAGAAAAGCCGATCTCACTGTGCCTAACATAACTTTGTCAGGAGTAACCATACCACTGAAGTCATCCATATCGATGCTTGGTATTACTATCAGCAATAACCTTTCCTGGGAAAATCACGTGAGGTCCATTGCCAAAAGTGCATCCCAAAAACTTGGTTTTTCGATCCAAATACAAACTGTTCCCATATTTGGAGCGCGGCACCTAAACATATCCTGAGGCTATTGGATTCTGTCCAAAAAAGGACAATTCGTCTCGTCGGTGATGCCTCACTTACAAACTCGCTCACTTGTCTGGAACACCGTAGAAAAGTTGGCGATTTGTCTCTATTTTATAGATATTTTCATGGGCGATGCTCTTCTGAAATATCAACAATCGTTCCTGCTTTGGCAGTCTCTTCGAGATTAACCCGTCAAGTTCAGTCATCACACCCTTCGTGGTCACTTTGAGACCTGCAGAACATCACTTTCAAAGACTCGTTCATCCAACGAACAGCGAGGCTTTGGAACTCATTGCCTAGGTAGGTGTTCCCCGAGGCATACAACCTCCAGAAATTTAAGAAGAACACCAACTCCTACCTTCTTTCCCTTGGTTCCCACGATGTTCTCTGAACATTACAGGATATCCCTTTTCGTGGGAACCAGAACATACAAAAAAAAAAATATGAATGAGGAAACCACCTCCCAATCAAAACACTTTTTAACAAAAAATTAAACCGACGAAAAATGAAACTGAAATGCAAAAAAATTAACATTCACATTACTAACTAATCTCCTAAACTAATGTATGTAACTAATTTTGAGTCGGCGCCAAACAAACAACGAAAATCATTGAAAAAAAATATCAAAACGCAACCGCGCATCCTGCTGCCATCATTTCACGCTTTTATTTAATTCAATTGCTGAAAAAATATACGCGTCGACTAGAGATAACCTCCTTTTTGATTTCGTCGGTTAAAAAAGTTATTATTTCCATATATTATACTTCTACAGAAATATACATTTGGGTGCTTCATTCTTTGTCACAAGCAGAATGAAAAATCCATTTTATTTTTCATGGTTCACGAATTCAAAACTGGAATTATCTGCAACTGGAAAATGAACTTCGATTGATATTTTTTTGCTTTTTATTTCAAAACGAAGAATCGAATTGTTGGAAGAGTCTTCAAAATATCGCTATAATTATATTTTCAGAAATTTCTTCAGAAGTGGCTCCTGCAAAGGTAGTTTTCCGATAAAAAAATTAGAGGTGTCAAGGGACACCCGGATGGAACGAAGTTCTTTTCGATTAATTAGTGAAGGAATTGTAATAAATTTTTTATTTTTTTAAAATTTTTTTGCTCGAATTATTTTTTTCTCCGTATTTTTTTGGTTGTTAGGTAGTTATTTTTTGGGTTCTCATTATTTGGATCTTGTTTCCAATCGGGATATAATTGGTTTTTTTGGTTGATATGTTTTATTAATGACTTCGTTATCAAGGTTTTTCTGCTGCGATCACTATTTTTTATTTTTATGTATCTTGTTGATTTACTAATACAGGTATTTATTATGTTAATGAATTTTTCGGTTGCAGATTCGAGATTACACATTGGGTACAATTCATCCTCCCAATTTATGTAGCTAATGGATTCAAGAAGTGATTTTTTGTCTAGTCTTTGGAAGTATTTTCTTGAATTTTTATTCATTCCATGTATTTTTTATTATTCAGTACGATTTGTAGTAGCGTTATGTAGTGGTCTGTGATTGTGGTGGAGATAGTAATGGGCAATATATGGTTATAATTTTGATTTTTTTTTTTATGTTCTGGTTCCCACGAAAAGGGATATCCTGTAATGTTCAGAGAACATCGTGGGAACCAAGGGAAAGAAGGTAGGAGTTGGTGTTCTTCTTAAATTTCTGAAGGTTGTATGCCTCGGGGAACACCTCCCTAGGCAATGAGTTCCAAAGCCTCGCTGTTCGTTGGATGAACGAGTCTTTGGAAAGTGATGTTCTGCAGGTCTCCAAAGTGACCACGAAGGGGTGTGATGACTGAACTTGACGGGTTAATCTCGAAGAGACTGCCAAAGCAGGAACAATTGTTGATATTTCAGAAGAGCATCGCCCATGAAAATATCTATAAAATAGAGACAAATCGCCAACTTTTCTACGGTGTTCCAGGCAAGTGAGCGAGTTTGTAAGCGAGGCATCACCGACGAGACGAATTGTCCTTTTTTGGACAGAATCCAATAGCCTTTTGGGATGCACTTTTGGCAATGGACCTCACGTGATTTTCCCAGGAAAGGTTATTGCTGATAGTAATACCAAGCATCGATATGGATGGCTTCAGTGGTATGGTTACTCCTGACAAAGTTATGTTAGGCACAGTGAGATCGGCTTTTCTAGAGAAAAGACATGCTTGTGTTTTGTTTGCATTGAATTCTACCAAGTTATTAGATCCCCATTCGAGAATTGTTGCTAAGTCCATATTTATATTATTAACATTTCTTCCTCGTTCATTTCTGGTTTCACGGGCTGATATAGGGGCCCTGGAAGAGAAAGCGGTATGGAGGGTACTATCATCGGCAAAGCTGTGTACTGGACATGAAGTTGCTTTCAACAGGTCGTTGATGTGAAGTAGAAATAGTGTTGGTGCGAGAATAGATCCTTGCGGAACACCAGCATTTATGAGTAGAGTGTCAGATGAAACTCCATCGACCACTACATGGAGAGACCTGTTTGAGAGAAAACTAGCAAGCAGAGAACACAGCTGAGGGGGCAAGCCATAAGACGGAAGATTGGCGAGGAGTCCCTGGTGCCAAACTCGATCGAACGCCTTGGAGATATCTAATGCCACAGCTAAAGTTTCTCCATACTTTTCAATAGATAGCTGCCATATATGTGAGACGTAAGCGAGCAGGTCACCAGTTGATCTCTGATGGCGGAAGCCATATTGCCTATCGTTGACAATTCCTGAGTCTTCCAGATATTTCATGAGCTCGATGTTGATGGCTTTTTCCATGACCTTTGAAATAATAGATAGCAGTGCGATAGGTCTGTAGTTGCTAGGTAGGGCCTTTTTGCCTTTTTTAGGGACTGGCTGTACTCTTGCAATTTTCCAATTGGACGGAAATACCCCCAAATTGTAAGAGTGGTTGAACAACTTGCAAAGAACAGGTGTTAGTTCAGGGGCACATTTCTTGAGAACAATCGGCGGGATTCCGTCAGATCCACAGGCTTTGTTGGTGTTGAGACCCAGCAAAATCTTTCTGATAGTACGTTGGCGAAAGGTAATCTCGGGCATGTGACTGTCAATAGGTGTAATGTTCGGGGTTGTTTTCCCGATGAATCCAGAGTGGAATTTCCAGCAAATAGGTGCGCAAAGATATTGGCTTTTTCCTGGGCAGTCGTTGCTAGTGTTCCATCTTCTTTGGTTAGAGGAGGAAATGAGCTGGAAGTGAAGTTTCTTCCCACAGCTTTGGCGAAAGACCAAAATGAACGGGATCCGTTAGGACATTCAGCAAGTTTTGATCTTATTTTGGCATTGTGGGCATCTTTTGAGCATTCTATTGTCTCTTTGCATATGCCTCTAGCCTCGACATATGCTGCTCTGGTCTCAGGGCCCGGATTTTTTAGCCATCGATGGTATGCTGCCTGTTTGGAAGCCACAGCTCTAGAGCAGTTTCTGTTAAACCAGGTCTTATCGGATGATGTTCTTCTTTCGGTATTCGGTATGTAAGTTTGCATCCCCAACATGATGATATCAGAAATTGTCTCAGCACATCGTGTTGGATCTACTGAAGAGGAACAAACTCTCTTCCATGGAAACGCTGAGAAAAACATACGAAGACCTTCCCAGTCGGCCGAATTGTAATGCCACATGAGACGGGGTGGTATTGTGCAGCTCGATGGTAAATGGAAAGAGCATGTTGTGGATATGAGGGTGTGATCAGAGTTTCCAAGTGGGGCACAAACTTCTATTCTATACGGGTCAGGATTGGTGGTGAGGAAAAGATCTAGTGTATTGGCAGACTGGTTGTTGACATCAGGGATGCGGGTTGGTAGCTCGACCAGTTGTTCTAGACCATGAGTGATGGCGAAGGCCTCGGCTTGACGACCTGCATCATCTGTTTTGTTAGAGAATTTGAGCCAGGCAGCGTTATGTACATTAAAGTCTCTCATGATTATGGTTTCAGCTGTTGGATGGTTCTCCTGAATGTAGTCCAGTTTGAGTGATAAAAACTCAAAGAGGTCGTTATATGAAGGTTCATTAGGTGATAGGTAAAGGCAGCAGAGGAACTTAGTCAGTTTGGTATCAGATAGCTTGAACCACATCACATCAAAGTCTTTCGGTTCCAAACTCTCTTCACGCTGGCATGAATGGTTAGCCTTAGCGTAAAGGCAGACTCCACCTTTGAACCTGAATCGAGAATGGAGTTCGTAACCAGGACAAAGCATATGGACCTTGTTGGTGGACGAGTTTACTTGTGTTTCTGTTAGAGCCAGAATATCCGGTTTTTTCGTCTGTAGGTGATGGTGGACGTCATTGATGTTCGTGTTGAGTCCGCGGATGTTGCAAAAATTAATTTTCAATGATGAGTCCCCTCGAGTACCTCTCGCCCGGAAATCCGAATGGAGAGGTATTTTACTTCCGGAGTGTTTTACTCTAGGAGACTTCATCTCATCTAGGAGATTTCATTTTAATAAATATATGGTCTAGACATGATTCCGTTCCATTTCTTTTTCTTGTAGTAGTATTTATGGTTGAGTGGAACCCATATTCACTCATTATGTCGAGATAGGTTCTCGAGTCTTCAGTTTTTTTCAATAAATCAATGTTTATATCTCCAGCAAATAAACTGCAGTGTGGGTTATCATTTTCTTTGTTTACTATATCTTGAAGTTGGTCTAAAAAGTCATCAATTTTACTTGCTGGAGATCTATAGAATGCATAGATGCAGATGGTATGTTCGTCTACAATCATTTTAATTTTTAGTAACACACTTCCGTTTAGTTCGATGTGATTATGGGAATGGTATAGGTTTGCCTTAACAAAAACAATAACACCATCATTTTGATTGTAGTTGCTTTCATTGAACAGAGTTAGATAATCATTCATTTTGAGGGGAGAAGTATCAGGCACGTGCCAAGTTTCTGTTAGGATTATGCAATCAAAGGACGTTCCAAGTTCTGCAAGATTGATTCTCAGTTCATCTATATTTTTTGAGACACTACAAATATTAGTGTTGAGGATCTTTAGATTATTCAATTTATTATTTATCGATAGGACTTTTTCCGCTTCATTGCAATTAATCAGGGGGTATGTTCTTATTTTCTCTATTTTGAAGTCTTTTATGTAAGGGTCCATGTCAATAAAATTTAACAGTAATATTATATAAAGGCGGATTAGTTTAAGATTTGGGGTAATGGTGGAGATATGCAAATATATGTAGGAAAAAGGTCGTAAGAATATATATATGTAATAAGTTTACAAAGTTGCCCTTGTTGGTGATATAGTTATTCATTTATTTGCGGATCGTAGTCTGTTTTTTCCGTTTGAGACTGGTGCTCCTGTTTTTTTCTTGATTATATCAGAGTTCGCAGCGATAATTGCCTCCTCGGTAGCCTTTTTTTTTGGGGTATTTTTGTTGGTTGGTGGTTTTTAATTTGGTTTTTGGTTTCTTTTAAAAGAATATTTTTTTCCTAATGGTTGGGGGGGGCCTTTTGAATTTTCCGTAGGGGATCTTCTTCGGGTTTCCAAGTTGTTGCTGTTGCTTTATTGTTAACATATAGTCTATTTCCTTTTATATACGTTATATTATTTTTGTTTAGTCTGGCTCTATTCAGATTTTCACGTAAAATTCTATTTTCTACCCTCTGTTCAAATGTCAAGTCCTGCAGGATTGATATGTTTGTTCCCTTTAGTTTCTTGCAATTTCTTAGGATCTCCTGTTTTTTCACATAGGATACTAATTCCACTTTCAGTGGTTCATTCCTGATATTTCTTAATGGATAAATATTATTTATGTGATCTTCGGTGATACTGATTTCAATAATTTTTTTTAATTCTGCACAGACATTCACAGTAGTATTATCTGTTGTTTGGTCTAAGACAAATATCAAGATATTGTTTTTTTTCGCTGTCCTCTCCAGCAGCTCGACCTTCTTCTTGATTTTCCCTTTCCAACTTGTTCACTTTGTTATTCAATTCCTCGAATTTCAGTAATACTCTTGTTTCGCTAGCTTCTATTGCACTTTTTATTCCATTCCTATTTCTTATAATTTCTTGGCGTAGTTCTTCCATTTCAGTAATTCGATATTTAATTTTTTAAACGTGTGTGGACACTTTTAGCCAGGTGTTTATCTTCAGCTGATAAGGGTATTTGTTGACAGCTTTTTCATAGGAATCTCTTCTCGCTTTGGTATGATGAATGTTCTTGTTTTCTGTCCTATTTTTATTATTTTTCCTAGGTAGTCTCGTCTCCAATATACAATATATCCGGAATCGATAAGCATTGGCTGTCTGCCAAATTTTTCGTATTTGAAGTTGAATTCATGTTAAACTTCCCAAAGTTCAGTTCTACTTATTGTGGGCAGATCAGGATCATCGGTAATAACTTGTAAAACTGAAGTTGGTAATTGCTTGTTGAAAAAAATGAATGGACTATCCTACGAACTGCATTTAGAAAAAATCATCCAGCTTCACTTTTGATAATTTTGGTCTCCCTGGTCTCGGTTTGGGTGAGGTTATACCAGCCGATTTTTCTTCTTTTAAAATTTTATCTATAGTTGATTTTCCATATCTCATTGCTGTAGACGACATTTCAACTATACTTTCAACAACTTTCAACTATACTTTCGAAAAGATTAGCGAGACATTGTTTTGTAATCTGGCAACTTCGATCAAGAATTGATCACAATCTCTTGAAATTGTACTATTATTCATACATTTATTCAACCATGAATAATGGGATTCTAGCCTGGGGCAACAGTTCTAGATCTAATGAAGTTTTTATTCAACAAAAAAAGATTGTACGTAACATGATGTTCAAACCCAGGACGTTTTCCTGTTGCCAATTGTTTAAACAACTTGAGCTTTTAACGTTCCCTTCTCTCTTCATTTATAATTGCATATTATATATAAAAAATGACCCAGCTATTCTCAACCAGTCTCGTGAAAATATGGTACACAACTTAAGGAAAAACTTCAATATCAATATACCATCCCATCGTTTGTCAACTGTGGCTAACAGTCCGTTGGTTTTGCCGATCAAATTATACAACCACTTACCCCCTAGGCTTAAAATATTATCAAATGTGAACAAATTCAAATATGCAGTTCGAAAACTTTTAGTTAACGGGTCTTTTTATTCGGTTCCGGAATATATGTGTTGTAACCTGGTATAACCACCTACTCATGTACACTTTTATACAATGTCCTTTATATACTTCTTTATACAGTGTTTTTTGTCTCTACACTCTGTTTTTTATATACATTAGCATATATTATATTATTATATACTATACTATTATATATTTGTATTCTGTAATGATTGTTTTTCAACAGATTATTTGAAATTGACCTGACAATATCCTATACTTATGTATAAGTCTGATTGGAAATAAAGAAATTGAATTGAATTGAACGGTATTAGAAGGATTCTGTTGCTTAAAATAAATGGGGACATTCAGTATAACACTCTTTTCGTTAAGTGAGAAATGGTCCATCTTAATTCCATACTCGATAAAATCACTATCAACTATCGCAAAAATCACAATTACGTCTAATCTCTTCACTCGCCTGTAAACGACTGGACAAAACTATTCTGTTAATAATGAAGGAACCCAAACAAATAATGTAATTCCTGGAAGTACGCCTATGACCGGCTGAATACTCGGTAGGCTATTATTCTAACAATAGCAGGTAAATACATTTCATGATAATCTGGGTGATGTGCAAAATTGTATATCTAAATAGAAGAAAACAATGTAAATTAAGCTGAAATATTGCCCTTGTACGATAAGCACAGGTACTTAAATATGCATATCAAATTAGTTTGTTTTCTGAGTATTTACTCTACGTTATTCTTGAAATATACTATAAAATTACTATTATTATCAGTATACGAATTCCAAAATCACCACTTTCTCCTGTTATCGTTCCACGAATATCAAAAAAATATTGTGAAATCCACTAATGAGATCCACCCAACCCATCCCATATCACTGTCATCCAAATTCATCACTTCCATTGTCCCCTCAGTATAGCTTTCATAAAAGAGTGTATATCGGCTTATTTGGATACGGAGATAATCATCATGCGTTTGCACTATCAGCAGATCAAAAAAATAGGCACGAACTCGATAATGAGACAGTCTCCTTCCATATTCAGATCTGCCCCTGATCTTCCAGCTGATAGAAATTAGTCCGGCCATTCTTCAGGTACGATTCAATAAAATATGGCGCACTCACAAATTACGCTGTTTGTTGCTGTGATTTAGTTCATGGGAAAACGAGCAGTATGCCTCTATGATCACGTTATGTCCACCGCAACAAAATTCATGTAATTGTTGTGGAAGACAAATAGTTATTGTGTATTGAATGCCATTTATTCAACAACATCCATAAATATAACTTGGAGAGCTATTATATTTTTTGTATTAACTTAGTTGTTGGCAGCCAACTAGCAATGTTTTTTCGTTATACCGAGACATAGCCTAGAACGAACTTAAGTTCATCCAATGGCTTCACTCTCCTTTTTGTCAAAAATCATACCATAAGACATCCATTATTGACTATTTCCTGATATACAAATATGATGTTACAGAAATAAGTAGAATACGCCCCTGCGTTGTTTGTCATAAGCGAGACCGTCGACCGATATTCTCTAAGCAACCGTCTGGGAATTCCGATGACGTCATCGAATGGTCCCGATGTTTCGAGAGCCGCGAAGTCAAGGTGAATTTTGATTTAGTGCAGTGCGATCGAATATTGAATAGGATCATTAATCATCCTGATACGACCCCTATCGGAGATGAACTGAACTGTTAAGAGTAGGGTTGTTTGTATTGCTGCCATATGACTGTTGTGTTATTTTCACGATTTGCTGTGTAAATACTATCTAATAACAAATTGGATTTTTTTCATACCAAAGACAATGTCGAAAGTTCGTTCGCCGAGCCATATACAGGGTGTCCCTGGACTTCCTCCTTTCCTTTCGGGAATGTATAGATGGGGTCAAAATATCACCAGTACTTCATATAACTTATGTTCCTAAGAGCCTTCGTTACCAAGTTACGGGCCCTCAAAGTTACAAAATGAAAAATGTTTTTCTTTGATAACTTTCAAAGTGAATATTCAAAATCATCTAAATTTTGGTGATTGACTAAACAAATGAATTCCTTCGATGAGTTTTCATGCAGGAGTCAGTTGTTTTGCTACAAAGTCAGGAACGGACTACCCCCGATGGTCCACACCCCAAAACTTAGAAATGACAGATAATTTTTCAAAAAATATTTAAATGAAAAATTTTCACAGTAGAAATACTAATGCTAACGTTAATTCAACAACATTTATAACAGGGATAATACAAAATATGCTATAATAAAGTAGTAAACAAAAAGTACAGTACCTAGTTGTAAGTTCCATTCACAATGTAGATATTTTTTCAAATGAAATATCAAGTTATGTAGATTCGTGGTGTTTTTGAACTAACAAGCTACTCCACTATGAAATATCGAATTCAGTCCATATTTTGTATCTACGAGTGGAATAAGCACGTTTCGTGTTGTGTTATCTGAATCTCATGAAACTCAACATTTGGATGTTGCAAATTCGTATTCACAGCTTAAATGTTGAGGAGTTTCACCAATAAGTATAATTTCATAGGAGAAAATCTTTAACTCGAAGATAAATTTAGCTGAAAAAACGCACATCGGAAGACATAACTAATAAAAAGCAAATGAATGAACTACAAAAACGGCTGCACATGAATAGGTGAAAAGTATCAGGTGAATAAATTTATGTTTCATTTCCTCCACAGATGTTGACAAAAACACCTTGTAGAAAGAAAGAAAATTAGTGTGGATAAAAAATGACAACTGGAATGCGATTTCGTTTTGTTGAGTGGTGCGTTGTCATTGTATTGTCAATATTCTAATAGGACAGTTTGAAGTGTTTTGATATGGCCGAACAGTTTACATTCAACGAATATGCAGATATGCATGCATTGTATGGACGAGCTTTTGGTAATGCTGCAGAAGCCTAATCAAACGTTACCGGCAAGAGAAACGTTCGAGCGTGTCGATCACAGCTTGAGGGAGACAGATATGTCTAATGGATAATTAATTGGAGCCTGTTGTTTTATTTCGATATTATTGTAGGTTCAGTTTTGCCAAAACGAGGTGGTGAGGGCGCTCCTAGGGCTGTGCATACCGTTGTATTGGAGGAAAATATTTTGGAAGCTGTCGCTGATGATCCTTCAATGAGCATCAGAAACCTATCAGAACAGTTCCATGCATCCAAGTCCATTATTCATAGAATAATTAGGGAACAACTGCTCCACCCATATCACATCCAGAAGGTACATGCCATGACACCTAAAGATTTTCCAGCACGACTGGAATATGCCAATTGGTTCTTGGATAAACAAAGAGAGGATATGACTTTTATTACTCGAGTTTTATTCACTGATGAAGCAGGTTTCAGTAGAGATGGGGTAATTAACACTCATAATCTCCACATATGGGCCGAAGAAAATCCCCATGGGATATTGCAAACCAAACACCAACGGAAATTCAACGTGAATGTTTGGGCTGGAATCATAGGAAACCATCTTATAGGACCATTCGTTCTACATGACCGATTGAATGGAGAACGTTATTTGGAGTTCATTCAGAACGATTCGAATGGACTTTTGGAACATGTTCCATTGCAAACCCGAAGAGATATGTGGTTTATGCATGATGGCACTCCTCCTCATTTTAGTTTGATTGTGCGGGACCATCTGAACCAGATTTTTTCCAATAGATGGATTGGTAGAGGTGGGCCATATTCATGGCCACCGCGGTCTCCGGATTCAAATCCATTGGATTTCTTTCTGTGGGGGCATCTAAAAAGCCTCGTTTTCGCTACACCTATTCACACCAGAGATGCCTTGTTCAATACATTGTGAAGCCATACGAAACGACCCTGGCATGCTATTTCAAGTGCAGAGAGGGTGTTTGCGCCGACTAAGAAAATGTATTGAGCAGTTTTTGTAGCGGATTTTGCATTTCTGTTTGCTCTTGAGGCTTGCGATTGATTATTTACACCATGAGTTTTGTAAGGTAAAGGTGTTTGCATGATAAAAATTCGTTATGAACATTGTACCTATCATTTCTATTTTCATTCCAAATTAATCTTTTCGAATAATGGTAGACATCTCAGGTTGGATGTCGTCGAACAAAAATGCATTTTTAACAAAAATCGTTGCTCTGATCGATTTTCCACACGAGTACTTTCATTCAGGAAATTGTCCAGGTAACCTTGTTTTGGTAAAACATATTGACAAATCCCAGTCATTTCAAAGTTTTGGGGTGTGGACCATCGGGGGTAGTCCGTTCCTGACTTTGTAGCAGAACAACTGACTCCTGCATGAAAGCTCATCGAAGGAATTCATTTGTTTAGTCAATCACTAAAATTCAGATGATTTTGAATATTCACTTTGAAAGTTATCAAAGAAAAACATTTTTCATTTTGTAACTTTGAGGGCCCGTAACTTGGTAACGAAAACTTTAAGGAACAAAAGTTATATGAAGTATTGGTGATATTTTGACTCCATCTATACATTCCCGAGAGTAAAAGAGGATGTCCAGGGACACCCTGTATACTGTTGTAATAGCAGGAGAAGCGTGAATTCTAACCTCTCTTTCCACAAGTTTCCTGAAAAGAATAGGTATTCCGTCTATAGAGTCACTAAACTTGGACTCCGGGCAAAAATTCACAAGTATAAGGCTTGGATGAATAATATAACCTCTTCATTTCACAAGGGCTGATTTCATCTTACCAGGTGAGTACAACGAAATCTAATTGCCAGTATGCCTATATATACATTTCAATGTATTCTTTGTGAAATATTTCATTTTTATCAACAGACATAAATAATATGATTAGGATAACGTAGTTTTGAAAAATATAATTTTTTCACAACTTGTAACTTCTGTCAATATCAGAAATAGTTTGTCTTTTTTGTAGACTGGTCTAGAACTAGGTTTTCATTGTATACTAGGAATATAATTTATAACACCTTGTACATAAAAAATGAGGGCCTGGCGGACCTATGCTTTTATGAACTTTTCACCTCATAAATAACTGAGGAATCGTTCTGTAAAATATCGGACATTTATTATATAACACCCTTCATACTAAAGAAGCTAGTCAATGTTCGGACAATGATTTTTAATTTGCAGACACTCGTCTAGATTGTTGACTCAGCTGATGAATTTCAGCCACTGCAAATGTTTGTTGAACCTTTCGTTTTGTCTCCCGTTCTAAAATCGCACTGTCTCGTCCACACCCATCGAAGCTCCATGCCTACGTCCTTGTAGCAACGACATATCATACATAACAGCATAAAGCCAATAAATGGCTATCTACACCCACCGAATAGAAAGAAAGCCTGAGAAATAGGTTACCGGACCATCTCAAGCATGTTAGATAGATGGAAGTCTTCTTCGGCTAGCCCGCATACAATAACGCTCCGGTCGGAGGTAAACGTATTGTATCTTCATTTCAATTGAATTGATTGAAATGCGCGCAAGAGCCAAAAGAGAAATGGGAAAAGCGAGTGCAGAGTGATTTATGACAATTGTGCAGAATGTTGACGGTTTGCTAGGTTGAAAACGTTTCGTTCAAATGATTGATAATTTGAATTGGTATTTTCAGGGTGAGTCAGAATAAGACCGACAAACACCGACTACAGATTCCTCACCTCATTTCGAGGTGAAAAGTTGCTCTCAAGGTATGTCCTGAAATGCATCCTCTCTGAGATACAGGGTATCGAATGTACGAAAAAAAAACATTTAATTACTTGACAGGTTTTTGGGTAACCTTCCACAGTCTGAAAATGAAAATATAATCAGGAAAATCTATACAAGTGCAGAAAGGGCAAACTAATTAGTTCACCCCGATAAGTTATTGCGTTCAACAAATTATATTTCCTATAGAAAAATGATTCAATTAGTCATCAACTTGTCGTTTTCTAAATTTGCCTATCAAAAAAAATGTTTGAAAAATTCGAAAGATACTTTCAGATCAGTTTATTAGCATTTTACCATATCTCACTTCCTCTCTGAGTAGAGGTAACCATTTATGATCCATTTCAACAGAATTTGTTGAAAAGCAGTTGTTATTGGAAAGAAGAATACAGGCCGTTTCTTTCAATTTCCTCCTCTCTTGTTGTGGTTCTTTCATTAAGATTTTTGTCCTATTCCATTCAATCGTATGATCGCCACTGGATGTGAGGATATGTTCTGCAATTTTTGTCGAGAGTTTGTCCCTATTGATGAAACTCTAGAAATCGTGAAAGAAAGATTACAAAATGACACATCACTGAAGACAAGAACAAAACTGGATGTCAGTGCCATCACAGAATTACTCAAACTATGCAAAAAAAAAACATATTTCCAATTCAAGAACAAGAAGAGTTTGGTATGGCAATGGGTTCTCCTTTGTCACCCATTTTAAGTAACATATTCATGGAATACTTTGAAGAATCCTTCGTTGTAACATTCCACAAAGGTCCAAAAATATGGTGGAGATACGTGGATGATGTTTTCGCTATCTGGAATCGAAGTGAAGAAGAATTAAACATTTTCTTGGATCATATAAACGGTCAAGAACCGACGATCAAATTCACGTTAGAATCAGAACAAAACAACCAACTCCCCTTTTTAGATGTCATGATCCAAAAATCATCATCCCGAATGGAAACATCTGTACACAGAAAAAAGACGCATACCAATCGATATCTACACTACAACTCGAACCATCATGCCAGTGAAAAAAGGCATAGTTAAATGTCTCTATAATCGAGACCAAACAGTTTGCAATTCCAACCAGAATCTACAGGAAGAAATAAACCTCATAAAATCTGTTCTCAAGGAAAATGCATATCCGGTTGGTGGAAAAAACAATCACTGACATTTAAAACAAAAATCCATCCATCAAACAACCAAGTAACACAACCAACAGGAGTACTCCCACCACCTACACATTTCACAAACCAACATAATACCTTATGTCCCCGGATTATCTGAAAAGATCAAACGAATTGGACATAGGTATGATGTGAAAACATCATCTAGAACAACAAACACACTGAGATCTATACTAACACAAACAAAACCAAAAAAACGCAGAAGAAAGTACCAGAAACTGTGTTTACAACATAGCTTGTTCGTGTGGTGATAGTTATATAAGTGAAACGTCAAGACCATTGGAAGTGCGCCAAAGTGAACATCAGAGTTACATCAGAAATCGACAAATAACCGGATTAAAAATTGCAGAACATATCCTCACATCCAATGGCGATCATACGATTGAATGGAATAGGACAAAAATCTTGATGAAAGAACCACATCAAGAGAGGAGAGAATTGTAAGAAACGGCCTGTATTCTTCTTTCCAATAACAACTGCTTTTCAACAAATTCTGTTGAAATGGATCATACATGGTTACCTCTACTCAGAGAGGAAGTGAGATATGGTAGAATGCTAATAAACTGATCTGAACAACACTCCATATATCAAATGAGCAATACGTCATTCTGAAACTTTTTTGGCAGATCTCAATTGACATCCGTCAGTTGAAAAAGCGAAAAAGACTGCAAAAAAAATCCAAATTATTAAAACAATTGAAGGAGATTTAGGAGATTTTGAGAACGGGGGCAGAAATAGTCTCCGAAACGTCAATCGAAAACTATATAGAGAAGTATCTTTTGAATTTTTTAAAAATTTTTTTTCGATAGGCAAATTCAGAAAACGACAAGTTATTGACTAATTGAATCATTTTTCTATAGGAAATATAATTTGGTGAACGCAATAACTTATCGGGGTGAACTAATTAGTTTGCCCTTCCTACACTTCTATAGATTTTCCTGATTATATTTTCATTTTCAGACTGTGGAAGGTTACCCGAAAAACATGTCAAGAAACGTTGTTCCTCCACAAAAAAATCACATTCATTGAAGATTTAATTTATTTTCTACAAAATTTCTGAAGGAAAAAATTTTAAACATGGTACACTAATCAAGGTTTATCAACGTGCTAATTTGAAGTTGTATTTTTTTATTTCCGTAAACCAGTGGCGTAGTTACGATGGTATGTGGTCATATGTTCCTTCATATTCACATTCAAATCAAAAATAAAGAAATGGATTAGAAGTCTTCCACGACTGCAGGTGCATCAATTTGTGGATGTTAAAAATACGTATTATTTCTGAACTGATCGCACTCACTCCTTGCACACATGGATTTTAATATCAAGAAATCGAAAATCAATCCATTTTCAAACTTTTAAATTCTAAATTCTAATGTTTATTTTTATAATACATAAAACCGATTGTTCTACGATGTTTTTTTCTATTTTGTCCCTATTTTGTTACTAATTTGTTACTGTTACTTGTACTTTGTTAGTTAGTTATTCTGCAATTTTGTTAGTTCATTAATTATTCACTCTACTGCTACGTTGGCATTCACTCAATAAGGTATATTATGAGTTTATTTTTATTTTTTTACTTTATACAATGCGGTTACCATGTGAAACCACTTTCAAGGCTAAGCCTTTAGTGTATCACGTTTTTTATTTGTAGTGTGCATAAAATGTAATATATGTAGTATCTATAATGAATGTACTGTTCTTACGGCAAATAAATTATTAATATTATTATTATTATATTTTCTTGGGACAAGATACTCAACTTATAAGTCATAACATTTCATGTGCCTGAAAGTGGAGGTTTCTGAGATAATTGAGAAAAACTGAAGACATGTCCTGAGTAGAGACATCATTTCCTATGTAAAATAATCGCATAATGCTAATTTCTTACAACATATCGGAATATGTGTCAACCTCTTGAACGCTTTTTAATGTTGGGAGAATCGGAAACATAGTACGGGTGAGTCAGAATGAGACCGATAACTCCATTTTTTCATTCATCATATCATTTGATCGAATCGATGTCGCGGATTCACTGATATGTTACCATACTTTCTTGCATATGATTGCTTTGACAGATCAACTGACAAACGAACCCAACCTCAAATTCATAATACCCCACTTAGATAAGAGTAAAGGTCTGAAATAATTTTAGCGAAAAACTGAAGATAAGTACTCTTAATTTGTTGAAGTTTATGTTGGAGTATCATTATCAAAGCCATTTATGATTTGATTATCTAGGAAAATATTTTCCAATCAACATGTTTTTGATGAAGAAAAACAATTATTGTGAATTAATATCAACTTGAGTGGGTACCCAACATAGAAACAAACAAGGCATCAAAGCAAATGTTCATTTGGGCCACCATTTTGTTCAATACACAATTGGCATCTCCGTATCATCGACTGTCGCACTCTTTGGAATATTCCTGTATTAACGTATGTGTTTCATACACTAGGGATTCAAGGTGACCCCAAAATGAAAGCCTGGTGAAATTAAATCCGGAGAACGTGCAGGTCAATTATGGGACCAACTCTACCTATCCACCCATCATGGAATGTTTGATCAAGAAATTGACGAACGATTCGTTGGAAATGGGCCACATTCTTTACGAACATACAGGTAAGTCTTCAAGTAGCCCAGGTGAAACATGTTCAAGAAACACTCGGTAGTTCTGCCCATTCAAACGGGGAGGAAGAAGATATGGTCCAACGGGTTGTTTGTCAGTTGATCTGTCAAAACAATCATATGCAAGAAAGAATGGTAACATATCAGTGAATCCACGACACGAATAATATGATGAATAAAAAAATGGAGTCATCGGTCTCATTCTGACTCACCCGTACTATGTTTCCGATTCTCCCAACATCAAAAAATGTTCAGGAGATTGACACATATTCCGATATGTTCTAAGAAATTAGCATAATGCGATTATTGCACATAGGAAATTATGTCTCTACTAAAGATATATCTTCAGTTTTTCTCAATTATCTCAGAAAACTCCACTTTCCGGCACATAGAATGTTATTACTTTTAGGTTGAGAATCGATGAGCCTAACTGATGTCAACGCTCATTTGTCCATTCACTTGTCCCAAGAAAATATGAATGAACATATGACCATATACCATCGTAACTACGCCACTGGTTTACGAAAATTTTAACTTCAAATTAGTACGTTGATAAACCTTGATTAGTGTAACAAGTTACAAATTTTTTCGTTCAGGAATTTTAGGCCACTAGGGCCACAGGACACAACTTTCTCATGATTGTACCAGGAACGCTTTGAAAGTAAAAACACTGGTAGTATATACATTTCCCATTTGACGGGCAGTGCATATGAACACTCCTCGTGGTGCTCTTATTTTTATTGCCCTTCCAATTTGGATTAGAATAACTATACTAGTATGTTTGTGTTCATAAAAGCGCAATAATCCTGAGAACGGTATCTTGATCCCTCAGGACTGATGGAAATACTGAAAATATACCTACTGACATAATGGAGTTGGCCTTATTGATATACACTGCCCGCCACTCGCGGTGGAACGGCCCATTTTCACGGTAAATTATATTAGGAGGCAAAATAGGCTCAACATTCCCTCAGATTCGTGATCAGGACCCCCAACTCACTAACAATATACCTAAAAAAAAAGCAGACCTGAAAAATGCGAATTTGTCTCACTTTTCATGGAAACACCCCCGTAACATCCGTAATTAACGAGGTGGAATGATGAAATTCGCAGGACTGATGGGAAAGACCAATTGAAGATTAAAGTAGATAGCGTAGATAGAAGTACATTAAGACTATTGGTGGTCTGAGTTTTCCAAACATACCCCTTCTGAAAGCGTGTTTTTCGCATTAAGATAACTAGCGTAGTCTTCAAGTGTTTCAATACCAACGAAGCATTTGTCACGATGAATAAATCAATCACACACTTGTTCGTGATATTGAACCAAATGCAAACATATATATACGGAAGAGAAAGACGAGAAAGCCATATGCCAGATTGTCCGCATCCAAGTTGACATGGTAATATGACTTCTCGTATTTATTCATAAGTTGACGGCCCGTAATAAAGTCGTTAGATACGTGCGTGTTCGCAGGACTTGTACTATAACTCATAGTCTTTATATCACACTGTATCGTTAATCAGCAGTGTGTGATTTGCATGCGCGGAACCAATGACCATGATCAAGTAGCACTAATCGAGATAACTATTGCTGGTTCTAGGAGTAATGTGTGGAGTCAGTTGTGATTGGAGCTTGTATATTACAAGTCATATTTTCATGAGATATACCAGGGCCGTCGCCAGTGCCACAGCACCGTCAGAATGAAGCGCCCGTTGTCATTTTCGCACTATACAATTGGAAAGATTTTCTGCTAATACAGGGTGTTAGTGAATAAGTACGACAAACTTCAGGGGGTGATTCTGCATGAGAAAATAATGACAGTTTGCTATATAACTTTTATCCGCAAATGCTTCGTTTTTCGAGATACGAGGTGTTGAGGTTTTTCTTAAAAACTGACTATTTATTTATTGCTGTGAAACCGGTCGAGATATGCAAATGAAATTTGGTGAGTTTCAAGAGGTAGTTATTGCGCATTTTTTGACATGCAATTTGGAATTTTATGCTCATCATCCAACCTGAGAACACCACCTGTCCTCGGCTATGGTCGGAAGTCGAATGATTCTGAAAGTTATTAGATAGAAACAGGATTTTTTTTGTCCAAGGCCTGATTTTCCGATGTAAGCATAATGAAATTAATCGAATTCTAGTTCTGCCAATCATATGGCTCGATCAGTCAGATTATCCCGAATTACTTTACTCTCAAATGGTAAAAACCGGGCTTAAATCTCAGAATGGTCCAATCCACCCTTATCATGATTCATTCCGGCAAACGTGAATCGATCCTGTACTCGAACCCAATCGCAAAATACGAAATAATAAAAGGGTCCGACGAACAACTTCGGTATAATATTTGAAAGGAAATACACACGTAACAGGAATTCATTTCAGCTCGTGCTTTTGAGGCCAGCGATGCGTTCATACGTTTTTGGCTTTTTAACAAACTCACAAACTCATCTCCTGAAAACCCTTCCTTGTAAACGTTCAATCTCTTTCTCTTACTGTCGTTCCATCTACTCTTCAAAGGGATGCACAAATAACACAGCGCATCTATCTGGGTTGGTAACAACTGTGGTTTGATAGTAAAAATCTTGGTAGTTTGATATACATCATTCATATACGCATACGGGTAATGAACTCAATTTTCTTGAAGAAAAAAATGGTACGCCACTGAGATATCTCAAATTGAATTTCTCGTTCAATTTGTGACAAAAATCTCTCTTGCCTTTTTTTCGTATGGGGCGCCGTTTTTATGCAAAAAAATAAAACATCCTAACGCGTATTTTTCATTTCTTCAGTACATTATCAAGAACTATTTTATCTAATACAATAACGTAACACCAGAACAATAACAGAAAATAACACTTATGAATAAATAGGCACAAAGCTACAACAAATGTTCAAAATGACCTCCCTCAGTCATGATATAAGATTCAACTCTTCGCCTCATTGATTTTCGTATTCGCGCAAATATTCCTGGTGTATTTCTTATTGTCACACAGCCGGCTATGATTCGATTCCTCAGGTCTTCAACATTTTCGTCGGGAGTGGAATGAACTAATGACTTAAGAAAACCCCAAATGCAGAAATCTAGAGGATTTAAATCCGGAGATCAAGCAGGCCAATGTTCCGTACCTCCCCTACCTATCCAACGATTTGGATATACTGTATCTAAGTGATTACGTACAATAATGATGAAATGGACTGATGCATCATACATGAACCAGAAGTGTGGTCTCAGCTGTAGAGGAATTTCTTCAAGAAGAACAGGTAAATCTTCCTGTAGGAAATTAATGTAAGAGTCACCTGTTAGTCGATGTGGGAGGTAATATGGACCAATTAAATGATCATCAAGTACCCCAAGCCATACATCTACTGAAAACTGATGCTGAAAATGAGCTTCAAAGATTCCATGTGGATTTTCCTCAGCCGAGAGGTGATTGTTATGGAAATTTCGTATACACTGTCGTCCAAAATTAACTTCGTCAGTAAACAAAACGCCATTTAAAAAATTAGGAATTTGAGCGATTTGATGAAGAATCCAATGGCAAAAAACTAGGCGCGGAAAAAAGTCTCTAAGTAGTAGAGCTTGCACACGTTGAATATGAAACAGATATAATTGCTGTTCTTTAAGAATTTTAAATACAGTGAAGTTGCTTACATTCAGTATGTTGGCAATTTTTCGAGTACTTGTTTCAGGTGACTCCGCAATTAACTCGAGAACGGCATCTTCTAGTTGCACAGTTCGTACTTCTCGAGGGCGCCCGCAGTCAGCCGTTTGTTTCTCAAATGTACCATTTTTGCGCAAACGTTGGTGAAGACGAGCAAATATTGTGTGATGGGGTACCCTACCTCCTGGATACAACCCAGCATACAATCGTCGAGCTTGCCGACCATTTCCATTACTTCGACCATAGACAAAATGCATGTCTGACAATTCCGCATTCGTATAATTTTCCATTCTTTTCGATAAAAGAAAAATTAATTGCTTATTATCATTTATGTTATAATAAACTAAAAGCTCAAAAATTGTGAAACTCTAATTTGACATTTCGTTGAAATATTCGTATTCAACAAAATGTTGACAGTAGCCTACTAGCATCGCTACTAGATTATGAATTAAAGTAATGACAAATACGCGTTAGATGTTTTTTATTTGGCGCCCCATACGAAAAAAAGGCAACAGAAATTTTTTGTCACAAATTGAACGAGAATTGCTAAAATAATTCTTTATTTGGAATATCTCAGTGGCGTACCGATTTTTTCTCAAAAAATTGAAATCATTACCGAAACGTCAATTAACACAAAATTTTCAATTGCATGTCAAAAAATGCGCAATAACAATCTCTTGAAACTCACCAAATTTCATTTACATATCTCGACCGGTTTCAGAGCAATAAATAAATAGTCGGTTTTTAAGAAAAACTTTATCTCGGAAAACCAAGCATTTGCTGACAAAAGTGATATAGCAAACTGTTATTATTTTTTCATGCAGAATCACCCCCTGAAGTTCGTCGCACTCATTCACTATCACCCTGTACATAGAATAATAAAGAAAATTAACAAAAATATGTATACTTATCAATGACAGCGGTAACTTTAACAGAAGATATATGTACTGATCAAATAAATATAAATGCAACAAAAATCATCTCAATTCTTTTGGGATTATTACAATATTGATCTCAATCAAGTGGAACTAGCTATGTCCACGCCTTTCTTCGTAACAATTTCTAGAATTAAATTTTTTCATTTAATGAAAAAGATATCGGGAGAACATATTATTTATTATTATTATCATGAACTTTATTAAATGTAACTACATATATGTCCATACTATTACAGAACTATTATTGTTGCAATCTTTCGAAAGTTCCTGAAGTATTCTGCTGATTTTTGCTTCTGCCTGAGCTTCGAAAAAAAATCATGTTCATATACAAGGTGTAATTTAACCCCTTGCACATCCGTGAATGACAAGTTTATGATGCCATTTTATAACAAATGACAATGGATAGAAATTCAAAAAAATACAAATTTCTTCAAATATTGGCAACCAGGAAACAGCGAAGGTTTCAAAATTCTTGTCGGGCTTATTAAGGACTTATCGTAAAAATTTCAAGGGAAAAATCTGTAAATTTTTTGATGGACTATCAATTTTTAGCGGTTGGGAAAAATGTTAGATTACACCCTGTATACAAATCGGTATGTAAAATAACCGATCCAAATCCCCCAGTCACGTAGCCAATTTGTTACACTTCTTTTGGTAATAGAAAAATTAAAAAACAACAAAACCTTTTGTATGGTAGGCATAATTAAGTCATCCATATGGCCTAATGATTCAATAAGAACAGCGCCTTGTGCTCCGTTATTATTATTATTAGCGGAGCAAGCAGATGCCCAAGTTTGTGGCTAATGGGGCTCGATCTACAAACAGAAAAAAAAAATCTTAATTATACATATTACCAGCAATGATTCAACTAGACTGCCACTCAGAAATTACCTTCTGGTTCCGAAATGACAGGTAATGTGAATTGGTTGCTGTACCTGAGAAATGATTATTTGTTACCGGGTACTAATCGTGATTCCAAGTTTTTTTCACTAAAATTTGGAACGTTCTCCTTCATTTCATTTGAATTGAATATCTCTCTTATATATATATATATATATATATATATATATATATATACACTGTGACACACTTGAGATGAAGACACCCCTGTATTTTAGTCATTTTTGAAAGCAGAGATTTGATTTTTGGTACAGACGTAGACCTTCATGGGCCGCACTTTTCGCAATACAGCCTTAATTAAACCCAGCCTACTGCGATCCTGCGAAAAGTGCAAATTCTCAATATTTTGCTTCGCGTTGGAGATACCGAAAAAAGTTATTTGAGAAAGTTGCTTAAAAATCGATTACCGCTTTTCAACGAAAAATTCAAATTTTGAATTTTTTTGTAGTTTTTGTAATTTTTTTTATGTCTGTTTTTCAATTAATGGTTTTGAATAAGAAGTTACGAAAACAATAAATTTGTCATGATGTAGAAATAAGAATAAAGAACCTAATATTCAAATTTTGATTATTAATTGTTACTAAAAAGCCACAGAGACGATAATATCGGTCAAAATTAAATGACAATTAATGAAAAACTAATTATTGATTCGAATTTGAACAGGAAATGAAATAAACACTAATATTTAGAGTCAGTTTCAAATATTGTCTCTCTCAACTGGTCCGCCCACAATTCTGATACATTTTTCAATTATTTTTCCATTATTATTGACCACTCTCCTAAGTTCTGGAATACTTATTTCACGGCAGGCTTGCCTCATTCTCTCACAAAGTTCTTGTCGATTTCGTGGCCTAGACTTGTGAACCTTATTCTTGACAGTTCCCCAGAAGTAAAAATCCATTGGTGTTATGTCAGGAGAGCGAGGAGGCCATTGTTCATATGGGCTATTTCTACCAATCCAACGTAATGGAAAATGTTCGTTTAACCACTTTCGAACCATCCAAGAATTATGAACGGAAGCTCCGTCTAGCTGAACGTACATCTCTTGTCGCACATTGAGGGGTAGATTTTCAATGATTTTCCATAATTCATTATCAAATAAATTCAATAGTCGTTCAGAGTTAATGGTATTATTGAAGAAAAATGGTCCAATTATTCTGTCTCCTAAGATACCTCACCATACATTAACATTTTGAGACTATTGTTCCTTACAGTTTATAACCCAGTGGGGATTTTAGGTAGACCAGTATCTGCAATTTTGAACAGATACTATTCCATTGGTAGTGAACATAGCCTCATCAGTGAACAACATTCTTCTTAGGAAATTTCTGTCATTCAGAATAAAAATTTGTTCAAATAAAAATTGAAAAGATATCTGCAAGAACATAGTTTCTACAGCGTCTCGGAATTTTTAAACGTGAAATATCATTTTTAACATGACCTTGAATTTTGTTTTCATGCTTTTAATTTTATATTTCTGTATTTTAAATTTATAAATTGTATTTGTATTTTGACGTATCCTATATCATGTATTTGATCGCACAGGATTCAATAAATTATTATTATTATTATTTGTATTTTATTTGGGAAATAAATTCTACTACGTCTCAATCAAATATTATTTAGACATGTTGAAAATAACTGAAAAATATTAGGAAAAGGAACCGAAATTATAGTAATTACCACGTCTCTGAAATTGAAAAATTACATATCTTGGCAAATTGATTGGCAAAATACATAATAAGCATAACGATATCGTTCTGGTAGAACATGATGATGATCATCATCATCATTGTGGAATACCCATTTGACCTATACATGTCTGTTAATGTAATAGCCAACTATATCGGTTTCACGGATATAAGGCTTTCCAAAACAAGATCTGATGATTACATTCCAAGAAACTGGCACTAATTAAGATGAATTCGGAAAAAAGTTGCAAAGACTAGTGTCAATTTTGTTCGCTATATGTTTTGGTCAAATAAATCGACAATATTTTAATTTTTCATGAATCTCTGATAAGCTCGTGAATTCGTATGTAAAAAATATTGTTATGTTCACCTACATGATACTTTATCGAGGGATACCATAATTTTTTGTCCGACTAGGCTCTAAAGCGATATCCGGGGAGAAGGCTGAAGTCAGGTGATCTAGCAGGACAGATGGTCATATCCAATACAACTAGCTAATTCATGTTGGAATTTTATATGAAAATGACCCAATACCCATGATATTTCTTCATCTAATTTTAAACAAGATCATCAATCCCAACGTTAAGGTAGGTAACACCTTGTTTATATAGTAGATAGATGTTTATTGACAACGTTATATAAAAGTTACATATGTGGAAGTGTGGACAATTTATATATATATATATATATATATAATAAGACAAATGAATCACATAAGCATAAAAAAAATTAATAATAGGAAAGACGAATTTGTGGATATATGTCATAAGTATATGAAGGAGAAATATATATATATATATATATATATATATATATATATATATATAGTATTACCGTTAGCCCGCATCATATGGGATATTTTTTATAATCAGTTTCCGCAAATTTAGAGTTCATGAAAAGTTTTTACTTTGGAAATAATGCAAAATGACGTTTACAATTCTTTTCTATCCAATGGCTACACCTGACAAACTTATTCAAAAAAATTACAAAAAGTTAGATATTATTTCTCAATATTTCGAAAAATATTATGACAGAAAGTTGTTTATTTTTCGGTTTTCTACTCACCTACCAAATTTTAACCAATTTGGATACATTTTTATTTTCGTTGTTTTTTTAATTCTTACTATTTTTCCGTTCCGTTCCGTTAAATCTGAGAATATCAGTTGGGATGTTAATCACTCACCTGCTGAAGATATTTTCTCTATTTTCAAAAAAAAAATTGCCAACAAAATTATGTCATAGTCGATGGTCAGCTGATCTCGATTCATGAAGACAAAATAAAAAACTCATTCTCTAGCAAAAAATAAAATAAAAAATGACATTTCATAGATAAATATAATTCAATTTATTTTATCTCCATAGGATACTCAGTGAGTTCAAATTCCAATTTCCATTTTCAATGGGTATCGTTTTTAGTGGCCGGAGTGCAAAATTCATAAATGGAAAAAAAGATCACCTGAACTTACCAAGTTTCAACAGAATCGGTTCACAGGTGTAAAATCAATTAATCATCCGCCATTTTTCTACCCTTACAGGTGTAATCATTTTCACATTCAAATAGGACCAACTTACAAGCATACCCTATACAATGAAAAAATAAATATCTAAATCGGATAACACAGTACAAAGTTATGCGTGGTAGAATTGGTTAGGAAGTAAACATTTCCCTACCCTTAGGAATGGATTTTTTTTCATCCTTAAAAAAAAGAATCATCAAAATCGTTGGTTAAAAAGTTGATGAGGTGATGGTGGAAATTTTGATCTCTTGGCAGTAGTGTGATCGAAGCCCACTGCCGAGATTATTTTCGAGGCGCTACGAGTGATTATGGATCCCATTATACTAGGTAGGTCCCCGTTACCTTAGCTCGAAAAAGTTTTCAGCGAATCGTCTGAGATTTTGTGAAGCAATCAAAGTAGCGATTCAAACTAATTTGGAACAAACACGATTCCAGTTGAGTAATTCTTTGACAATGTCAACACTCTGAGCAATACTAACACTTTCCGTTAAACAGTCATTACCCTCGATCGAGATAATTTTCTCCTTGATAGCAGAGAATTTCCTTTCCCGGGAAGCCAGTAATCATTATTGGGAAATAACAATTAATCTCAAGCGTGACGAGTCCATAATCAAATTTTCAGTGCTGCCTTTTACAGATAACTAAGCGATCTCAATTTGAAATTTAATTCAATTTTTTCTCGACGATATCCTTCTTGGGTGGTATTGGAAACCAATAAATCAGCGATTTGTGATTAATTCGTTCGAAAGTGTTAATTTTCTCAGAAAAAATGTGCTAGACGTGTACAACTCATCTTATGGTCAGCCATGTTAGGCTAGCGGTATACGCTTTGTTTTATACGTCAGGGAAGGTGAGTCTCAATTTTCCTAATGTAGGTATAGTTTTCCCAATATCAATTGCAGAAGCATAAAAAAGTCTTGCGGCGAAATCCTGTGAGCAGCAGTGGCGGAGATAACTAATTTTATTTAGATATTTTAAGATTTTAAAAATACTTCATAAATAATGAAAAATGAAAAAACATTAAAGACAAGCTTTTATTTATACAAATACATTAAGAAAGAAAAATAATTTCTTTCATTGTTTGATGTAGGTTATTATTATATCCTTAAACGTATTTCGATCGGCACACACCAAGACCACAGACGCTACTGGTTTTTAATCTTTCAGAGCTATTAAAACACAAATATAACGCGTGATCTATGACCTCCCATCGTATAGACACACCCGCAAGCATTGATGTCCGACTTGATTGGCCCAGACGAATCGGTTGTAGAATAGACAGCAGTCACTCAAGTCCACGTTGACTATCGGCTCTTTTGATCTACCGTTGGCCGACGGAGAATGTTTACGAGTAGTACACATTATTTTTCGTTCCGTTTCTTCGCATACACACGCTCGTGTTAGCGAAGTGAGTTTTTATTTGCTCCCTATAGCAACAGCTTCTGCAATTGATATTGGATGGACTATAATTAGATTGTGCACAGTCCGTATTTTTTATGTCGTACCACTATTGGCAGCTCCAAAACGGAAATGATACAGAGTTGGTTAAATTAGACAAAAGTTGCCTATTTTAGTGAACAATGCAACGATGTTTCCAAATCAAAAATATCACGAACCGTTTTCAAAATATACGGGAAAAACCGAAATGACCCGTTTTCTTTTCTTTGCGCTAGCGCTTCTACTTTTGGGAATATGGAAATGTGTTGAAGAAACTTTCTTCACTGTTTCGAATTTGCTTCGATGTGCTGGTGTGTTTCGATACGACGTTTCGTTTTTCGGGGGCCACCCTCAACTCAATTTTGTCGAATACGGACCTGTATTCTTCGATGAAAAATAAAGTAGAAATGGATCTTTTACATCCCTCAGTTTGTCCGATCTTTTCACTATCACGCCTGTGAAACATATTAAATATCTTGGGATCATTAAAGATAACCAACTCCAATTTCTAATGAATCGTTTCAAAGTCCTGAGAGATATGTTAAACAACAGAACACTTGAAACCTTATATTGAGCTCTTATTCACACTTATAACTTACGGAGAACTGACATGGGGATCAGCTGGAAAGACTACAATGAATAAACTGATATTAACACTAAAAAGAATCCTTAAGATAATTTTCAAAATAAAAAACAACTCAACCGACAGATGCTCTCTACCTCGAAACAAATATATTTGATCTAGTACAACTCTTTTTTATGCATACTAATATAAAACACAAACATCCGAGAATAGAACACGAATACAACATTCGAATCAAACATAAAAACTTTTCAATAAAAAATTAAACCGACGAAATACGGAACTGAAAAGTAAAAAATAAAATAAACCTTCTTAGCCTCAATAACTAAGCTCCTAAACTAATTTTGAGTCGGCGCCAAACAAACAAGCAAATGAATTAGGTAAGGCGTAAAATGATGGCATCGAGTTGCGATAATTTTTTTGAAGTAATTTAATGATCTTCGTTGATTGTTGGTTTGGCGCCGACTCAAAATCAGTTACTTACATTAGTTTAGGAGATTAGTTATTGAGACTAAGGAGGTTTATTTTATTTTTTACTTTTCAATTCCGTATTTCGTCTCTTTAATTTTTTGTTAAAAAGTTTTTATTTTTCAATTTTTTGTGGCTGAAATCTACTAATGACTACCTACTTGATTTTTTATTACTTCCAAAATACTTACCCACCTATTACTATTACTTCAACTATTACCAGTTAAATAATATGATTACCTACTTTTACTATTTGTGTAATATAAATTATTTTTGTTGTTCTGGTTAGTTTATTTCATTACTTTGTATATCATGCCATCCTCTCATAGAATATAATGATTGTGACGGATGTAGGGGAACAAAAATAATGACAATAGCGATCTGTCATTGTCAACTACATATGTGTGCCAATTATCCCCTATTTTTCTACCCGTAAGGGTAGATAATTCCATTCAAAATCCAAATATACTATGAGGTATATTTATTTTATTTATTTATTTTGTAATCAACAGAATAAATCCAATTACAGATTACAGATGATCACTGTTACATCGAAATTCTTAGAGATAGCCATATTACATGATTACTATTGTAAGACTACTTAAAAATAAAAACAAAAGCTTTGAGTGATTAGGATACATTTTGAATAATTTTAATCGAAAGAAAAGAAAATGAGAGAAGTAAGCAATGTGTCCAATCATCATTTGTATGAGATATTAACATAGCAGTTGAATAAACAGAAGAAATGTACTTGTTACATATACCCATCATAATTGTTCATGTAGCGAGGAAAGAAAAGATAAAAAGAGAAAAAAACAAGAACATAAAATGTTATTCATACAATGAAAAGTTAAGAGAATTCAGAAAATTCAGTATGTACTATTGGTGATAATGATAAACATATATATAAGTACTCAACATGGAAATAAAACTGATATCTTTCGCTTAAAACTAGAGGTTTCAAAAAAGATATCTACGTTGTATAGGTATTCGTTTGCTGTGAGACATAATCTATACAGGGGAGTTCGTAGGCCAAGATTGGAACGTGGAGTTGATAACCGGAATAATTCATTCATATTTCTCCTATTAAATATGAGGGACATAAAAATAAATCATACTTAGTAATTGCGTGCAATTGATTTGATTGTTGACCAGTTTATATAGAAATAGTATACTTGCAATTGTCCTTCTACTTTCAAGTTTTTTGAATTTGAATTCAGTGAGCAAAGTGTCATATGGGATATCAAAATAATAGATAGGTACCGTATTTTTTGAAATATAGATATCGGAGACATTTTTTTTGCACTTTTTCGATACTGTTTTTATGTTCTGAATACAAGGGAGACCAGATGATTGAAGCATATTCCAGAATACTTCTAACATAGACATTATAAAGATATATATAAGGGTGTTTTCTCTTTTGAAATGGCACAAGTTCCTTATAACGAAGCCCAGTGTTTTGTAAGCTCTGTTAACAAGTGTCTCGATGTGAGTGTTGCCACTGATATATACCCTATCTAATAAAAAAAAAGAGTCATCCAAATCGAAGAACCCAGTACAAAGTTATGCCTGATAGAATCGGTTAACGGACCAGAATTCAGAGGGTGAGTGATCAATATCCTCCATTTTGCTACGCTTAGGGGTGAATTTTATCTTTTAAATTCAAATGAGATTAACTTCGAAGTACACCCTATCCACTGAGTTTTTTTTATCGGAATCGAACGTCTCAGTAAAAAAATAAAAAATATATACGCGTCGACTAGAGAACCTCCTACTTTTCGGTTTCGTCTGTTAAAAATAACTTCAAAATGCCTTTCATGAATAAAGCTCTAGGACAAAAAAGTCACAGCTACCTCAGTCTAAAATTATTCAATAATCTACCAAATCAAATAAAAAGTTGAAAAAGTCAAAACGAACTCAAAAAACGATTGAATGACTACATAACCAGTATGCCACGTACAGAGATACATAAGCTAGTGTATTCCTAATTTCACAAACAAAAATAAACATTCCTGTTTTTATATACACCCCATGGTATAAAACCCTTTTTAAAATAATGTCTCTATATTATATCGTAAATGTATTTTTTATTCAAAGAACTGTAACTGTAAATATATATCAGTGTAAGTGTAACATATGTATATATCCATGTTGTGCAAACATGTCAGTGTTAAATATTTTTCTGTACTTGTGTTATTTCTCTACATAATATTTTACTTCCTGATTGTGATGTAATTTCCACAGTCACACACAAACTGGTAACAGATTATGTAACTTCTCTTGTTTATTAACTCAATTTTTAATTTGTGCCTCCATTTACCTGTAGAAGTTGATGAACTATATTATCGTTATTAGTATATTATAGAGGAAATCGAGAATAAGTGGAACAACTTCTGCTGTCATATCGTTAACAAATAGATCAAAAAGTAGCGGTCCCATATGGGAACCTTGAGGCACTTCAGACGTAACTCTAGCTGGAGAATCCATTGATTTTGACAAACTGGGATCTGTTGTGTAGATAGGATTTTATCCATTCAAGCAGGGTTCCATGTATACCGACCGATATTTTCCAGTTTGACAAATAATGTCTGATGATGAACTTTATCAAAAGCTTTGGATAAATCAGTACACACGGAGTCGATTCGATGCCTTTTGCTCATATCGTCAGTGATTTCTTGGGTGAAAGTTACAAGGCTAGTCAGGGTCGATCGGTTTTGAAAAAAGCCATGTTGAAAAATATTTCGTTTGTTATAATGGCTTCTGATAACTTTCCAGGTACCGATTTTTTTTTCATCACATCACATCAAAGTTCTTTGGAATGTGTGTTTTGCGCGTTTCTGTGGCGTATAATATGTTATAAAACCTAAGTATCAAAAAAACTCAAATTGTTCAAAAAAAAATGACAAAAAACTAGTCACCAAAGACACCCACCGGGAGTGTTTTTTGTTATACTTGAATGCCCAAAGTCTTCCTGCACACTATGATGAGATTTATAATTTAATTCTTGAGAGAAAACCCCCCTTTGTTTGCCTATCTGAGTCGCTACAGCATTCTATAACGGAAAACACTACTTGGTGGTGTGCCTATATAGATCTCTTATCGGTAATAATTGTACAGAATTTTTTAATTTCTTCGAAAATTGGTGCGAAGAAAAGTTATGTGACCAAAAAATGATGGTGGTGGATACTGGGGATTTTAATATAGATTGACAAAAGAGTGCTCCTGAAAATGATAGATTCAGAAACATGATAACTGACATGGGATGTAAAAATAAATAACTCATCCAACTGATAATGGGGGAAGTTTGATAGATTTGGTAATAACCAATGAACAATTTCTTATTGATGCAGTAGTTATAGAGACACCAAAAATATCAAGTCACAATAATATTATTTTGTATTTTGCTCAATGTTCTAATGGAAAAAATCTCTAAAAGTAGAAAGTAGAGGCCGTAATATAGATTTCCCTAAAAAGAATGAGAAACTATCAAAAATAAAATGGAACTACACTTTAATTGGCATGAATGAAAAATATAGAGATTACCGTTGTATGAGGTTTATGATGAAATAGCAACTAAAAAAACAATAAAAATGTATCCACATTATAGATAATGTTATGATGAAGAAGTGAGGGGAGCAACAAAAAACAGGGAACAGAAAATCTCAAAGACATTTACAAACAAAAAAGAAACATAGCAGTAAAAACTATGAGGATGAAAAAGCGAGAATATTACGAAAGAAAAGTTGAGGAACATAAAACAAACTCGGTTGAACTGTGGAGGGTAATGAAAAATATTTGCCCAAATAAAAATGAAAACCAGATAATAAGTGGAATAGAAATTAGTGATAATGAGATTATCAGTAATGAAAATGGTATGTCCAATAGGTTGAATAACTTCTTTGTGGGAAGTATCAAAAGTATGATAGATAATATTGAGCTAGCAGAAATTGACTTTCCAATTTCACCTAATTTAAATCTGGGTGTCGCTTATGATACTATAGAGAACGTCTCACTATTAGATTTTAGAGAATTGAGAGATATTGTTTTTTCATTGAAAAATAAGGGGAGTCCAGCTGAATGGAATGTTGCCTTTTTAAAGAATTGTTTCACTAACCTTGCAGAACCATTACTAAACCTCATTAATACTTCATTACTAACAGGGGAGGTACCAGATGACCTGAAGATTTCTAAAATCATTTCTGTTCCGAAAAAAGCAAACTCTAATGAAGCCTCGGATCTAAGACCAGTTAACATGTTGAGCGCAATTGAAAAAATAATTGAAAAAGCAGTCTATAACCAATTAGTAGATTATATTGAAAATAATAAACTGTTAAGTAAATACCAATCAGGGTTTAGAAATAAATATCGTTGTGAAACAGCAGTTCAGTGTGTACTTGATGATTGGAAAATATGCCTAGAAAAAAATTAGACTACTGTTGCAGTATTTTTGGATCTTCAGAGAGCTTTCGAAACAATACACAGGAATAGATTGTTACAAAAATTAGTAGCAGTAGGAATAGATGGAATAGTCTTGAAATGGTTGGAAAGCTTTTTGGAGAACAGAAAACAAAAGCTTAGGATAAATAATAAAGTATCAGATGAAATAGAATGTAATCAAGGAGTACCACAGGAAAGTGTACTGGGCCCTCTGTTGTTTCTGTTGTGTGTCAATGATTTGCCGGAGATAGTAGGTGAGAGCTCAGTTTATTTATTTGCAGATGATACACTGATTTATTTCTCATGTAATGATCACACGAAACTCACAGAAACCATCAACAAAACTTAAAAATATTTTTACAGTTGGTGTTGTGTTGATTATTCGAAGATCAATGTTGAGGAGACCAAGTACATGGTAATAAGTAAAGAAAAACATTCAGAAACTTCTGTAACCAACATTTTGAGATAATGTTAGGTCCTGATAAGGTGGAACGGGTCAACCAATTTAAATATCTTGGAGTTCATGTGGATAGGGGGTTACATTTCAAAGAACATGCCAACTTCATTATAAAGACGATAGCATTTAAAATACATTATTTATCTCGTTGTGCCCCATATTTGTCGAGGTGGACAAATTTTTTATTGTACAGTTCATTAGTGCTCCCTCATTTTACATATTGTTCTACAATTCTGTATCTACTGAAACAAAATGATTTAGCTCATTTACAGAAACTCCAAAATAGGGCCTTGCGCATAATTTCAAATTGCAAAAGACTAACACCAATAAGAGATATGTTAAAGCAACTAGAATAGTTACCAATTAATTCCTTTCTCCTCTACCAAACATTAATCCTGATTTTCAAAATAAGAAATAAAATTTCCCCAACATATTTACAAGAAAAAGTAATGTACAATGACCAAATCCACGGATACAATACAAGATTCTTGATAGCTATAATAATCTGCCAGAAGAGATCAAACGTTTAACATCTTTAACATCCTTCAAGACAAAGTTAAAACCATATTTTCTTAATCAATAAAACCTAGTAGCCACTTCCTCATTTTGTTTGTTTCGAGTTAATATTTAGTTAGGACAGGTATACAAATGTTTTAATATGTTTAAAGTATTTTGGGTATTCATTGAATATTTTTAAGAATTTGTATTGCGTATAGATGTACGGTGTGCAAATAGGTGTTGTAGTTGTGTATATGTATGTGTTGTATCTATATTTTAATTTTTTAAACTTAGTCTATATTAACCTGAAAGCATGGTATATCGTTCTCATTGTAACCATTGCAATGACTTGAAAATGTAAATTAGTAAATGGACTAAATAAAGGATTTATATATAATGATTCTATTGGAATGCCCAATTTATAAAAAGAGGGATGCACCGCCTACCTAATATCCCGTCCAGTTGAAAATTATGATCCACTCAGTTTCCCCAGACGCGTTGGTGGTCCAACTATCGATACACAAAATTGAAAGATTCCGTTTTCCAATACCAATGAAGTAGTCATGACTTTTTCAAATTATTATTCATACCGAGCGGGTACTGGAATCAAATTTCAAAGTAGGCGGAACAAATATGTAACGAATTTAATTTAAAAATCCCAAATGATAATTGAATGAGTGACTAATGACAGGTTATGGTTACACGTCTCGTACATGTTCTCGGGCTTGTAGAACTGTGAGAGTAGATCTGTCATCAATTTGAATAATTATTGTTCCTTATTTGGCGTGGAGGCTATTTTTTTCTTCGATGAGGATGTGCAGTGAATTGATGCATAGATGGGTCTACATCCACGTTATTTTTTAATTACCAATAATTCACTTCACACACCATGGACGAGTTTTCTTTCTCGATTCTATATCTGTTTATCTATACAGGGTGAGTCAGAATAAGACCGACAAACTCCGATTACAGATTCCTCATCTCATTTCGAAGTGAAAAGTTGCTATCAATGTATGCCCTAAATTGCATCCCCTCTGACAGACAGAGTGTCGAAAGTACGAAAAAAACCAAGATTTAATTTGTTTTCTCCAAAATTCCTGAAGGAAAAATTTGTAAACTTTGTACACTAATAAAGGTTTATCAACGTGCTAATTTGAAGTTATAATTTTTTATTTTCGTAAACCAGTGGCGTAGTTACGATGGTATGTGGTCATATGTTCCTTCATATTTTCTTGGGACAAGTGAATGGACAAATGAGCGTTTGACATCAGTTAGGCTCATCGATACTGAACCTAAAAGTCAAAACATTCCATGTGCCTAAAAGTGGAGGTTTCTGAGATAATTGAGAAAAACCGAAGTTATGTCCTTAGAAGAGACATAATTTCCTATGTGCAATAATCGCATAATGCTAATTTCTTACAACATATCGAAATATGTGTCAACCTCCTGATAATTTTTTTATGTTGAGAGAATCGGAAACATAGCACAGGTGAGTCAGAATGAGACCGATAACTCCATTTTTTCATTCATCATATTATTTGTTCGAATCGATGTCGAGCATTCACTGATATGTTACCATACTTTCTTGCAAATGATTGTTTTGACAAATCAACTGAAAAACTAATCCAACCTCAAATTCATAATACTCCACTTAGATAAGAGTTAAGGTCTTAAATAATTTTTGGGAGCAACTGAAAATAAGTACTCTCAATTTGTTTATGTGGAATATCATTATCAAAGCCATTTCTGATTGAATTATCTAGGAAAATATTTTCCAATCAACATGTTTTTGATGAAGAAAAACAATTATTGTGTATTAATGTCTACCTAAATGAAAGAAACGATTTAGTGGGTACACTATATAGAAACAAACAAGGCATTAAAGCACATGTTCAAATGGACCACCATTTTGTTCAATACACAATTGGTATCTCCGTATCATCGACTGTCGCACGCTTTGCAATATTCCTGGTGTATCCTGTATTAACGTACATGCTGCTAAAATCCTTGCCGTTAAATCTTCCACAGATTCTACAGGTGTTTTATACACTAGGGATTTGAGGTATCTCCACGAATAAGTCTAGTGAAGTTGAATCCGGAGAACGTGCAGGCCAATGTATGGGACCACGTCTACCTATCCACCGATCATGCAATGTTTGATCAAGAAATTGACGAACGATTCGTTGGAAATGGGCCGGTGCTCCGTCATATTGATACCACATCCTTTGACGAACCAATAAAACAAGTTCACGAAACACTCGGTGGTTCTGTCTATTCAAACGGGGAGGAACAAGATATAGTCCAACGATTTTCAATAATTCCTACCCAAAAATTCACTGATAACTTTTGTTGGTAGCCTTTCCGAAACATTCCATGCGGTTGATTTGTTGAAAATATAAACAGGATGTTCATAAAATCAGATGTAGTTCAATGTCCAGCGTGGCTTTAGCCGGGGAAGTAGTTGTTTTCTGTTAGACATTCACAAAAAAATAACTTCATTTCAATCCTGGATTTTTCAATTCACAGAAAAATCTTTCTATCAATATTCAATTGAGAATGTTTTCCTTTTCATTCCATGCGGATTTTGTTCATCCCATAAATGGCTGTTCCTACTATTGAAATATACATCTCTTGTGAAACATGCCTCATCCGTGAATAGAACCTATCTAGGAAAGTCGTTTGCTCCTTCATGCATCCTCAAAAACTATTGACAAAAAAATCTATCGTGTATGTTTTATATGTTGATCAGTGGTGTACTGAACAGCCTACCACAAACTAGCATGGAAGGCTCGACTTTTCAACTAGTTATCACGAATCGAACCGTACTATGTTTTCGATTCTCCCAACTTTAAAAAATGTTCAGGAGGTTGGCATATATTCCGATATGTTCTATGTATGTATGTATGTATGTATGTATGTATTATGCGATTATTGCACATAGGAAATTATGTCTCTACTAGGGACATATCTTCAGTTTTCCTCAATTATCTCAGAAACCTCCACTTTTAGGCACATGGAATATGACTTTTGGGTTGAGTGTCGATAAGCCGAACGCTCATTTGTCCATTCACTTGTCCCAAGAAAATATGAAGGAATATTGACCACATACCATCGTAACTATGCCACTGGTTTACGAAAATGAAAAATAATAACTTCAAACTAGCACGTTGATAAACCCTGATTAGTGTACCAAGTTTCGAATTTTTTCCTTTAGGAATTTTGGAAAAAACAAATTAAAACCAAATTTTTTTCGTACTTTCGACACCCTGTATCTCAGAGGGGATGTATTTTAGGACATACCTTGATGGCAACTTTTCACCTCGAAATGAGGTGGGGAATCTGTAGTCGGTGTTTGACGGTCTTATTCTGACTCACCCCGTATAGAGTGTAACATAAATATGATGCCACATTAAAACTAGAAATAATCCGGATTTTTTCAGTTGACGCAGAAGCTTGTATAAAAATCCTTCATTAAATTTTTATACTACCTGCTCTGTAGTATCATCTCCACCTGAATTAGCTATTATATAGCAAAATAAGTGTCGTGGATTTGTAAATCCAATTAGTGAAAATATTTTTTTTTTACCTTAATTGTAAAAAAAAATTGTAAAATTGTTTTTAACCGCTTTCTTAGTTGTTTGACCAACCCTCAGAAGTTAATGAAAACTTGTACGAGTTAAGATCACAGGGACCTTACCTTTTATAGTGGGATCCGAAACCACTCTTGGGACCTTGAAAAAAAATTTCACCAGCTGCGGGAATCGAACCCGTGCCAGGTGGAAACAGTTGACACAAGACCGACGCTGGTGCCACTGAGCCACAGGCCCCGTAAATAAAATGAAAATATAATGAATCGTCATAAACAGTGAGTACCAGAATACCGACGACCCCCCTCCCGTAACTTCTTTATTTATCATATTACAAAAAAATTGTGAAAACAGAAGTTTAAGGGCTTCATTTGAACTCTTTATTGGCTTGGTGGTTTTCTGTGATTATTGTATAATAATAACTACATACAGATGTCCAACTTCAAGGGATTTTGATATATTTCTGCAGACACTTATGTCAGTGTTAAACTTCATCACACAAAAAAATTAAAATATAATTTTTACTGGAGATTTTAATGTTAAAGATAAATAAGTACATGCCCTTATTAATCTATTCAGTTCATTTGGTTTTATTGTCCGTAATAATTCTCCAACCCGACTGGAAAACTGCTTGGATAACATTTCTATCAATTTTCCTTTTGATAATTGCATATTGCACACTTTCGATCCAAAACTGTCTGATCATGTTGGTTTGAATTTAAGCGTAAGTAACTGTAATCCTCCGGACTTAACTAAGAATATTTCTTACAGGCCAATTTCCGATATTGGTTTATTCCATATGAACAGATATCTTCAACTGACAGATTGGAGGTTTATCGATGATTCCTCTTTTGATATAGATGCCAAATTTTAATTTTTCTTTGATATAATATATCTGCTTTGGAATGTTCTTCCCAGTCAAGTCAAATTTTTTAAATAACAATAAAAACAATCTAAATTGGTACACAGAATATTCAAGGAAAATGCGAGAATCATTAAATTTTCTGCTAGATGCTCATAAGATTAAACCTTCTAACGACCTGAGAGAGCTTGTAAAGCACAAATGATAATTACATAAATCGCAACGGAAATCGACGAAACGCAATGTGGAATTTGATTAATATAAATAAAAACAAGAAGTCAGATAATTCGTCAGACATGATATCTTCTGATTATTTTGATAATTATTTCGGCCACATTGCTGAAAATTGAGAGTTATTTTATGAGTTCTGACGAAACAAGCCCAGCTAGGAAATTTATAATCAAGTTCTTGATATAATCCCAATAAAAATAAAACTGAAAGTAACGATGCTTATGATAATAACGTAAACATTCTTAACTGTATTGAATATATTATTCTCATTCCTCTCACCAAACTTATCAATCAATGTATCAGAAATAATGTTTCCCGAAGTTTCTTAAATGTTCAAAAGTGATACCCTTATTCAAAGGTAATTGCATTGACGACCTAACAAATAACAGACCTATATCTATTGTGCCAACATCTGCAAAAAAAATTGAGGTTGTTCTTAAAATTCAAATGACAACTTATTTTGAAAACTTTAATTTATTTAGTAGTTGTCAATTCGGCTTCAGGGCTAATTCATCGACAACCTCGGCAATGAATTCATTAATTAATGAAGGCTTTGAGACCAATGAACCGCACAATATTTTAGTTGAATAACTAAATTTTTTTAACTTTTCCGAAAGTAGCCAAAAAATGATTAGGTCCAAATTGACGGACATAACTCAATTCGTTCATTTTAAGGACGTCAGTTTAAGGCACTGTTCAAGGTCCGGTCCTATTTCTTATTCATGTTAATGACTCGCCAAATAGAGCTCCAACAGCAAATTTCACCCTTTTTGCTAACGACACCATATAAACCCATTCAAATAGCGGTTTTAGCATGTTGTTAACTGAGGCCCATAATAGTCCTTTTTTGACACAGTTTTGGCTGAATTATAATAAGTTAGTAAACAAGGAGGAGTCTGAGACATTGATTCTCAGTTTCAAACAACATAAAGAGCGTAACAATTCACTTCGCGTTGAATTTTTGGGTGTTCTCTTGGATGGTAAATTAACATGAGACGAACAAACTGTTTCTGTCTGCAGGAATATATCACGGTAAATCTTTTTACTACGCAACCTGCAATATGCAATATTGTTTGACACAGACAACATTATTAATGGCTTACCATGCACTCATCCAGTCTTAAATTTCCTTTGCTTTATTAGTGTGGGGCAAATGCCTCAACAGTTTTTTCCATGCAAAGGAAGGCTGTTAGATTCATTGCTGGATTGCCATATAGAGATGATTGTAGGGGTGCATTTGAACATTTTAAGATACTAACCCTGCCCTGTCCTTACATATTACAATGTCTTATGCACATAAAAACAAACTTTGAAAACTATAGAACAAATGAAAGTTTACATTCCTACACAACGCGTATATAACAAAGATATGATACATCAACACTATTTGCGACTTTCGGAAACGAGAAACGGGACAAGCTATTATGCAATCAAGTTCTTTAATGTTTTACCATATGATAAGTTATTAAGCGGTTCCTGGTAGATAGTTCTTGTCTACCGATTTTTCACAATTGACCCATTAACTCGTATGTCATAACTTATTTGTTGTTTTGTTAATTTTACACTGTATGCGTCATTTACAATTTTATGTTTCTTAATTTTTATCTGCTCACTGTATACATGGTGTCTCTGGACTCCCTCTTTTCCTCCCGGAAATGTATAGATGGGGTCAAAATATCACCAGTACTCCATATAACTTTTGTTCCTAAAAGCCTTGGTTACCAAGTTACGGGCCCTCAAAGTTACAAAATGAAAAATGTTTTTCTTTGATAACTTTCAAAGTGAATATTCAAAATCATCTAAATTTTGGTGATTGACTGAGCAAATGAATTTCTTCGATGAGCTTTCATGCAGGAGTCAGTTGTTCTGCTACAAAGTCAGGAACGGACTACCCCCAATGGTCCACACCCCAAAACTTTGAAATGACTGAGATTTGTCAATATGTTTCAACAGAACAAGGTTACCTGGACAATTTCCTGAATAGAAGTACTCTTGTGGAAAATCGATCGGAGCAACGATTTTTGATAAAAATGCATTTTTGTTCGACGACATCCAACCTGAGATGTCTACCATTATTCGAAAATATTGATTTGTAATGAAAATAGAAATGATAGGTACAATGTTCATAACGAATTTTTATCATGCAAACACGTTTACCTTACAAAACTCATGGTGTAAATAATAAATCGCAAGCCTCAAGAGCAAACAGAAATGCAAAATCCGCTACAAAAGCTGCTCGATATGACCCCCGTCTCTCTCAATACATTTTCTCAGTCGGCGCAAACACCCTCTCTGCACTTGAAATAGCATGCCAGGGTCGTTTCGTATGGCTTCACAATGTAATGTAATTCTATTCAACAAGGCATCTCTGGTGTGAATAGGTGTAGCGTGAACGAGGCTCTTTAGATGTCATCGCAGAAAGAAATCCAATGGATTTAAATCCGGAGACCGCGGTGGCCATGAATATGGCCCACCTCTACCAATCCATCCATTTGGGAAAATCTGGTTCAGATGGTCCCGCACAATCAAACTAAAATGAGGGGGAGCGCCATCATGCATAAACCACATATCTCTTCGGGTTTGCAATGGAACATGTTGCAAAAGCCCATTCAAATCGTTCTGAATGAACTCCAAATAACGTTCTCCATTCAATCGGTCATGTAGAACGAATGGTCCTATAAGATGGTTTCCTATGATACCAGCCCAAACATTCACGTTGAATTTCCGTTGGTGTTTGGTATGCAATATCCCATGGGGATTTTTTTCGGCCCATATGTGGAGATTATGAGAGTTGATTACTCCATCTCTACTGAAACCTGCTTCATCAGTGAATAAAACTTGAGTAATAAAAGTCATATCCTCTCTTTGCTTATCCAGGAACCAATTGCCATATTCCAGTCGTGCTGGAAAATCTTCAGGTGTCATGGCATGTAACTTCTGGATGTGATATGGGTGGAGCAGTTGTTCCCTAATTATTCTATGACTAGTGGACTTGGATGTATGGACCTGTTCTGATAGGTTTCTGATGCTCATTGAAGGATTGGGAAAATGCTCGGCATACAGACGACGGGCTTCTGCAGCATTACGAAATGCTCGTCCATACAATGCATGCATATCTGCATATTCGTTGACTGTAAACTGTTCGGCCATATCAAAACACTTCATACTGTCCTATTAGAATATTGACAATACAATGACAACGCACCACTCAACAAAACAAAATCGCATTCCAGTTGTCATTTTTTATCCACACTAATTTTATTTCTTTCTACAAGGTGTTTTTGTCAACATCTGTGGAAGAAATATAACATAAATTTATTCACCGGATATTTTTCACCTATTTATTCATGTGCAGCCGTTTTTGTAGTTTATTCGTTTCCTTTATATTAGTTATGTCTTCCGATGTGCGTTTTTTCAGCTAAATTTATCTCCGGGTTAAAGATTTTCTCCCATGAAATTATACTTATCAGTGAAACTCCTCAACATTTAAGCTGTGAATACGAATTTGCAACATCCAAATGTTGAGTTTCATGAGATTCAGATAACACCACACGAAACGTGCTTATTCCACGCGTACATACAAAATATGGACTGAATTCGATATTTCATAGTGGAGTAGCTTGTTAGTTCAAAAACACCACGAATCTACATAACTTGATATTTCATTTGAAAAAATATCTACATTGTGAATAAAACTTTCAACTAGGTACTGTACTTTATGTTTACGACTTTATTTTAGCATATTTTGTATTTTCCCTGTTATAAATGTTGTTGAATTAACGTTAGCATTAGTATTTCTACTGTGAAAATTTTTCATTCCAAATAATGGTGGACGATCGTGTTTGATGTCGTCGAGTAAAACTGCATTTTTATTAAGAATCGTTGCTCTGATCGACTTTCCACACGTGTACTTTTATCCAGAAAATTGTCTACGTAACCTTATTTTGTTGAAAACTATTGAAAAATTATCTGCCATTTCAAAGTTTTGGGGTGTGGACCATCGGGGGTAGTCCGTTCCTGACTTTGTAGCAAAACAACTGCATGAAAGCTCATCGAAGGAATTGATTTGTTCAGTCAATCACCAAAATGTAGATGATTTTCAATATTCACTTTGAAAGTTATCAAAGAAAAACATTTTTCATTCTGTAACTTTGAGGGCCCGTAACTTGATAACGAAGGCTTTTAGGAAAAAAAGTTATATGAAGTACTGGTGATATTTTGACCCCATCTATACATTCCCGAGAGGAAAAGAGGAAGTCCAGGGACACCCTGTATAATGAAAAATATAGTTTTACTATTGTTATTTTATTTTTGTATTTATTTTCTTCGTTTTTTAACTGACTTGTCAAAGCACAATTGTGTATATATGACCAATGAAGATTTATCGACCTATCTTGAAAGAGCGCAGTGGCTAGTTTTTTTTAATAAGAGTATATGTTTGAATTTTATCGATTTTACGTAACTCATAAAAACACTACAAATATTCAAATCAAAACTCTACTCTCCCGAATAGTGTGATAAGCACAATTATAACACAAGATACGGCACTAGTCTACAAATACCACCACATAGAACAACTTTTTTCGAAAATACTCCATCTTTTGCAGGCTTAATTATACAATAAATTGCCTGAAGAAATTGCGAGTGGAATAAATTGCAGTATATTCAAAAATATACTGAGAAAGCTTCTAGTCAGCAAATGTTACTATAAAGTTGAGGAATTTTTATTGAATGATCATGGTGCCTGAATGCCCTTATTCTACAAGTTTCTTTCCTTTGCCCTTATAATTCTGTCTTTCCCTGTTTGCAGAATATGACCTGTGATTATCTGTTTAAATATCATTAACCTCAATAATCTTAACTAGAGGTACTCTTATTAAATGATATATAATATTCCAAACGCCGCAAAAAGATATTAATAAACTTGCACTTAGTAAAATTTCCCGGCGAATTGTTTTCACAAAAGTATGTAAAATTTATGATCGATAAAATCGCCAGCACTTATATTATCTCCTCGAAAACCACATTACCATATGGTCGATGGGTCGCTATCGTGGAAGATAAGAAACTAGAGTGAATATAAAATATTCCCATCGCCCAGAAGAGAACGTACGATATTCCGAGAAATAATCATTATCACATTAAGATTTCATAACAGCTCCAATTTATATTGCTAACAGATTTCGAATGGCTGGCGTTATTTATGACCAGAAATTCTCTCAAGAGGCTATGAGAAAACCACAAAAAGTGAAACAGGCTATATATCACCTCGATAATTTATAATAGCGTACTCTCATTTGATTATTGAATTATAATTATAACGAAGGTAATATATTGCTTATCAAAACCGTAATTATTCACGGCAAATTACATGAGTTTTATGGGAGATTACTATCATTAAACAGATCTGATCCAGATTAAACATTAAAGAGTTCGAGATTCTGATCGAAATTAATGATATCCGAGACCCCCTGTTACGGTCGTAAAGTGAGAAACAGTGGCGGAGGATATTCAGCAAAGGGATCCTCTAAGACAAAACAATAACCAGTTTTTAAAGCGACCGACGCTGACGTACAGCAAGGATTAAACCTAGCAAAAAGTTTAAAAGTGGAAATAGACTCTATTCACAAATCAGGAGACATAAAAAGTATCGAAAATTATAGAGCTATTGCTATGACATCAAACATAGCCATGGTATTGAACATAACCAATTGAGAGAATTATCAACTCAAGAACTGAGAATTTTATCAAGAAATGATATTCTGAGTAAAATTGATTCACGAAAACCAGATCGACAGAAACGGCAATGTGTCAATTTGGCATGAATTCATGAGAAAAGGTGACTCCAAAAGTATTTGTAGCGTAGGCCACCCTACCCTCCTATCGAAATAGGAGAACTAGGAATTCAGAGGTCGAAGTATTGATCTTCTGCCATCGTATCTCTCAAACGTAATCAATATTCGAGATGGGAATGAATAGATAGATAGATAGATAAGCAACGTATTAATGGCATTTGTGCGATGAATACGTCTTTCGCTACTAGGGAGCTCCCCCATATTGTGATTGCGTAGCAAATTCTTGATTGTACCTGGGCGTGATAAAATAGGAGCAAACTAGGTTTATCCAAAACGCGTTTGCGGATTCTAATTTGGTAGCATTTGGAGTGTAGAGAGCTAGTCAGATTATTGCAATGTGATTTAAAGCTAAGATCGTTGTCGATTATTATACCTAAGAATTTGGAGGATGTACTATGTTCAAGAGGTGTGCCGCAGATGTTCAGGTCCAGGGAAGGTGGGTTGGTGTTTTGCCTAGTATGAAAAGTAGTAAAACTTGTTTTTGACGTATTGAGGAACAGAGAGTTGTTCATCAAACAGGGTGTACCTCAGGGCATTTTACTTGGCCCGTGCTATTTTTTCTGTTTCCAAACGATTTACCAAACTCCTTCTGGACAAACACAATAATTTTCGCGATTGACACTTATTTCTGTGTTGAACAAAAAACATGGATGACCTAATCAGTTTGCATATGAGGGACCTGTAGGAATATTTTTATGTTCATCATATTTTCTTTATTCTGATTTATTTGTTTCAATTTTCCATAAAATAGGTTCCGATTTTCCCAAATGATTTTTGTGATTTTGTCAATTTTTTCTGATATTATTGTTTGGTTTGTTCGACTGCTATCTTTACTCGTTTTCTTTAAATATATACCTCATCATCTACTCTCTTCTTTGTTTCTATTTGATTTTTTTTTTTTTTTTTGTCTATTTTTTTTTCTCTATTTTTTGATTTCTTTCTTTTTTTCTGTTTTTATATATATATATATATATATATATATATATATATATATATATATATATAGAGTGAGTCAGAAGTACTTTGACAAATTTCAGGAGGTGATTCCTCGCAATATTCTAATATGAATTGTCCAAATAAATATATGTCCGGAAACGCTTCGTTTCCAAGATACAGGGTGTTAAAGTTTTATTTCGTTTTTTTTAAATAACCTTCGAAATACCTTAATAAAACGAGAATTGGTATTGAGACGTTTTTTGTTTTTTTTTTAAATAACTTTCGAAATACCTTAATAAAACGAGAATTGGTATCAAGACGTTCTTTTGTTTGTTGAGGTGTCAAATTCGAACCTGATGTTAATATTGCTCTTACTCGTAGGGGGCGCCACCTACACGTCTTTTTCTTTTTTGAAGATTCATAACTTTTTTGAGATAGCACATTTTTCAGTAAAAAAATCAATTTTTCTATGATATCTACGTAAAAAAGCTACCCTTGTTACAAGTCGCTATAAGCAAACAATTTCTAGATATTTGGACTTGAAAATTTCAAGTCGATTATTTGATAATCGATGCGTGTTGAAGTTATTACCATTATTTTGCATTTTTCACAAGAATGCTTAGGAAATGAATTCGACGTTTAAGTAAGTCGTTTTGGTTTTCTGTAGGGGGCGCCGCCAACTCTATTTATTTTTACTCGTTTGAAATAGTTATTTTTGCAAATGGTGCAAAATCTGTATTTGATATAATAAAATTTGCATGAAATATCAACATTGTATTTCAAGAAATTTCGAATATGTAGAATAAAATGTAGGAAACTCAATTGTAGTCATTGAATCTCGTACCCGCTCAAAAATTATTGGTGTGTTTCTTATTGTTTCACAGGCGTCTTTTATTCGGTTTCTCTGATCTTCTTCGTTCGCTACTGGAGATTCATAAACTAGTGACTTCAAATGTCTCCGAAAATAAAAATCTAGCGGGTTTAGATCTGGGGACCTTGGTGCCCACGCCTGGTTAGGTTCTTCTACACCCCTACAGATCCATCGATTTGGATAGACAGTGTTAAGGAATTCCCTGGCTACAACTCTAAAATGGGCTGGAGCCCCATGATGCATAAACCACATGCGGATACGAATTTCTAATGGTACATTCTGAAGTAGTCCCGGCAATTCATTTTCTAAAAAGTCTCTGTAAGTTGCGCCATTCAGTAGGAACGGAAGAAAGAAAGGACTTATCAAGTAATTATCAATTATTGCCGCCCATACATTTACAGGAAATTGATACTGATAATGTCTTTCACTAACTGCGTGCGGATTTTCCAGAGCCCAAACATGGTTGTTATGAAAGTTTGTGAAAGCATTTCGGAAGAAGTTTGCTCGTCCGTGAAGAGTACATATCTTAAAAGTTGAGGATTTCCAGCCAATTTTTTCAAAAGCCACTGACACATAGTAATGCGTTGGGGAAAGTCTCGTGGCAAAAGAGCTTGTACCCTTTGAATATGGTATGGATAATTCTCCAAACTGTGGACTGAGTAGAATTGAGAGCTTCAGCAATTATTCTTGTACTTGTTTCTGGATTCTCCTCAAGAGCGTTCAAAACAGCTTCTTCCAATTCTGGTGTTCGGACTGCTCGTAGTCTTCCAATAATATCAGCTGCCCTCTTAAAGCTACCTGTTTCTGCCAAACGATGGTGGAGACTGGTAAATGTTGGAGCTGAAGGCAGTACTCGATTAGGAAATCGCTCCTGGTTAATACGTCTTGCTTCGCGCGCATTGCCATCCGCAAGGCCATAAACGAAATGCATATCGGCTAAATGAGCATTATTGTTTAAATAATAAATTTTTTCAAAATTAGTGTTTTAAAACTTACAGAAACTTTAACAAAACAACAAATCGTTTAACTGTCACATAATATGTAATTACCAAAACTACTTACTCAAACGTCAAATTCATTTCCTAAGCATTTTCGTGAAAAATGCCAAATGATGGTAATAACCTCAACACGCATCGATTATCAAATAATCGACTTGAAATTTTCAAGTCCAAATATCTAGAAAACGATTGCTTATAGCGACTTGTAAGTAACAGGGGTAGTTTTTTACATAGATATGATGGAGGAATTGGTTTTTCTACAGAAAAATGTGCTAGAAGTACGCTCAAAAAAGTTATGAGTCTTCAAAAAAGAAAAAGACGTGTAGGTGGCGCCCCCCTACAGTTTCGAATTTGACACCTCAAAAGACCACTCAATACCAATTTTCGTTCAATTGAGGTCAGTATTTCGAAAGTTATCTAAAAAAAACGAAAATAAAAATAAAACTTCACCCTGTATCTTGGAAACGAAGCCTTTCCGGACATATATTTATTTGAACAATTCATATTAGAATATTGTGAGGAATCACCTCCTGACGTTTGTCAAAGTACTTTTGAATCACCCTATATACTAAGGTCTAATTCTGTAATTGGAACGTTCGTTCTGTTGAATTACCTTAACACAAATAAATAAATAAATATAAACAATGAATAACCGAATTGGTTTAAATTATAACAATACTTAATGCTTTGTTGAAAATATAAACTGGATGTTCATAAAATCAGATGTGGAATCATCTGCGACTGGAATGTTTCCCTTTTCAATACTTAATGCATTTTTTTAAGATTTTTGGAGGCCCCGTTCATCCTTCTGCTGATTCAATCAGTGAAATCCTGCTTCATGTATTCCAAAATTACTGGACAATATAACAAATTCTGTAACATAAAACTCGTTTCTCACCTATCGTTCCGCCAATGTAGTGATCATACCGAAGAGCTCCTAACGGTAAAATATGAATTACTAACATTATTATAACCTTTCATACGCTGTAACCTTTGGAAATGCCTCAATTAGATGAGACATATCTAATCAACTTTTAGCGCGGGTTCAATTTCTCTGTGGTGGGAACTTTCTAAATCAAGTGGAATCTCACACTCATCCATCAGTAATGGAGCTGCGATTCTCTGTCGATGATGATTCGTGGAATACGAATCTGCAGATTCTGTAGGTTCAAGTTCAAACATTCTTCATTTTTTAATTGTCTTCTTTCTAACCATAATACATAATACTGATGCAAAAATTATAATCTATGCAAGCAATGGAATTTGAAATCGTTCATGGAAAAGCTGCGTTTTACACTGTAATATAATATCGATTGACATTCAATTTGTTCAACGAATATTGTACCCTACCTATTTATGTATTGTTACCACTATTGTATTTTTTTATTTATTCAAGCAACGTCGGCCTATTTCTGCTACCAAGGCTAAACTGAGAAGAGAATGAGTGATATTCTTTTTTGAACAAGCTATTCACGACTTCTGTAAATATATATCACAAGAAAATTTCCGTAATAAGAACTGAAATGCATAAAGCACACAAAGTCGTCTTCACAAAAGGTTCGATATAAATTGAAACACACTTGGTAGACCGACAGGCGAAAAACAACTACTTTCCTAGCAAATACCACGCAGAACGTTGAATGATATTCACCTGACACTCCATGCAAACTTCCATATAAATGGATATTGTTCGCAAATGTTTCTTTCTGATAAGCTCGATTATGTTTAAATTCATGTCGTGTCCGCCTAACAATCCGCATACTGGTTTCAGGCTTTGGCCCTCATCAGTACGGAGTAGTCACCAGCCAGAGATCCGGAGAGCTCTAGCCGATGCGGGACACAACATAAATAAAATCATCATCGAGCTTAAAACATCTTTAGGTGCGTCGGAAAAGATAATTTTTAACCATACATTCATCCTACCTCGACAGGATTCTAAATAAAAGTTTCCTTCTCAGTAGGAGTGGCTCAATTGCCCGACTGGCATATTTAATGAAAGAAAAAGCCATATGAAGGTTCAATATAAATTGAAACACAATTGGTAGACCGACAGGCGAAAAACAACTACTTTCCTAGCAAATACCACGCAGAACGTTGAATGATATTCACCTGACAATCCATGCAAACTTCCATATAGATAGATATTGTTCGCAAATGTTTCTTTCTGATAAGCTCGATTATGTTTAAATTCATGTCGTGTCCGCCTAACAATCCGCATACCGGTTTCAGGCTTTTTTGGCTAGGAAAGTAGTTGTTTTTCGCCTGTCGGTCTACCAATTGTGTTTCAATTTATATTGAACCTTTTGTGAAGACGATTCTGTGTGCTTTATGCATTTCATTTCTTATTTTCTCTCCCTTCATATGGTTTCTTTCATTAAATTTCCATAGTGTTTAGCTTAGTAATTGTGTAGATAACAAATATAAAAGCTTCATTAATATTTTTATTCCACATTTTGACATTTCCCAGTGAAATATATAACCGATTATTTCCCTCATTATTTTTGAGCCAATCAAGTGGCTGAAATTTCAGACAGAGAACAAATCAGATCAGTTTTATAGTGATGAAAGGTCTTCTCGCTGTTTTATACTACCAGAAGATTCGATATTTTTTTGCGATAATAAACTATACTTGGTCCTGTCAGAATTGAATGCCAACGCATTCAATACCTTCATAGGGAAATAGGAAATGCAAAATTGATGTAATGAGGGATTTTGAACTCACTACATACAGTGATTTGATATTAGAATTCAAATATACCTTTTTCAGCATGTTAGGACCTCAGTTTCTAAAGGAAGCAATAAATAATTTAATTGTGTCATTTTCAGTATATCAATGAAAGTCCCCGTAGAGCAGTGGTTAGTTCGTTAGTCAACCACGCGGTACGCTCAGGTTCGATCCCATACCAAGGAACTTTTTTTTTAATCGGTTTCAGATACAAACATATTTGATCTGATAGTGAAAAATTTATATTTATTTCAGGTTTTTGGGTGAATTCAAAAGCAGTGAATGATCATTTGTTGAATGAATCTGGAAAACGAAGCATTTAGAAACCGTAATTATTTTGAGCGATGAAACCCCTAGCCCTTATGATATTACCCACGACAATTCAACTCATGTATAAAAAATCGCATATGCCACAGTGCAATTGTCAGTTTGACAGCGACAACTTTTACAGCGACAAATCACTAGTGGTTTTTTCTCTTATTCATTTGTTTATCAATTATCGCGGCGTTGGTTGCCAAAATAAATAGTTTGACATGTTTGTCAACAACTTATTGAATTTCTAAGCACTAACAATGAGTCGATTCGGTGAGTCTACGAACGCCGAAATTAGTCAAATTGTTAATACCTGTGTGCCTACTAATACAGTTGCGACGCAATCATCAATCTGGCGACAATTTCCTACGTTTTGCGATGCAAAAAGATATAAATTTGAGCCAGATACTTCCATCGAGAAATTGAATGTAATATTGCAAGATTGGGCATTTGATATGCGAAAAGGTAACGGAGAAGACTACAAAGAAGCGGTAGTTGAAACAATTTGGAACACCACCGCTAAAATGCTACAAAGTAAATATCACAACGAATACAATATTGTATTTAACACTTTCACCGACGTTCAGTTTAATTCATCACGAGCTGCACGTAATGCCAAATGTAAAATCCTACAAGCAAAACCCGGAAAGAGAAAATCTAGTGCATCAACTCTTAATAAATCTGAAGTATTTCCAATGGCCAGATTATATGACGAAAATGAACCGGAAGGACTTCAAAAGAAATTATATCACATTTTGGCGTTTGAATTAGCTTGGCGCGGAGGAGAAGCAGCTTACTGCAGAACCACTTATTTCGTATCTGAAATTGAAAATAATGGAAAAGAAACTGGACGTATCGAGTATAATCCTCTATTTTCGAAAACGAGACAAGGCGGTAACAATTAGTTATGTGACAGCAAATGGCTTACGCCTAGTATTTTAGAGGAAGATATTGGCCCAATAAGTTTATTTAAAAAGTTAATGGAAAAACGAGACACTTTTATAACATTGGACAGAGTATTTCTTACACCAAATCCCTTTTGGAAGAAGAAAAATTCTAAAGGTTGGTATAAGAATGTGCCGATTGGAATTGATGAAATTTCTAAATGGACTAAATGCTCAGCACAACGTATTGGTATAGATGTCAAATGTGTCAAAATTACAAATCACTCAAATCGAGCGACAGCAGTTAGCGAATTAAGTAAAAGCGGAATTGAAGAACAAGCTCTAATAAAAATAACAGAACACAGCAATTTATCATCAATAAAACCATACTTACAAGTTGACAAAGAGTATCATTCGAGCATCATTCAATCAATTCGTTTGGAAAAAGGCAAAACTTCAACATCTACTACAGAAACGATTAGCTGTGGCACCCGCAGCGACATCACTGTTCCTAGTATGAATTTCAATAACTGCGTTTTTAATAAAAATGTGTTTATTTTTAATGTTTCATAAATTACGTTTGCATTGATATGTTTCTAAATTTCTCATTCATTAAATTGTCCTGCCGAATTACACTCGATGTTTGTATTGATATCAGGTAAATTTGTGTTGTTCTTATTCTAAACTGTTTCCATTAGCAATTTGACTCGAAAAACTGTCAACCTAATATAGTTGAGAGTTTTGCTCGTCTAATTGCTAGGCAACAGTTTCTCATTAAACAACCCAAATTTACCCGATAAAATACAAACCTCCCGTGCAATTATAAGTGAAAAAATCACTAGAAGGAAATACTTTTCCAGTGATGAGATTCAATCATGTGGAGATAAAATGTTAGCCCTTGAAAAACTTTCACTTCGAATACCCCAATACAATAGAGATTTTCAAAAAAAAAAAAAAAAACAACGAGCTCCTGTCGCCAAACCTGCATTCCTGGAGGGAAGATTGTCAACCTCTTGAAATAAAAAAAGAATTCTTGGAAAATAGTCTCAGAAATAAATAAAACACGACTATTAATAGGTAAAAAAAATCAATTGCCAGCGAATTTGATGGAAGCAAATGAATTACTTACTATTATGAATAAAATGGTCAATAAGAGAAGCCCTGGATACGATGAAGTCCTACCTTTCCTTCTGGAAAAATGTTTCCATCTGATTGTTGAACCATTTTGCGATATGGTCAATAAATCACTCGAAACTGGAGTGCTGAAATTTGCTTTTATAAAACCTTGCCTAAAAAAAGGCGATAAAGATCTTGACAATGCTTTCTGGAATTTTTGTTAGAGAAAAAACAAAATGGCGGCTCCAAGATGGCGGACGAGATTTGTGTTTATATTCCGATTCCATTCAAAATCGGTTACTGGGGGGTTTCTGGAATCGAAAATTATTAATTTTTTGTCTAAATTCATGAAATCAGAATGGCGGCCTCAAGATGGCTGACAATATTCGTGATTATGGTCTGATTTCATTCAAAACTGGTATGTGGGGTTTTTCAGGGTCGGAAATTATGAATTGTTTGTCAAAATTAACAAATTCGAAATGGCGGCTCCAAGATGGCTGACGAGTTTTATAATTATGGTCCGATTCGAATCAAAATGGTATGTGGGGGTTTTTTTGGGATCGGAAATTATGACTTTTTTGTCAAAATTCATAAATTCAAGATGACGGACGAGTTTTGTAGTTATAGTCCGATTCTATTCAGAATTGGTATGTGGGGGTCAAAATTCATAATTTCAAATTTGCTGGTGAACGAATATGGGTGAAGATAGTGAACGAATATGGGAATAGTCAGACATTAATGTTAAAATACAAATTTAGGATATAACGAAATAATTCATCCCAAGATAGACATAAAAACGTACATAAGATGAAAATAAAAACGTTCAATAATATGTTCATGAAAGTTAAAATACAGTACAAGTCTCTGGACTATCTCACATCATCGAATAATAAAAATCACGTATATCATAAATATATTTTTCAACCAAAAACAATTTGAATTTCCTTTTGAGAAGTAATAGGGAGTCACAAGACTTTATTTCCTTTGGAAGATTGAACATTTTTGGGCCAAATATATTAGGAGCGTATGAAGAAATATTCAGCTTCGTCTTTTGTATTCGAATGTCACTTTTATGTCGCGTATTATATTCGTGAATATCCATATTGAGGAGAAATGCATGTTTGTTCTGGAAAACGTATAAATATATTTCAAATATATAGAGACGAGGTACTGTCAGCATATTGAAAGATTTAATAATATTTTTGCATGGGCATTACGCAGGGTGGTAATATAGCTCCCCTATTATTTATTATATTTATAAATGATTTTGCTGAACTATCAGCCCCAAACATGAAAATAATAAACTATGCCGATTATAGTCAGTCCTGGTAACTACAGAAAATTCCTTTATTGGGGAACATACTTTTATTTTTTCTACACGATTAATTAGAACTGACTTCACCCATATATGGACTATTTTCAACAAAAAAAAGTGAATGCCAAATATAGCATTATATTCAACAAGACCGAACAAACCTCACATAAAAAAACTCTGAAGCACAAACAAGGCATAACGAAGAATTGGGAAAATTGGCATTTCTAGCTTTTGATTTAAAGATACCGATTTTCTCACCTGGAACTATCGATGAGATTAAAAATTCGTATTAAAAAACGCCTGGACCCAATCTAATATATTCGATCTTTATTAGCTCCTTATCTAACAATATCACGTTACTTCCTAATTTATACCCAATATTTTAATAGCTACCGATTAGTTGGGTCATTAATATAATGAATGACGTACCACGATAGTACAAGAATGTATGTCATTCTCTTCATGACCAATAAAACCTTCGATTTATTACGAGATATGCATCTCTCTATTATTTACGCGCTGAAAATTGAAAATTTTAATTGGAATAGGTGATTTACGTTATGATTTTCGAGAGATATGGGATGAATGCCTGGTATGTGATATACGATACGATATATTTCTTTGTGATCGGATACAGTTGTGCTTCCCACCCAACTATGACGAAAACGACGCACAAAATTAGACAGGAACAGAACGATTCGTTGAGTTTCAACATTTGTAAGCGACAACCAAGACCAAGGCGAGGTAGCGAATTTTTTGTAGACCCAAATAAAATGAATCGAATTCAAAAGTGCTTTGTACTGCAAAAATATGTGTTTTTCTTTACCCTATAACCTATCGATATCAAGGAAAAAATAGCAGACGGAAGAAGAATGAGAAAGACATGCCAAAAAATTGAAAATATTTTCTCAAAAGTTTTATTTTTCGCATATAACCGTTATTATTTAAGAATTTAACAGGTTCAAAATGTCTAAATCTTGAATATAGGAAATAATAGGGAACCATGAATCCAATTTTGCAACATTTTCCATCAGATAAAGTACCCTCATTAGATGATAAAATTTTATTTCAATCATATTAATAAGATATTCAGCAATTTGAAAAGGGAAACATTCTCAATTGAATATTGATAGAACGATTTTTCTGTGAATTGAAAAATCCACGATTAAATGAAGTTATTTTTTGTGAATGTCTTGAAAATGTGTTTCCCATTTCTTCCGGTCTTCCTGATGATCGTGGAAGCGTGAAATAGATTTTCGTCGACAAAAATGTATTGAAGACCTAGTGAATGCGATGTCTTTCCTGCGTCAATGTTACGAATGATTTCTGGTGAGTACTCTCGTTTGAAAACATTCTTCTTTGCCTCATTCATCTTTATGAGTTCTTAATTGAGACTGGAATAGAAAATCAAATAACTATCTGAATGAAACTGCAAATTTTCAATTTCAGATTTTTCCTTTTGAGTTAGGGCCTTTTCAGAATATCTATCAGATGTAGTTCAATGTCCAGCGTGGCTTTAGCCGGGGAAGTAGTTGTTTTCTGTTAGACATTCACAAAAAATAACTTCATTTTAATCGTGGATTTTTCAATTCACAGAAAAATCTTTCTATCAATATTAAATTGAGAATGTTTCCCTTTTCAACATGAATACCCCACAAGAGGTTATCTTGAAGATAGTGGCTAAAGTTTATCTTTCAGTCGCAGATGATTCCACATCTGATTTTATGAACATCCTGTTTATATTTTCAACAAATCAATATTCAGCAATGTTTCCAAACGCATGAGTTGAGTTGCAGTGCTTATCTTCTAAATGAATGAAAATCAAATCAATTATTTCCCTGTGAAATTCAAACTGACTCACATTCGGGTGCAAGAGAATGCAAAAATAAATATGAAAGATTTGTGTATTTTATCTATCTATCTTTAATTTCCAAGCTCTCTTTTTCTTTGGCCATACCACATCAGTTGTACTTCCTCAGTTTTTACTGTTATGGGTCCTATTTTCAGGTTTGTCAGTTATCTTTTTTCTATAGCTGTCATTATCCAAGTTCATATATCAACAAATTCGCTGCCAGTGCATTTTACGTTAGACAAATTATATCCGAGATTTGTTTATTAGGAAATATGTGTTTTTTTTCCTGCTTCATTTAATGTCGGCCTAGTTCTGCTACCAAGGCACACTCCTCCCAACCGGAAATTTCTGCCGAATCCTCTGTTGTTTCAGAGGTAGAGTTCTTTAACGAGCTCAACATCTATGAACATTAATTTCAATGTACCACGTTTAACGTCTAGATCCAATTTGACATTTCACTCAAATGTACCAAACTCTTCACCACTTTCACTCTCCCATTAACACAATGTGTAGACAAGCTAATGATTTATGTAATGTAGACATATTTTTCTTGAACATCAATCAATTTATAAGGCACTTACATGTGACTTTACCTAATTGATTTACTAACTTACCATTAGTATGAATTATGTACTTTCTGTAAATGTGTTCAACCTGCTGGATGTATAAATAAATAAATAAATGAATAAATAAATAAATGAACTCAGGACCGTCATCTTAACGGCATATCTATCGTGTTATCATGTTTTTTGGAACAAATCAGCAAATTTATGTGCAACCGCGTAAACGCGGGGCTGACACTGTCACTACCCGTGTAAACGCGGTTGTGGAGATTCTAGCTATTTTCTGGTAAAGTATTCCTGATGATGAAGTACAACGAAACATTTATTAATTGCATAAAAAGTAAAACAAAAATTATACAGGAGGTTTTACACTTTTCAGGATTTTTTACTGAATATAGACTCCTCAGGATCAACAAAAACCTATTCCTACTCATATGCCACGAGAAACAATGGATATCAAATAAATAATCTTTTCTCCAATAATATTGGATTCCTTTCAGGCTTATAGTACCAGTGTGTAATAGCAGTCCAATGAAAATTTTGAATTCGGCAACACTCGATGGTTTCCAAATCAAAATTCTTGATTGTCCGTTTTACCCCCTACTGCATAAATATTGCTCTGCCTCACAATAAGGCCATCGATAAGAAGAGAGTCACCCGCACAAATGCGGACGGGGCACTGGTTCCGCGCAACCGACCCCGCGTAAACTCGGGATTAGCAGCGAACGTGTTAATTATATTGGCGATACTACTTTCGTGAATATTGCTGTCTTTTGATAGTTTCTTCTTCCCCAGAAATGTGTTTTTGATAGTGTTGTACAATTTTCCTCCGGCTGTTACTCTCTCTTTCATTTCTTCCTCCGTTCTTACATCTTCTGATAGTGTCGCTCCCAAGAATTTAAATTTCTACGATTGACCTTACCATAGCTTTCGTGTGTTCTTTACTGATTTCCACGCTTATTTTTCCTAGCGCTTTTATAATTTTTCAATATTCTTGTTGACAATATTCCATCCCCGCTATAATAATCATGGTATTAGCTCGGATAACGGATTTTTCCCATTGTTCAGTAACCTATCTTGAACTGTTTTACCTCCTTTCTAGCCTTGACCAGCAAGTACTTTGAATAAAAGTGGGCTTGGAATACACCCTTACCTGATCCTTAAAGATGTTTGGAATATTGAAAGGGGAAACATTCTCAATTGAATATTGAATAGAAAGTTTATATTTCAGTCGCATATGATTCCACATCTGATTTTATGAACATCGTTTTCAATTTTCAAACTAATGTTTGAAATAATTTCGATCTAGAGCGCTGTATGCCTCTTGTCTCATCTTAGTATCTTTCATACAATTGTATATTTATCTTTTTTTTTTATTGACTTTTCTCTTATGAAAGTTGAATATTTGCCTCTCTGTTTTGTCGGAATCCGCACTGTGTATTTTCCAACGACTGTATAATTAATTATACTGAATAATATGAATACAAATCAATTGAGAGAGTTTTAGGAAATTATACCATTTAGCTTGAATATGTGTGTGATTTTAGATAAAATGTAGCAAAGAAACATACGTAATAATAAACGTTTATTGATAGGTAACGAACTGCAGATTTGTGTACAAAAGGCAAACATGGGTATACTATCCTTTATATGGATGAGGAAACCACCTCCCAATCAAAAAACATTTCAACAAAAAATAAAACCGACGAAAAGAGAAACTGAAATGCAAAAAAATAAACATTCTCATTAATAACTAATCTCCTGAACTATTGTATGTAGCTAATTTTGAGTCGGCGCCAAACAAACAACGAAAATCATTGAATTTCTTGAAAAAAAATATCAAAACGCAACTGCGCATCCTGCTTTACTTAATTCAATTGCTAAAAAAAATATACGCGTCTACTAGAGAACCTCCTCCTTTTTGATTTCGTCGGTTAAAAAAGTGATTATTATTTCCATATATTATACTTCTACAGAAATATACATTTGGGTGCTTCATTCTTTGTTACAAGCAAAATAGAAAATCCATTTTATTTTTCATGGTTCACGAATTTAGAACTGGAATTATCTGCAACTGGAAAATGAACTTCGATTGATATTGTTTTACTTTTTATTTCAAAACGAAGAATCAAATTGTTGGAAAAGTCTTCAAAATATCGCTATAATTATATTTCCAGAAATTTCTTCAGAAATGACTCCTGCAAAGGTAGTTTTCCATTCGAAAATTATTTAAAAAAAATCGTCTCGTTGTGGAAACACTTTGCGTCATCTGGTATATCATTTATGTATGTTGTTGTATTGTTGACAATTGCAATAGCCATTGGATGGTAGTAAGGGACCAATTATATCTATGTTAACATGCCCAAATCAAGATTCTGGTATATGGAATGGTTCAGAATATGTCAATTAACTTCAAATGTTTATAGGCCTAACAGTATTGAGTCCATTTTCAGTCTTATTAAATCAGGCTAGATATATTTTGTTTCATCATAAGCCCTAACCGGAAAAGCTATGAATTTCGGTGTATGTTCTCAATTGTACAGAAATATGAGATGGCAGAGTTTGTGTCGATGATGATCACATTCTGACATTCATAGACCGCACAGTTATGGATATCCAGATAAAAAATATATACTGGACCTCATGTGGTATGCGGGCTCCTATAGAATTCTTCAACAAAATGAACAAAGCAGGTATTTCATTTTCCTCGGGTATTTCTGTACGATTTGTGTGATTGCGTCGTTAGAAATTGCCATAAATAACCGAAGAAGATCCGTTAACGGATGATTAATAGACGGGGAATTTCATGTGTAATAATTCTCCGGATATCGAACTAAACACAAGTGCAAAGACTCGAGTTGCTCGTGATTCGTGACGCCAAATCGGGACCAGATATACTTACTTATAGCGGGTGATTCTGGGACACGTATTTTACAGGGTGTTATGTATTTGCAAAAAATTATATTATAATTACACGGTTCACTTTAGTATGTAGGGACATCTTGTCACTCAGTTTTCACCTTGTTCGCATAAGTGATTCACTCAAATATTAGTATACATTGTTCCCATGATAATATAGGTTGAAGCTTGGAATTCTTTGAATTTATAAAAAAAAATTAAAGTCATGATGACCAGCCATTAATGTTTTGGATTGATCTCTAACTGAATTTTCATCATTTGAAGTTTATTCATCAATATCCTTCAGTTATTTTGGATTATTGAGCTCAACAATATGTATACTAATGGTGACTGACTTCAAAACGCTGTCAGAAAACCTGTCATATTTCACGAAAATGCATTACATTTTGTGTTGGTTTTTCGTAAAATTGGAAACTGGTTCAATTTTCAAATGCTGAAAAGTTATATATTATATGTGCAAGAAGGAATGCCACAGAGGCAGTGAGAATATACGCTAACCGGTCTCCCGACAGAAGATTAGTCAGACAAAATATTCACTAGCTTAGCCATATCTCTGGCACAAAATGTATGTTTTAATGAACGGATGCAAACAAAAAAAAAACAACTACAGATGAGAATCATACTGTTGTAGTTCTAGGTTCTATTGGAACCACATAGTTCTATCAGAGGATTGTGATATTTAGAAATCATCAAAAAACAAATTCCATCCTTACAAAAAATATTTGGTTCAAGAACTACAGCCAGGTAATAATCTTCATGTTTTTTTGGTAACCATAATCTATTCCCATAGTTTGAAGATGGCTGTCCGCCCGTATTCATGATGATGATCAGTTTCTAAAGAACATATTATGGAGTGATGAAAGTCGTTTCTATAACAATGATATAATAAACAAACATAATTGTCACTTCTGTCTGACATGAACTCTCATTGGATTCAAGAAATGAGATATCAATCTGTGTGGGGAGCGAATGTTTGGTGTGGAAACATCGATGGTTATTTGATAGGACCTCAATTTTTCGAGGGAATTCTCACTGGAGAGAGGTACTTGCTTTTCCTCCAAATGAATTGCCAAATCTCTGAGAGAATTTACTAATACAAACTCAATGTGTGGTTTCAACAGGACGGGACATTTCCGCACAATACTAGAATAGGACCTAATATTTGGATTGAACTTTTAATAGGATTGGAAATAAGGGTCCAACACCATGACCAGCTCGAAGACCAGATTTGACTGGATTTTTTTGTGGGAGATATATAAGAGGACCCTTTGACATCGGAATCATCCACTTACCCCAAATATGGATATTCTCACCATCAAAGATAATTTATTATAGTTTTGTCTCAAAGTAGAGAGCCAAATAGTGTACATACATCCCGTACTGAATATCAGTTAAATTGCACAGAAATAATCTCACTTTTTTTTTCTTCTTCTTTCAATTTACTATTTACACTTTTTGACAAATCTTATCTCAATGTTTCTATTCTAGTCTTTTGTTCAAGGCAGAAGTATACTCTGTCTAGTATGGATTCCTATATTAGAGATTATAAAAATAATTTCGTTCCTAAATCCCAGGATAGAAATATCGGCGATAAGAGACATAAATCTCTAACATTCTCGATAGCCAGCCATAATTTAATCACAAATGAAAAATGTCTTATTCTTCAAGACAGGATGACTTCCAAAGTTGCTAATATTTTAGTTGCAGTAGATGTGTTGAGATGGCGTTAGCTCCATTCTGCTAATTCGATCCAAGCAAATGCTTTGGAAATTGATTGACATCAATTGTTTCAATCATGTAACGTAGACATTAATCATTAATGCTTTGCCTACCCTGTACTGATGAGGGGCAAACACCCCGAAACCAGTCTACAGGTGGTCAGCTTCAGTGAAGTGGTTGATCTTCAAAAGCTAATGGTTAGTGATCCAGTATCAATGTTTTGGTTGTGGTTTAGTTGAGATTGAGATCAATATGGATTGAAGAAAAAAACTGTTTTCTTGCCGACGTTTCGAATTAATTTAATTCATCCTCAGGGCTCTGTAACAATGGTTCCTCAAATAGTGAAATATGTTTTATTCTTTAATTATTATTATACTTGTCACGATGTATCATTGTACTTGTTAACTAGTTATGTTTTTTTTTATTAGAACAAAGTCGCATCCACCAACTGGTTATTAGCGACGGAACGTTTCATATGAAATTACATGTAACAATAAGAGGAGTAACAAAAAATTATACATTTACAGATTATAGAGTAAGCCTATGTCTTTCAGATAGTCCATCAGGTTGTTTGTTTTACAGGGTGGTCCTAAAATTAATGACATGTCATTTGGGATTTTGTGTGTTAGAAGATTCGCGCAAAATCTTGGACAGTCCACTAGAAAATGTTTCACACTCAGTTGCACATTGCAGTCTTCGCATATTGGCATGGCACTATGTTTTAACAAGTATTCATGTGTAAGTCTTGTGTGTCCTAGACGAAGGCGGTTTATTATCACTTGCGTGGATCTTTTGATTGAAATAGGTACTATCGGATTAATGTTTGGTTTGATCGTACGTAGTTTATTTTGTTACTGAATGGTCATATTTCAAGTGATAGACCGGCAAATGTTACCTTTTGCAGTGCCTCAGGGCAAAGTGTAATTGATCTGTGTTATTGTAATTCAAATAAACTTGACATTATCAACTTTCTCAGAGTGCTAGACGATCAATATTTATCCGATCATTTTCCTGTACATCTTCGTTTCAACCTACAAACAAATCGGCAATATTGATGGTCTAGTACTTGTACTCAATACACAAAACATGTTACTATTAGCAAACCTAGCGAAGTCCCTGATGAATATAATGAAGCTACGTTCGTTCATTATGAATGAATGACTGTGTAAATGTGGCTATTAGCTACAACGTAGAAATTTGTACAACTCTTTATTATACTTAGGATCCATATGGAATTACGCTCGCTTACTAGCCGAGCCCTTGTGAATAAAAATAATTGTATTTTTTTTAACCAATAAACTTATCTATCTATCTATCTATAGTTTATTTTGGGATGTATGCCACTCATTTTGCCACTTATCGAGTAAACACTTTTTGAAGTATGCTTTGACATCCGACGAGATACACTGTGTGTTTTTTTCGGCATTATCGCTAGTCACTGCTTGACGCGCACTTTTGTCTGCTTCTTCATTTCCCGGGATACCAACATGAGAGGGAAACTAGTTATGTTGAAATGTAAAAAAATGTAGTTATTTCCGAGTTAAAATCCTCAAAATTTAAAACCATAATCAGACGTGATAGATACACAGAAACGAAACCCAAAACGGGCACAATATTGCTTGTATACGAAAATGAAATACTGTGATAAGAAACTAAGATTGAAGAAACAATACATAAAAACCATACAGTAAATAAAGAAACAAAGATAATAGTGATGGTAATTCATCAGGGCATTTGATTAATCAGGTTGAAAAAGGCTGTGTTTAAATCATCAATGTCTCTCCTGGTGTTTACACTGTCAAGTTTGAAGATTTGAATCATTTCGCTCAAATTTTTTTTTTTTCGAAAGATATGGTTGAACATCTAGAACTACCGGGTTTGTGGTATCATTATTATGATTATTGTCTCTTACTGATGCAACGAGAGCAGTAGGATTGATAGTGTTTAGCTTTTCATAATCAGACATACGTTTATTTAAATACCTACCTGTTTGTCCAACATAACACATATTGCAGTCCTTACAGTTGATTTTGTAAATTACATTAGATTGTTACTCTAGTGGAGTTTTCTCTTTATGTTGTGAGAAAAAACGTTTTCCACTTGTGAATGTAATTTTTGTATGTTTGTTGTTCAGAACTCTTGCTATTCTTTCGGAAAGAATTGTTCATATGCTATTATAATGTTTTGTTTATAAATTATGGCATGCGATGGATGCTTCATCTTCATTCGATCAACCAAAGAAACTGGATAATTATTCTTTACTAAATATTGTTTTATCAGTTTTAAGTTTTCTTGTGGAGTTCTGGATTCGAAATAGAGAGCTCTAATTCTCAAATTCCCTAGGATATTGATTTTATGCTAAAAATTATGATGCGAGAAATATTTCAAAAATATCTCTAAGAAGCTAGGTTTATGGTACCTTCGGAATATTTTCGGTGGTTTTTATGATTTTAGTGTCAAGGAATGCGATACTTTATTATTTTCAACTTCCAAAGTGAATTTTAAATTACTGTGGAACTTTGGAATATATTTAGAATGCCGTCTTTTTTGTCTCTAGGGATGGCTGTGATTATATCATCAACATATCTTTTGAAGAAGGATAAGTTATTTAAACATTGTAGTTGTAGTTCTGAAATTACCAGGTCCGCACAAATAGGCGACATACTATTGCCCATCCCTAAACTATATATTTGTTTGTAAATCACTCCATTGAAATTAAAGTAACTTGATTCAACACAGAAATCAAAGGTCTTGATGAACATATTTTTTCTTCAATCCATATTGATCCCAATCCCAACCAAACCACAACGTAAAGAGGTGGTTAATGTTTATCCATTTCACAACATACATTTGCAAATTACCTCGTAGGACTTACGGATGAAACGATACCTCGTAGCGTTGTTATAACCTGTACAGGGTGTTATTTATTTAAAAACCACACACCTGCCTAGTCAATTGTTTTGACTGGGACTGTTGGAGAACCTAAAGACCCCACAACTGATCAGTCATTGTTAAACCCTGGATATATACAGAGTGTTATGGATTCACACACCACGCCTGTGAAACCAAGTGTTTGTCGAACCTCACTTTTACTTTTACCAATGAAACACTTTAGAAATCCCAATATAAGGATTTTACAAATACCGCCAAATGATGTATAACTACTTGTATTATTTGATATTCACTCTACTCAATACTAATTCTTTTTCACACAATTGACAGTACAAAAGCGTGTCTTAAAAAAAGTCTTTAGAGGTTCTATACTGAGGGTTGTGCAACTAAAAAAAATTGACAACGGGAATTTACTCGGAGAACGGCCTATCCAAGCATTTCAATCAGTATATGATTGAGGTTTGTTTTAACCTATGTACTCGGTCATATCTCAAGCTATAAAAAAATGAAATGATAATATAGTTGTGAATTTAAAAGATATAATTACGATCAAACTTCAAAACTTTACACAAATCCATCAATCAATAATTTCTTATAAAACCATTCCATATAAATTCACCAGAAAATATGAATGTAAAAATAGCAATAAAACCATAGCAGAAATTAGTAACATATCAGTTACAATGTTCTATAATTTTAAGGCAATGAACAATATATTTTCAATCAATTGTAGCAAAATCAAACGTAGCAATATATTTTAAAACTTATTTTTGTGATTTATCAATATATTCTAAAATTTTGTATTTATCAATGTACACGAATCTAAAACACCAAGGTCAATTATCTGGGTCAAAACAATTATCATTGTGATTGTTTTTTTTCTTTAAACATAATAGCAAAAGTTTTCAGTTATAATCATTGAATACTATTAATCATAGTATACATCTTTCTAGAACAAGCAACTATCAAAATCTAATGAAATGAAGAAATATTCATCAGATTAGTTGAATTAAACTTTAAGGAGTGTAGAGTATGAATGTGGGAGAATGTTCATTATATAAAGCCTGGTACACAATACCATCAAAGAGAAAACATATGTATTCTCACCCTGTATACATACACTTGGTACGAAGATCACTTCACTAAAATCATTTCCGTTATTTTAACTTGCAAATATTTTTATTCAAGTGATTTTCAGTTTAATCCTTAAAAATCCGTCAAGTATTTAATTATTTATTTACTTCTGGAGCAAATGATGAAATTCGGATGACTTCTTCTAACTACATATCAGTGTATGTAGTTCGACTCGTTTTCTTTGTAGCTACGATGTTGAAGTTGATTGGCTTCTTATAAACTGGTAAATAAACTCATCAGTGTGAGTTCTAATAACTGTACATTTTAAACTTGTTTGTATCTGAATATAACTTGAAGTACATTTAAAAGTTTTCATCTATCTGACTAAAACATGATCTGATCAAATTAACTCAATTTAAGATGCTATACGCATCATAAGTTGCATACTGAATTGAAAGTTATTTCCGAATGGAATGACTCTAATTGTTACAAAACGGTTTATATATCCTCGTATTCCCACATGCAGGAAATATTATATAATCCAGTATAACATACCAAGTTTGCTTTGTTTTATTTTTAAATATAATTAAACTGTCTCTCCTACTATGATGCAGCTGTGTCGCTTCTCTTTTAGGGTCGATTATAAATAGGTAATCTATTTTCTTATGAACTCATAGTTTACTGGAGTTCATAATTGGGTACGATTTTCTTTGCACATTTATTTTTAGGAACCCCTGTTTTTAAAATTCATGGCTTCCCACATGTAGTATATAATTATATTTTCGTCTCCAGCACAGATATATGGTGTTATTTTTATAATTTTTCGGTGCATTGAGTTCAACCAATAACTTTCACGTTATATGAAGTTATATATTAATACTGGATTTTTCCATAGTTTAAATGTGATCTTTCTAAATGAATATATTATTTCAAGACATTTTTCTTTTTCAAGCTCTATATGCAGGTTACAACAGCATAGGTATCGATACTTTTACTAGGTAGGGCATCGAAAAAAAAAGTATCGACACCTACTCGATAACGAATGAAATGTATCGATACCTAGTGGTATCGTATCAGTACTTGTAACAATTTGAGAAAAGTTAGGTTAACTTTCGTCATCGCGCATTCAAAAAATTTTGGTTCAATTGTAAAGGAGTGAAGTTGGCCAAGTTTGTTCTTGTAACTTTTATTCATGAACACGGCCATTGTAAAATGATTAGTTGTATTCACTCGGATCGCATGATAATTCACAGCAACTACCGCTAGATAACATAGAAAGGGAATTGATTACAATAAAACAATGGTGCGATTCCAATTCTTTAGTGATTAACATAAAAAAACGAATATAATCACATTTCGCTGCAACCTACCAGATATACCACTGGAGGATGAGAATATCCTCAACAAAACTGAGACACGTTTTCTTGGATTGATTATACAGTGCTAGTCAAAAGTCCCCTCCCCCTCTCGTATCTTTTGAACGGGTATACTTATAATAATGAAATTTGGAAGGTGGAAATAAACGGATGTAGGCTTCTCAACTGGTCATAACAGGTGACGCAATAGTCATAAATGACGTCATAAGGCCACTGTGACCAATAATTTTAAATGGGACCCTATGGCAAGTGACAGCTCGTTTGAAAGGTATTGAAAATACCTATTCAGTCATACCAATTTTGTTTGGGTTTCGGCTGATTTTGATTGATAAATTGAAGAAATACGAAAATTATAGTTTCGCATTTAATTAATAAAGACTTAAGAACCAGTTCTTATAATAAGTGTTCAAAATGTGCTCCATCTACTTCCTGGCAGTAATGCATCCTATTGCTAAACTCTTGTCGTACTCGTCCCAGTGTGTCAGCGGAAATTGCCCTACATTCTTCAACAATTCGTTGTTTCAGAATGGCAATACTGTCAGGTGCTGTAGCGTAAACCTTAGATTTCAAGTACCCCCATAGAAAAAAATCTAATGGTGTAAGGTCCGGTGACCGAGCTGGCCATTCGATCGAACCTCGTCGTCCAATCCATCTACCACGATATTCTTCATCTAGGTAACGTCTTACTGCACCGTAATAGTGTGCAGGAGCACCATCTTGTTGAAACGTTATTTCCAAGTTGTCGAATTCATCTGGATTATCTTCTAGAATTTCAAGAATTAACGCCTCAATATCATTTTGTAACATCTCCAGATACAATTCACCGGTTAAGTTAGCATTGAGAAAAAGAGGCCCAACTATGTGGTTTCTCAAAATACCTGCCCAAACATTTACTTTTTCTGGAAATTGAGTATGTTTTTCACGAAAGATGTGAGGATTTGTGTCACTCCAATACCTCACATTTTGAGTGTTAACATTTCCATTGAGAAAGAAAGTACTTTCGTCACTAAAACAAATTGTCTGTATGTAGTCTGGTTGTTGGTTCATTTTATTGGACATAGTTTCACAGAATTCTAGTCTTCGGTCGGGGTCATCATCTGAAAGTTGGTGCACCATTTTTAATTTGTATGGATGAAATTTGTTTTTAGCCAACACCCTATGTACTGTCCTTTGACTGACTTCACAGATAGACGCAACTTGGGCTGTAGAAGAAGTAGGGTTTACTACCATTTCTCCAATTATGTCAATTTTTTTGTCATCACTAATTGTTGGTCGACCAGATCGTTTGGCATCTTGAACACTACCTGATGCTTCAAACTTCCGAAGAAGCTCCCTCAAATAAACCCTCGATATGGGGCGATCGGGGTACCTCTCATTAAACAGTCGTTCCGCTGCATGGAAATTGTTTCTACATTCACCAATTATTAAGATAGCTGCTACTTTGTCGGCTACAGTACGTACCATTTTGCCTATGTAAACACTTAAACGTCTCGTTAAACAATAGCTTAGGTAAATTTTCAAGGTATAAACACTTTTGACAAGTAGAGAATTCAAAAACGTCAACCTTTTTGACAATTAACCAGAGGCGTACTTTAAAATCTTTATTAATTAAATGCGAAACTATAATTTTCGTATTTCTTCAATTTATCAATCAAAATCAGCCGAAACCCAAACAAAATTGGTATGACTGAATAGGTATTTTCAATACCTTTCAAACGAGCTGTCACTTGCCATAGGGTCCCATTTAAAATTATTGGTCACAGTGGCCTTGTGACGTCATTTATGACTATTGCGTGACCAGTTGAGAAGCCTACATCCGTTTATTTCCACCCTCCAAATTTCATTATTATAAGTATACCCGTTCAAAAGATACGAAGGGGGGAGGGGACTTTTGACTAGCACTGTAGACTCTAGACTGAAATTCGATTATCACATTAACAATCGCTGTGATAAGTTGTCCTCGGGATGCTACGCAATTCAAGTAATTTCGAAAGATTTGAGTAAAAACGCAGCCAGATCGGCGTACTTTGCTCTAATCGAATCTCATCTAAGGTATGGGATTGCATTTTGGGGCGCTTGCTGTTCTTACCAGCTCAAAAATGTATTTGTAATCCAAAAAAGAGCCTTGAGGTATATTGGCAAAAAAAGACCTAGAGACTCATGTAGAACGCTATTCATTGATCTCAGTATACTTACGGTAACATCTATATACATTCTAGAATCTGTCACCCTTATACATAAAAATAAAAATCTTGTAACAAATGATAATTCATATAACACTCGACAGAACAATAATTTCAGACTACCTAGACCATCTAATAATATGGTTAGAGATTCTATAATATACAATGGCATCAAAATGTATAATCATCTCCCCATAACCACTAGAGAGACTACATGTCTCAGGCGATTCAGAAGAGAGGTAAAAAAAATATTGATACAACAATCACTCTACGAGATAGATGAATTCTTCAACTTAAACCTTTAGATAGTCGCAGTTCCACATACTTGGGAGCTCATTCATAACCCTTGACGAACTTATATGACTATAACAAATTTTCTCAATAGCTCCATAATATGTAACATTGTCTTCATTCATTTACTTATTTTCACACATACTGAATTCTGTCCATTATTTAACCTTGCCTATTTACCACACTTTGTATCATTTGTATAATGTATATGTAAATGTATATGTATATGGCGTATCTTAGACAATATCTATCGATTTTTATATATTTTTTAATATTGTTACCCACCTATTTCGTTATAACCTAACTGTATCTGCATAATCTCAGATTATTTTTATAATTTTTACAAACCTATTACTCTGTACCTGAGCTTTGTCTTTAAGAATTTCATTCTTCGACAATAAAGCATATCACGATTGATTGATTCCCTAGTAGGACTTTGCACGTTTATCCATCTGATGTGATTCAACGTCCGTCGAAGCATTAGCCAGGGAAATAGTTGTTTTCCGATGGATATGCGACTGACATACATCTATTGTATAGGTTTTTGTAGTCAGCTGTCCTGAGGAATGAGACATTTTTCATTTATAATGAAATTATCTGATTTCCGAGGAATATATTGTCAAAGGAATTCACAACATGGTTTGATAAAAATTATTCAATTGCGATCTCGGACAAAATGGTGTGTATGCAGTTCTATCGCAGATAAAAAATTGTAACAAATTAAGAGTTATGGATGATCTAATTAATCTCTCTGAAAATACTAAATTTCTCGGAACTTTTGTAGATAGTGAATGGGAAGCAAATATTGTTTGTAAAAAGTTAGATAGCGGTTATTATGCCATTCTACAACTGAAAAATATGTTTGATATAACTCAACTGATCAATATTTATTATGCCATAATCTACTCCCATATCTCCTGTAATATCGACATCTGGGGCAGCTCCAGCAACTCCAACAGAATATTTATTCTACAGAAAAGAGTCATCAGACTCATTTTCAATCTAAAGATTAGAGATTCCTGTATGTACGACACTGTTTCCCAACATCATAACTATTACACTAGAAACGGAGATCTCATCAGGATCCCGACTCATAACACATCACTTTAAGAACAGTCCGTCATATACAGAAATTTAATTTTTCGACCATCTTCCAACTGATCTAAGGAAAATTCAAAATTGAAGAAATATCTGCAAGAAAACTGTTCCTACAGCATTTCTGAATTTTTAAACTCGAGATAAAATGTTAGTTCTGTGTGTGTATATATGACATTTATATTTTACTTTCGATTAGCTTTAAATTCGAGATAATATGTTAGTTCTATCTGTGTATATGTGACATTTATATTTTGTACTTTGGTATTTTGATTATTTGTCTACCTTTTTGTTTTCTTGACGTATCCTATATCATGTATTTGATCTTGAAGGATTCAATAAATTATTATTATTATCATTATGGCTGGCTAACAAGAATGTTACGGATTTCTGGTTCTTATTTCAGATCAATTTCTACAGTATGATCATTCCGTTTATAAAAAAATACTGTTTGGACCTCATGACTAAACATGTTCATACAGCGACAATGATCTTTTTTGCCATGGATTCCCGAATTCATTAATAATTTTATTCTTTCGCGCCCCACTAGTACCGCATAAGCGCGCTCCATTAAATCAAAACCCACTCTCGAGTGTACGCGAAGAAAAAATCCATTTATGCTCGCGGGCCACATAAACCCCTCATAAAAGATCTACGATGCGAATAGAAACATAAACACAGAGGTGTTGATAAGTTTATTCAATGGAAACAAGGCGAGAGCGCCCATGCAAATAAGGGCAATTCGTCAGTGTATTTTACACTCATTCGTTGCGAGAGTGGCAGGAATAATTTACACTGGCGGCGATAGCCATTTGTTACCATTCCGCGCGTTTTGTTCTTCGGATCTCCGCGCCGGTCGACTTGGGAATTTGATAGCCTATGGATTTTTGTAATCTTCTAAGAAACTAACAACAGAAAACATCAAGACAGATAGACGCACATACACACAGGCAGGAATAGAAGGTTAATAGACAGACAGACAGGCTGAAGTTTGTGTAATTTTTAACTGCTAGAGTTGTAGTTAACGAGATGCTATTTTCGACTTTCTTGAAAAAAATAATCATAAAAAAAAACTTTTTAAAGACAAGCTTTTACCCAAATGCCCTAAAAAGTCAAAAGTAATTGCTTTGGATGTGCGATTTCGGTTATTCCGTGAATTATAGATTCAAGAGCTTTTCAGTTCGAATACAAAAGCGACAAGCTTTTGATCCTATAACTAACGGAATAACCTAATTTTTTACTTTTTAGCGCATTTAAAAAAAAAAGGTGTTTTTATTAATTACTTTATTTTGTGCTTATTAGTAAGTACGCCTCAATCTATGCACTTTTTAACTGACGAAACCAAAAAGGAGGAGGTTCTCTAGTCGACGCGTATATTTTTTTTTGTATGTATGACCACGCATAACTTTTTATTGAGACGTCCGATTCCGAAAATTATTTCTTCACTGGGTAGGGTGTATTTCGAAGTTGGTCTCATTTGAATTTACAAGATGAAATACACCCCTAAGGGTAGCAAAATGAAGGATATTGATCACTCACCCTCTGAATTCTGGTCCGTTAACCGATTCTATCAGGCATACCGTTATACTGGGTTCTTCGATTTGGATGATTCTTTTTTTTATTAGGTAGGGTATACTTCATAGTTGATCATATTTGGATTTCGAATGGAATTATCCACCCTTACGGGTAGAAAAATAGGGGATAATTGATTTTTGGCACACATATGTAGTTGACAATGACAGATCGCTATTGTCATTATTTTTGTTCTTCTACATCCGTCACAATCATTATATTCTATGAGAGGATGGAATGATATATATTAGCACATTCACTTATTGGGCTGTACAAATAGTCTTCCCTTTTATAGTATAATGATATTAATTGCACTTCAAAGAAATAAAACACAAAGAATATGAAAAACCCATCCATGACAAAACACGTTGATAAATTGAAAACTGAGTTCTCTAGTTATTATCGAGAGTGAAAAAAATTTTGTTTCCTCAACTTCAAACAATTTTTGAGTTTTATCTTGAAGCATTCATGTATTTTTATATCTATCCCAAGTTCAATTCAATTAATAGATTTTTTGAACAGTGATTTTTTAAAATGAGATCAATTTATTGACCCTTCAATTGGAAATATTATTTCACAGACTTTTTGAAAGCTTCTTGATTTGACCAGGGGATCTGTGGGGAAGATACGAGGTCACTATTATACTTCTGGTAGAATTCACTCACTGTATGAAATAAACTAACCAGAACAACAAAAATAATTTATATTACAACAATAGTAAAAGTAGATAATCATATCCTTCAACTGGTGATAGTTGAAGTAAGGTGGGTAAGTAAGTATTTTGGAAGTAATCGAAAAACATGTAGGTCAGCCACAAAAAATTGAAAAATTAAAACTTTTTAATAAAAAATTAAACCGACGAAATACGGAAATGAAAAGTAAAAAATAAAATAAACCTTCTTAGTCTCAATAACTAAGCTCGTGAACTAATGTAAGTAACTAATTTTGAGTCGGCGCCAAACGAACAATCAACGAAGATCATTAAATTACTTTAAAAAAATTATCAGAATGTCACCGCGCAACTCGATGACATCATTTTACGCCTTACCAAAGTCATTTGCTAGTTTGTTTGGCGCCGACTCAAAATTAGTTACTTACTTAGTTTAGGAGCTTAGTTATTGAGAATGAGAAGGTTTATTTTTTACTTTTCAGTTCTGTATTTCGTCGATTTAATTTTTTGTTAAAAAGTTTTTATGTTAATGCATCGTCATTATGAGGCCTTTTCCTGTGAGATCTGAGCTATCTAGTTTTTCAATGAGGAGACCATATAAAGATTAACTCGTCCGCCATCCTGGAGCTGCCATCTTAAATTTATGAATTCTGACAAAAAATCAATAATCTCCGACTGAATTCATAATCACCGACCCCAAAAACCCCGACATACCAATTTTGAATAGAAACGGTCCATTATCACAAACCTAGTCCACCATCTTTGAGCAGCCATTTCGAATTTATGAATTCTGACAATAAATTCATAATCTCCAACCCCGAAAACCTCCTTATACCAACTTTGAATACAATCGGACCGTAATCACAGAGATCGTCCGACATCTTGAAGCCGCCATTTTGATTTTAATAATTTTGACAAAAATTCATAATCTTCGACCCCGAAAACCTCCACATACCAATTTTGAACAGAATCGGACCATAATCACAGAGATCGTCGGCCATCTTGGAGCTGCCATTTTTATTTCATGAATTTTGACAAAAATTCATAATTTTCGATTTCGAAATTCCCCACATACACAAATCTCGTCCGCCATCTTAGAGTCGCCATTTTGTCTTTTTCTCCAACAAAAATCCCATAATGCATTGTCACGCGAACTATGGACACCTGCCAAATTTAATGTTAATCGGGCTACTAGAAGTGGGTCAAACTTGCAAGATTTGATTACAGACAGGCAGACACGGGGACAGATAAAACTAAATAAAACCTTGTAAAGAAAGAAAAGAAGGCGCAGCGCAGTGTTTCTTGACCTATCCAAAGCCTTCGATTGTGCGAGTCATGAAATTCTGCTGCAGAAGCTTTTTCATTATGGCTTCCGGGGCACTTTAGATAATTCTAAAGCATTTGGGCATGTGGATGGGGACCCTGAACAGTTTTACAGCCCTGGTTGGGGATATTTGTGTGAAATTTGTAAACTCCCTGAACTTTGGACAGTTGTAGGAATGCATAATTTCTCTTCTTCGACTGGAACGGTTATTCTTGCGGGTATTCGAAAATAATTCATGACTGTTCAGAAACCTACCTCGGAAACCATCACGTATACCATCGGAATCCTTTGGTTTGTTAAAAACAAACTTCCTACATGCAACAAGTGTACAATGAAGTCACAGCGAGCCGCAAAAGAAATTATTCACATTCTAGTGGTCTAGCGCATTGCGAACCTGACAGCCGATACTAATTAAGATTAATTGCACTTTTCTGAATTAACGACCGCTATTGATTTTATTCGATGCGACTGATGCAAGTTCGCGGGACTCGCTTTGTATTGTTGTGTGTGCAAGGCGCTTTCCAGGAAATTGTGGTTTCCGGCGTAGGATGATGGGAGACATGGTCAATTTCTGTCATATTGAATGTAGATAAATCATACCTGTGGCCACACATATCCGTTTTGGTAGAGTAGAGCAGCGATTTCGTGAGTCTATCCTGTCGTTTCTTTTGGCGTAAAACCAGGTCAAACATGTAAGGTTCCTTTGAGTATGTCACAGGGCATACGAAATCTTATTTTACGACATTTTTTGTGGTCTCAAGCTTTTTAAATCGATAAAAGTGACCAAATTGTATTTTTTTAGTTTTTTTTTGTTTCCACCGCCATATTTTCAAAACTATTAATGGTACCGATTTTTTTGCGTCAAATTAAAGCACACTGTAGCACTTTTACCAGTATAAACGGTTTGGGCACAATTTGCACTTTCATTTCTCTAAAAATCAGATGAATAAAAATATATATTTTATCTATTGAAATTTTCACCAACCGATAAACTTTTTTATTTTTGAAAATATTTGCATACATACAGCAAAGAAAATAAAGCCTAATAATCATAAAACTTTTTGAAATATTTTTTTTCAACTATTGGCATTTGTACCCAGCATGTAGGTATATACATTTTTATAAATATACTTCTTTATCGATTGCCTGAAATTACGCGATACCTGAAAATAACAAGTTTGGGTTTTCCACTATTTTAACAACTTAAAAAAAGGGTATACCCCAAAAATATGTACTTTAGTAGTGTATGAACCCTTCATTCCAAATTCAGATAATTCATGGATCTTTCATTTCAAATATAGATAGTGTATGGATCCTTTATTTCAGTTTTAGTTGGAAGTGGGTCGTATCTCAAGAACGAAAAGAGTTAGAGTAATTCCGCGAACGGCATTCGATTCAGAATGGTTTATTTAGTATATGCTCATAACTTCAAGGCGATTCTCCGAAAAAAAATATTTTTCGAAAAAATCGCACAAGGGGTCTTCCCCTCCCCTCAAATTCACCAAAAAACCGAAATCGTGCGATCGCCATTAGGTTAGAAGCAGAATGTAGAAATCATCATGGAGATTCAAAATATATGTACTCTAGTAGTGTATGAACCCTTCATTTCAAATATAGGTAGTGTATGGATCCTTTATTTTAGTTTTATTTGGAAATGGGTCGTATCTCAAGAACTAAAAGAGTTAGAGTACTTCTGCGAACGGCATTCGATTCAGAATGGTTGATTTAGTATATGCTCATAATTTCAAGGCGATTCTCAGAAAAAAAAAGATTTTTCGCAAAAATTGCACAAGGGGTATACCCCTAAAATTCATCAAAAAAAACGAAATCGTTCGATCGCCATCAGGTTAGGAGCAGAATGTAGAAATCATCATGGAGATTCCAAAAATATGTACTCCAGTAGGGTATGAACCGTTCATTCCAAATTTATATAATTTATGGATCTTTCCTTTCAAATATAGGTAGTGTATGGATCCTTTATTTCAGTTTTAGTTGGAAATGGGTGATATCTCAAGAACGAAAAGAGTTAGAGTAATTCCGCGAACGGCATTCGATTCAGAATGGTTGATTTAGTATATGCTCATAATTTCAAGGCGATTCTCAGAAAAAAAAGATTTTTCGAAAAAATCGCACAATCCCCTCAAATTCACCAAAAAACCGAAAGCGTGCGATTGCCATTAGGTTAGAGGCAGAATGTAGAAATCATCATGGAGATTCAAAAAATATGTACTCTAGTAGTGTATGAACCCTTCATTTCAAATATAGGTAGTGTATGGATCCTTTATTTTAGTTTTAGTTGGATGTGGGTCGTATCTCAAGAACGAAAAGAGTTAGAGTAATTCCGCGAACGGCATTCGATTCAGATTGGTTGGTATATGCTCATAATTTCAAGGCGATTCTCAGAAAAAAAAAACTCGAAAAAATCGAACAAGGGGTATACCCCTAAAATTCACCAAGAAAACGAAATCGTCCGATCGCCATCAGGTTAGAAGCAGAATGTAGAAATCATCATGGAAATTCCAAAAATATGTACTTCAGTAGTGTATGAACCCTTCATTCCAAATTTAGAATATTTATTGATCTTTCATTTCAAATATAGGCGTGTATAGATCCTTTATTTTAGTTTCAGTTGGAAGTGGATCGTATTTCAAGATCGAAAAGAGTAGAGTAATTCCGCGAACGGCATTCGATTCAGAATGGTTGATTTAGTATATGCTCATAATTTCAAGGCAATTCTCAGAAAAAAATTTTTTTCCAAAAAAATCGCACAAGGGGTATACCCCTAAAATTCACCAAAGCAACGAAATCGTCCGATCGCCATTAGGTTAGAAGCAGAATGTAGAAATCATCATGGAGATTCAAAAAATATGTACTTCAGTAGTGTATGAAGCCTTTATTCCAAATTCAGATAATTTATGGATCTTTAATTTCAAATATAAGTAGTGTATGGATCCTTTATTTCAGTTTTATTTGGAAATGGGTCGTATCTCAAGAACTAAAAGAGTTAAAGTAATTCCACGAACGGCATTCGATTCAGAATGGTTGATTTAGTATATGCTCATAATTTCAAGGCGATTCTCAGAAAAAAAAAAGATTTTTCGAATGAATCGCACAAGGGGTGTACCCCTAAAATTCATCAAAAAAAACGAAATCGTTCGATCGCCATCAGGTTAGAAGCAGAATGTAGAAATCATCATGGATATTCCAAAAATATGTACTTCAGTAGTGTATGAACCCTTCATTCCAAATTTATATAGTTTGTGGATCTTTCCTTTCAAATATAGGTAGTGTATGGATCCTTCATTTCAGTTTCAGTTGGAAATGGGTGATATCTCAAGAACGAAAAGAGTAAGAGTAATTCCGCGAACGGCATTCGATTCAGAATGGTTGATTTAGTATATGCTCACAATTTCAAGGCGATTCTCAGAAGAAGAGAAAAATCTCGAAAAAATCGCACAATTATGTACTTTTCTCTGATATTATATCAATATGAAAACGCAAGATGAAATGTTTTTTTTACTGATATGTCAATTTTTATTGATGTTTATTTTACAGTGTGATTCTGAGAGGGTAGCTTAGCTACTACAGTAAAAACGGAAACAATGAATTACATGGCCAATTTGGTACAAAATGCAAACAGAAAATGAATTGTAAAAAATAAAATAAATATAATTCGGGCGTGAACATGCCCCCAGCCTGGAAAGATAAAAGTCTTTAAAAAATCTTCACTCAAGTTCTGTTGATTGGTAATGGACCAATGGGGTAAACTGCTCTTCGTAATATGCTTTCTTACAATATTTGAATTCGTTAGTATGCATAGTTTTCGAAATAACGGATTATTTTATTCTTGGAAAATTTCGAATTTTCTCCCCTGACTAGTGATCAAAAAAACTTAAGATTTGTTGCTCACATGAAATATATCATTGATCATCTCAATTCGACAATAATTTCCACTAGTTTGACTCAACATCAACTTTATTATATCCCGCAATTCTCTTGTATGTAAAATGGCCTGTATCCCTGTCCAACCACTTAGCTAAATCAATTTCAAATCAAAACATTCGTCTTGTGCTTCCATCTCCCTCTACTACATTATATGAAACACGAAATCGTTACAAGTTGGCCAATGTTCAGATGTTCTGACGGCCAGGAAACATGGTCATATACATGCTTCTTGTTGGTACGCGGCAGGAGACTTTATGGCGGCTAGGGCTCCATAAAATCTCGGAAATATGAGTGCATTGTGCTCGACTATATTTCGTTAAATAAAATGATTAATTTGAGGTGTATTTCATTTGAAATGATGTTTATTTGGTCTAAAAACTATCAAAGATCTGTTTTCAATTGAAAAAAGTCAATTCACATTCAATAAATTCTGAAAAAAGAACTTACGAAAAGTCTTTTCAAAAAATATCTTCACACAAAAATTGAGCACCAATATTCAGCCTACCAATTTACCCAAATAAATGTTTCGACTATTAGGAAATTTGGGGGTTAGCAAGCTTTATCATCGAAACCAATTTCAAGTTTTTATGTCGGTATCCGTTTCATTTTTTTTTTTTTATGTTCTGGTTCCCACGAAAAGGGATATCCTGTAATGTTCAGAGAACATCGTGGGAACCAAGGGAAAGAAGGTAGGAGTTGGTGTTCTTCTTAAATAACTGGAGGTTGTATGCCTCGGGGAACACCTCCCTAGGCAATGAGTTCCAAAGCCTCGCTGTTCGTTGGATGAACGAGTCTTTGGAAAGTGATGTTCTGCAGGTCTCCAAAGTGACCACGAAGTGGTGTGATGACTGAACTTGACGGGTTAGTCTCGAAGAGGCTGCCAAAGCAGGAACGATTGTTGATATTTCAGAAGAGCATCGCCCATGAAAATATCTATAAAATAGAGACAAATCGCCAACTTTTCTACGGTGTTCCAGACAAGTGAGTGAGTTTGTAAGCGAGGCATCACCGACGAGACGAATTGCCCTTTTTTGGACAGAATCCAATAGCCTCAGGATATGTTTAGGTGCCGCGCTCCAAATATGGGAACAGTATTCCAGGACAGGTCGGATCTGTGCCTTATAGATCATAAGCAGCTGAGTGGGGGTGAAATAGCTCTTGGCACGAAACAAATAACCAAGTTTTTGGGATGCACTTTTGGCAATGGACCTCACGTGATTTTCCCAGGAAAGGTTATTGCTGATAGTAATACCAAGCATCGATATGGATGACTTCAGTGGTATGGTTACTCCTGACAAAGTTATGTTAGGCACAGTGAGATCGGCTTTTTTAGAGAAAAGACATGCTTGTGTTTTGTTTGCATTGAATTCTACCAAGTTATTAGATCCCCACTCGAGAATTGTTGCTAAGTCCATATTTATATTATTAACATTTCTTCCTCGTTCATTTCTGGTTTCCCGGGCTGATATAGGGGCCCTGGAAGAGAAAGCGGTATGGAGGGTACTATCATCGGCAAAGCTGTGTACTGGACATGAAGTTGCTTTCAACAGGTCGTTGATGTGAAGTAGAAATAGTGTTGGTGCGAGAATAGATCCTTGCGGAACACCAGCATTTATGAGTGGAGTGTCAGATGAAACTCCATCGACCACTACATGGAGAGACCTGTTTGAGAGAAAACTAGCAAGCAGAGAACACAGCTGAGGGGGCAAGCCATAAGACGGTCAGATGAAACTCCAATCGAAATACATGAGGTCCTGTGCCAACTCGATCGAACGCCTTGGAGTATCCAATGCCACAGCTAAAGTTTCTCCATACTATTCAATAGATAGCTGCCATATATGTGAGACGTAAGCGACCAGGTCACCAGTTGATCTCTGATGGCGGAAGCCAATGAACAGTCGAAGTAGATTTCAATAGAAATAGTAACGCTAAATCAAATTGCCGATCATGGTCTCCAGAACTCAAAAATACCATTAGTTCAAATATGTATATATTATATATATATATATATATATATATATATATATATATATATATAATATATATATACATATATATATATATATATAAATATTATACCATTAGTTCAAATATTTATATATATATATATATATATATATACAGGGTCCTGCAACAGTGGCGCGGTGTTCCATTCTCTATTTAGAACACAGATGGGAATCTATATTTCTATAATATTACCTTGTTGCTCGAGCTCGACAAAATAAAAAAATTGTCGGTCACACATGGTGTTCAATTTTTTCTGGGCGGATCCCAATTGTGTTTTTTTAAAGGGCAACCTATATTTCTCATCGCTTTTTCGGTTTCTACATAGAGAATAAAAGATACTTTATCTATATCTTCACTTCGAAAATATTGACGGTTTTCGAGATTTCCAGCATGACAGGTTTTTTTCCCAATATTCGTCGCTCTGAATATTTAAAATTATAAAGTTGTGCCAAGTCCACTAGAAATTTTTTTCTGGTCAAATATTCTACATTGGTAACTCTCTCGAACTATGTATCTGAAATCGACCTGTGATATACAGGGTATGAAAAACAGTTTGCCACATATTGTAAATAAAAATTTGCAGAATCTTCCTTATATTTAAATGGAACACCCTGTATATTATCGATCCATAAGAAGCGCCAACAAAGGCTCTACAAATGTCATCAAGTACTCCCTAAGGTTAAGTTTACTAGTTTTTCTTAAAACAGCTCTTTTTTTCGAAAAATGGAAGTATTCGTATTTCTTTGCTATAATCTGAATGAACGACTTTTTTCAAAGCGAAATCCATTTGATGGCTGATAAGAATATACGAAAGATATCTTGTTTCAATTATGTACATTACAAGAAAAATGTATTCTAAATGGATAATAATTTTTTTCATTGGATGCAGAATTTTACACATGAATCGTGCAATATCAAACCAAACACGATTAAATGAAAAATCATTATGAATATTACTAATATTTTTTTTTCATGTTATGATGTATATTCATGAATATTAAAGTCAGAGCTTAAGTTTTAGATATTCAAATTGTCAACTGGCAAACTACAAAAGGGAAAGTTTAATGAAGGTTGATGATGAAACTTCCATAAAATATGTTCAATTCCATTTTCTTGAATGCAGAGCTGAAGTCTATGTTTGAAAGACTGTTCTACCCTGCGCAAGACAGCTGGTGTAATGCTGCGAAAAGCATTCGTTATTCTAAGTCGCATATTTTCGGAGGAACTTGGTGGCCCGACGAAAACCATATTTTTTATGTATCCCTATAAGAAAAAATCCAGTTTTGTTAAATCTGGTGATCTAGCGGGCCACCTGACAGGCCCAATCCGTCCTATCCATTTATTGGGAAATACTTCATTTAAATGATCTCTCACTCCTGCCTTATATTGAGCAGGAGCGCCATCATGTTGTAACCACATTCTGATGCGAAGGTCAAGAGGAATATCTTCTAACAAACCTTCGTAAGAAATTGAGATACATTGTTCCATTCAGATGTCCCTAAAAAAGTATGGACCAATTACATATTCTCCAATGATGCCTCCCAGACATTTATCGACCACCTATGTTGATAATCCACCTGTCTCAATAAGTGAGAATTTTCTGGCGAATAATAATGGTAATTATGTCGATTCACAAATCCATTTTTATGGAATGTCGATTCATCCGACCATAAAATGTTATTGAAAAAATATTCGTTTCGACGAATTTCTCCCATAGCCCAATTGCAAAATCTCACTCTTTTCTCAAAATCGGCATACAGTAGTTCTTGATGTAATTGAACGTGGTATGGATGAAAGCGATGTTTCTTCAAAATTCGTTGCACTGATCACTCACTTATATCCACTATTTCACCAATTTGTCGTTGACTCCTACAAGGATCTTCTTCAACAGCAAGAAGAACTTGCAATTCATTATCTTCATTAGTAGCTGGCTTGATGCGCTCATGTTTAGAAAAATTGATACTTCCAGTTTCAACAAATCGTGTCAGGACCTTTCGGAAAGATCTTTTATCTGGATGCCTTCTATCTGGATACCGTTGAGAATAAATTCTACTTGCCAATAAACAATTCTTTTCTGATTAACCTACAATTTTTGAAAAAACATTCTGATGAAATTATATCGAAAGTTCAACTTCCCGATTCACTAAAGATTTCAATACTTATTTGCAGGCAAATATTTTGATCTGTCATTTGCCAGACTACTTGATTTCCAATAAATATTTTATTCGCTGAAAGGTTGTTTTAGACAAAGAATATGGCACAAATTTCGAGATTATTGAAATTATTGTAAATATTCAAGAACGTACATTCTGTGGTGTAATTCACAACTTGTTCATCTAGCTACAGGTAATAAATGTTTTACAAACATAACATAATCTCGATCACAGCCGTCAAATATGGATTTCACAGTAAAAAAATCATTGATATTATGGCGAAGAAATAGAAATAATTGTCATTTTTCGAATAAATTTTTTTTTAAAGAAAAACTATAGGACATCTTATGATGTACATAATTGAAACAAGATATCTTTTGTATATTCTATCAGTAGTCAAATGGATTTTGCTTTGAAAAAAGTCGTTCATTGAGATTATAGCGAAGAAATATGAATACTTGCCATTTTTCGAAAAAAATAACTGTTTTAAAAAAAACTAGTAAACTTAACCATAGGGAATACTCGCTGACATTTGTAGAGCCTTTGTTGGTGCTTCTTATGGATCGATAATATACAGGGTGTTCCATTCAAAATAAGGAAGATTCTGCAAATTTTTATTTACAATTTGTGGCAAGCTGTATGTCGACCAACACCAACACTTTCTGTTCACCAGTACAAATTATCACTCTTCACACTCTTTTTAAAAACACATTTTCCAATTCTAACCTATGATACATATTTATATAGAACTGTTGAAAATTCACATCTACCAATTTTCTGTCCTCAAATTTGATATTTTTATGATTTCCAATGAAAATAGTTTGACATTTGTTTGTCATGTTTCCTTGTGAATCAAAATTAGCATACAGGATGTTCTTGCTTGTAGATTATTTTTGTTTCTTTGAATTCTAACATTTTATTTGTGGATTTCAATTTCTATACTTTTATAGACTGTGAAAATCAAATGGATTGTTGGAAACATAATGATGATAATATAAAAGCTCCACTGCTGAACTCTTGGATCATCTGCCTTGACTATAAGATGGTCGAAGGTTTCAGAGATGCAAAGTACACAGAAAAATTGTAAAAACAATCATACCAGGTATTCATGTAATGTATAAATATCATTATATCAAATTAAACATATTTTTCATATCATAACTATATATATATATATATATATATATATATATATATATATATATATATATATATATATATATAAATATATATATATATAACGACATTTTGCATAAAAATACTTCCCACCAATGTTTCCGAAATATTTCATTCATTTATTTATTCAATAATACATCCAGCAGGCTGATGCCCGTTTAGAAGTTCATATAATTATAAAACAGTTGTTAATTGTAGTATCGTAATATAATATAATTAAGGTGATATGATTAAATGACCCTGACATCACATGACTAATTCTGCAAGACACTAGAGAGTTGAAATTTAAATTCATGTAAAGATAGAAAAAGTATATCGATACACTGCAAGTTATTATAACAACGACACACAGTTGTGAGGGGACAATGAAAATGATGTTGAGAGTTTGGTACATCTATGCGAAATGTTATATAAGATCTCGATACAGTTCGAGGTACATTGAAATCAATCAGAGAAAGTGAGGAGGACGAGTCAATATGATTATGAATAATTTCATTTCATCTCATGTTGTTTTCTAAGAGAAACCAAATTGAATTCATTCAGTAATAAGTGTCATGTTTATTATAGAACGCAAAGTTTAGAGATTTTCTTTGCACATTTTCGATAGCCTCAATAGATTTTGAATGGCAGTGATTGCACACTACGCTGCAATAATTCAATTTGCTCTCAACTGAGGAAACGTAGATTCAGCGCAAAGCATCAAATGATTTGAATTCCCTACATGAACGGATCAAGAATCCTAATGACTTGATAGCTTTACTTATAATATTCTCTATATGATTGGAAGAAGTTAATTTCTAAGTCTTTGAATTGGAACTCGCGACAAATAAGTGGTATTCAAGTGATAGTCAAATGAAATAGGGGTTGATTTTCGTGTGAAAGTAATATTTTTACATTTATTAGTGTTTGAGGAAAGTTTATTATTGGTGAACCAATCATTAATTGTCGCAAGATCCCGTTGTGGCAGTTCACAATCATCGATCGATTTAATTTCTCTGGAGTAGTAGTAGAAAAGTAGTTTATTATATTTTATATATGATCACAAATATCATTAATAAAAAGTAGAAACAGTAAGGGCCCCAAATTTGAACCTTGTGGCACTCCAGAAGTTGCTGTGAAAATAAATGATTTCACTCCATCATATTCAACAATTGATTGCCTGTTCGATGAATACCAATGTAGGAGCAACTGCATTTTGGACGATATTCCGAAACGTGGTAATTATTTCAGCAATTGCTTATGTGATACACGGTCAAATGCCTTGCTGAAATCCGTATATTCTATATCAACCTGATTTCTGCAATCTAGAGCATTGGATACATACTGAGTGAGAGTTCACAGATTTGTTGCTGCGCTACGAGATTTAACGAAACCATGTTGTTAATCGGAGAGAGATGTCCTTTCGAGATCAAAGATTGAATCGAACATGGGTAGAAAAAAGTGTGGAAAACTTTGAAGGAAATACATTTTCGTTATGAAAAAATTCAAAGCAGAAAATCACTTTTAATAGAGAAAGACGAAATCATCTACTGGCGACGACGATATTTAAGGGCAGTTTGACAGTTTCGAAGGGAAAACAGGAATATCTATTACATGGACGAAACTTGGTTAAATGGAGGATATACCGTTGGTGAAATATGGCAGGATAAAAATATAAAATGCGCGAGGCTAGCTTTCATGAAATGATGGTCCACTGAAATAAAAGCACCCTCGGGAAAAGTTAAAAGAATAATAATTACTCACATTGGTATCGAAAATGGATTTGTCGATGGTGGCTTACTAGCATTTCAATCAAAATGAACTGGAGATTATCATGAAGACATGAACGCTGATGTTTTTGAAGAATATTTCCAGCAAATGCTAGATCTTATTCGTCCTGGGTCTGTTATATTCATGGATAATGCCAGCTACCACTCAAGAAAATCCGAAAAAATTACAAAAAAATCACATCGTTCATTGGCTTACTTTAAATAAAAAGCCTTTTCATAAAGATATGCTGAAAAAGGAGCTACTGGACATTGTAAAGTTGAATAAACCTCTTTGAACGAAGTTTGTTGTCGACAAAATCGCTTCAAAACGGAATATAACGGTACTCCATCGGACTACTCGGAATATGATATTTAAAATTCAAAATTTTTATTGTAAATAGTAGATTTTTTTATAAATATCAATATTCATTCCAATTTATCTATTTTCATATTATTCTAATAAAAGACCTCTAGTTACGACGCTGTCACATTAATTTCATTGACGAAACTCCTCTTTCTATTGTTATGTGAATTAAGGTGACCCTAATTCAGGACCGATTCGTGTTGTGTACGTCTTGAATAACCGTTAAGTTGTCCACCCTGTTTAATGGGTTCTGTCATTGCTAATTTCACATTTTATCACTCTCTCACATTAGGTAACAGAGTATAGCACTGTATGCAAATAACTCTGAGAACAGCAAAAAATCATCGTATGGCACCAATTCTGGTTTGTTACATCACCTATTGATGGGAACACCGAATGTGGTTAGAATATTTTTCAACACCTTGATATGATTTTCATGTCCGAGTTTTATTATCTGATCAATTAAGAGCGGACCACATTTCGATAAATCGCGTGATTCCACGTCAATTATGCTAATTTATAAACGGATTGAACTATATTTTACCCGTATTTGGTCATCTCCAACATCTAATTATTATTTTATGCAAATGCAATTGTTTCGAATTCCGAAAAAGGATCATTTAGCAGATTCGGTAAATAGTTATAATAGAAGAATTTATCTTAATTGCTGGACTTGGTGATGTGTTATTCAAATTTCTAATGTATTCTCGATGATAATGCTCGATTTGACCTCTAGCCTAGCGTGACTAAATCAGGTTAGTTCCAAATTTTCCATGAAATGAAGGAATTTATGGGGTTTCCGATAAATTGAGTGGGACCAGTATTCAAATGCAGAGCATTATTGACATGAAATTGAATATTTTAAGGATTATTTACTTTTACTATTCAGGAAAACGCAGTATTTCGACAAAACCAATCAAATCCGTTTTATAATGATGACAAGTCTTCTTGCTGTTTTATATTGACTATTTCACTCATTATTTTGAACTGGCTAAAATTTCCTACGGCAAACCAATCAGATCAGTTTTATAATGATAAATCTCGCTGTCAAATTATATGTCAACGCATTCAAAAACTATAAAGAAACAGAAAATGTAAAATTTATTAAATAACCGATTTTGAGCACACTACACACAGTGATTTGATATTGGAAATAAAATATACCTTTTCATCCCGTTGAATGAACCTGGGATTGGCAAGTAAGGCCATGAATGATTCGATTGCAGTATATTCAGAAAATCACGAAAGGTTGTGGTGGAGTTGTGGTTAGGTTTCAATTCTCCCACGTGGGAGGCTCGGGTTATATTCCTGTTAATGATTTTTTTACACGCTTTATATTAGCTTCACTTGTATGTTTGTTTGTTTGTTTGTTTGTTTGTAACCGACTCCTTTGGGCGCGAATGATTTGAAATTTGGCAGGTGTACATAATTCCGGTGACAATGCATTAAGAAAGTTTTGTGTGAAGAAAAAACAAAATGGCGGCTCCAATATGGCGTACGAGTTTTGTGAATATGGTTTGATTCGCTTCAAATTTGGTATCTGAGGGTTTTCGTGGTCGTAAATTATGATTCTTTTGTCAAAATTGAAAAATTCAAGATGGCGGCTCCAAAATGGTGGACGAGTTTTGTGATTATGGTCTGATTCTATTCAAAATTGGTATGTGGGGGTTTTTGGGGTCGAATATTATGATTCTTTTGTGAAAATTGGAAAAATTCAAAATGGCGGCCGAGTTTTGTGATTATGGTCCGATTCGCTTCAAATTTGGTATCTGAGGGTTTTCGTGGTCGTAAATTATGATTCTTTTGTAAAAATTGGAAAATTCAGGATGGCGGCTTCAAAATGGTGGCCGAGTTTTGTGATTATGGTCTGATTCTATTCAAAATTGGTATGGGGGGGTTTTTGGGGTCGGAGATTAGGATTACCTGCTTTGATAAGATTATTCCATTTTTCAATTTGCAAAAAAATAATAAAAATAATAGTTTTTATAAATAAACCACACTAAAATGTAGGAAATAAATAATAGTTTGAAAAAACTAAAAAACACGCTTTTATAGAAAACCAGACTAAAAAAATAGAAAATAAGAAAAAAAATTATTTTATTTAAAAAAAAGCGTGGGGTGCATGGTATCAATGATTATATAGTACATTACACACCGAGGCAATACCATGCACCCCACGCTTTTTTTAAATAAAATAATTTTTTTTCTTATTTTATATTTTTTTAGTCTGGTTTTCTATAAAAGCGTGTTTTTTTGTTTTTTCAAACTATTATTTATTTTTGTCAAAATCGGTTCCAGTTACAAAAATATTTCATTTCGTAGTGAAAAATGTATAAATATTTTTTTTGTTTGGTGATTCTTGGGGTTTTGGTTTGTAATGAATATCGCTATGTATTTAGAACATTTTTTTTCCTTTATTTCTATAGTGAAATACTGGCAACGTTTCGACGGATTCTTTAAGCATGATTTCGGAACAAAACAATTTGGCTTAGTTTGCATTTTCTTCGGTTCATCTTTTCTGTTGGTCTGGAGGATGATTTAAACACGTCAAAACTATTTTTTCGGACGTTAACACAGTGGAAATCTATATTTTTTCATGATACACTGCTAGAATGTGACGTGGCCGTGATCATACTAAAAGTAAACAAACCGTATGGTCATGGCCACGTCACATTCTAGCAGTGTATCACGAAAAAATATAGATTTCCACTGTGTTAACGTCCCAAAAAATAGTTTTAACGTGTTTAAATCATCCTCCAGACCATCAGAAAAGATGAAACGAAGAAAATGCAAACTAAGCCAAGTTGTTTTGTTCCGAAATCATGCTTAAAGAATCCATAATATGCTCTGAAGAAGACGAGGAGACCCCCGTCGAAACGTTAGCCAGTATTTCACTATAAAAATAAAAGAAAAAAAATAAAAATGTTCTAAATACATAGCGATATTCATTACGAACCAAAACCCCAAGAATCACCAAACAAAACATACTCCGAAGGTTCAAGAATCCACATAATACATATATACATTTATATATATATATATATATATATATATATATATATATATATATATATATATTGTTATGTTATGTTATGCCAGTTAAAGGTTTAAAAGGAAAAAACCCAAAAAAAGAATAATTACTCAATAGTTATTAGTTCCAAGAGATTTTTTTTTGAATAAATTTTGAAATTCTATTTATTTATAAGCCTTTGTATAATATGGATAGATAAAAATGTCAAAATAATATAACACAATCAATTTCATACACTGTCATAATGACCATAAACCATAATTGGAAAAAAGCCAACAAAAAGTCTAAATTTACAAAATTTTCATGAATAAAAGGTGATCAACACATTTGTAAATTTGAAACATACAGTATATAAAATTGGAGATAACTAAAAGTAACCAATGGTAGAACAGCAAACGTCTTCATGATAATAGCCAATCAGAGAATAGATGGTCATAGGTAAAAATTGGAAATTGTGAAGGAATAGCAATTGGTTGATATCATAAGCAATTATTATTAGAATTTGTAAATAGTAATAAGTATGGAAAAATAGTTGGATATATAAATTGAGCACATTACATACATACATTACATGGAGTTCCTGATAGCGCTTGTAGTGACAAGGTATCCAGTTTCAGGGCATATCTTGAAACACCGACATCTCCAGCAGGTATAAAACTTTAATAGTGCACTTTCGGTCCTGAACTATTTCACCAATAATGTATTTCACATCTGAAGAACTTTATTTCACCTTATTTTGAACAATAACAGAAAACTTTACTCTCACGGAAAAAGTGAGGTTCTGTTTATCTATCCATGATTTCAATTTTATTATTATCCGTGAATATTTGTTTGATTCACCATAGTATAAGTTATTTCTCGTAGGCCAGGTATTTTAAGTCTTCCTGAATAAAGGAGATAATTGTTTTTTGATATTTTGTTGTTTGTTCTTTCACAATGATCAACAAACATACCTACGACCATTGAATAACTTGAGTTTGACATATCAAGTAGTGGCTAAATTGCTTTGAACCGGCTATCTAAGATGAGGGCGTACCAACTGTGCTAGCTGTGGTGGGAAAAGGAATAACAATTGTCAGCTACGTGACGAGAGAACAGTGACGTTCGTTGGCAATTATTATTACCACATACAAATTATTATACAGGGCAAAAATATCTATCTATATCATATCAATTAGGTTCACAAAGAATAGCAAAAACTATTAGCTTCATTCATTATATGAAAACAATTTAGATTTTTCAATTCATCAAAACATTACAATATATATATATATATATATATATATATATATATATATATATATATATATTGTTATGATATGAAAAATATGTTTAATTTGATATAATGATATTTATACATTACATGAATACCTGGTATGATTGTTTTTACAATTTTTCTGCGTACTTTGCATCTCTGAAACCTCCGGCCATCTTATAGTCAAGGCAGATGATCCAAGAGTTCACCAGTGGAGCTTCCATATTATCATCATTATGTTTCCAACAATCCATTCAATTTGCACAACCTAAAAAAGTATAGAAATTGAAATCCACAAATAAAATTTTGGAATTCAAAGAGACAAAAATAATCTACAAGCAAGAACATCCTCTATGCATATTTTGAATCACAGGGAAACATGACAAAGAAATGTCAAACTATTTTCATTGGAAATCATAAAAATATCAAATTTGAGAACAGAAAATTGGTAGATGTGAATTTTCAACAGCTCTATATAAATAATATGTGTAGATATATAAATTGTAAATTAATTATGTATCATAGGTAAAAATTACAAAATGTGTTTTGAAAAAGAGTGTAAAGAGTGAGAATTTGTAATGGAGATGGTTGCCAGGAAAATAGGAAAATAGGAGTCGAAAAAAGAAATTTTTGGAGAGACGCGTGATGAAAAATTCATGAAAGAAATCAACGCAAATAAGCTGACAACAGAAGTATAGTTGCAATTGGACAATCGAAACCAAATCGAGAAACAACCAGGCACAGATTCGAACACGCAACCACTTACCTCCAATTCAGGTTAGATTTCCTGTACATGACGTAACCAGCAGCGAGGGGCCTGAACCTTAGCAAACTTCACTTCCAATAGCCACAGAATAATCCAGGACTCGCGTGAGTGCACAAACTGAACTTATAACAAGTACCTTATCAAAAAAAAAAGTAATAATATTCGGGTCAGAAACTTTTTGGTTCATTTTTAATGACACCTATTCACAGCGGTGAACTTTCTTTCTTATTCATTATTATGATATCAATATAACCACTAAATATTTATTTTACATTGTTCCTTGATTGCGCATGAGCAAGTTCATTTAATGTTGTTCAATTTGATTGGTTGAATAATATTCACTTCGAAGTGGATATCGCAGGGATAGGTATTTTAAGAATTGATTTGAATAAAAGAACAATCATGTAACTATATTCTGGACTCATTATTTATGAAATCATTCAAACGCTCCAAAAAAACATACTCAAAAACCTTTGAGAAACTGGGGGGGACTGTTACCGGTGTGAAGTTTTCCATTGATGATGAATTCTTAGTTTTTTGGATAGGTGTTACCTTTCCCACCTTTAGGGATGAGGGGAGAGTACCATTTAGGAATGAAAGATTCACAAGATATGTGATAGGTTTTATAATAATATGTAGGATTTTTTTACCAAGAAAACAGGTATCTCGTCAAATCCTGTTTGTTTTTCATTTTTCGCTTCATTAACTTCAGTAATTCACTTTTACTGAATGGTGGTAAAAACATAGTGTGGGGGTTCAAGAGTTCATACTAGAGATGATATCATATTGAGGCGTACTACCATGGTTGTGTATTTCATGTATCAATGCTTGAGGGGCTTCAATGAATTTTTTTTTCAATTCAGACACAACCTCCATCGGGTCAGTGATAACCCTATCGTTTTCGCTAATACAAATGCAAAAAATTCATATCTGATTATTTCATTTTGGGTTTTAGGCCATGCAGAACTTTTTTTTATCAGTAATAACTTTTTTTCTTAAAACAAACAAAAGAAAAAAGTTTTCCATATGGTGCCGACTTAATTGGACGCACTGTATATTTTATGAGCAGTGGATCGCCCAGAAGTTAATATCTTCCTCTCTTCAATAGATGTGTAATCACTATTTCTAGTGTCAGTATCCATGGAAAAATTAATATCTTAAACAAAGCCGAACCACACAGGTTCCTCGGCCGCGGGTCAAAACGAAATTTGGTACCATACACCATAAAACTATTCGCTTTATTACTGTTGTGGGATGAATGTTCAGGCAGTAATGACCCCGATATTTGAATAAGTATTCAGATTTTCTGACATAATGAATGTGCTAGTGGTTTTTGTGCGCGGAAATTCCAATTTGTTGGAAAAAATTCACGCACTACTAGAAGTTATTGGTCTATAAAGAAGCGGGAGCGTATTTGAACCTACGCATGTCACGCACTTAGTCCGATTTCTCATCCGTTAGGTTGAATTCATTTCGGTTGGAACAATATTCGAGGATGTTGCCTAAAATTACAACTGTTATATACACTGCGTTCATAAAGTGTAAAAACGCTCCATTATCGTACGGGTTGATCATTTTTGGAGGTAAAGCACGGACAAGTCGATTTTGTATTTTAGTTTTCTACTTCTTTCAAACAAATTATTTTTACTCCCACAAATTGAAAAGGTATATTTTTATATCAAAATTGGAAAGCCCATATTTTTCTGAGTTCAACCATGCCACATACGTCATATGTAATACTTCAAGGCTATTCTACTTCTCTTTCAATAAATTTATTTTTACTCCCACAACCTCACAAGATATGACGTCATCGATATTTTTTTTAAATTGAATAGGTATATTTTTGTATCAAAATTCGAAAGCCCATATTTTTCTGAGTTCGACCATACCACATACGTCATATGTAACACTTCAATGCTATTTATATGAAATTTATAATATGGGCACCAGATGACAGATACATAGTTTGTTTAAGATTGGACATAAGAATTATTCACCAAGAGCAGTGTATTCGTAAAGCCACGCATGTTTCTGACAATGAACCCAACTAACATTTTAGGAACATTATACCAAGCAGAGGGGTAAAATGTCCTAATGGGTCAATAGAGTTATTCATTAGGTTAAATTTGACCTAAAAGTAAATGAGAGATTTTTGTATAAAGTGTATAATTTTCTTAAGTTTGCAAAGCGCATTCGACTTTCGTCATCTTCAGTGCTTCCTGAAAGTAAATACTCTGATTGACTGGTTTGAAAGACTTTGAATTTGAATCCAAATTCAAAACTCTTACATAACATAGATAAAAAGAATTACTTGAGATTGGAATTGTTCGAAGAACTGGAGATTTCAAAAGAACTTTCCAATAATGACTATTGTCTGAACACCCAAGTAAATTTGAACATAGATTTCTACCCCCTTCATAAAAATATCAATAATTAAAATCAAATTTCAAAATACTTCATAATTTTCCCCTCATTTTCTATTAAAACTTTTTCACAGAACTGGCAACTTTTTTCTCAATTTTCATTTCATTGAGTTGGCACTACTTATTCCTCTTATTGACAGCTGACATTCAGAATCAAATCAATTGTCATTAAGACAATGACATATCCACCTGGCCTTTGAATTCCAACATATGATACGTTAGATAATCACTTGATTAACAATGTACTCATCTATTGTTTTACTTCCTGCACCTGACATGTAAGTACTCAAAATACTGTTACAAAATTCAAAGAGTTTTCCTAACCTATAAATTTGGATTAAAATTTAAAGTCTTTCAAACCAGTCAATCAGAGTATTTACTTTCAGGAAGCACTGAAGATGACGAAAGTCCAAAGCGCTTTGCAAACTTAAGAAAATTATACACTTCATACAAAAATCTTTCATTTATTCTACAGGAGTGTATTCAGCTTCCCACATTTATTTAATGACCTAAAAGTGACCAGCAAAATGTGTTCAGAATACTTTAACTTTTAAAATTTAAATTTCATTTATTCTACAGTTCCTAACATTCATTACCTCATGTATGTTCACATAGTCAGGCAATGAACAAGTCGGTAAACAGGTCTACTATATACCCTACATTACCTATTTTGGCACCATTATGTCAAAGGATATCGAAATGAATGGTGAGATAACAAAAATAAGAACTCTATCCACTGAATGCCACATAGAAATATCCGCGTGTGTTTCAAACTTAACTATCTGAAATTTATTATAATCTCAATAAACAGACCGCCTAATGGGGTTATCCCAATTTTTCTGGACAAACCATCCGAAGCCTTAGACATAACACTCGAAAGATCAGATCATATAGTGTGTGGAGACTTCAACAACATATCAATCAATGACACAAAAATACTGAATGATACCATCCAATCCTTCAATCTCAAGTATCACAGAAAAGGTGAATCAACACGAATATTCACCAACAAAAATTGCCACACAAGCTCCTCATGCATAGACTACATGATCTCCAACCTTCCGGATGCCATTTGCATATTAATTAATCCAAACGTAGCGCATATACTCACCATAAATACTGCAAAACCAACTTAGTCCAAAAAGAAACCACAAAGTATCCTCAAAAGAAAACTACATCCAAAAAAACATACATGCGTTGAGAACTGGGCGACCTGCCGTTCAATGGATGAATATTTATAATCTGACTATCACAGATCAATTAACATTCTTTTATGACAGTATACTATGGTGCTACGAGGTATCATGTCCAAAAAAAGGATTCATTCAAAGGGAGAAACACAAAGGCTGGATTAACGAAACATTGAGACAGGAGGGTAAAAGACTCTGACAGTTATTCAATGAACTAAATAACAACGAAAACAATACTCCTCTAGAAAACATGTATAACGCATATCTAAATCAACATGAAAATAATATCAAAGAAGCAAAACTGAAATTCTACCATAACAAAATAAATAACGCTAACAAAAAGACGAGGAAACATGGAAAATAATCAACACGGAACTAGACAGGACAATCGGAAAAATGAATATGTTACTGTGTGTTATGATAAACAAGAGATAGACGATCCCAAAGAAGTTGTTGATCTTTTCGCACAATACTTCATAAATGATTCAGATATCGCACCAAAAAATCATTTTGGATATAATTTGTCACTTCCTTGTACCTCCCACCAAAATGTCGAAATGAATTTCAACTACATCCAGTATCAGAGTGTGAAATTATTGTATATCGATTTTTTGAAAGGTAGTCACAAATGGCAAACAAATTGAATTGGATATTTCCGGGCACCGAATTCTGCAAAGTAAGCAATCTAAGAGTGCTTTCAGACTATGCGGAAGGCGGAAATGTCAAACTTCAATTTTTGAGCCAATCACTACACATCTAATATTTAAAATGTTATGATTGGCTATTTCTCTTCGGATAGAGATTCTCTCTTTACACCGAGATAACATTATATATTATCATGGCAAAATGTACACTGAATACAATAATCGCGTAATATTTTCAACATACTGATATTTGATGTTCAATTCCAGAATAAACACTTCAATTCCAGAATGAACACTGATTACGAAGTTCTGTAGTATATGTCGTTACCTTTGTGTAACTAGGTATAGGCTAGACAGAGATACTTGGTTTTACCATCAACAAGAAGTAGAAAATAATGTTTATTTTTTCTCCGTATTAGGAATTAAAATGATAATTTTAGTGTTTCTGCTCAGAATATCGAATAGCAACAATATACATTTATTATCCACGATTCCAATTCAACCAGAGAACGGAACGTATTGACATATCTCATGAAAAAACATCCCATAACAAATTTGTGTTTCATCAAGTGAAAGGGTCTGAAATCCCAAGATAAGGAAAATGGACTTCAAAGTCAGGAATAAAGGTTACTGTCGATGTTGAACAAAGCCTATGTTTTCTCAAAGTTAAAATTGCAGGAAAATGCGTTTTAAAGGTCCCATATGGTATAGACGCCATATTTTTTGCTTGAAGCGTTTCCACCATTGCAAAAATGATCCATAATTTTCTTAAATCCACCACATTTTAATGATAGATAGTAAAAAAAAATGGGTGTATATACATACTTCATCTATGAAATTAGTTTTCGCAGTGTTCGTCCGGTTGGCTCCGTGTTGTGGTTATCTATTATTTCAAAGGTCATGGAAAAAGCCATCAACATCGAGCTCATGAAATATCTGGAAGACTCAGGAATTGTCAACGATACGCAATATGGCTTCCGCCATCAGAGATCAACTGGTGACCTGCTCGCTTACGTCTCACATATATGGCAGCTATCTATTGAAAAGTATGGAGAAACTTTAGCTGTGGCATTAGATATCTCCAAGGCGTTCGATCGAGTGTTTGGCACCAGGGACTCCTCGCCAAGCTTCCGTCTTATGGCTTGCCCCCTCAGCTGTGTTCTCTGCTTGCTAGTTTTCTCTCAAACAGGTCTCTCCATGTAGTGGTCGATGGAGTTTCATCTGACACTCTACTCATAAATGCTGGTGTTCCGCAAGGATCTATTCTCGCACCAACACTATTTCTACTTCACATCAACGACCTGTTGAAAGCAACTTCATGTCCAGTACACAGCTATGCCGATGATAGTACCCTCCATACCGCTTTCTCTTCCAGGGCCCCTATATCAGCCCGTGAAACCAGAAATGAACGAGGAAGAAATGTTAATAATATAAATATGGACTTAGCAACAATTCTCGAGTGGGGATCTAATAACTTGGTAGAATTCAATGCAAACAAAACACAAGCATGTCTTTTCTCTAAAAAAGCCGATCTCACTGTGCCTAACATAACTTTGTCAGGAGTAACCATACCACTGAAGTCATCCATATCGATGCTTGGTATTACTATCAGCAATAACCTTTCCTGGGAAAATCACGTGAGGTCCATTGCCAAAAGTGCATCCCAAAAACTTGGTTTTTTGTTTCGTGCCAAGAGCTATTTCACCCCCAGTCAGCTGCTTATGATCTATAAGGCACAGATCCGACCTGTCCTGGAATACTGTTCCCATATTTGGAGCGCGGCACCTAAACATATCCTGAGGCTATTGGATTCTGTCCAAAAAAAGGCAATTCGTCTCGTCGGTGATGCATCGCTCACAAACTCGCTCACTTGTCTGGAACACCGTAGAAAAGTTGGCGATTTGTCTCTATTTTATAGATATTTCCATGGGCGATGCTCTTCTGAAATATCTACAATCGTTCCTGCTTTGGCAGTCTCTTCGAGACTAACCCGTCAAGTTCAGTCATCACACCCCTTCGTGGTCACTTTGGAGACCTGCAGAACATCACTTTCCAAAGACTCGTTCATCCAACGAACAGCGAGGCTTTGGAACTCATTGCCTAGGGAGGTGTTCCCCGAGGCATACAACCTCCAGAAATTTAAGAAGAACACCAACTCCTACCTTCTTTCCCTTGGTTCCCACGATGTTCTCCGAACATAACAGGATATCCCTTTTCGTGGGAACCAGAACATAAAAAAAAAAAAAACTTTTCCTCTATAGAGGTCGTACTTCATGGCGTTCGTTGGAATAACTAGTCTGTCATAAACGCACTGATCTTTAATTCAATACATACATGTTCTACTCTTAGCTATAATGATATAATTGTTAAAAATATGGATAGGTGACATCTGAGCTCTTTGCACAGAATACTGTTTGCTTCGGTTTGGATTTGCTTCCATTTCACCAATGTTCTGTGCATGTTGTTCTTCTGTCATCGCTCCCTGTTGGTGTTTTGACAATTCAGTTTGCCTGATGGATGGCCCCTGTTTGCTTTTATTCACCACTCATTGCTATCATTGTTCCACATGTCGTTAAATCATTTTATATCGGCTAATGGCTTAAGCCTCCCTAGAGATGAAAAAGGGAAATAATAATTTTTGAATTGCAAACCTTTTCTTTGTCATTTGTTCTGAACATGGAACTCGTGACATATAATTATTGTTTTTATCCATCACTTTTTCTTCTCCATGTAAGTAACACATCTTGTACTCCACTACCGATGGTTTTACCTCCTTTCTCTTTTTTTATCGTATAATTTTACATTCAGCTGATGATGAACCTATAGAGGTTCGAAACATGTACTAATCGATGGTTTGTTACCTATCCACCATCACATAACTAATGATTCGAATTAAATTGTCCTTTTTTTTACTTTTAAAAAAAAACTTTTCTTCCGGTACGATAAAAAGTTATTTCGCGCCCTTGTCATACAAATAACTATTTCAGGAATCTATACATTTCTAGAAGGATCCAGGTTTGGGAATTCTCACAGGTATGCTCGACCTCATCGCATTATTTTATATGCTGCTTTGCAATGCTTTTTAAAAGTTTAACAGCACTCGATCATCATGGAGGGTTGAGAAGGCTACATTCTGTGTTTCTGCAGCAGAGGAAATGGAAAGGATTATGAATGATGAAATAACAAGGAAAAAAATAAATTTGATTCTTCACACAAATAAAGAAGCTCTGATTTATAACATGAAAACTATGTTATTATTTGTGGGAATTGTTGCATTGCTCTGTCTCATTGTTGCATTGCTTGACAGGGATCAATAAATAATTGCCACGCCAATAAACCACAAAATCGCGCAGTTATGAATAAATTATGGCAGAGCGCGGACTACGATTTCGAGATCTCAAGGCGAACATTAAAATCGTCTTGTAGCTTACCGTAGCGAGCAATGAATGTCAGTGCGTCCATGAGTTGTGACTGAAGATAATTGTGGAAGGACAGTCCTATGCGTAGCTTTAGATTATCTCAATACACCTAGCTTTTACCTTTCAATGTAATGATTCATAAAATAGATGCACAGCCATTGTAAAGCGCTAAACATTCACGTTCTACCAAGTGGTTTTGTGTATATGGCCGTCGTATTTTCTGGAATTATGCTCTCACATGCGCATTAGCGTTTATTAATGAATGTGGAGTGGGTGGGTGGATACTGAAATTGATTTATTTTCAGCGTTTCATTAATAAATGGGTTACTGGGACGGGTTTTATTGTTTTTTATGATTTTAAGTGAGCAGAAGTTGAACAATGAACTATTCGATACAGTGTAATGACTGGCGGATGTGAATTAGTTTTTTACGAACGGGGTTTTTATGATACAATCTCGAATTGGGGCAAAAAATGACAATTTAACGCTCTTGGACGCGAGCTAACTAAAATGCGCCCAAATAAAAATTCATTTATTTCATACTGTATCATAAAACATCCTTTTACATATTTGATTTTAGTCCGGAAATAGTATATTTCATTGGGAGTCGATAAAATAGGCTTTTTCCGAGCGTGCGCGACAAGTGCCCGTGGGAGGCGCAGCATTTATGGACTTGTAATGAACGATATTTTCCATTATATCTACCTGAAAACCACAGATTGTTGAGAACCATTCATTTTTAAAGATTAACGAACAAAAACATGTATTTTGAATTTTTATTAATTGAAATACAGGGTGTTTCCTAACTACGGTACGAAACTTCAGGGGGTCTTTCGTTAGGTCATTTGACAAAAAAAAGTTCCTATGAACATATGTCCGGAGTTGCTTCGTTTCTGAGATACAGGGCGTTGAAGTAAAAAAAAAGGTATTTATAAAATATCCTGAATATCCTGAAACCGATGTGGTTGAAATGTGGTACAGCCATTTGAAGTAATAAGGCAATTATTTGGCCCTAAGTAGGTCCAGTGGCGTCTCAGTGGGCACCACAGCCAACAATACTGAGAAAAAAATATGTTCTCCTTCTCAGTGCATTTGAATATAAGCGTGGGTTCTAAAAAGTTTTTTATAAGCGTGGTAAAAATACAACTTTTTGGCCTCCTGTGTTGTTTCATATTTAGCTTAGTTTTCGTGAACAAAAAAAAAATGAAGGCACTCTACAATCATGATTACCTGCTATGGAGACCAGCTGACAGTGATAGTATTGTCATATCAGTAAAAGTCAGAGTTGTCAATTAGCAGTGATTCCATCATGAATAGTTTTACTAACGCTGAAATGGCTGACATGCACTTTATTCATGGATTAGCAAATGGAAATGCGGAAGAAGCACGGAGAATCTACCAGGATAGATATCTTAACAAAGTAATTCCATGTGCTGAAACATTTAGAACGCTACATGCCAGATTATGTGAAACTGGAAGTTTTAATGAAAATGTAAGTGGTGGAAGACCAGAAACTGTAACAACGCCTGAACTAGAAGAAGCTATACTTGATGCGATAGAAGAAGATCCTTCAAATAGTACCAGGAAGATTGTACTGCAGCTTGAAGTAAGCCCAAAAACCGTTTGGAAAGTTCTAAAAAGAAACCTCCCATACCCATATCACATACAGCGGGTCCAAGCTCTACTGCCTAGGGATTTTCACCCAAGAATAATGTTTTGCAGGTGGTTGATTCATACAATGGCACACAATAATAATTTTTTACCAAATATTTTATTTACGGACGAAACAAATTTTTCACGAGATTCTATTATGAACTTTCACAATAACCATTTCTGGGCCGACGAAAATCCCCACATTATTAAAGTCATTTTCAGTAACGATTTTCGCTGAACGTTTGGGTAGGAATTATTGGTGACTACCTAATTGGACCCTTTTTATACCAGCAAGATTATCAGGTCCATCCTACACGGCTTTTTTGCGAAATCATTTACCCATTTTATTGGAAGAAGTACCCGTACTTGTAAGAGGCAACATGTGGTTTATGCACGACGGAGCTCCAGCTCATTTTAGTGTTCTTGCTCGTCAGCATCTCGACATCACCTGCCCTAATCGCTGGATTGGACGTGCAGGACCTCAACATTGGCCCGCTCGCAGTCCTGATATGTATTCTTTAGATTTCTATTCATGGGGTCATCTGAAGGCTCTCGTTTATAAAACCCCTATACTAGATGTGAATGACTTGAGGAATCGAATAAGTGACAATTGCAATGTCATAAGGTATTTTTGAACGTGTCAGACAATCAATGACACATCGATTGCAGTCGTGTATTTTATCAGACGGTGGACATTTTTCTCATTCACTTTAAGGTCGAAATTGTTTATTTTTTACTTTAGGTTTGTATTTTATGTTGTCCATGGATAATTTGTAGAATAAGTTGAAGTATTTTTTTCTTGAAAACGAAGCTTGATATGAATTAAACACAAGGGACCAAAGAGTTGTATTTTCAGTTGTTCAATCTGAAAAAATAAAATACTTCAAAAAAAGTACTTTTTTTCTCAGTATTGTTGGCTGTGGGCCCACTGAGACGCCCCTGGACCTACTTGGGGCCAAATAATTGCCTTATTACTCCAAATAGCTGTACCACATTTCAACCACATCGGTTTCAGGATATTCAGGATATTTTATAAATACCTTTTTTTTTATACTTCAACGCCCTGTATCTCAGAAACGAAGCAACTCCGGACATATGTTCATAGGAACTTCTTTCTGTCAATTGACCTAACTAACGAATCTCACCCCCTGGAAATTCGTACCGTAGTTAGGAAACACCCTGTATTTATGGTACAATTTGTGTTGTAAAAAGCTTATCCTTTAGCAGCTACTTCATTTTCGGTAACTGTAGTTGATAAAGTCGAAGGTGCTACTATATTAGTAGAAGTATTCAGTTTTTGATTTCCCCCCACTGCATTGTATTCTGATGTTGGCGTTGTTTTTACTGTTCTTGAATGGCTGAACAATTTACGAGAAACTTCAATCTTTCTGCTTACCGATTCTTCGATGTAGCCTCCAGCCACAGTCGAGGAACGCCAACCTCCATACCTTTCTGAAGGAAGCAAATCTCCTCCGCCCTCGACTAACATAGATGCTGAAGATAGTCTCAAGCCGTGTCCAGTATAATCTTCCGGATTTTTTAGGCTCAGATATTCAGCAATCTGCTTTCTTGTACCACTGATTGTATGACACCCTGCATGTTGAGCAAAACATCTACCATTACGATACGCAATGAATAATCTTTTACTATTCATGCGTGTAGGTCTTAGATTAATATATTTAGGATAAAAAGTGCAGGGATCAAAGAGAAATCCTTCCTTTGTAATTGTGAAACTTCTTGATTTGTGATTTTTGCCATTTCGAAGGAATACTATCAAACCGTCCTCTATACCTCCCAATTTTCAAAGTCCTTAGGTTATACTTCAATGCATTGTTACGCAGACGATACACAATTGTATTTAGAATTCGAAGAAGACTATCTCAACCATGCACTCGAACAAATGAATCAGGATTTGAATTCTTTAATAACGACCTCTAATAAATACTGTCTCACTGTTAATGCGTCTAAATCTTATGTCATGATTTTTGGAAGAACAGCTGCGAGAAACCGTTGCAAGAATTTAGTTAATGTAGCCGTAGATGGTGTCCAATTACCCACTACTGAAATAACAAAAAATTTAGGATCATACCTCGACAGTGCTCTCAGATTTAGGACACACATTACTCATGTTTTGAAGCGAGGGTACATGAACCTTAAAATTATTTATTCAAGTAGAAATGTATTGAACAAGAAAAGTAAACTCATGCTATGTGATGCATTAGTACTTTCACATGCTAATTACGCAGACGTAGTTTATTACCCGGGACTACTGAAATCAGACAGAATGCGGCTACAAAAACTTCAAAATTCTTGCATCAGACTCATCACAGGCACAAGAAGGCGGGAACATGTTTCACAACATCTTAAAAATCTTGGTTGGCTCAATATGGAGGCCAGGTGCATACTTCATTCCGCTTCGATCTTCCACAAAATCATTACAACTGAGAACTGAGATATTGAATCCTGCCTTTTGTTAGGTTCTATTTACAGAGTATGTAACCTTTCAATAGAAGCATTTATTATTATTATTATTATTATTATCTTCCAAGTCTTCCAAAGTCAGACGATTCAAGTCATCTCTTCGGCAGGCACCGAATATGCCAAATATGGAAATTACTTTACTTAATAACCACTTCTCGTCTGGTGCTTCAAGTATGAATTTGGCGATTTATTCAGCAGTTAATACTTTCGACTTTTTCGGTGTGTAACCAACACTTTCTCGTTTGAGAAATGCAGTTGTTTTTGTTAAATTATTAACATTTACATTTTCTTTTACTGCCAGACACCTTTTTAACATTGAAAATTGACTCCGTAAAGTTGAAGCTTTCATGGATTTGCTTTTTTCTGACAAATTTACGAGAAGAATATCATTACTTAATTTATAACTTTCTTTTGTTGGCGCCAGTTGCAAAATAGACGATACTGGTTTTCATATCTCTCACGTGACTTTTTGGGCAGTAATTCTGCACTTACTTTTGCCGCTTCACGTGATATTTCTTCTTCTGGTGAAATCATTTTTAAATATTTCCACTAAAAATATCCAAATATTGTCACAAAACAAACGTTATTCACCTCGTTGCTAAGAAAATATACGAACAATTTGCGATTTCTAGAGAACTGTCAATAAGATATTCTTTTATTAACCGACGAAACCAAAAAGGAGGAGGTTCTCTATTCGACCCGTATATTTTTTTTTCCATCATATTTTTTTATGTATGATCACGCATAACTTTTTACTGAGAGGTCCAATTCCGATAAATTTTTTTTCAGTGGATAGGGTGTACTTCGAATTTGGTCCCATTTGAATTTAAAAGATGAACTCCACCCCTAAGGGTAGCGAAATGGAGGATATTGATCACTCACCCTCTGAATTCTGGTCCGTTAACCGATTCTATCAGGCATAACTTTGTACTGGGTTCTTCGATTTGGATGATTCTTTTCTAATAGATAGGGTATACCTTATATTTGGATTTCGAAAGGAATTAGCCACCCTTACGGGTAGGAGAATAGGGGATAATTGATTTTTCACTTGTGAACATTGGCACACACATACGTAGTTGACAATGACAGATCGCTGCTGACATTATTCTTGTTCCACATCCGTCAAAATCAGTATATTTTATGAGAGGATGGAATGATATACAAAGTAATGAAATAAACTTACCAGAACAACGAAAATAATTTATATTACGACAAATAGTAAAAGTAGATAATCATATTATTTAACTGGTAATAATTGAAGTAAGGTGGGTAAGTAAGTATTTTGGAAGTAATCAAAAAGCAAGTAGGTAGTAATTGGTAGATTTTAGCCATAAAAAATTGAAAAATAAAAAACTGAAAAGCAAAAAATAAAATAAACCTTGTTAGTCTAAATGATAATTGAGCTCCTAAACTAATGTAAGTAACTGATTTTGAGTCGGCGCCAAACAAACTAGCAATTGAATTAGGTGAAGCGTAAAATGATGGCAGCGAGATGCACGGCTGCGTTTTGATGACTTCTTTCATAGATAATGATCTTCGATAATTGTTTGTTTGGCGCCGACTCAAAATCAGTTACTTACATTTAGGAGCTCAATTATCATTTAGACTAAGAAGGTTTATTTTAATTTTTTGCTTTTCAGTTGATTTTTTCGTCGGTTTAATTTTTTTGTTAAGTTTTTTTTTGACATGTAAGTAAGCAGCTAATGACACTAGCGCACCGTAAAATTTTCCGTGCGGGTGCACGGAAAAACCCCACTTTTGGTTCGCTTAATAAGCATGTAAATATAGTGTTTTCAGATAGTTATAATGGAAATACCTTTTTACGGTATTGAGTACCGTAATGAAAAATGTTACCGGACTAGTTTTTTTACTAGCCCTGTGAAATCCTGTGAAATTTTGATACCGGACTAGTCCAGTAAAAATTTTCTACCGGACCCGACAGGTTTTTAGCAATGTATTAACATCTTTGAAAAGTCAAACAATTTTTTTCTGTAATACGCTCCCCAAAACGGAAACTTTTGTGAATTGAAAAAAATCCGTAAAATGCTACTTTTACGGAGTTGTCCGTAAGGTATCGTCATGGCAACACTGAATTTTATTCATTCAAAAAACATAATTGAACATTAACGGCTGTTTATAAATACTATAGAAACTATGAACCGATAACATTTTACTGCAGAAAAGCTAGGAATTTTGATTTTTGCAAAATTTAAAATTGTCAATATTTATTTTTGCGGTATGTACAAACATGATGACTTTCACACTTTCTTTCTTCGAACAATCGCAAACAAAATGATGGAAAATTCAAACAAGATATAATCCACTTACAAGAATATACGAGTAATGGTTCAGTTTGGGTTCAAATCAAGTTTCGATTTTCACACTTAAGTCTACATACATTTATTGGATGATAACAATTCATATTTCATTTATTCCAAATGTCACTTACTATTCGAAGTGGGCGGGGGACATCTAGCATTCAGGATTCGAATGTCAAAGAGGGAAAAACAGGATTTTGCTGAATACTGAATACATTTAGAATTTTCTTTCAAATTTGGAGTATCTTTCTGAATGGTTGTCATATTTACTTATGAGTTTATTATATTCAATAAGCTATATCCCCATAATACGTTAGTACAGTTGGATCCTGGAAAAAATGACTGAAAACACAATTAGAGAACATAACAACAAACGCAAATGTTATTGACTTAGACATATTTGACATTTGACTCGTCGGTAATAATAAATCTGATTCGATATTTCACACGGTCTTCTGCCAGTGCAGCCTACAAATATATTTCCCTACATGAGACATTCTTTGGAAAACTTATACAAATAAATATTGTATGCAACACGTAAGCAAATGGCTTTCGCGGACTCATCTTCATATTACGGACTCGGCTAGCACCTCGTCTGTAAACATTACGATTCGTCCGCGAAACCCTCATTTTCCGTACTTGTTACATAAACTACTATTTAATACAATGATTACAAACATACAAACATCTTATTAGTTAATATTAACCTTGTTATCTAATTTCCACTGACAAAAAAACTTATATTGTTTGTCGTTATTATAAAATAATTATTCTTTATAATGATTACTCACATTTCTTGTTGTTTGTGAAAACTATGAAATAAAATGTTGTACGTCACACGTCCGGGAAACTTTTTCCAGTACTCGTTTTGAAATTCCAGACACGACTAATCGCGTTGTACGGAAACATCTTACCCGTACTGTAAAAATTTATTTACCGGACTTATAACGTGAATAACTATTAACGGACCGTGTATTTTTCATTTCTGTTTGCTCTGGTCTGGAGTATTACGATTGCTATTTATTTAATTTATTTCAATATTCATTGGAAAAGTTATCGAAGAAAAAAAAAACATTTTGTATGAAGTACTGGTGATATTTCGACCTCATCTATGAATTACCGAGAGGAAGAAAAGAAGTCCTGGGACACCCATTATATGCTTGAAGTATATACTATATAAAACTAACGTGTAACCACCAATACAAACAAAAACTGAAAAAGGTGAATTTCCTGGGGTTTCTATTTTTCCCAAGTTATGGATGAAATAAATAATAGTTTCAAAAAACTAAAAAACACGCTTTCATAGGAAACCAGACTAAAGAAATAGAAAATAAGAAATAAAATTATTTTATTTAAAAAAAAACGTGGGGTGCATGGTATCGCCTCTGTGTGTAATTTACTATATAATTATTATTACCATGCACCCCACGCTTTTTTTTAAATAAAATATATTTTTTCTTATTTTCTATTTTTTTAGTCTGGTTTTCTATAAAAGCGTGTTCTTTAGTTTTTTCAAACTATTATTTATTTCCTACTTTTTAGTGTGGTTTATTTATAAAAGCGTGTTTTTTTAGTTTTTTCTAAACTATTATTTTTATAATTTTTTTGCAAATTAAAAAACGGAATAATCTTATCAAATTGGGTAATCATAATCTCCGACCCCAAAAACCCTCACATACCAATTTTGAGTGGAATCGGACCATAATCACAAAATTCGGCCGCCATTTTGAAGCCGCCATTTCGAATTGTCCAATTTTCACAAAAGAATCATAATATTCGACCCCAAAAATCCCCAGATGCCAAATTTGAAGCGAATCGGAGCATAATCACAAAACTCGGCCGCCATTTTAAAGCCACCATGTTGAATTTTACAATTTTTACAAAAGAATCATAATATTCGATCCCAAAAACCCCCACATACCAATTTTGAATAGAATCAGACCATACTCACAAAACTCGGCTGCCATTTTTAAGCCGCCATTTCGAATTTTTCAATTTTGACATAAGAAACATAATCTCCGACCACAAAAACCCTTGGTCACCAATTTTGTAGCGAATCGGACCATAATCACAAAACTCGTACGCCATATTGAAGCCGCCATTTTGTTTTTTCACCACACAAAAATGTCTTAATGCATTGTCACCGGAATTATGTACACCTGCCAAATTTCAAATCATTCGGACGTCTGGAAGTGGGTCAAAATCGCGCCCAAAGGAGTCGGTTACAAACAAACAAACAAACAAACAAACAAACAAACAAACAAACAAACAAACAAACAAACAAACAAACATACAAGTGAAGCTAATATAAAGCGTGTAAAATCGCTTGGATTTTCAATATCGTTTGCTTTATGAATTCAATGTATTATTGTAATATCGAACCGAAGGGATATTTATAATTCATTAACAATTGCCAATAGGGATTCATTTCAACAGGATTGATCTGAAAAAAAGAATGTATTTTTACTCAGCGAGATGAAATGATACATAGTGAACTGGAAGTAATTCACTATAAAAAATCTCAAATAAATAATATTAATTGTAATTTACAAGAGATCCGGGACCACCGTGATGATACCTGCTGCTAAGAAATTTTTATCGATGGTGATTTGTTTTTAATGTGGCTCATTTCAATAATCATCGATGTTCGAATGGTACCGTGCTGAGTCCATCGAATTGTAAACGGTTTTTGTGGGCAAATGTTGGCAATTCTTGTCAAAACCATAAAATTGCACGAAGACAATCTGTTCGAGACTAAAAGTACTCCCACGCCCTTCATTTCTGACATTTCATCATATAGTTGTGTTAAAATACAAATTTATTTTCGTAGACGATTTGTAAAGTTACTGTGCAATGATCGATTGTATTAGTTTGTATTACTATGAGCTATAGAGTGTTATTTTTTATATTTAATTTGTGAGTGAATATTGTCCAAAAGTGAAAGTGATAAAAACGGATTTAAAAAAACTATATCATAAAAATATTAAATAATAGTGCTGTGTTGAATTGAAATGGCTAAATCACGAGAGCATTTTACACCTTTATCTATTAATAATAATAATTTTTTGGTTGTGGTTTAGTTGGGATTGGGATCAATATAGATTGAAAACAAAAACTGTTGTTTTCTTGCCGACGTTTCGAATTTATTCAATTCATCCTCAGGGCTCTGTAACAATGGTTCCTCAAATGGTGAAAAAGGTTTCATTTTGTAATTATTATTATACTTGTCACGATTGTACTTGAAATTTATGTTAAAATGTTAAGAAAAAGTACTCTCCAAACAGTGGTTATTTCCGAGTAAAATTCCTTAAAATTTAAAAATATATTCAGAATTGATAGATACACAGAAACGAAACTCAAACGGGCACAATGTTGCTTGTATACTAACGGGATGAAAATGAAATACTGAGATAAGAAACTGAGATTGAAACAAAAAATTCATAAAAAATATACAGTAAATAAAGGAACAATGCCAATGTTTTTATTATTGATAAGGAGGTCAGGTGTCGACGAAACAAAGATAATAGTGGTGGTAATTCATCTGGGCATTTGATTAATCAAGTTGAAAAAGGCAGGGTTTAAGCCATCAATGTCTCTCCTGGTGTTTACACTGTCATGTTTAAATAATTTCGCTTAGAAGTCTTCTCGAGAGATATGGTTGAACATCTAGAACTACCAGGTTTGTGAAATCATAATTATGATTCTTTTCTCTGACATATTCAACGAGAGCAGTAGGATTGATAGTGTCAAGCTTTTTGGTGTTCCTCTCATGTTCAGACATACGTTTCTTTAAATACCTTCCTGTTTGTCCAACATAACACATATTGCAGTCTTCAAAGTTGATTTTGTAAACTACTTCGGATTGTAACTCTAAAGGAGTTTTCTCTTTCAGTCATGAATTTTTTTAAATAATGGTGGTGGTTTTCGCAAACGGACAACACTGTGTCGTCTGCAGAACTTATTGTGCCTCCTTCCACATCTAACGGGAAGGGGTCGTTCAGATAAATGTTGAAAAGGACCAGTCCCAAGACGGTTCCCTGTGGTACTCCGTATTCCACTATTTCCAAGTCACTATAGGTATCTTTGATTTTAACACATTGTTTTCTTTCGTTTAGATACCTGGGCAGTAGTTGGTAAGATGTATCTCTGAATCCGATGCTCTCAAGTACTTCTAGTAGCTGGTTGTGACTCACAGTATCAAAAGTTTTTTCAAGTCAACAAATTTTTTTTTTTAATTTCAGTGAGGAGTGTTTCGCATCTACTGTTGATTTGCCTAGTTGAAATACGAATTGATTTTTTTTGTATAGGTATTTGTTGATACGGGATTTCAAAATGGTTTCGAATTTTTTTTAAAAGTTTGTAATGACAGATATTGGGTGGTAGTTTTCTACTTTTAGTAAGTTTCCTGAGTTGAATATTGACGAAATGATTGCAATTTTGAATGGGGTTGAACATATTCCACAATTGAAAGACCATTTAATTAGGTATGTTAGAGGTGTTGCCAGCTCTTTGGCAATAACTTCAATAATTTCTGCTCAAAGTGTGTCAATTCCAGTAATTTTCTATTTTTCAAGTTCAGAATAGAGACCTTACATTCATTGATTTCTTCTAGGAAAAATGAATTCATCATTCTGATTTCAGGATAATTTTTTTATAATTAGGCTTTTTTGTATTTTATCCGCCAGATTTTTACCAACTTTGGTGAAATATCTGACAATTCATTGGCAATCTGTTTGAAATCATGAATTTTGCTATATTGTTAATATGATTCTCTTGATTTCTTCTGTGTTGCTTTATTTGTTTGTGATATCATTTATCGTTTTCCAGAGTTTCGATGATTCTCCTCTACTATTTTCTATTTTGTTTTCTGCAATAATAAATTTTTGATTCTGTCATTACTTTTTTCAATTTATTTTAAAAATGTTTATATATTTTTTGTTTCATTTCTGTTGGGTAAGCCTTCATTATTTTTAACCGACGAAACCAAAAAGGAGGAGGTTCTCTATTCGACCCGTATATTTTATGTTTTTCCATCATATTTTTTCATGTATGATCACGCATAACTTTTTACTGAGGCGTCCGATTCCGATAATTCTTTTTTCAGTAGATAGGGTGTACTTCGAATTTGGTCCCATTTGAATCTAAAAGATGAAATCCACCCCTAAGGGTAGCGAAATGAAGGATATTAACCGATTCTATCAGGCATAACTTTGTACTGGGTTCTTCGATTTGGATGATTCTTTTCTTATTAGATAGGGTATAACCTCATAGTTTTGATATTTTGAATGGAATTATCCACCCTTACGGGTAGAAGAATAGGGGATAATTGATTTTTCACTTGTGAACATTGGCATACATATGCAGTTGACAATGACAGATCGCTACTGTCATCATTCTTGTTCCGTCAAAATCAGTATATTTTATGAGAGGATGGAATGATATACAAAGTGATGAAATAAACTAACCAGAACAACGAAAATAATTTATATTACAACAAATAGTAAAAGTAGATAATCATATTATTCAACTGGAAATAGTTGAAGTAAGGTGGGTAAGTAAATATTTTGGAAGTAATCAAAAAACAAGTAGGTAGTAATTGGTAGATTTTAGCCACAAAAAATTGAAAAATAAAAACTTTTTACAAAACATTAAACCGACGAAATACGGAACTGAAAAGTAAAAAATAAAACTTTTCAACAAAAAATTAAACCGACGAAAAAATCAACTGGAAAGCAAATAATAAATAAACCTTCTCAGTCTAAATGATAATTGAGCTCCTAAACTAATGTAAGTAACTGATTTTGAGTCGGCGCCAAACGAACTTCAATAATTGTTTGTTTGGCGCCGACTCAAAATCAATTACTTACATTAGTTTAGCAGCTCAAATATCATTTAGACTAAGAAGGTTTATTTTATTTTTTGCTTCTCAGTTGATTTTTTCGTCGGTTCAATTTTTTGTTAAAAGGTTTTTATATATAAATCGCTTTCATCCTGAATTGATTTGAGTATATCATCAGTTGATCTCGTCTCCTAACTTTCACAGTATTTGTACTCTGTTCATCATCTGATGAGTATAAATCCAGCCCATTTCTTTTACCTATATTATGTTTTAGTTTTTTATAATCAACGAATTGTTCGAATTTTGATGATTCCTATATATTTTTTCAATTTCAAGCGTGACGATTTGTAGTAAAATTGAGAAATGATCAGTAATGTCGGTTTCAAAGATGAATGGATTATATTCAAAGTAATTTGATACATCTTTTACAAATCAGTGATCATTACAAGTGCCATAGGAGGCCTTTGAATGAATTATGAGCATTTGGGACATTCAAATAGTCATTTGTTGTGTTCTCGTTTTCCATTATGATATGAATATTCATGTTTTTATATTCGGATAAACTTTTAATGAAAATATTGGTAGATGTAGATGGTGGTCTGTACATAGATGTTGAATATATGATTTTATTTTGGAGTTTGATTTCTAGTTCTATAATTTTTTTTTCATTTTTTCAATAAATATCATTATTCCATCATTTTGGTTCATAGTGCCACAATTATAGATGAGATTGTATCCATCAATATTAATAATAAAAATAAAAACTTTTTAACAAAAAATTAAACCGACGAAAAAATCAACTGAAAAGCAAAAAATAAAATAAACCTCCTTAGTCTTAATGATAATTGAGCTCCTAAACTAATGTAAGTAACTGATTTTGAGTCGGCGCCATACAAACAATTATCGAAGATCATTATCTATGAAAGAAGTCATCAAAACGCAGCCGTGCATCTCGCTGCCATCATTTTACGCTTCACCTAATTCAATTGCTAGTTCGTTTGGCGCCGACTCAAAATCAGTTACTTACATCAGCTTAGGAGCTCAATTATCATTAAGACTTAGGTTTATTTTATTTTTTGCTTTTCAGTTGATTTTTTCGTCGGTTTAATTTTTTGTTTAAAAGTTTTTATTTTTTACTATTCAGTTCCGTATTCCGTCGGTTTAATTTTTTGTTAAAAAGTTTTAATTTTTCAATTTTTTGTGGCTAAAACCTACCAATTACTACCTTCTTGTTTTTTTATTACTTCCAAAATACTTACTTACCCACCTTACTTCAACTATTACCAGTTAAATAATATGATTATCTACTTTTACTATTTGTTGTGATATAAATTATTTACTTTGTTCTGGTTAGTTTATTTCATTACTTTGTATATCATTCCATCCTCTCATAAAATATACTGATTTTGATGGATGTGGAACAAGAATAATGTCAGTAGCGATCTGTCATTGTCTGTCATGGTCAACTACGTATGTGTCTGCCAATGTTCACTAGTGAAATAGTATATTAAAGTATAAGTGGATAAAAAGGGCTTTAAAACACGCGCGATTTTTCGAGCACGACGGCACAGCCGGAGTGCTCGAAATAGAGCAAGTGTTTTTAAGACCAGTTATCCACGAATACTTTACGTTATTTTTTTTTATTGGTGCACTTTGAAATCATATATACTGGTATTATTACTACAAAAAATAGAAATAAGAACTAATAATGCAAGAAGGTTGAATTCGTGATGTGACATCGGTATACCTTTCGTTGTCATGGAAATGAGAAAAACATTCATTTGCAATTTGTTACCAAAGATCAATATTTGTTGTCACCAGAGCTCAAAAATGAATGATTCTTATATCGATTTTTTGTATAGTGAGGCAGAATCGCGGTTAATACCGCGAAAATCCAGTGATATATATAAAAAAGAATATGAAAAGTTCATCAAATGGATGGAGGAGCACATATAAATGAACGAATTGTGAGTAATATTTTATGTGACGTTACAAGGTACTCCTGTCAGATCAATAATCAAAAATTTGTCATTTAGACTTCACGTTTCTCGATTTGTTGATGTTGTCATGGTTACCTTTAAAAAACGCGCGTTTTTTAAAGTTCGATTTAAACACGCTGAGGCGTGCTTTAAATGGGTAAAAAAGGGGCACCAATAAAAAAAAATCAATTATTCCCTATTTTTCTACCCGTGAGGGTGGCTAATTCCTTTCGAAATCCAAATATAAGGTATACCCTATCTATTAAAAAAAGAATAATCCAAATCGAAGAACCCAGTACAAAGTTATGCCTGATAGAATCGGTTAACGGACCAGAATTCAGAGGGTGAGTGATCAATATCCTTCATTTCGCTACCCTTAGGGGTGAATTTCATCTTTTAAATTCGAATGAGACCAAATCCGAAGTACACCCTATCCACTGAAAAAAGAATTATCGGAATCGGACGCCTCAGTAAAAAGTTATGCGTGATCATACATAAAAAAATATGATGGAAAAAAATATACGGGTCGTATAGAGAACCTCCTCCTTTTTGGTTTCGTCGGTTAATAAAAGAAAACCAACCATCTAATGATATCGTGCAGCCCAAGAAACGTGAGTTTTTATTTATTTGATCAACATTCAAATTTTTCTTATACAATTAGTATAGAATATCCTAAATCTCACATCTTTTCAAGTAATTTCTCCGAACACTTCTGAAACTGCCAAGATTATTTGTATTTATTATTATTTCCTACCACCTGATCACTCTTGGGGACGAATGCTAGTCGAAAATGAAAATAAAACAGATGTTTCCTACAACAAAAGGTATGATAATCCACACCACAAAACCCCGTTTTTCTCCATCTCCTCTCTACTTGTTGAATAATGCATGTTAATTTTTTCTGGATTTTCCGAGAAAATTCCCATTTTTTTGTTGTTCATTGCTGGTTAAAGGAAAGAAACGGTACCTCAATGAATTGAGTCATTTATTTTTATTGTTATTACTACATTTGCTAATGTTTTTTTGAGGTAAGTTTTGGATACATTATCATAACATTTCAATCGTAAAATTACAAAGTTTCAATAAGCCACATTTCAGTTTGTGATTACCATCAGGTGATGGTATGATAACATCACTTTCACATGCCACATCAGTGAATGCTAATCGACTTGTCAGAAAACATGAAATTTCCATAAACATAAATTACATTTAGATTACATAAAACTACAATGTATGCATTGAGTATATTGATCAATTGAAAATTGGGAAATGGTTTGAGTTAGTGAGAAACGCGTTCATATAGCGTTTCAACTCCTAGAAAATAAATGGTATCATGAATCTGATGCTCGAAATTCCTCATACTGAAAAACAATCCAAACGTGAAATTACTTTGCTATTTGTTTCTGAACGATCTCAGCTATTCTCTCATTTTTCCGATCTATCTGTTGATTTTTTTCTGAATCTTTACACAGGAATCGCTTTTCCATGGTTTTATGTTATTCTTACATACCGGGTGACACAGGATATTGGGCCACCCCTGTAACTTCTGCATTCGTGAACGGATTTTTCTGAAATTCGGTACAGTTATATAAGCAACCATTTCGGATTTGATCACATCACAATCCAATATGGTGGACTTCCGGTTTTTCTGCAAATGCCAGCAACTTTGTTTTTTCAAATGGGACACCCTGTATATTTTTACATATTCCAAGTCCAAACCTTATGTCAAATGTATTTTTTTGAAACAATTGAAATTAAAATTGTTTTTTTGTTTTACCTCGTGGATAAATGAGATTTGGTCAAGGCTCACAATGAGTCGCACATAGAGAAACATAATTTTTTCTGAAAAATTATTTTTTGTGTCATTTATTGATGAATTAATTCAGTCACATCACATTTTGATCTTTTTTTCAAATGAAACCCCCATTGGCCACCTACCTGTCTCTCTAGAACATTCATTAAGGAAAAAAATTACATGTCATTTTTGTATTTCGGTGCAGTAACAAATTGTATACTTCCAAAAATCTACAACTAGTTCATGAGTTTCCTTGCAGTTCGAATAATTTTTCAACTTAGTAAGCTGTGGAAAACAACATTTCTGAATCTTGTCTACTAATTGTGTTTCGCTGTCATCTCTCATCTCAACTCTCGAAAATTACTTCCGGGAATTAGTTTAGTAGAAATGTAAAATCAAAATTATAGGTTTACAAGAAGTGAACAGGTTGATAAGTTATCAATTTACGGAGAATGTCTGGAAAACATTGTCGCCGCTTGTCAGTTATACGCTGAACGATACCCACACAGAAGACACCCACAAAGAACCTTTTTCAAAAATGTGGAGAGAATATTCCCAAAAGAATCCAACAATGGAGAAGATGATCGTAAGTGAGGAGGCAGAAATGAATGTTTTGCCCATGTTGATTTTGATCCAACCGTTCGACGCGGGAATTGGAATACCAATGCAATGTCAGTCGAGAAAACGCTGGAATTCAAAAAAACACCATTATCGTGCTTATAAGTATAACTTACACAATTACTTGAAAAGATTCAGAAATGTTGTTTTCCACACTTACTAAGTTGGGAAATTATTCGAACTGCCAGAAAACTCATGAACTAGTTGTAGATTTTTGAATTTATAAAATTTGTTACTGCACCGAAATACAAAAATGATATGTAATTTTTTCCTTAATAAATGTTTTTCAAAAATGTGGAGAGAAGATTCCCAAAAGAACCCAACAATGGAGAAGATGATCGTGAGTGAGGAGGCAGAAATGAATGTTTTGCCCATGTTGATTTTGATCCAACTGCTTCGACCAATGCAATGTCAGTCGAGAAAACGCTAGAATTTAAAAAACCACCATTATCGTGCTTATAAGTATAACTTACACAATTACTTGACAAGATTCAGAAATGTTGTTTTTCACAGCTTACTAAGTTGAAAAATTATTCGAACTGCCAGAAAACTCATGAACTAGTTGTAGATTTTTGAATTTATAAAATTTGTTACTGCACCGAAATACAAAATGATATGTAATTTTTCCTTAATAAATGTTTTTCAAAAATGTGGAGAGAAGATTCCCAAAAGAACCCAACAATGGAGAAGATGATCGTGAGTGAGGAGGCAGAAATGAATGTTTTGCCCATGTTGATTTTGATCCAACTGCTTCGACCAATGCAATGTCAGTCGAGAAAACGCTAGAATTTAAAAAACCACCATTATCGTGCTTATAAGTATAACTCACACAATTACTTGACAAGATTCAGAAATGTTGTTTTTCACAGCTTACTAAGTTGAAAAATTATTCGAACTGCCAGAAAACTCATGAACTAGTTGTAGATTTTTGAATTTATAAAATTTGTTACTGCACCGAAATACAAAAATGATATGTAATTTTTTCCTTAATGAATGTTTTTCAAAAATGTGGAGAGAAGATTCCCAAAAGAACCCAACAATGGAGAAGATGATCGTGAGTGAGGAGGCAGAAACGAATGTTTTGCCCATGTTGATTTTGATCCAACCTCTTCGACATGGGTATTGGAATTCCAATTCAATGTCAGTCGAGAAAACGCTAGAATTTAAAAAAACACCATTATCATGCTTATAAGTATAACTTACACAATTACTTGACAAGATTCAAAAATGTTGTTTTCCACAGCTTACTAAGTTGAAAAATTATTCGAACTGCCAGAAAACTCATGAACTAGTTGTAGATTTTTGAATTTATAAAATTTGTTACTGCACCGGAATACAAAAATAATATGTAATTTTTTTCCTTAATGAATGTTTTTCAAAAATATGGAGAGAAGATTCCCAGAAGAACCCAACAATGGAGAAGATGATCGTAAGTGAGGAGGCAGAAATGAATGTTTTGCCCATGTTGATTTTGATCCAACCGCTTCGACGCGGGAATTGGAATACCAATGCAATGTCAGTCGAGAAAACGCTAGAATTTAAAAAAACACCATTATCGTGCTTATAAGTATAACTTACACAATTACTTGACAAGATTCAGAAATGTTGTTTTCCACAGCTTACTAAGTTGAAAAATTATTCGAACTGCCAGAAAACTCATGAACTAGTTGTAGATTTTTGAATTTATAAAATTTGTTACTGCACCGAAATACAAAAATGATATGTAATTTTTTCCTTAATGAATGTTTTTCAAAAATGTGGAGAGAAGATTCCCAAAAGAACCCAACAATGGAGAAGATGATCGTGAGTGAGGAGGCAGAAACGAATGTTTTGCCCATGTTGATTTTGATCCAACCGCTTCGACATGGGAATTGGAATTCCAATTCAATGTCAGTCGAGAAAACGCTAGAATTTAAAAAAACACCATTATCTGCTTATAAGTATAACTTACACAATTACTTGACAAGATTCAAAATGTTGTTTTCCACAGCTTACTAAGTTGAAAAATTATTCGAACTGCCAGAAAACTCATGAACTAGTTGTAGATTTTGAATTTATAAAATTTGTTACTGCACCGAAATACAAAAATGATATGTAATTTTTTCCTTAATGAATGTTTTTCAAAAATGTGGAGAGAAGATTCCCAAAAGAACCCAACAATGGAGAAGATGATCGTGAGTGAGGAGGCAGAAACGAATGTTTTGCCCATGTTGATTTTGATCCAACCTCTTCGACATGGGTATTGGAATTCCAATTCAATGTCAGTCGAGAAAACGCTAGAATTTAAAAAAACACCATTATCATGCTTATAAGTATAACTTACACAATTACTTGACAAGATTCAAAAATGTTGTTTTCCACAGCTTACTAAGTTGAAAAATTATTCGAACTGCCAGAAAACTCATGAACTAGTTGTAGATTTTTGAATTTATAAAATTTGTTACTGCACCGAAATACAAAAATGATATGTAATTTTTTCCTTAATGAATGTTTTTCAAAAATGTGGAGAGAAGATTCCCAAAAGAACCCAACAATGGAGAAGATGATCGTGAGTGAGGAGGCAGAAACGAATGTTTTGCCCATGTTGATTTTGATCCAACCTCTTCGACATGGGTATTGGAATACCAATTCAATGTCAGTCGAGAAAACGCTAGAATTTAAAAAAACACCATTATCGTGCTTATAAGTATAACTTACACAATTACTTGACAAGATTCAGAAATGTTGTTTTTCACAGCTTACTAAGTTGAAAAATTATTCGAACTGCCAGAAAACTCATGAACTAGTTGTAGATTTTTGAATTTATAAAATTTGTTACTGCACCGAAATACAAAAATGATATGTAATTTTTTCCTTAATGAATGTTTTTCAAAAATGTGGAGAGAAGATTCCCAAAAGAACCCAACAATGGAGAAGATGATCGTGAGTGAGGAGGCAGAAACGAATGTTTTGCCCATGTTGATTTTGATCCAACCTCTTCGACATGGGTATTGGAATTCCAATTCAATGTCAGTCGAGAAAACGCTAGAATTTAAAAAAACACCATTATCGTGCTCATAAGTATAACTTACACAATTACTTGACAAGATTCAAAAATGTTGTTCTCCACAGCTTACTAAGTTGAAAAATTATTCGAACTGCCAGAAAACTCATGAACTAGTTGTAGATTTTTGAATTTATAAAATTTGTTACTGCACCGAAATACAAAAATGATATGTCATTTTTTCCCTAATGAATGTTCTAGAGAGACAGGTAGGTGGCCCATAGGGGTTTCATTTGAAAAAAATGAATTTTTGATCATAATGTGCTGTGACTGAATTGATCAACCAGTAAGTGACACAAAAAATAATTTTTTAGAAGAAATTAAGTTTTTCTGTTATTTGCGACTCGTTGTGAATAGCTCCGACCAAATCTCATTTATCCGCGAGGTAAAATAAAATTTCAATTGTTAAAAAAAAATACATTTGACATAGGTTTGGCTTGTTTTGACCTGTTGAACTGAATATGTAAAAATATACAGGGTGTTACATTCGAACAAAAACAAGTTACTGGCATTTCCAGAAAAATCGGAAGTCCGCCATATTGGATTGTAATGTGATCAAATCCGAAATAGTTGCTTATATAACTGTACCAAATTCCAGAAGAATCCGTTCACGAATGCAGAAGTTACAGGAGTGGCCCGATATCCTGTGTCACCCGGTATACTCATTTTGTCACATCTATCTTTGGTTTATTGATCACAAATCAATCTTTTATATTTTCCCATTATTCAAATTGTTTCCCAATAATGAATAGTTGTATTTTTCCGTTTAAGAAATGCTCTTGGTTTTATGTATATTGATATCAATCAATGAAGTCGAATAAAAGCTATTGTTTCCTTGCCAACGTTTCGAACTTAATGGAATTCATCCTCAGGACAGTGCCACAACGGATCTTCATTTTGTTAAAAGTGTTTTAACAAAAGTGTTTTAAATAACTATCAATTCTTTTAAAACGTGTATCTTTTTTTATTTAAATAATCATTTCAGGTATTTATCTTTTCTTGTAATTATTCTTCGAAAATAATTGAAAAAATTTCGAATGTCCCGTTTGTCTAAAGTCCCACAAACAACACGAAAACCTCCAAATCACCACCCGTGACTGAGCTCATGCTCCGAACAATAATAATAATGATAGAACATTCGACAGTCTGAGAGAGTCGTGTGGCATGGCGTGAGCCTGACCTCATCGGCACTCTTATTTTACATTTTACACTGGAGCACTGTGACTTATGACATGTGGAGGTTAGGCATGCATGGGAACATTGTTAATCACGATCGCATTCGGAAGAATATCAAATATTCATTTGTTTCAGGCGATATAACAGCACTTTACGGTGCTATGGAGACGTTGAGAGAAAACGTTCTGGTGTCGGAACATATTCATTAGTTTAGCTATTCTGTGCATGTCGTAAATCTGTGGAAACGCTATTTCAGATTGTGTGCATTTATTCTGTTACTTAATTCTATCGAATTATAACACTTGACGTATTGTCAAACAGTATTAATTTATTTATATACATTATTTATATGTCATAGTACAGTCCCTTTTTCTCCGTTGTTTCTCTCGCTATATTGAAATTTGGGACTTTTCCGGAAATTTCTGGCTTTTCCGGAAATGACATCAACTTTCGATTTTCAAACGGGACACCCTGTATAATATTTCATTTTTGAAATCTTCGCAATCATCTGAATCCAATGATATCTTATAATTGATATTGATATTCATTTGTCATAACACCCATTTTATTTTTCGATCAAGAGAGCCATGAACTCTCTAAAATCATCCCAAATAATAAAATAATGCTACATTTGCATTTTCGATTCAAATAGTATTGCGGTTCGAAATTCGGCTAAAAAAGTTAAACGAATCGTTTTTTACTTGAATCTCCATTTTTTCAAATGGTTTCATAATGGTACTTTGACGTGATTCGAAAGTACCATCGATGGGGTATCCATCCATATCAACTCTTGTTGTATACAGTGCTTCTCAAAAGTCCGCTCCCCCCCTCTTATTTTTGGAACGATTATACATATACAAGTGAAATTTGGAAACTGAATATTAAAGGTTGTAAACTTCCCTACTAGTGATGATAGATGACGAAATCGTCAAAGATGACGTCACAAGGCCAGTGTGACCAATAATTTTAAATGGAACCCTTTTAAAAGGTATCGAAAAAACCTATTCAATGATACTAATTTTGTTTGTGTTTATGGCAGTTTTAATGGCACATTAGTAAACATTAAAATTTAAATTCCATTCAGTATGATATTCATTACAGATTTGAGAATCAGTATCTACTTGAAGAAATTGCTCGAAGTGACCTCCATTTACTTCCTGACAGTGAAATATCCTATTTTTAAACTCTTCTCGTAGTTTTGCAAATGTGTCTGCGGAAACAGCCTCACATTCTGCAACAATACGTTGTTTTAAAACGTCAACATTGTCAGGTTCAGTGGCGTGAACCTTCGATTTGAGGTACCCCTACAGAAAAAAATCCAAAGGTGTGAGGTCCGGTGATAGAGCTGGCCATTCCGTTGAACCTCGTCGTCCAATACATCAACCACGATACTCATCATCCAAATACCGTCTTACTACACCGTAATAGTGTGGAGGAGCACCATCCTGTTGGAATGTTATTTCCAAATTGCCGAATTCATCTGGATTATCTTCCAAAATTTCAAGGATTAACGGTTCTATTGCGTTTTGCAACAGCTCCAGATAAACCTCACCAGTTAAATTAGTATTTAAAAAAAGAGGCCCAACGATGTGGTTTCCCAGGATACCTGCCCAAACATTCACCTTCTGGAGAAATTGGGTATGTGTTTCACGAAACAGGTGAAGATTTGCGTCACTCCAATACCTCAAATTCTGTGTATTTACATTTCCATTTAGATAGAAATTACTTTCGTCACTAAAACAAATTGTTTTGACATAGTCTGGCTGTTGGTTAATTTTAGTTTCCATATTTTCACAAAATTCTAGCCTTCGGTCTGGGTCGTCGTCTGAGAGTTGATGAACCATTTTCAATTTGTATGGATAAAATTTGTTTTTTTTTCAACACCCTGTGTACTGTACTTCGACTGACTTCACATGTAGATGCAACGTGAGTTGTTGAAGAAGTAGGATTAACTATTACTTCTGCCAGTATATCAACGTTTTTTTTCATCAGAAATTTGTGGTCTGCCAGATCGTTTCGCATAATTAATAATACCCGTTGTTTCAAACTCACGAAGAAGCTCCCTTAAATAAGTCCTCGAAACGGGGCGATCGGGAAACCTCTCATTAAAAATGCGTTCTGCTGCATGAATATTTTGTCCAGTTTCACTAAGAATTAGGATCACTGCTACTTTATCACCTAAAGCACGTACCATTTCGCTTCTTGAAGCACTTAAACGTTCGGCTCACAACAGTTTAACAAATTATTAAGATGTACAAAAATATTAAAAGTACCAAAAGCTGCTAAAACAGTTAAACGTTCGATCAACAATACACAATTTATTAAATGTACAAAAACGTCAACTTATTTGACAACTATCCAGAGGCGGAGCTTGAATTTGGAATTTTAGTAATAACTGATTCAATTCATCACAGCATTGCGTTTTTCGAAAGCGAGTTGCCAAAACTGCCATAAACACAAACAAAATTAGTATCATTGAATAGGTTTTTTCGATACCTTTTAAAAGAGGTGTCGCTTGCCGTAGGGTTTCATTTAAAATTATTGGCCACAATGGCCTTGTGACGTCATCTTTGACGATTTCATCATCTATCGTCACTAGTAGGGGAGTTTACAACCTTTAATATTCAGTTTCCAAATTTCACTTGTTTATGTATAATCGTTTCAAAAATAAGAGGGGGGGAGCGGACTTTTGAGAAGCACTGTATATCCAAAACGAACACAAAAATGGAGTTGAAAAAAGTTCAAGTATCTTCTCGGTTCAATAACAATAATTTATTGTTAGTATTGAATCAGCATTCTATCGGCGCTATTCTCCAGCACTTCCCCCCTTACGTAATGATTACGTAAGTCGACGGTGGCGCCGCCTGGTGGATCTTCCGATTCTCTATCGATTTTGCGCATTTTACTGCCAGTCGATAGGCCTGAGCTATCACATGGGCCACATTTTTGGAATCTACGCCGAATTTCGATCATTTTGGTGAAAACCACAGATCGATAGGACCACTTTGAGTTTTCTGAATCGATTGGCGTTCGCATAAAGTTCTAGAATTTCACACCGATCGCTTTGTACCTGATCTTTGGTATATAAAAAAAATCCGACATGAGCGCAATCCGAAAATAACTTTTCTATACGTGAAAAATAAGTAAAGTTTTAATCGACTGGAACTTCACTTTTTTGGATACAGCGTCGTTTTTTACGTATGAAAAAGATATTTTGGAAGTGCGCTTTGGTCGTTTTTTCATTCGACATATGTCAAAGTCGACTGTTGCGCCATCTATGATTTTTCTCGCCGTTATCTCCATTTTTCAGGATTAACGGTGAATCTGTCGGATTGAGATACCACATATGCTATATTTTTGGAATCTACGCAACATTTCCGACATTTTGGTTCAAACCGGAGATCGATACGACCACTTTGGTTTTTCGAAGATATTTAGGGGTTGTTCGAAAATTGGCTTTAAATTTTTCTTCCGTATCGAAACAAAATTCCGTTTCCAGACTAATTCGACCCTTCTGAAGCGATTGGCGCAGAATCGCTCTATCTATCATCATTCTCGAGTTAGAAAAAAGTTTTTCCGGAAAAACCCGGAAAACCCCGGATTTTTTTTCTTTCAGAATTTTTTTTCTGGATTCGTTTTCTGCGTAATTTTGTGCATACGTGTCGGCGAAAATAGTTTTGGTCCCGTTGTTCTATGTCGAACCGTTCATATAAAAAGCCGCACTCGCAATTGTGATTCCGTAGAACAACCATAGTTGAAAGAAAAATTGTATGATGTTTTCAATAATTGTTTCACATCAAACCGTTCAAAAGTTATCCAGGTAAGGGTACCATCCAGATCCGCTTTTATACTTGACATTTCAAACGCATATTGTGAAAAAATGTTCAAACGAAATTCGAGAAAAATGGAATTGTTTGAAAGAGAATTGAATTATCTGTTTAACGATGTGCCACTTGACCCCCCATGCCATTTGATATTTTTAAGTTTATGTGCCCCCACGCCATCTTTTTTTTTTTTTTTTTTTTATTTTCTGGTTCCCCCGAAATGGGATATCCTGTAATGTTCAGAGAACATCGTGGGAACCTAGGGAAAGAAGGTAGGAGTTGGTGTTCTTCTTAAATTTCTGAAGGTTGTATGCCTCGGGGAACACCTCCCTAGGCAATGAGTTCCAAAGCCTCGCTGTTCGTTGGATGAACGAGTCTTTGGAAAGTGATGTTCTGCAGGTTTCCAAAGTGACCACGAAGGGGTGTGATGACTGAACTTGACGGGTTAATCTCGAAGAGACTGCCAAAGCAGGAACGATTGTTGATATTTCAGAAGAGCATCGCCCATGAAAATATCTATAAAAGAGACAAATCGCCAACTTTTCTACGGTGTTCCAGACAAGTGAGCGAGTTTGTAAGCGAGGCATCACCGACGAGACGAATTGCCCTTTTTTGGACAGAATCCAATAGCCTCAGGATATGTTTAGGTGCCGCACTCCAAATATGGGAACAGTATTCCAGGAAGGTCGGATCTGTGCCTTATAGATCATAAGCAGCTGACTGGGGTGAAACAGCTCTTGGCACGAAACAGAAAACCAAGTTTTGGGATGCACTTTTGGCAATGGACCTCACGTGATTTTCCCAGGAAAGGTTATTGCTGATAGTAATACCAAGCATCGATATGGATGGCTTCAGTGGTATGGTTACTCTGACAAAGTTATGTTAGGCACAGTGAGATCGGCTTTTCTAGAGAAAGACATGCTTGTGTTCTGTTTGCATTGAATTCTACCAAGTTATTAGATCCCCATTCGAGAATTGTTGCCAAGTCCATATTTATATTATTAACATTTCTTCCTCGTTCATTTCTGGTTTCACGGGCTGATATAGGGGCCCTGGAAGAGAAAGCGGTATGGAGGGTACTATCATCGGCAAAGCTGTGTACTGGACATGAAGTTGCTTTCAACAGGTCGTTGATGTGAAGTAGAAATAGTGTTGGTGCGAGAATGGATCCTTGCGGAACACCAGCATTTATGAGTAGAGTGTCAGATGAAACTCCATCGACCACTACATGGAGAGACCTGTTTGAGAAAACTAGCAAGCAGAGAACACAGCTGAGGGGCAAGCCATAAGACGGAAGCTTGGCGAGGAGTCCCTGGTGCCAAACTCGATCGAACGCCTTGGAGATATCTAATGTCACAGCTAAAGTTTCTCCATGCTTTTCAATAGATAGCTGCCATATATGTGAGACGTAAGCGAGCAGGTCACCAGTTGATCTCTGATGGCGGAAGCCATATTGCCTATCGTTGACAATTCCTGAGTCTTCCAGATATTTCATGAGCTCGATGTTGATGGCTTTTTCCATGACCTTTGAAATAATAGATAGCAGTGCGATAGGTCTGTAGTTGCTAGGTAAGGCCTTTTTGCCTTTTGTAGGGACTGGCTGTACTCTTGCAATTTTCCAATTGGACGGAAATACCCCCAAATTGTAAGAGTGGTTGAACAACTTGCAAAGAACAGGTGTTAGTTCGGGGGCACATTTCTTGAGAACAATCGGCGGGATTCTGTCAGATCCACAGGCTTTGTTGGTGTTGAGACCCAGCAAAATCTTTCTGATAGTACGTTGGCGAAAGGTGATCTCGGGATGTGACTGTCAATAGGTGTAATGTTCGGGGTTGTTTTCCCGATGAATCCAGAGTGTAATTTCCAGTACATAGGTGCGCAAAGATATTGGCATTTTCCTGGGCAGTCTTTGCTAGTGTTCCATCTTCTTTGGTTATGGGGGGAAGTGAGTTTGGAAGTGCAAATTTCTTCCCTCAGCTATGAAAAAAGACCAAAATGAACGGGATCCGTTAGGACATTCAGCAAGTTTTGATCTTATTTTGGCTTTGTGGGCATCTTTCGAGCATTCTATTGTCTCTTTACATATGCCTCTAGCCTCGACATATGCTGCTCTGGTCTCAGGGCCCGGATTTTTAGCCATCGATGGTATGCTGCCTGTTTGGAAGCCACAGCTCTAGAGCAGTTTCTGTTAAACCAGGTCTTATCGGATGATGTTCTTCTTTCGGTATTCGGTATGTAAGTTTGCATCCCCAACATGATGATTTCAGAAATTGTCTCAGCACATCGTGTTGGATCTACTGAAGAGAAACAAACTCTCTTCCATGGAAACGCTGAGAAAAACATACGAAGACCTTCCCAGTCGGCCGAATTGTAATGCCACATGAGACGGGGTGGTATTGTGCAGCTCGATGGTAAATGGAAAGAGCATGTTGTGGAGATGAGGGTGTGGTCAGAGTTTCCAAGTGGGGCACAAACTTCTATTCTATACGGGTCAGGATTGGTGGTGAGGAAAAGATCTAGTGTATTGGCAGACTGGTTCTTGACATCAGGGATGCGGGTTGATAGCTCGACCAGTTGTTCTAGACCATGAGTGATGGCGAAGGCCTCGGCTTGACGACCTGCATCATCTGTTTTGTTAGAGAATTTGAGCCAGGCAGCGTTATGTACATTAAAATCTCCCATGATTATGGTTTCAGCTGTTGGATGGTTCTCCTGAATGTAGTCCAGTTTGAGTGATAAAAACTCAAAGAGGTCGTTATATGAAGGCTCATTAGGTGATAGATAAAGGCAGCAGAGGAACTTAGTCAGTTTGGTATCAGATAGCTTGAACCACATCACATCAAAGTCTTTCGGTTCCAAACTCTCTTCACGCTGGCATGAAAGGTTAGCCTTGGCGTAAAGGCAAACTCCACCTTTGAACCTGAATCGAGAATGGAGTTCGTAACCAGGACAAAGCATATGGACCTTGTTGGTGGACGAGTTTACTTGTGTTTCTGTTAGAGCCAGAATATCCGGTTTTTCCGTCTGTAGGTGATGGTGGACGTCATTGATGTTCTTGTTGAGTCCGCGGATGTTGCAAAAATTAATTTTTAATGTTGAGTCCCCTCGAGTACCTCTCGCCCGGAAATCCGAATGGAGAGGTATTTTACTTCCGGAGTGTTTTACTCTAGGAGACTTCATCATTATTACTATTGTTCAGCATTATTACTATTACCTGAAAATAAAGAAGGAATTGGGGAAAAGGAAAGAGGGAGACCGGAAAGTATCGACCGAACACTGAAACATAGAATGGTCCATTTCACAGCACACAAAGTCGATATGGTGGTATTTCACCGGGCGATGAGACCATCTTCCACCTACGGTTATCCTTTTAGTCGCCTCTTACGACAGGCAGGATTTACCATGGGGCTATTCTAAAGCCGACCCCATACGATCTATCGAGCAATCACAATATTTTTAATTTATAAAAGTAGTATCGATGATATCATTCGAGACGGTGTTCTATGTCGAACCATTCAAAAGTTAACAGGGGTAGGGGGGAAGCGACTATAAAAAGCTGCACTATACAGTGCTCGTCTAAAGTCCGTTCCTCACCTACTGATTTTTGAACCACCTGGTATATCGCAATGAAATTTGGAGGGCTTCAATAGGAGATAAAAACCTACTTTTTCATGAAAAAATCACAGCTAGAAGTTCCAAAATGACGGCTGAACGCCATCGTCAATATTTTTTTAAAAATAGAAATCTGCTCATAATTCTCAACAGTTCTCTCTTATACACTTTACTCCTGAATTCAATCGTTTTCGAAATATTAACGTTTGAAAAGTGACATTCCGGTTTAAAATGAAGTATGTATTTTGGTCACTTCCGGTAAAACATTTTGCTAACTAAACGTTTTTATTAACTTGTAGTTAAATCTCTTAATGAATTCAACTATTAAGAGGCGTAAAGAGAGTTTATTGAGGATAAACAGTACTGCTTACCGGAAAATTTCGAAGCCTACGAATGTGTTCTGTAAAACAAATTAGTTAGCTGAAAAATTATAATTTATTTTTAAATAACACTTTTATTTAACCCCAAATATTATTTCATCAAGTGTTCAATGTGGTCCCCTCCTAAATCTTGACAAAAAAGTGCCCTATTATAAATAGCTTTTATCACGTTGATGAAAGTCTGTTCATCTATTTCTTCACAGGTATCTATTTTTCTGTGTTCCAACTCTTCTATTGTTTGGCATTCAGTGGCGTAGATTTTTGACTTGAGATACCCCCAAAGGAAAAATCTAGAGGTGTAAGATCCGGAGATCTTGGTGGCCATTCTGTACTTCCCCTGCGACCTATCCATCGCCCAGGAAAGTTTGTATCGAGGAACTCTCTAGCCATGCGATCGAAATGGGAAGGTGCCCCATCCTGCTGAAATATGATTTCACGATTTTCAAACTCTTCCTGATTGTTCAACACAATTTGTCTTATTCGAGGTTCAATTTCAGTTCCTAAAAGATTTCTGTAAAGAACTCCTGTAAGATTGCCTCTGATGAAAATCGGTCCAACAACGAGATTGCCCAAAATCCCCGCCCAAACATTCACCTTTTTAGGAAATTAGGTATGTCCCTCTCTAAAAATATGCCGATTAATATTTTAAAACTTTTGCTGTGATTTTTTCATGAAAAAGTAGGTTTTTATCTCCTAATTATGCTCTTCAAATTTTGTTGCGATATACCAGGTGGTTCAAAAATTAGAAGGGGGGGAACGGACTTTAGACGAGCACTGTATAAATAAGGCTTAAATAACGGTCTTATTGATGCAAAAAATTTGAATGAGCTCATTTTGAAGAAGTTATTGTTGTATCTATTCTTGGGCAAATTTTCGATAGGAAATTATTCAAGAGATCTGTAGATGGAAAAAACGCGAAACATTATCAAAGGAAGTTTATTTTTCATTGAAATGAACATATTTTTTTAATGTGAATAATCTAGCACCATTGATGCCATCAAGAAATCGATCATTCCCCATCTAGACTCCAACTCGACGAAAAAAAACAACTAACCTTCAAACCCATATCGAATAATGTGGGAAATTCCTGTGGAGCCTCAAGGGCATAACGATAATGCATATATGGAACATGCCACGCTCGTTAATTAAAAATGTTATGAAGTTGTAAATAGACTATAATCAAACGGTGTGAAATTCTCGTTCGCGTTGATGTAGTAACTATTCCAACGATATTATATTACCGAGTTCTGTGGGCAGCGAAAGGTAAATATAAAGCGAAGCATACCAGAAAAATGATAACAACTAATTGATTACTGTCGTGCTTCAGGTACTTTAGATATTCATCATCATTAACAAAGTGGAAAAATGAAGCTTTCAACAGTGTAAGTACGGTTGAATTTTATGAGTGGCGATGATGACGTTTCACTGGCCAGGGAACAGATATCAATAGAAAAACTCTAGTACTACTAGCTTTGAAGGTACTTTTACTGTCGATATCGTGGATATCTTACTTACAGCCCATGAGTAAATTTAATAATCTTAATTTCAAATAATTTAATTTTTTTTTCGTATTTCGATTAATAATGTGTTGATTTGTTGAAAATATAAACAGGATGTTCATAAAATCAGATGTGGAATCATCTGCGACTGAAAGATAAACTTTGGTGACTATCTTCCATCGTCAAGATAACCTCTTGTGGGGTATTCATGTTGAAAAGGGAAACATTCTCAATTGAATATTGATAGAATGATTTTTCTGTGAATTGAAGAATCCACGATTAAAATTAAGTTATTTTCCGTTAGACATTCACGAAAAATAACTTAATTTTAATCGTGGATTCTTCAATTCACAGAAAAATCTTTCTATCAATATTCAATTGAGAATGTTTCCCTTTTCAATAATGTGTTGTTTTACTAAAGCGTTTATTAAAATGGCACTTTATCACATAGAAATGTAACTTCCCTATATTAACTAAGAAAGTATTGTCACTCTTAATAAAACATAGTTTGACGGAGAATTGTTTATTTAAATATTGGAAAAATCGTTAAATATATTAATAGTACAATTATTTAAAATTGGACACTTAACAATACCAATGCATCTGGGAGTTTCAAGTAATCTGCATCTTTTTGGGGAATTTTTGCAAAACTGTTGATGCCAACTGGTTGAATTGTGTGATAATAGTATATGGAATGTTTATTGTGTTTTATTTGTTTGGGTCTCAATCGTGAAATTACGATAATTTCATATCCGTTGCACTCTGATCATACGGTAAACACTTTTTTTTTGGCATCATGTGATTAAAACCAAAATTTTTCCGGTGTCTCCTATATCTTTATCTATATCATATTTGTTGACTTGAAAAACGCTTTTGATACTGTTAGTCATAACCAGTTGTACTTAGGTCACAACCAGTTGTACTCGAGAGCATCGGATTTAGAACTATCTTACCAATTACTGCACTGCTATCTGAACGAAAGAAAACATTGCGTGAAAATCGGAGATACCTATAGTGACTTGAAATAGTGGAATACGGAGTACCACAGGAAACCGTCTTGGGACCGATCCTTTTCAACATATATCTGAACGACCTCTTTTCGTTAGATGTGGAAGGAAACATAATAAGTTTTGCAGACGACACAGTAGTTATCTTCAAATCAGAATCATAAAACTCCCTGGAAGGAAAAGTTGAACAAAATTTCAAAGCCATTATTCAATGGTTTGAAAGTAGATTACTGAGTATAAATTTAACTAAAACCTTCCTATGCCAGAAATCTACCAAGCTTCAGTTCAATTCGAATGAAATATGATGATGTAAGCCTAATCATCTCACTAGTAAACAAAATGAAATATCTTGGTATATTTATAGACTCCCACCTCGAATGGGATGTACATATTGATTACTTGGTCAAAACTTCGTAGTGTTACATATAGACTCGAACACATGAGACCATACTTACAAATTGTTCCGATGCCCTATTTAAAATCCACATCTCATACGGTATAGTTGCCTGGGGAGCAGCTAGCGCTAGTTTAATAAAAAACGTCGAACAAATCCAAAAATCAGTATTAAAATTGATCTATTTGGAAAAAAGAACTTGCCCCATTATGTGTCAGTGGTTTTTGAGGAAATTGGCTGGGAATCCTCAATTTCTAAGATATGTACTCTTCACGGACGAGGCAAACTTCTCCCGAAATGCTATCACAATCAAATTTCTGTAAATGTATGGGCGGCAATAATTGATAATCACTTGATGGGTCCTTTCTTTCTTCCGTTCCGACTCAATGCGCAACTTACAGAGACTTTTTAGAAAATGAATTGCCGGGACTACTTCAGAATGTACTGTTAGAAATTCGTATCCTCATGTGGTTTATGCATGATGGGGCTCCGGCCCATTTTAGCGTTGTAGTCAGGGAATTTTTCTGAAATTGTCTCCCATTTGCATTCGACAAGAGCTAAAGAAAAAAAAAATTTTAATCAAAAAAGCAGTCAAATTATTTTTGTTCACGAATGACAGAAATTTAATATCTCACTGTTTTTGAGCTTTCAGAATAGAATATTTTCCATTTTATTCTCTTTTATTATCTTCCTTATAGTGCATATCGTATGTTAATTAGTTACTGACCATTTCTATAGAATTTTACCACATTCAAATTCAAATTCATACACTATTCTATATATCTTATAGCAATTAAGAACTAGATTATATTAGTCGGTAGCGTCTGCTACCACTGTAACCACGGACAGCCTTTAGGCTTTGTGGTTTTGTTTCAGTTTATTTGCAGACTGCAGAATATTGTATCTGGAGTACTATTGTAAAATTGTGAATTTTGTACATTCTGTATCTCAGTAAATAAACATTATTATTATTATTATTAATTCCTTAACAATGTCTATCCAAATCGATGGATCGGTAGGGGTGTAGAAGAACCTAACCAGGCGTGGGCACCAAGGTCCCCAGATCTAAATCCGCTAGATTTTGAAGTCACTAGTTTATAAAACTCCAGTAGCGAACGAGGTAGATCTGAAAAACCGAATAGTAGACGCCTGTGAAACAATAAGAAACACACCAATAATTTTTGAGCGGGTACGAGATTCAATGACTAGAAGACTGAATGGCTGTATCTTTGCTGAAGGTGGACACTTTGAACAATTTATTTGAATACAATTCAGTTTCCTTTATTTTATTTCATTCTACATATTCAAAATTTCTTGAAATGAAATGTTGATATTTCTTGCAAATTTTATTAAAACACATACAGATTTTGCACCCTTGATACAAAAATAACTTTTCAAACGAGTTAAAATAAATAGAAGTGGTGGCGCCCCCTACAAAAAACCAAAACTACTTACTTAAACGTCAAATTCATTTCCTAAGCATTCTTGTAAAAAATGCAAAATAATGGTAATAACTTCAACACGCATCGAATATCAAATTATCGACTTGGAATTTTCAAGTCCAAATTTCTAGAAAACGGTTGCTTATAGCGATACAAGGGTAGCTTTTTTACGTAGATATGATAGTGGAATTGATTCTTTCACTGAAAAATGTGCTAGAAGTACGCTCAAAAAAGTTATGAGTTTTCAAAAAAGAAAAAGACGTGTAGGTGGCGCCCCCTACGAGTAAGAGCAATAATAACATCAGGTTCGAATTCGACACCTCAAAAAACCCCTCAATACCAATTCTTAACCGACGAAACCAAAAAGGAGGAGGTTCTCTATTCGACCCGTATATTTTTTTTTCCATCATATTTTTTTATGTATGATCACGCATAACTTTTTACTGAGGCGTCCGATTCCCATAATTTTTTTTTCAGTGGATACGGCCTTATTCGAATTTAAAAGATGAAATCCACCCTAAGGGTAGCGACATGAAGGATATTGATCACTCACCCTCTGAATTCTGGTCCGTTAACCGATTCTATCAGGCATAACTTTGTACTGGGTTCTTCGATTTGGATGATTCTTTTTTTAATAGATAGGGTATACCTTATATTTGGATTTTGGAAGGAATTAGCTACCTTTACGGGTAGAAAAATAGGGGATAATTGATTTTTCACTAGTGAACATTGGCATACACATACGTAGTTGACAATGACAGATCGCTACTGACATTATTCTTGTTTCACATCCGTCAAAATCAGTATATTTCATGAGAGGATGCAATGATATACAAAGAAATGAAATAAACTATCCAGAACAACGAAAATAATTTATATTACAACAAATAGTAAAAGTAGATAATCATATTATTCAACTGGTAATAGTTGAAGTAAGGTGGGTAAGTAAATATTTTGGAAGTAATCAAAAAACAAGTAGGTAGTAATTGGTAAAAAATTGAAAAATTGAAAAATAAAAACTTTTTGACAAAAAATTAAACCGACGATATACGGAACTGAAAAGTAAAAAATAAAAACTTTTTAACAAAAAATTAAACCGACGAAAAAATCAACTGAAAAGCAAAAAATAAAATAAATAAATGATAATTGAGCTCCTAAACTAATGTAAGTAACTGATTTTGAGTCGGCGCCAAACAAACTAGCAATTGAATTAGGTGAAGCGTAAAATGATGGCAGCGAGATGCACGGCTGCGTTTTGACGACTTCTTTCATAGATAATGATCTTCGATAATTGTTTGTTTGGCGCCATCTCAAAATCAGTTTACATTAGTTTAGGAGCTCAATTATCATTCAGACTAAGAAGGTTTATTTTATTTTTTTAGCTTTTCAGTTGATTTTTTCGTCGGTTTAATTTTTTGTCAAAAAGTTTTTATCGTTAATTAAGGTCAGTATTTCGAAGGTATTTTGAAAAAACAAAAATAAAAATTTAACACCCTGTATCTTGGAAACGAAGCGTTTCCGGATATATATTTATTTGAACAATTCTTATTAGAATATTGTGAGGAAGCACCTCCTGAAGTTTGTCAAAGTACTTGCGAATCACCCTGTATATTGCTTCTAGTATTTCAACCTTTTCAGTATGACCCATTAATTCTAGTATCTCAACCTATTTAATTCTAGTACTCTATTCATGTATAACCCATCCCACATCCTGGATTATTTCCACGTGATAATTTTATATAAAAATCCCACGCACAGGTTCGTTCTTTTGTGGGAATCCCTTATATTGTTCACAGTGAGTTTTGTAGAATTGTTACATTATTACAAATAAACATTTTTATTATTATTATTATTATTGATAACAAACCTTATGAGAGATAAGTGCCATGTGAAGTGGAATGAATAGAAAAATCGAATTTAAACGGTTTTCTTCACATAAAGGATTCAATATAAAATTGAACTAGAGAAAGGTAGATCTCAGGTGAAAAACAACTACTTTCCTGGCAAATACCACGCAGAACGTTGAATGATATTCACCTGAAAATCCATGCATACTTCCATATAATATCAATGGACATTGAATGCAAATGTTTCTTTCTGATAAGCTCGATTATGTTTAATTTATGTCGTGTTCACCTAACAATCCGCATACCGGTTTCAGGCTTCTTGGCCCTCATCAGTACGGAGTAGTCAATGTCCATTGATATTATATGGAAGTATGCATGGATTTTCAGGTGAATATCATTCAACGTTCTGCGTGGTATTTGCCAGGAAAGTAGTTGTTTTTCACCTGAGATCTACCTTTCTCTGGTTCAATTTTATATTGAATCCTTTATGTGAAGAAAACCGTTTAAATTCGATTTTTCTATTCATTCCACTTCACATGGCACTTATCTCTCACTATATGCTAGACGGGCTTGCCACTCCTACTGAGAAGGAATCTTTTATTTAGAAACCTATCGAGGTGGGAGATTTTCGGAGTGTTTCTTTCTGTCACTAGGTACCGCCAGTTAAAGTTTATCTTTTCCGGCGTACCTATAGGTGTTACAAGATCGATGATGGTTTGTTTACGTTGTGTCTCACTTCAGCCAGAGTTCTTTGTACCTTTGGCTGGTTGACTACTCCGTACTGATGAGGGCCAAGAAGCCTGAAACCGGTATGCGGATTGTTAGGTGAACACGACATAAATTAAACATAATCGAGCTTATCAGAAAGAAACATTTGCATTCAATGTCCATTGATATTATATGGAAGTATGCATGGATTTTCAGGTGAATATCATTCAACGTTCTGCGTGGTATTTGCCAGGAAAGTAGTTGTTTTTCACCTGAGATCTACCTTTTTCTGGTTCAATTTTATATTGAATCCTTTATGTGAAGAAAACCGTTTAAATTCGATTTTTCTAACAAACCTTGTGTACCCAATAACACGTACGTTTCATCATGAAACGCCATCTCTTCTTTCCCAGACGGATAACACCTTTTTTTTTGTTTCAGTCCTTCTTCGGACGCACCTACAACAACATCAGCTCCATCTCCGAGTGCAAAAACAACAGCGAATGCGTCATCAACAAGAAAAACCGCACCGCATGCAAGGCCTGCCGCCTCAGGAAATGCCTGATGGTGGGCATGTCCAAGAGCGGCTCCCGCTACGGCAGGAGATCCAACTGGTTCAAAATCCACTGCCTCCTCCAAGAACAGCAGCAACAACAAGCCGGTGTCAACATGGCAGCTGCAGCAGCAAATCTAATACGACCGCATCCTTACTTCTCGCCACTTTTCTCCAGCCCACAAATAACCACGCCGCATACACCGAGAGACACCGGTAGGTCCTCGGAGTCCGACAGTGGGGCTTCGTCAGCAGACCCCGAAGACGAATCCAGATCGACGAGTGCCTGGGCTACCTGAAACCATCGCGTCGCCATCGAGTGACCGCGACAGCAAAAAACTGGCATTCCCCTTGAGTGATTCCGAAATGTTCCGCATAAAAAAATCATGAGTGCCTTAAACCCCGCCCAGTCCATCTCCCCGGCGTCGTTACCCTCAGTTTCGCCCAGCGGGATCGTCCCCAAGTGGCTGTCGCCCTTCCAGAGCATCGGGGACCCTTCAGCCTGGAGGGATCTGTGGCTGCGAGCCCCGCCACCACCCGTTGCCGCCCCCGCTCCCGACCAGGACCAGCCAATCGATCTTTCCTTGAAGGCGACCAGTGTTGCGGGGGTTTTCCCGCGCGGGGGGCTCTCCGATAGTGAGCAGGAACTCAGTATTGATGTTGGGGTGGAGGAACCGGTGAAAGCGGGGCCTCTGGATCTGACCCTCGATAGGCAGGTTGGGGGGGTGGGTAACTTGACTTGATTGGGGAATTGGGGTGAGGGCTAGGATGTTCCTATTATATATTTATACATACAATAGACCAGGGCTGAAGCCTTTGAAAATGGTGAAAAGTGAAAAAAAATAATAGTAGGATGAAACCCATTGGGAACGGAAGAGAATATAACAAAAATGAAAGGAAAAATAATTTACGGGCGATCTGAGGTCCGGAAGTGGAAGGGGGGGAGTTTTTAAGGGTAAAAAACGGTTAATCTCGATTTCCGGCAAAACTACCAGTACTATGGAAAAAAGTTAGGGAGCAAAGTTGTAGATAATAGAAAGATCTAAAACTTTTTCATCAACACTTTTTTCACATAACCTCAAAATTTATGTAAAAAATTTAAATAACCAAGTTTTTGGTTTTTTATTTTTATCTTTCCCAAAAACAAAATTTTTTTTGACGAAATTCGATGAAAACTTATTTTTTTATGTCCCAAACACACTGTAATTTTTTTGATTTAAAATATTTATTTTTTCACCTTATTTTGACTTAATATCGAAAAAGCACCCTAATTTTCAATAAAAAATTCTCTCGTCAAAATATCAGCTTTTTAAAAAAGCTCGGTGGGCTTTTTGTTCCTTGAAATTTCTACTTTCTGATGGTATGAAAAAAAATATACATTACTATGGTAAATGTTCTCAGAAAATGTAAAGAAACGTAAAGTTAATATTTAATAAGACATCTACAATATTTTGAGAAAGTTGTAGAATCTTTAAATTACATGCGTAGATGCCTATTTATTGCTATTTTGAGATAACTTATATACCTTAGTGACCTACGGAAAATTTTAGCCCATCAAAAGGTATTTCTTATAGAAGTGGGGAAGAGGGTAGGGGGGTCTGGGCCTTACTACCTGTTATTTCTTTGCATTTTCTGAGAACATTTACCATAATTTATGTGATTTTTTTCAATACCATCAGAAAGTAGAGATTTCAAGGAACAAAAAGCCCACCGACTTTTTTTAAAAAGCTAATATTTTGACGGAAGAATTTTCGATTGAAAATTAGGGTGCTTTTTCGATATTAAGTCAAAATAAGGTGAAAAAATAAATATTTTAAATCAAAAAAATTACAGTGTGTTTGGGACATGAAAAGGTAAGTTTTCACCGAATTTCGTGAATAAAAAAGTTTGTTTGTAAAAGATAAAAATAAAGAACCAACAACGTGGTTATTTGAATTTTTTACATAAATTTTGAGGTTACGTGAAAAAAGTGTTGATACAAAAGTTGTAGATCTTTTTAATGGTCCGATTTCATTCAAAATTGGTATGTGGGTTTTTTTGGGGTCGTATATTATCAAATTTTGGCAGAAAAAAAAATTAAGACAAGCTTTTATACAAAAAAAATATTCTTCAATTGTTTGACCTAGGTGGTTATTCTAAGAGTAACAGATTCAAAAGCTTTCCCGCGAATATCAAATGGGTATTCTGAATCTGTTACTCACATAATAACCTAGCTCAAACAAGTAAATAAATTATTTTTCCTTTTTGGTGCATTCGTATGAAAGCTTGTCTTGATTGTTTTCTCAATGATTTTTATTTAATTCTTTTAATTCATTCATGAAACCGTCAAACTATAATTAAAAATTTATAACTCATGACCCCAAACAATCCACATACCAATTTTGAATGGACTCCGTCCATGATAACAAAACACGTCGCCTTCTTGGTGCCACCATCTTGAATTCATGAATTTAAACTGAGAATTCATGATGTCCGACTACAAAAAACCCCACACACCAATTTTGAATGGAATCGGACTATATTAACAGAATCCGTCGCCATCTTAGAGCCGCCATCTTGAATTCGTAGATACGGACCAAAAAATCATAATCTGTGACCCCAAAAACTCCTACATACCCTTTTCTATTGGAATAGGGATATAACCACAAAACTCATCGCCATATTGGAGCCGTCATTTTGAAATCAAGTATTCTGTAAATCATTTTTCGGAAGATCAGGTTCCTCTTGATCTGGATACAAAGCTATTAGTACAGAAATAAGGTCGAATCGACTACTTTGCCATTAAACTTTTTTCCATAGGACTTGTAGTTTTGCGAAATCGAAATAAACCGTTTTTTACCCTTAAAACTCACCCCCTTCCACTTCCCGACCTAAGAACGCCCGTAAATTATTTTTCCTTTCATTTTTGTTATATTATCTTCCTTTTCCAATGGGTTTCATCCTACTATTTTTTTTTGTTTCAAAAATTATCGACCCTGGTCTACAATGCGTTTCGAGAATTACCCGTCTAACTTTAGAGCGAATGGCTCTGGAATATCGCGTTGGAGTTTTCGTCGAATAGCACAATCTTTAATATCTTATTTTTTCTGGGGTTAATAATCTTTCACAATCTGAATAACTCTTTATATTACCGTATGGTACAGATTTTCTTATTTTTGAAGGTCTTGACGTTTCTAATATACAGGGTGTTATGTAATAAGTGTCCGATATTTTACAGGACGATTCCTGAGTTATTTAGGAGGTGGAGAGTTCATATAAGCATGGGTCCGCAAAGCCTTCATTTTTGATATACAGGGTATTGAAAATTTATTTTTATTTTGTTTCTCCGTAAATAGTTTTTGAAATAATGTCGATATTTGGACAGAAATTGGTATTTGGGGATTGAGTTTGGCCCTTTATTCTAGGGGGCGCCACCTACAGGTCTTTGTCTCTTTTAGGGAGTCACAACTTTGTTGTGCATGTAAGTATTACATTTTCTAGAAAAAAAAATCGACTCTATAATTTTTACGTGAAAAAGGTAAGCTTTTCAAAAGTCGCTAGGAGCAGCCGTTTTCGAGATATTTTGATTTAATTTAATCGATTCACGTGTTTGTCAAAAAATTAAACAATTTTCAAAAAAAATGTTTTATTCAACATTGAAACATTTCAAACGGTAATTTTTAAACAACAATAAACAACGGAACACTAGATATAAATCTAAATCAAAATCACAATGAATGTTCGAAATGTCCACTTCCTGCCTGTATGCACGCATCCAAACTTCTTCTCATTGATTCGCGCACTCTTTGGAAAATTCCTGGAGTATTTTGAATCGTTCTACAAGAGTTAATTATTCGATTACTTAATTCTTCCTAATTTTGGATAGGTGTTTGGTGATTTAAGTATTTTAGATGTCCCCACAGGAAAAAATCCAAACTGTTAAGGTCTGGTGTCCTAGGGGCCATGGTTGAGGCCCTCCCCGATCTATCCAACGGTTGCCGAAAGTTTGATCTAAAAATTCTCGCGCTTGGATGCTGAAATGTGCCAGGCACCGTTATGCATAAACCACATTTCATTTCGTATAGTCTAAGATCCGAACCTAAGTCGACCTTCACCAAGCTGATAATAGAATAAAACTTATTTTATAATAAATTTAGTATATTAGAAAATATATTAAAAATGGGTTGGCTGAAAAAATCCTGGACAGAATATTATTAATTATTAAAAAAAAATGATTTTTCATTAAATGTTGCAACATCAAGATAATAAGAAAATTTTATACTGGACTTAAAGTATAAAACATATAGAATGTGCAGACGTTGGATTGTCTATTATTTACCTGGACGAACTACTGGGTTGCCAGAAACAGGTATGTCGATGTTAGTTACTTTCACTTGATTGGATAATAGAAAAAAATTTATATCAACATAAGCGCTGTTTTATTGCCAACACGTTGATATAGGGTTGTCTGCAAAAAATTCGGTCCTAATAGAGTTTTGCGAATTTTAAAGATTTAAATTTCAACGCGTGTGGAAATGAGTGACAGAGAGATCCGAGATAAGTATACTGTGTAATCATAAAGGACCGAACATTGCAGTCGGTACGTAAACTATGTAGGGTAGAGGTACCTCTACTACCCTCCATATAGTTAGCAGTACGCGTTATGTTGGAGCAACTGACATTTGAATTGCAAGCAAAATGATTAATCAAATACATAACAATCTAATATATTCAATATAATACAAAAATATTAAATAATATATATATATATATATATATAAATTTTTTTACTAAAATTTATAACTAATTAATAAAAATATCAATTACTTACTTTGAAATTTTTTTGCTCTTTCTGAAAAAAATTAGAGAAACAAAGTGGACTGCCGAAAATTCAAATAAAAAAATAACAAAAAAGATAGACTAAAGATCTTGTATTATATTTAAAATTTTATTATGGAACAGCATAAGTACAAAAATAATATTAATGAAAAATAAATTTTAATAAATATTTTCTATTTAATATCTGATTCATCAGAAGTAAAATTGTGACTTCCGAATTCATCGGATTCATTAGGTTCTTTCTCATTAACTTCCATTTCCATAATGTCCTGGTAGAGGTACCTCTACCCTCCATAGTTTACATACCGAGCATGCGCACTTTCTTATACTCAGGGTCCCATCAGACACGACTGCAATGTTCGGTCCTCTATTATTACACAGTATACTCACCTCGGATCTCTTTGTCACTCATTTCCACACGCGTTGAAATTTAAATCTTTAAAATTCGCAAACCTCTATTAGGACCGAATTTTTTGCAGACAACCCTATATCAACGTGTTCGCAATAAAACAGCGCTTATGTTGATATAAATTTTTTTCTATTATCCAATCAAGTGAAAGTAACTGGTATCGACATACCTGCTGATACCTGGCAACCCAGTAGTTCGTCCAGGTAAATAATAGACAACCCAACGTCTGCACATTCTATATGTTTTATACTTTAAGTCCAGTATGAAATTTTCTTATTATCTCGATGTTGCAACATTTAATGATATGGGGGGGATTGGCGCGGTGGGTTAGCGTCCGACTCATGATCGAAAGGTCGTAAGTTCGATTCTCGGCCAGGGCAGAAATTTTTCTATTTAATTTGAGAGAATTAAATGTTAAATTTCGTAGCCGGGCCGAGGATGGTCCTCGACGATTCGCTGTTGCGTTCAAATTAACAGTGCTGCTCCTAGGTGGCGTATGGAGTTAGTAACAAGGCCTACCCAGAACACTATGAAATGATACATAAAAAAATACTCAACTTGTGACGGGCCGAATGACGAAATGTCAAAGCCATTAAAAAAAAAAGAAAAAAAAAAAACATTTAATGAAAAATCTTCTTTTTTGTAATAATTAATAATATTCTGTCCAGGATTCTTTTAGCCAACCCCTTTTTTAATATATTTTCTAATATACTAAATTTATTATAAAATAAGTTTTATTCTATTATCAGCTGGGTGAAGGTCGACTTGGGTTCGGATCTTCCACTAGTAGTCTAAGCGGCACATCTTCCAGTGAAATAGGCAAATCTTCTCCAAGAAAATGAGAATATCTCTCTCTATTTAATCTTCCCGGAATAAAAATGGACCTATAAAATAATCTCCGAAGATTCCTGCCCACATGTTGAGAGAACTGTTCTTGGAAATGTGATTCCTGTATCGCATGGGAGTTTTTCTCTGACCACAAATGATTATTGTGAAAATTGCGTCGGTAAACAGGATTTGATTTTCAAATAAAGGATTTTGAATAAGGCATTGGTGAAACCGACGACATGAGTTGATACGTTACGGAAAGTCATGACGGAGTAGCGCCTGAATTCTTTGAATATGGTAGGGATATAAAAAATTATCAATTAAATTTTTCCATACCAGAACATGAGAAATATTTAACGTCAGTGCTATTTTTCTGGAGCTTGTTTCCAGGTGTTCTCCTACCAGATTGAGAACTGCTTATTCGGTTTCTGGGATTCTTACCATATGATGTGCACCCAACAGATGACTAGCTTTCTCAAAAACTTCCTGTTTTCCTTAACCGAGCGTGAATTCTTGAAAACGTTTTTGAAGTAGGAGTTGTGCGGTTCGGATAACGCTCCTGATACAAACGTCTAGCCTCATATGTATTTCCGTTAGCAAGTCCGTATGTAAAATGTATGTCAGCATACTCTGCATTGGTAAAATTCACCATTTTTCAACACATAATCACAATAATAATAAATAAAACTATTCAACTATGCGTCAAGATATTATTTTTAAATGGCAGCACAGAAAAAACATTGGAATAAACTTACTAGCCTACTTGATACTTTTATTTTCAAAAAGTTCGCGAATCAATGAGAAGAAGAAAATATCTCGAAAACGGCTGCTTGTAGCGACTTTTGAAAAGCATACGTTTTTCACGTGAAAATGATAGAGGAATCGATTTTTTTTCTAGAAAATGTGATACATACATGCACGACAAAGTTGTGACTTCCCAAAAGAGTCAAAGACCTGTAGGCGGTGCCCTCTACAATTGAGGGCCAAACTAAGATCAAATTTAAATTTCGCATATCAAAAAATCCACAAATATAAATTTTCGTCCAAATATCGACATTATTTTGAAAATTATTTACGAAAAAACAAAATAAAAATCAATTTTGAACACCTTGCATATCAAAAATGAGGGCTTTGCGGACCAATGCATATCTGATTTTTTCCCCTAATATATAACTGAGGGATCGTGTCACCACAAATACGTGGACCTATTTTTTTAGCACATTTCTTTTCATCGGATAAAATACGTTTCGAACCAGATTTCGGAATATCCGAGACAAGTTAACGAAATTTGTTTTCTATCCTACTAACCGTAGACTGAGAAATGCAACGGTCAGGATAATTAGTATTGAAGATTTCGCATACCTTCAAGATCAATTCAGTAGCGAGTTTTTTACGTATTTATTTTGATAAATTGGTGGCCAAAAGAAGGATCGCTTGTTTTTGAAGTATACCTATTTCAAATATTGACCAATGTAGAAGAAGGCAACATGCCATCCATTCCCGAAACAACAAGGTACATCGTTCAGATGGTGGAGGTAAAAAAACGCACCTGTGACCTGTAGACCAGGGTCGATAATTTTTGAAACAAAAAAAATAAAATAGTAGGATGAAACCCATTGGAAAACGAAGAGAATATAACAAAAATGAAAGGAAAAATGATTTACGGACGATCTGAGGTCGGGAAGTGGAAGGGGGTGAGTTTTTAAGGGTAAAAAACGGTTTATCTCGATTCCGGCAACACTACAAGCCTTCAAATTGGTGGGTTGGGTTATGTATAATTCATTTTTCAAGTAATCCCATACAAAAAAAATCCATAGGAGTTTAATCTGGGGACCTAACAGGACATTCAATGTGACCGCATTGCCCAATCCATCGATTGGGAAAGGATTCATTCAGAAAATCTCTAACCACCAGAGCATAATGTGGACCAAATGGTAGAATCTATTGATCTCTGGAAATGTTCCAGTTAAAAATGGCCCTACATCAGTTTGCAATATTTCTCAATACTTTTCACTTATCACAGTTACATATGACGTATGTGGTACTGTTGAACTCAAAAAAATATGGACTTTCAATTTTTGATATAAAAATATACCCTTTTCATTTAAAAAATATATCGATGACGTCATATCTTGTAAGGTAGTGGGGGTAAAAATTATTTTTTTGTTCAAAAAAGTAGAAAACTAAAATTAAAAATCGACTTGTCCCAGCTTCACCTCTGAAAATAATGAACTAGTGTGATAATCTAGCGTTTCCACACTCTATGAACGCACTGTATATGTTTTATACAAGTATCGCCCATTCGCGAATTACTAATTGTTTCATATTTTGGAACGAATTCATCTAAATGTTTTGTTTCGTGACCCACAATTCAAAACCTAGCCTAATACTTTAAATTCTAATGAAATAATAATTTCGTTTGAGAATTCATATTTTAGAACCCAGAATCTTATTATATCGATTCAAATAATCATTTGGTGTACACTGCAATGGCACAAATACTCTTTTTTTTCAAATCATTCAATATATTTTCTAGATTTCGAAATCAAATGAACCGGAATATTTGAACTCAATAAATAGTGCTTGACTTCATCTGATATTATTTTAAACCAAGCAAATGGTCTACTTGAAACGAAATAAATTGTTTTTCCATTTGAGATGAGTTTTTCCGCCATATCGTGCCATCAAATTATTTGATTGACTGAAATACACTTCTCTTAAGTTTTTCTTTATGAAGTGTTCGAAACAAAATATTTTATACAAAGTTAGGAATGGTGTTGCCCTCCGTTAAAGAAATATTTATTACTATTATTAGTTTATTCATCTTGTACTTAATTATGGCCAGTGTACATACGTTATTATATCTTCCTAAATATAAAAAATGTTGTAATAGTTGCTTTGTTAAGTTTGGTTATTGATCGTGTTTCAAACATTTAATGTTTCATTGGCGTGGGTAACAGGGTGTAGACTGGAGTTGTACTGGAATTTATTTTTGTTATTCTTCTTACATTGGAATGAGGTGAATAAATCGCATTTTAAAATTTATTTATTTTAATCAGATGAAAGTATTTATTTATGGAATGCAAACTCGCCAACTTTCTCTTAAGGTGATATTAAATCCGTCCATATTGAAAAAATAATCTTCGTAGTGAATATAATGATATTTTATTATTACTATAGGAAGGTTGGAGCAATTTCAGAAAAAAATTTAATTTTTTTAATGTCCCTTTTTTATTCGGGAATTAATGTTTTTTGAGAAGTTTGCATTTTTACGAGTCTCATTAATTGCTCCAGTGTTCCTTTTTTCTGAAATTGATGAAAAAAAAACTTTTCCAATCAATTTATACCAGGAATGAGAAAAGTATTTTTTCTTCATTCAATATTTCTTCATTCAATATTTCCTATCCTATCATTATAAACCTTAGTTAGTAATAATATCACAAATCCACATTTGATTTTCTGGTATAAAATTGACACAGTATTTGTGATTACTTTTTAAATATCTTGTACAATTTCGTTGGTTACTTTTCTGTTTTTGTATATACAAAATGGTCAGTTATATAGGGTGTGCATGAGGAGTGGAATATTTTTATACATATTTATAATATATGAGACGTATGAAATACGAATGTCAGATGTTATAATGCATAAGTAAAAAAATGTATTTGGCCAGTAAAGAAGTGCCTTATGTTATATATTTTTTTATTTTGCTTTGAATAAAAATGTTTTGTTGTCTGATTTGGTTTTATTTTCCCATCGATTCTCCTTATCAATCAATGTAAATCAAATGTAGTTAGGGTATGTTGTAAGCTTAGCTGGCAACCAATTCGAAAATCAACCCTTGTTTGTGTTCAGAAATGTTGAAATCAACAATTGACGCTTACACTAGTGTACATGAAATGACAGAAAAAGAGAGGTAATTCAGATTATATATCGGGAAGATTATTTTTCTAGCATCAATTATCCACTTTAAGACATACAGTGTCACACATAAAGTTCGCAACATATTGAAGTTTTTTTATTAATAGATATAATGAAAATTTGACTCCGCAGTTAGTTTGTGCTTGAAAAATGAGTAAGAAGCCTTTTTCCTTCTGTCATGTGCTACTCTAAACCTGTCAAATTTGACATTCTTTAAAAAAATCCTCAAAAAACAGTTTTGGAAATTTCGAAAAATGCAAAAAAAAAGTTGCTCAGTTTCCAATTTTATACCTTTGCTCCAAATTTTGACTCTCTACTGTCACTTCGACTTTTTTCCAATTCTTTTAATTTTTTGAATATTTCGCTCTACCGATTCGAACGAAACATTATTCATATTTCATAATTTTGATGAGTACGAGACTTCAATGTCATATCTTGCCCAAAAAATACCCACATTGGCCTGTCACCAGAAAAAAAAAGCACCTCCAAAAATTCGTTTTTGTTGTTGCAAAGTTCATTTAGTTTTTTCATTTCATTGTGAAACTGATTCGGATTCTCAATGTATGGACGTTAATATGTCAGTAATCGAATAAACGAATTTCTCTTCATTCTTATTACACTCGTATTTCTTTTTTTAATAGATTTTTATCCAGTTTGATTATTTTTCTGACCAATAATTCAGTTACAAACGAACCCGAAATATCATACTTTTCTGTAAACTAAACGATGATCTACAGTTTCATAACTATTCAAAAGACTTTCGTTCTAGCGATTTGTACTGAACATGATATACAATTTCGTATTTTAATGCAACATCTCGGGAAGAAAATAGTACAATTGATCGAATCGGAATAAAATTTTCCGTTAGTAGGCTTTCGAAAAAAAAAAAAAAGTTTTGGTTAATGTCAAGGTATTGCGTTTAATAAATCGAGTTGTTTTGTGTACAGATTTTCGTACATTTATAATTCACGAATAAGTTTTATGTACAATGTTATCCACACAAGACAAAGTGGACATCGTTCTTTCATGTGGTGAGAATGTGCCATATCGAGATGTTGCTTGTGGACAATCGTTTCAAGAAACCACATAATCCAATAAGGTATAATGGAGAAGAACAACTCAATGTTTGTTTGAGCGTTGTTGAAAACGGAAAAACTAATATTAGGAGTGTTAGTGAAAATACAAGGGTTGGCAGAGAAACTGTGAGAAGAATTTTGCACAAAAATAATTTCCATCCCCATAAGCCAAAGTTCTCACACACTCTTAAAGAAAGAGATTTCGATATTCGAGTAGGATTTTGGTTCCAAGGTGAGAGAGAAAATGATATCACATTTCCCTACAGGATTTTATGGACAAACGAGGCAACTTTCACGTCGAACGGAACAGTTAGTTCCCAAAATTGTCGCTGGTGGTCCAACACTAATCCAAATTTTGTAACAGAATGCCGTCACCAATATTCATTCAAGAGGTGTGGTTTATTACATAACCAAATAATTGGACCATATTTTCTTAGACATGTACAGAAATTTCAATATGAATCAGTTGTCTTAATCTGCCTCTAAGTGTTAGACGAAATTTGTGGTATCAGCTTGATGGGGCACCGATCCACCAAACGGTAGAAGTTTAGGGACAAAGTGATAGGACGAGATTGGGAAGATTATTGGCCACCAAGATCCCCGGACTTATCTCCAATGGACTTTTTTATATGGGGTTATCTGAAACAAAAAGTGTATAAGCACAGACCATTTGCAAACAAAGAACATTTAGAGAATACCATTCGGGAGTGTTGTGCTAACATAAATCCCCTATTTATTAAAAATGCCACAGAGTCTGTGAATGAAAGGGCTATAATTTGTATAGAACGGGAGGAATGGAATACTGAATGATAAATTCGGGTCCTTTATTAGATTATCGATATAAATCAATGAATGTTACGATGTTTTGTTGTGAATTTGGTTATAGTTATTTTAGTTTAATGTTTTCTACACATCTAATGGTGAAAATCAAGAATATGAGATTCATGAAATTAATTCAAAAAACGTTGCGAAAAATTATCATTTGCTCGGGAATTACATCTAACAGTTTACATCCAACATTAACACTGTTGGGTGTAAACTACATCAAAATATTTCGAACTCATCTGCAGCTAACGGGATACAAATCTGTTAAAAAAAGAAATACGAGTGTAATAAGGATGAAGAGAAATTCGTTTATTCGATTACTGACATATCAACGTCCATACATTGAAAATCCGAATCAGTTTCACAATGAAATGAAAAAACTAGATGAACTTTGCAACAACAAAGACGAATTTCTGGAGGTGCATTTTTTTTCTGGTATCAAGACAATGTGGGTATTTTCTGGGCAAGATATGACATTGAAGTCTCGTACTCATCAAAATTATGAAATTTAAATCATGTTTCGTTCGAATCGGTAGAGCAAAAGATTCAAAAAATTAAAAAAATTGGAAAAAAGTCGAAGTGACAGTAAATTTGGACCAAAGATATAAAATTGGAAACTGAGCAACTTTTTTCTTTGGCATTTTTCGAAATTTCCAAAAAAACAAATTTTTTTAGGATATTTGAAAACATTGTCAAATTTGACAGGTTTAGAGTAGCACATGACAAAAGGAAAGAGGCTGTTTTTCACTCATTTTCCAAGCACAAACTTACTGCGAAGTCAAATTTTCATTATGTCTATTAATCAAAAAAACTTCCATATGTTGCGAACTTTATGTGTGACACTGTATATTTGATTTCGTTTCTTTTTATGTCGATTTTGGTCGCTAGCGGTGCAACCAATGGAGAAAAATATTTTACCTTCAAATTTAATTGTCGAAGAGAACTTGCAAATTTTTCCTTTTCAAATTTAAAAGTTGAAAACGTCAGAAATTTCTTCATTTATCAAAAGATGATAAACTCCAATAATTTCAATTCATTCTCAATGATAGATTCACTCGTCCTCCAAGTAATATAATCTCATTTTCAAGTTGTGGACAAAGATTTCGAAGTCTTCTCTGAGAGCTTATGGATTTCCCCTTTTCCATTCTCCCCAACTCGTCTGGGAAGCTTTCGAACTGGGATTTTCTAATCCATATTTTCTCCACTTCATCAAGTTCATCCACTGTGAGCTCCGTTGGTTATTGATTTCCACGGTTCCTCATTTTCTTCATGAGCCTCAGACACCACCCTGTACATCTGATTAATTTCAACCATGATGAAAATCTATCCACGTCAGGCAGGCAGCTCATATACTCTAAAGTGACGAAGCAAACCTGGTTATATTCTTGCTATAAGCGATACAATTTTCTGTGGGCTCTGAATCAGCATCTTCCTTGGGCCAATTTTGTACAGGTTGTCTTAAAAATGCTGGACCAGGAAACCATTTATCTGAAATAACTTTCTGACGGAATTGAGGTATCGTTCCTTCATCAGCTGAGTTGAACTCAGTTGGCATCTTCTAAATTTGTTCTTTCTTGTATTTCTCCTACTCTATGTTCGACAAATCCTTTCAATTTTCTTCCATCATTTCTGATCCAGGATAGAACAGATTTGGAATCCGACCAAAAATATGATTGGTTGGTAGGTATTTTCAATTCAGACTTGTATTTGCCATCACAGCTGCTTGTAGTTCAAGTTTTGGTACGATAACGGTTTCAGCGGCGTTACTCGTGTTTTTGGATTCCGCAATTCGGCCTGCTGGCATATATTTCTAGGTTTTTTCACAGGAAGAAAGAAATATCGACAAACGGGTAGGCCGGACTGTCAAAGCAAGGCTGATGTGCTCACAGTGGATTATTTTAAATCAGACGTAAAAATTTTTTACTGACAATATTTCTTGCCTGACAATATTTCTTTAATATATATTTACATGGTTTTATCAATATAGCAAAGTTTTGTCGAACCACATATAAAGGGGGCAGGGTTGGTATCTGGGTTCGAAACGACCTGCAAGCGAATCCGATTGATTTTCCAGTATCATGTATAGAAAAAGAATTTGAAATTTGTGTAATAACTCTGAAGGACGTATCTTTGTCCAAGGATATTGCTATTTTGACGTGCTACCGATCTCCGGGTAGTGATTTTGTATCTTTTTGTAGCAACCTTAGAATGTGTACATGAGCCTAATCGTGAGATAATTTCGAACGGAGATTTTAATGTAGACTTGAATAGGGACTTCCGTGATTATTCAGTGTAACTTGATATTTTAAGTAGTTTTAGTCTGTCTAATGATATTTCTACCCCCACCAGGGGCGCATATATTTTGGATCATGTATACTCAGTCACGAAGGTAGATTGTCTAATTGTGAATAACGATATTTCAGCTCACAAAACCGTAAAAACTTTTATTTCCAACGCGATTTTTAATAAGCCAGTTGCACACTCTTCTTTCAGAAGACTCTTTCATAAAGAAAATATTACGTCTTTTTGCAAGGATTTGGAGAAAGAGCGGTGGGGGTCAATTGTGGGAATGAGTGACTTTAACTCTGCTTTTAATACATTTCACCAGGTTGTTTTGTACTATTTTGAAGTTAACTTTTCAGCTAAGAAAGTAGGAGTGGACAAAAATAAGAAATCTTGGGTTGATCGCGAAATCAGAGAGACAAGTCTAGCTTTGAAGGATTTTTCTGATTTAAAACAGCATCATCCTGAATTTAGTGAGCAATATAAGGTTGCTAAACGCAAGCAGTTCGCTTTAATTCAAAACACAAAAGAATATCATTCTAAGAGCAAAAAATCCTAATAAAGAGGTCTGGGGTGACTTCAGGGAGCTAACAGGCAAAACATCCAAATTAAACAATATTGAGTTGCTCTGTAACTATAATAAATGCACCGATCCACAAAATATAGCTAATATTTTTAATATCTACTTCAAGAATGCACCTATGGATGTGGCAAGTAAAATAAAGAAGGGTGGTCTGCAGCCACTTCCCCCTCCTAACCAGAATATAAACAGTATTTTTTTGACACCATACTCGGAAGGTGAATTGTTCTCACTCGTAAATAACAAAATCAAAAATAAATTATCCACTGGCTTTGATGAAGTATCAGGATTTCTTATTCGTAGGACAATTGTACAGCTTGAACCTATTTTAACTATCATTATAAATTTGAGATTTATACAGGGTCAATTTCCTGACATATTGAGAATAAACAAAATTATTCCAATTTTAAAAAAGGGAGACAAATACAGGGTTGAAAATTATATTTCCACATCCACATCCACCCTCTGATCCTCAGTTTCCTCGAAGGAATAGGAAGATTCAGAGACCTTAGAGAAAGCTAGTGGCGAAACCTGGGGAGTGGCAGATTGAGACCCCAGTGACGAGTTACAAAATCCTGAACCCCACCTGAGTGACTACAATCTAGGACAAGGCAGATTGAGACCTCGGTTGGAAATCATTCCATTACCTAAGTGACACCTGAGGAGTAGGCAGATTGAGACCTCATGGAAAATCACATCCCTGCCTCAATGACTATAGCCTAGGAGTGGGCAGATTGAGACTTTCGTTGGAAATCACTTCCCTCTTTTGCTCTTATCAATAACTTATATTTAAATATATTTTTTCCCTTTTCTCAAAAATGGCTCCAAAATGGGACCCGAAATTACCAAATTTCTAGACGCGTTTCAACCCTAACTTTCAATATTCATAATAATTATGACTTCGGAAACCTATCCGAACACACATATATATATATATATATATATATATATATATATATATATATATATATATATATATATATATATATATATATATATATATATATATATATATATATATATATATATATATATATATAGACATAAACATGACAGAAATTGTATATTAGCCAGTCGAATGAATGCAGTTCGATATCCTGATTCATGGTCTAGAGTTTTCGGAGGGTTAAAGAAAGATATGAGGAACCTGGCAGTGTCAAGCGCAAGAAAAGGCAAGAAGTAAATTTATTTATTTAGCGTATGGGGTTATAGTGCAATTTACATGATAGAAAGAATATAAAATACACAATACGTATAAACAGAGAAATTTTAAATATAAACAGAGAAACTTCAAATATATAAGGACAAACATAATTATTATGACAAACTATATGTCTACATCCAAATTGCGTAGCCATTCAATTGCCTCTGGTGTGGCTTTCATAAAATCTTCAAGGTCATAATCGTAGGAACGGTTAGGACATTCTGATGTGATGTGGCGGATAGTTTGCCGCGGAGATCCACAATCACATTGTGGGGATTCTGCCCTGCCCCATTTGTGTAAGGAATCAGCACATTTCCCGCAACCTGTTCTAACTCGGTTGAGCTTTGACCATAGTCGACGTGGCAGGTCAGATCCGTTGAAACACTGCGTTGGGTCATCTAGTTGAATGTAGTGGTCTCCTGGCAGTTTCTGCCCATATGGTAATCCATTTATCAGTCGCATGAAAGTTTTCATTCGATTCTAATGCTCATCGGATGGCTGGATGTCTTGATTTGAGCCGATGATATTGTCCTGCTAGGTATGGGATATCGGTATGGATTGGTAGGTCTGCGTTAGCCATGATTTTTTTATATTCTCTGATGAGAGCCGCAGTTCGTCGGATATCCGGTGATGTGATATTACTGAGCACTGGGAGCCAGCGCGTTGGTGTTGACCGTATAGTTCCAGTAATCAGTCTCATTGTTTGGTTTAGTTGCACATCTACTTTTTTAGTGTGCACACTGTCGATCCAAACAGGACAGCAATATTCTGCGACAGAGTATACCAAGGCCAGAGCTGCTGTTCGAAGTGTTGCCGCCGTAGCTCCCCATGTTGTTCCAGCAAGTTTGGCTATGAGGTTATTGCGCGTTCTCAGTTTACCAGCCACGTTGAATGTTAGTGATCGATCGAACGTCACGCCTAAGTACTTTGGGTTTTTGCTGTGGTTAAGGATCCTGCCATCAAATTCCACTCGCAGGGTATCATTTGCTTGCCTGTTCGATAGATGGAAGCACCAGACTTCAGTTTTAGCCGGACTTGGGCACAGCCTCTATTTTTTGAAGTAATCATTAAGCTTGGCGAGGTCTTCATTCAAAGCATGTTCAGTTGGTTATTTGAGTTTGTGCTGATAGGAAGTCGTCTGCATATGCAAATTTTCTACACCTCGTTTCAGGTAGGTCAGCTGTGTAGAGATTGAATAGGAGGGGGGCGAGCACCGAACCCTGCGGGAGGCCATTGTTCAGTTTCCTAGTACTGCTCTTAGCATCGTTAACAAATACTTGGAATAGTCTGTTTGTTAATAGGTTGTTAATTTAATGGCACATTTTCAGGCATGGTATGACTCTGAGTAATTTGTATAGTAGGCCTCCCCTCCATACGGTGTCATATGCTGCAGTAAGATCAATGAACGCTACGGATGTACGGCCACTCCTAAGCCCAGCCTGTTCTACGGGGATCAGTACATCAACTGCAGGACATATACGGTTATAGAGTAGTCTTTCTAACAGCTTATAGCAGCAGCTGAGGAGAGCTATAGTTTAGTAGCTCTCTGGTAGCTCCTGTGGTTTCCCAGGTTTTAGAATAGCAACAATCTTTGTTCTCTTAAATTCTGGTGGTAGGCTGCCTGTGTTAAGGATGTCATTGAAAAATTTCACAAGTCACAGTCGGGTTGCCCTACCACAGTTAACCAGGAATTCGGGGTAGCTGCCGTCGAAGCCTGCTGCTTTCCCAATTTTTGTATCCTTAAGGCCCTGTTCTAATTCGTCGGCAGAGAAGTCGTGCGAGAACTCGGACGATGAGGGGGTGGAACGTTTGAGGTCTCTTAGGGATTTTTTGACGTCTCTTGTGTGGTTTTTATCGGATGGTGCACGAGAAACGTCAACTATGCGGTTGGCTATTTGGTTTGGGTTTATTGAGGCATTTCCCACGACATTTCGGTTACATTCTCCAAGCTTCCGCAGTAGACCCCATGCTTTCCTACTGGAACGTGCAAAGTTCATGCGTTCCACAGCAGAAGTCCATTTGTCCATTCTGCTGGCGTCAAGGGATCTTAGTAGATGGTCAGCAGTTTCCGGGTTTCCTGAGTCCTCGAATTCCTCGTATAGAGACTGGCTTTCCTCGCTCCATCCAGGGATATACTTCTTGCGGAAACCTCAGGGGATATGTTTTTTGGCTACAGCTATTATTGGGCCTATAAATTTGTGGTAGTTTTTAGCCTTTGGTTGGATGAAGCGGATGCACATATCGAATTCCGCTGCATAGGTAGTCCATTTCGCCTTGCCGAAGTTCCATCGTGGCCTGGGAACTGAGTCGACCATTGGTATTTCGATTCCTACTGTAATCACAACGGGGCGATGCTGACTATGTGGGAAGTCCGCTAGTACAGTGCAGGAGTTAGCTAAAGGTTGTGGTGATTGTGAATTACTTGATATAAAACAGAGATCCGGATTGTAGCCCTTACGCCACCTTCTTGAAAAAAACGTTGGCTTATCTTTGGCACTGAAAACTAAATGGAGGTTGTTGGTTTCGGCCCAGTCTACAAGTTTTTCTCCATTGTCATCATTATTCTCATATCCCCATAGATTATGGTGACTATTGAAATCTCCTACATAGAGGACATTCACAGGCCATAAGAAGTAAATTAAATTGCACCAATAGAAGAAATTGAATTAGCGGTGATGCTTTCAACCGATGAGAATCCTCATGTTAGTACGAGAAACATTGCAAAAGAGCTGAATGTGAGTCACAGTTCCGTGAACAGAATATTGATAAAAAAATCTTCATCCATACCGAATTGGATTACATCAAGAACTCTATGAAAGGGATTATAATACAAGAGTTTGCTATTGCGAACATACATCAAATTTCAGTCGCGAGGAACCAAATTTTCTGAAATATTTAAAAGTAATGGGATGGTAAATAGCCACAATTTACCAGTACTACTCGACAGAGAATCCTTAGTGGGTCAGAGGAGTTGACAACCAAAATAGATGGTCGATAAATGTCGGGGCATAATTGTAGATCAGGCTAGAAGACTATATTTCTTTGATGGGCCACTGAATGGAGGAGTTCACAGATATTTTCTCCGAAATGATTCACCAAATTTGTTGGGGAATGTACCGATTGACTCCAGATAGAGGTTATATTACCATGATAGCGCGCCTCCCCACAATCAAAATCGGATAAGAAGATTTTCAAACAGATGGCGCAGAAATAAATGGATACCCAAAAAACAGACCCATTCAGTGATCAGCAAGGTCCCCAGACCTCACTTCCCTAGATTTATATCTCTGGGGATATGATAGAGGAGAGGTCTAACGCGAGAAACCAACGACACCAGAAGATATAAAGAATAGAATTAGAGAAATTTTTCGCTCTATTACAAGATCAACTTCAGTTGATGTCCGAAGATAGCTCAAAATGGGAGATTGTTCGAACATCTCCTGTGAATTTACGCTTTTTTAAATTATTTGAGTTTACTTTGTTACCTCTTTTGTCCAGCATTGAATAAAAAATCGTTATTGCTGTCATGATGACTTTTTCATACTTTCCTTAAGAATTAGATACATTTGGGATGGGAAATTAGGTAGGCAAACACTACTTTTTCTGCAAACACATAGTGGTATTCTGGTATAGCCTCATTTATAGGCGGCTCTTTTTGAAAAAACTGAGAAAAAAGTGATCCCGAGTTTGGTTACCTCTGTATGGAGAAAGAGCTATTCGGCAAAATTATGAATAGGAAATGAAAATACACTATTTTCAAGAATATTGTGTGGAAAAATTATCTTATTGCAAACTATTGATTTTTATATATTTGGTGTCGAATGAATCCATTTTGTAACAAAAATTACAACATATCTCCCGAATCACCTGGTATAAACCCATACCACCTTTTTTGAGAAACTCTCTTCCAAAGGGATTCAATCGAGTGGAAATGTATAGGATATTTCATTTAAAAAAACACAACTTTGATGAGTCACACGTTTATCGAACATCCTGTATGTTGGAAGTTATTTTTGAAACATAGCTTCCATTGCTTTCTACAACTTTTATTTGAGTAATTTTTCTTATCTCAAATAGGGTGCAGCTATCGTCCACCCACCTTGATACATTCTGTATATATATATATATATATATATATATATATATATATATGTATATTTATATAATTTATATACATATATATATATATATATATATATGTTATAATAATCTCATTTGTTCAATGTTTTTTCATTGTTATGACCTCTATGTCGGAATTCCGACTTGTATCTCGGAATTCCGACTTGTATCTCGGAATTCCGACTTGTATCTCGGAATTCCGACTTGTATGTCGGAATTCCGACTTGTATCTCGGAATTCCGACTTGTAAGTCGGAATTCCGACTTGTATCTCGGAATTCCGACTTGTATTCGGAATTCCGACTTGTATGTCGGAATTCCGACTTGTAAGTCGGAATTCCGACTTGTAAGTCGGAATTCCGACTTGTAATTCGGAATTCCGACTTGTATCTCGGAATTCCTACTTTTCCGTGTGGCACTTCTACGCCTTCGTAAAAATATACTAATTACTACCTACTTGTTTTTTAATTACTTCCAAAATACTTACTTACCCACCTTACTTCAACTATTACCAGTTAAATAATATGATTATCTACTTTTACTATTTGTTGTAATATAAATTATTTTTGTTGTTCTGGTTAGTTTATTTCATTACTTTGTATATCATTCCATCCTCTCATAGAATATAATGGTTTTGACGGATGTGGTACAGAAATAATGTCAGTAGCGATCTGTCATTGTCAACTACGTATGTGTGTGCCAATGTTCATAAGTGAAAAATCAATTATCCCCTATTTTTCCATCCTTGAGGGTATAAAATTCCATCCGAAATCTAAATATAAGGTATACCCATTCTATTAAAAAAAAAATCATCCAAATCGAAGAACCCAGTACAAAGTTATACCTGATAGAATCGGTTAACATACCAGAATTCAGAGGGTGAGTGATCAATATCCTTTATTTTGCTCCCCTTAGGGGTGGATTTCATCTCTCAAATTCAAATAGGACCACCTTCGAAGTACACCCTATCCACTGAAAAAAGAATTATCGGAATCGGACGCCTCAGTAAAAAGTTATGCGTGATCATACATAAAAAAAAATGATGGAAAAACAAAAATATACGGGTCGACTAGAGAACCTCCTCCTTTTTGGTTTCGTCGGTTAAAAATTAATAAAGTATCAACATCTATCGTGAACTGTATTAATTTATAAATTTCAGTTACATGCCATGAAAATGAATTTCCTGGTTTTTAAAAAATCGACAAAATATCAGATTTTGACCATCTGCATGAAAACCTTGGCATTCAGAAAGCTGGTATTGAACCTTATGTTTAGGATGACGTGGACTACATCATATAAAAAACCCGACTGCAAATAAGTCCGTTCCTGCTGAAAACAAGAGCCATTCCTACAAATGCTGAATGGTGACGGTAAGGTACCGCTTGGTATTTGCTCTATTACAAAGAATCGCATAGACATGGTTCGCAACAGCTCCAGGTGAATATATTAACGATAAAAAGCAAACACGAATAATAATAGGACGTGCCTTTTTTTAATTGAAACTTTTTCTTGTCATCAAGTTGGCTAAATGATTCCCTGCACGTGTTTCAGCTCATGTCTGAGCAGATTTCCGACCAGAGGCGTACCGAAATCATTACAAACAATAACATTAATAGTAATATTAATAGGGACAATAGTTCAAAGCGCTTTTCTATAAAATATGTGAAAAAGAAATTTGGAAGATGAAAGTAATACAGTTACCAGTCAAAACTCAGAAAACTTATTTGCTTTTTACATGCTTTTATTTTACTTCAGATTTGTGTGTAGGTATGTGATTATAGCCCAATTCCAATAAAAATTGGTATATGGGGGTCTTTGGGATCGGAGATTATGATTTTTTGTAAAAATCCACGAATTCAAGATGGCTGCTCCAAGATGGCGACGAGTTTTGTAAATATTGCCCGATTTCATTCAAAATTGGGTATATGGGGGTCTTTGGGATCGGAGATTATGATTTTTTGTTAAAAATTCATAAATTCAAGATGGCTGCTCCAAGATGGCGACGAGTTTTTTGAATATAGCCCGATTCCATTCAAAATTGGTGTGTGGGAGATTTTGGGGTCGGACATCATGATGTTTTTGTCAAAATTTCCAAATTCAAGATGCTGCTCCAAGATGGCGACGAGTTTTGTGAATATAGCCCGATTCCATTCAAAATTGGTGTACGGGAGATTTTGGGGTCGGACATCATGATGTTTTTGTCAAAATTAATAAATTCATGATGGCTGCTCCAAGATGGCGACGAGTTTTGTGAATATAGCCCGATTCCATTCAAAATTTGAGTATGGGGGTTTTTGGGGTCGGACATCATGATATTTCCGTCAAAATTCATGAATTCAAGATGGCTGCTCCAAGATGGCGACGAGTTTTGTGAATATAGCTCGATTCCATTCAAAATTGGTGTACGGGGTTTTGGGGTCGGACATCATGATGTTTTTGTCAAAATTAATAAATTCATGATGGCTGCTCCAAGATGGCGACGAGTTTTGTGTTTCCATTCAAAATTGGTGTACGGGGAGATTTTGGGGTCGGACATCATGATGTTTTTGTCAAAATTAATGAATTCATGATGGCTGCTCCAAGCTGGCGACGAGTTTTGTGAATATAGCCCGATTCCATTCAAAATTGGTGTATGGAGATTTTTTGGGGTCGGACATCATGATGTTTTTGTCAAAATTAATAAATTCATGATGGCTGCTCCAAGATGGCGACGAGTTTTGTGAATATAGCCCGATTCCATTCAAAATTGGTGTATGGGAGATTTTGGGGTCGGAACATCATGATGTTTTTGTCATAATTCATAAATTCAAGATGGCTGCTCCAAGATGGCGACGAGTTTCGTGAATATAGCCCGATTCCACTCAAAATTGGTGTACGGGAGATTTTGGGGACGGACATCATGTTGTTTTTGTCAAAATTCAATAAATTCATGATGGCTGCTCCAAGATGGCGACGAATTTTGTGAATATAGCCCGATTCCCTTCAAAATGGCGGCTCCAATTTGGTGACGAATTTTGTGATTATAGCCCGATTCCAATGAAAATTGGTGTATGGGGGTTTTTGGGGTCGTATATCATGTTTTTTTATCAAAATTGTTGAGTTTACTGCTAGATAAACCGAGACAAAAACACAAATCTAATAGATATGATTCATTGAAAAATACTCTGTGCGGCATTCTCAAGAGAGTCTGATTTTTGAATTGTAATACATATTCTGGCCTTCATAGAGTTGCCTTCAGGAGTAATATACACAAAGTTAGTCGATACTCAGCTTTTGTACGAATCGTATATCGTTTGAACTAGAAGGTTCAAATGAATTATGTTTTTTATTTAAATCCCAAACCTACTAAATTCGATAGATCATGGGCCCAGATTTCGCGTAACTTGACTAAATACGGAAAGTATCGTGATTGAAGTACACAGTGACCGCAGTTCAACAAAAACACTGGATAAAACTAATAAAAGAAATATTCAGCAGTTCAATGGTGAAAAATATGATGTATGGAAATTCCGTGTTAAATCAGTACTCGCGGAATTGAATGTTTTATACCTAGTTGAGGAAGAAATTCCTGGTGAACCCAATGACAGTTGGAAGAAACATGCCTTGAGTGCGAAAGCTCGGTTGGCATTGAGAAAAAGGCTTCTTTGTTCCAAGATTAGAGGGGAGATGAGCTTATTGCAATACTTCATATGTCTTGATGACTTCATTCCAGAATTACTCGCTATTGGAGCCAAACTGGATAAAATGTATAAAATATCTCATCTGTTACTCACTCTGGCTCCAGCTTACGACAGAGTAATCACGGTATTAGGAACTTCAAGCAAGGATATTTCAAACCTATCCTTTGTAAAAACTAGACTTCTTGATTATGAGGAGAAACTCAAAGAAGACACTGAATATATCAAGTAGTTCTCACATCAACGAAGGAAACTCTAAATCAACTTCATGTAATGGAAAATCCAGAAAACAATTCCTTCAAAATGAAAGCAAACAACACAGACCAAAGGGGGGCAAACAACATTCTCCATATAAATCATTCCACATGTGGTCATTGTGGCAGAACAAACCATTTAAAAAGGGATTGTTATTCTTTATGAACAGATGATTGAAAAACAATGCACCATCCAAACGGTTCACCCCAAACCAGCACTGGATCAAGAAAAAGGTTTTGCTTTTATGATGGGTTATAATCGTTCCAACACAAAAATGTAATGAAGATGCATCACTCCTGCTTGACTCTGGAGCAACTGATCATATCGTGACTTGTTCACAAAATTCTACGATCTATCTACTTCCATAGAAATCGTTGTCGCTAAAATGACACTACTGTTACCGCAACAATAAGAGTATCTATAGATGTAACAGACGACCAGATTTTAGTTCCACGTTTGCAAGAAAGGGGCATGGTGGCGATATTCTATAAAAATAACGTGAGCATTGAAAAAAACACTGTCATCATTGCAACAGGTAAGCCCATAAATGGTTTTATAGGCATATATTTTCAAATGCCCAAAGACCATAGAAATTTCAATAATATGGTAAACACTGCTAACTACCAGATATGATATGAACGATTAGGGCATCTCAATGGCCAGTCATTTTGAAAATGAAAATTTCGAAATGGTAGGAGGTGTTAACCATATCCAGAAAATAATGTATTTTGTGAAAATTTTTCATATGGGAAACTAACTAGATTACCATTCTCAAAATCTGAACCAGAAGTACATGTGGAACGACCTTCTTCCATGATTCATAGTGATGTTTGTGGTCTAATATCACCTCCCACAATCTTTAACAAAAACTATTTAGTAACCTTTATCAACGATTTCACTCTTTATACAGTAACATGTTTATTGGAATTCAAATCAGGAGTTCTAAAGGTACACAAAGATTCCGTTGCAGGAGGTGAATCACACTTTGATTTTAAAATAGTATAACTTTACTGTGACAATGGAGGTTAATATTTGTTGAGAATATTGTGTTCAGAAGAGCATTACTTTCCTTCAATATGTTCCACATACACCTCAAAAAAATGGTGTAGCAGAGCAGATGAATCGCACAATTACAGAAAGAGGGCGTGCGATGATTCTCACATCGGGGTCCATGAATTCAAGATGGCTGCTCCAAGATGGCGACGATTTCTGTTAATATAGCCCGATTCTACTCAAAATTAGTCTGCGAGGGTTTTTGGGGTCGGACATCATGATGATTTTGTCAAAATTCATGAATTTTTTAGTGGTCGAAGATTATTAATTTTAAGAATTAAATTAAAATTAAAAAAAAAAAAAAAGCTTTTATATAAATGCACTAAAAAGGAAAAAATAATTTCTTTAAGATTCAAAAGCTTGCCGCGAATCTAAAATAAGTAAGTTTGCCCGGCAAGATTTTGAATCTGCTACTTGCAGAATAACCTAGGTCAAATAATTGAAGATTTTTTTTTCTTTCTAGTGTATTTGTATAAAAGCTTGTCTTTAAATATTTTTCCAACATTTCTTCCGAATTTCATTTTGATATCGGTCCTGATCATATTGCTCACTCACATGCTCCTTATAGTATCTCCTGCATTTCCTCTTCTTAACCTTCATCTGTCTATGACAAGCTTTCGCATCTTCTAAGCACTTGTGTTTGTACACTTGCTGTATGATTGTTGAAATTCTTCGGTTTGTTTTTTGAATCAGATATCTTTCCCAACATTTGGAAAAAGAGTTATATAATGCCTATTCATAAGACTAATAGCGAAGCCAATGTCAAGAACAACTCTGTGGTTTGTTTTCCAAATTGTTGGAAAGTCTAGTTTAGCATGCAACGTAGTAGTATCAGAAGATCAACATGGCTTTTCTTGGTAACAAACAAGTGTTGATTCTGGTATTCTTATGTTGTCCATGAATATTATTGGACACTTCCCTATTCTTAATGTATGAGTTGTGATTTTCCATTTCTTCATTCAATTCTCAAGAAGATGCAGAGGTTTTTGTAAGTTTGTGGTTGCTATTCGTGGATTTCCATTTGTGGGTAATATAACATTGTCATCTGCGAATGTCCCTATCCATTATAGGTAGGTCGGATCTATAGATGACGTACAAATACGGACCAAGCACACTGCCTTGTGGTACACCAGATTTGATTGGGTGGAGGTCAGAGACTTTTCTTCTGAATCTTCTATTCCTGAGGTATGATTTGACAAAGACATAATATTGTATAAGTAGAAACTGTTTACATTTTTTTTTACTTTATGGCTTCATTTACTGTATTTGAAACAAGGTGGCCGTTTAATATTTGGAGCTGTAGTTGTTCAAATAGTTTGGATACAGTAGAAATTATACTTAATTCCACATATGAGTTGAAACTATTTAAGTTCAAATAGTTTGGATACAGTAGAAATGATACTTAATTCTACATATGAGTTGAAACTATTTAAGTTTTTTTCCAGGTTTTGGCACGAAAATTATATCAGAATCATTGAATTTTTTTTGTAGTTCCTTCAGCATTTAAGGCAGAAGAGTGATATCTCTCTATATATTTCTTGAATGATGTTATAAAGTCGTGTGGTGTTTGTTATGAAATACTGTTGTCTTGTAGGTCTTAATTTGGTATATCTCCCAATAGTAGTGAATGGAGTTGCCAGTCTACAAAAAGATTAGTCATTTCCTAATTTTTTCTCGCCCATACTCCTCTAATCGGTGTATGGTGTATGGGAGGTATTACTGTTGTGTTGATTTCCTTGAAGATTCGGTAGGTCTTCAGATCGAATTATCGTATCTGTTGAGATTCATGATATAATTAGCGGAGTTATTATCATTCATTTGCTTCAATTCTTGTTTGAATTTGTTTCATAATTTGCTGTAAATATTTTTGGCAGCTCCTTATAATATTTCAATTAGTTTTCCTGCTGCAAGATCAGGAGTTTTCAAACAATGAGGAACTGATAGTGGTGATTACCGGTGTATGTTAAAATGATGGCTCATAATTTGTAGTTATGCCTGTGCAAAATTGATAGCATTGTATCTTCCAATTTTATTTCAATAGAAAATGCTGAAAAATGTTTGATAATTCTCTCTACATATATTGAGACAATTCCATCTTCGACTTTTTCAATACTCCCTGATTATCGCATCGAAAATTCACGAATGAATGTGAAATAAGCAACCGAAGCAACAGAGCACGTTCCTAACAAATGGTCTCCAGAGACAATTCGAAAAATTCAGAGACTGCCCGCATGGCTGCGTGTAATCCCAACAGCAGCAACATATTTTTGATTTAATACCCATTAATTAACATAAATTAATCAACGATCGGTAGTTAACCAAACGGCCGAGACCAGTGGCAGACAGGAAGGTGATAGATCAGAATATAAAAAATAAATAATAATATATATTTACGTATCAAGTGCATTGAGTTGACGCTTTTGTCCGCAGAGCCATAAGCTTACAAAGCTGAGGTCTTTTGTTTTCTTTGACCTTGTCAAAACGCAAGCAAATTGTGAAATACCCGATAAACTAGTTAAAAAGCAGATAAATCGACAAAAACTTATCAGCAGGAAATCCAAAGAGGCATGCAAAAAGTATGGGTTAAATTCGAACAGTTGATGACGGACATAACTCAATTCGTTCCTTTTAAGAACGTCAGCTCTGAATCAATTAACATTGAACAAGGCTCTGTTCTAGGTCCGGTCCTATTCATTATTTATGTTAATGACTTGCCAAATAGTGCTCCATCAGCAAATTTCACCCTTTTTGCTAACGACACCACATTAACCCATTGAAATAGCGATTTTAGCATGCTGTTTACTTAGACCCATAATAGTGTTTTCGTTCAATAGCACGCGAAGTGAGTATTTCGAAATTTAATTTCGCGGCCGTTACCCGCCAAACCAAACGTCACTTCCAAATTTGACATTTCTGAAATACGACAATGACAAGGAAAATTTTATACCAGTCATTTTCAACCAATCAGATGATTTATTTCGACATTGTTACTATGGTAACCAGCAAATTCTCTGAAAATGTCTCATCCACATTAGCATGTAGACGTAAAATTAATAAGTGGACATTTCCCGGCACATGACAGCTATCATATAATTAGACAAAAATAATATTGAAATCATATTGACAATATTTTTTATTTACTTACTTTATAAGTTCGAAATATTACAACAATTTATCAAGGTGTACATTCTATATCATTAATTAATTTTAAATTCTTCAAAAATTCCACTTCTACCTCCTCTTTCCTGAGTGGTGAATAAAACACAGAACCGGTGCTTTTTTTAACAATATGCCAGTCTTTCATAAAATAAAAATAATACTGGGACAACAGTTTATTTCTTTGAGTATTAGATTTGTGTCCAAAAGAAGGCACAATATCACGCAGAATATTGCTTTAAATAAGTTTTCTTGCTCAGGATTTAATCCAGATTCTTCCACTAGGTATGTTAGATATTTTACATTCTTATGGTACATTTTAATGTGCTGTGATTCTTTGGGAAAGGAACACAATTCATACGATTGAAAGTTCATTTTATTATCACTTTTTTACTAACTTATGGTTGTATACAATGTTATGAGGAATCTCAAATCCATGGCTAACTTCACAAAATATTTCTTTAACCGGCAACATACGCCAACAACATTCTATTTAGAATAAAGAATATAATATCCCGATTTCCTGAATTATTTGAAAAACAAATTATTACCGCTAATATTAATTTTTCTTAGAATTAAACCTAAAAGAATATGAAAAATATTAAAGTATATATGTATAGCTATAGTTATACATTTTTGCTGTATATCACCTTTGTTTGTAGTCAATATTGACATTTCCCTGAAACCTAGTGAGAAAATTATATAATCTGATATTATAAATTGTATTTTACTAGGGCACGGGAAAAATAAAAAAAAATATCACGCAATATCAACATCCACTTTCTTTTTCAATCAATATTGACATTTCCCTGAAACCCAGTAAAAAAATTGTATGAAAACAATCAATTTTATATAAAAATGTATCTGATATTATATATTTTATTTTACTAGGGCACGGGGAAAATACAAAAATATCTCACTCAATACGAACGTATCCACTACATTTTAAGTCAATATTAACATTTCCCTGAAACCTAGTAAAAAAATTGTATGAAATCAATTAATTTTACATAATAGTTTATCTGATATTATATATTTTATTTTACTAGGGAACGGGGAAAATCAGAAAAAAATCTTCCCCAAAACTCCCATTACACACAGCCTTCTATTTATTTGTAAATACCGTCGAAATAAATAGTTACTTAATGTTTTCTATTCAAATATAATTCCGGTATAAAATTTTCTTTCCGAATCCCCCACGTGCTTGAATTAATTGCGGGAAATTTGTCTCGTATATGAATTTAAAAAAAAATTCATGTATTCAAAAAATTTCCGGCAATAATTCATGCCCTAGGGAAATTATAAGTGATAATTTTTTATTGAATACAGCTTTAATTTTAAATCAACTTCAAATTCATAAATAGTTATTATTTTTCAGGTATTAAAACGAAAAGCGCCGAGATTACAATACTTTTTTGCTCTACAGGAATGCTAAAATACTAAAATGTCACTATTAGGCCTAGTATTATCACCTCCCGTTATGGTAGGAATAAATCAACCAATTGTTAGAATATTTTTCTGTTTAACGTTCATTGATAAGCAAAACCTCATTCTAATTATTGGTTAATTTATTCCTAGTTTACCCGAACGTGAAAATACCGGGCCTCAGTATGAGACATATTTGCGTTTTGTCAAGAACTGTCAAAATATTTTGTATATATTCGAACATATCATTTCCATAGCAACGCAGTGACTTTGTCCATTGAATTGAACTGCTGTTGTTTTTGAAGCAATAATATATTTATTTGAAATTATCCAGTTTGATAATTTTGACGATTGCACGAAAAATAGTGTGTATGCCATAGCCGCAAAACTTTTTAGCGACCTACAAATAACTATTCTAAGGCACAGTCTTGGCTCAATTATAATAAGTTAGACCTAAAGAAGGTAAAGTCTGAGACATTGATTTTCAGTTTAAAACAACATAAAGACCCACATTGCGTTAAGTTTTTGGGTGTTCTCTTGGATAGTTAGTGAATTAACATGGGATGAACATACGGTTTTTGTCTGCAGGAATATATCATGGAAAATCTTTTTACTACGCAACCTGCAATACTGTTTGACACAGTCAACATTATTAACGGCTTACCATGCACTCATCCAGTCTTCGAAATCCTATGCTTTATTAGTGTGGGGCCACTCAGCACATGCCTCAACAGTTTTTTCCATGCAAAGGAACACTGTTATAATCACTGCTGGATTGCCATATAGAGATGATTGTAGGGGTGCACTCAAACATTTTAAGATACTAACCCTGACCTGTCCTTATATATTGCAATGTCTTATGCACATAAAAATAAACTTTGAAAACTATAGAACAAATGAAAGTTTACATTCCTACACAACGCGTAACAAAGATATGATACATCAACACTATTTGCGACTTTCGAAAACGAGAAACGGGACAAGCTATTATGCAATCGAGTTCTTTAATGTTTTACCATATGATGTCCAAGTTCTCGAGTGCGTACATTTTAAATCAGTTATTAAGCGGTTCTTAATTTTTAATTCCCTTAAAAAAACTTATTTTTTTTGTTAATTTCATAGTGTAAGTAAGCGTCATTTACAATTTTATGTTTACAATTTTATCTGCTTACTGTTTATAATACACATATTTTTTTCATTGTTTTATTATTTATATATATATAATATTATTTTTTTAACTGTTCGTCAAAGCACAATTGTGTATATATTCTATTCAGACAGAATTGTTTTGAATATTTAAATGCAATTGTGCTTCTTGCATATCTTGAATAACTTCCTCAAAAAAAAAATCATGGGCTAAATTTCATAAATCTCCTAAATTTCCATATTCCTGTTTCTACAATAAATATTTTAACAAACATTTGTTACACCCATGGGTGCGTCAATTTCACCAATTTCATCTGCGTATGCGAAGGATGATCTATTAGACACAGTATTAACAGTTTCATCTTTCAAACTACATTTAATCAAAAAATATGTAGATTACATTATTTTAGCACTACCAAATGATAGCACAGAAGAGATTCCTAACACATTTAACAGTTTTGACCCTTATATCAATTCTCTATGGAAGCAGAAGATACTGATTACTCACAATATTTTCTAGATACAAAGATCATCCGAACATCAAATAACAAAAAAAATATAAATTGGTACAAGAAACTATGTAGCTCAGGAAGATACATACATTATTGGTCCTATCATAAATATTCGATTAAAGTGAATTTAGTCAAACAAATGAAGAACAGAGTGTTGAAAATCTCTGACATATAATTTCATAACAATTTTTTATTAATATATTTCCAAATCTTCTTGTAGAAAATTCATATCCTGCTAGTATAGTTAAAATGTTTTGTTTAATACACCAACTTCACTAGAGATTATAACGAAACCAAGTGCCACACCCACCCATGAAATTAATACTGCTCCATTACAAGTCACCTATAGTTCGTTACCCTTGAAGAAATGACACCTTAACTAGCTTGAATTCTCCATGACTAATCTAACATTAAAATTACCAATAACACTATCCTAACTATTAGATCAATCCACACAAAAATCAAAGATTAAGTCCCCATAACTTCACAAACGAATTCAGTATGTAGTATTCCATGTCTAATGTGTGATAAACATTATGTTGGTCAAACTTCAAGGACATTAGGTGCCAGAATCATTTTTAATAAGAGTGATTGCAGATTACATCCAGAAAGATGCGGTTTTGCAGATCATGTGAACAAGTTTGACCACCATATGAATTATGAATCCATTAAGGTCTTAGCCAGTGAACCACTCTCAGAAAGGTCTTTTCTAGAAATGTCTTATATTTTTGAAAATATTAACTGCATAAATAAAAAAACAGATATTAATCATATCAGAGAACTTTACTCTCTATTGACGTTGGATAAAAAGTTATTCAGTAAAAATCTCACAATGAATTTTTCTAATCGAACAAAAGTATCTTGGTAACAGTGCCCAATTGGCACCACTGTTTGTCATTCACATGTCATGTCAACTGTTTGTGGATGCATTATTGTCTTCGACACCGAAATGCTTTTTAGATCAGAATTATGTAGTGGTTGAGACATTTTATCGGTGCTTGTATTGTCTTTGATTATGTTTTCGCAAAGAAACTGTTTTTATTTACTTTTAATTTATTTTTGTACTCCTATATAGATGTTGCCATCCACACTTGAAGAGTTCATTTTTCGTTAGCAGACGTTTGTCATCCAAGGTGCCTTTTCATGATGTTTTTTTTATTCACACTGTTTCGGTATGACCACCAACAATATTTCAAAAGTGGTAATATAAATAATTTAGACATACAATATAAATACATGCACAGGTTCACGAAAGACGTCGATACATATACATTGAAATGAACAAACTGAACTGGCGATAAATCTATTCATTTTAATGTAAAAAAGACTAATGAGAAAGATTAGGAGAATTGGAAAAAGTCATCTGTTAATGATTCACAATTTGTTGTTGATTTTTTCTATCATGTAAAAATACGAGATGTTTAGATTTTCGCTATCAGATCTTTTGTTAACACATTTTTCCCTATGCTTTGTTATTTCAATCATTTCATGCACGAGTCTTTTTTTTAATGTGTTAACAAAAGATCTGATATCGAAAATTTAAACACCTCGTATTTTAACCTAAGAGAAAAAATCGAACACAAATTGTGAATCATTAACAGATGACTTTTTCCAATTCTCATTAGTATTTCTCACATTACAAAGAAATGATTCATCGCCAGTTCAGTTTGTTCATTCCATTGTGTGTTTTGTGAACCTGTGCATGTATTTATATTTTATGTTTAAATTACTTATATTACCACTTTTGAACTCAGAGTCACCCTGAATGTAAGTAATTATATTATCAATGCTAGTTTTCTGTATATTGTCCGAGGTTTTTTACTTTTTAACGATTGTTATTTTTCGTATTGTATCTTATTCTATCAATTCGAAAATTCCATTTTAACATATATGTTTTTGTTCTTATACTTCAGAGCCCTGAAGATGAAACAATAAAGTTTCGAAACGTCGACAATTAAGCAATTGGTTTTCTTCAATATTCCGACCAAATTCCTAGCAACAAACTTTCCAAAAATAATATTTATAGTTATATAAAAAAGTTAGCTCTCAAACTGTCAAAGTTGATATTCGCTCTATACGTTGTATTATTGATTTGTTTTTTTTCATCTAAGATAATTCTAAGAATTGTGGTATAGTGATCTGTACGAGAGACAATATTTGTCAATTTTGTTATATTTGAATAAAATACCCTCTCCACGAGATGCATCATGCATGGCCAGTTCCTGATTGATATACCTGGATGGTATCCCCCCGCCCTTATTACCGCGCCAGCACTGCCCAAATCAATCGGTATGCACGAGTAACATCTCAAGATGCAAATGAGCTGTGAGCTCGGCAAAAAGGCCGAGCGAAAAAACCAGTTAGTAGACGGATGTTTGCAAATCACTCGCAAGTAATGCCCTTCTGTCAGTACGAATGGTGATCTCCATTTGAGGAATTACCGGGCAGGAAAAAATCCACGGGGTTCGATTTGTATTCAGGATGGGAGTAGGTGAGTTGCGGTTTTTGTTTCTTGCTCGAGTCTGACGTTGAGTTGGATGGAAGTTGTGATAGTAGAGGGTTTGTGGTGGGAATGGGAAAAAAGGAGGAAAAAACTCGATATTAAGAATGTAGGCTTTAGATATATACAGTGTCCGGCATAAAGTTCGCAGCATATGGAAAACTTTTTTATTATTGATTTCTCAAAAAACAATCATTCGTGATAAAAACCTCTGCTTCATCCCAAACCTGAAATGCAAACACCAAAATTGAATTTTATACGACCCTATACGAGGGAGATAGAAAAACATGTTTTGTTTACAAAATAATATGATCCCATGACTTTATTTCTCACGGTAGAATTCAAATTCATGGGGAAATATTGTTCAAATTCGAATGTTGATCCAGAACTTCGAATCATAGCCACCTATGACCAATTTCATATTTCAACTTTTTTCCCATTTTTTTCTCATCGCCCTGTACAACATTAGGGATATTATGCTAGACGAATGGTATATTGTGTTAGATATGATGATATCACTCTCTGAATGTTTTCTCATTGCTCCCTCCCATCGGAAAATCACATTTAGTGAATTATGTGACGGAATTTCACAAAATCTTGCTGCAAATAGTAAATAAAACTGAATTGTCTCCAAGGTATGATGCCAGAATGCCAATTAATTTATTTTCACAAAATAACATTTTTTGAAACAAATATGTCCTTTGCTTTATTATACGTGGAGTCCTCCATTCTCAATACACTGCATTTTTAGTACGGCGGTGCATTGCATCATGAACATTTCTTATATCCCCATGAGAAAAAATCCAAAGGAGTGAGGTCCGGTGACCGGGCGGGCCAAGCTTTATTGGAATATCTTCCAATCCATCGATTTAGAAATGTAGAATAAACGGATGTACCGTCTTGTTGAAAATACATTCCAGCTCTCATGTCCAGAGGAATATCATCTGAATAATTGGAGAGAAACGTCTGCAGCATTCTTAGGTATCTTGCAGAATTCAGTGGTTGTCTGAAAAATACTGGTCCAACAATAATGTCATCAATAATTTCGCACCAGACTTCAACTTTGAAGTGATATTGGTCTCTACATTGTATCCTGAAATGGGGATTATTATCTGCCCACCACCTGCAATTCTGGGAGCTGACTACCCCATTTGATGTGAAGGTTGACTCGTCACTGTAAAGATTTTTTTTCGAAAACTGTCTATTATCTTCCATCATTGACTGAAACCAGAAACAGAAATCCAAGCGATTATCCGGATCTCTCGATTTCAAAGTGTGTATGAATTTTGGTTTATACGGTTTGAATTTATTATTACCTAGAACCCTTCTCATTGAGCGATCGGATATTCCAAGATTTTCTCCTCTTTGCGATAATGACATTCTTGGATTTTCAATCGTAGACAGCATAATATTCATAACAGTTCCTTCATTTTCAGTTATCGGTCGTTTATGTGTCACTTTGTAGTTTTTCGAAACCGATCCAGATTCCCTGAATGTTTTCAAAATTCGTGTAATTGTCGAATTATGAACGTTTTTACCTGGATGTCTTTCATTAAAAATATTGGCAGTGTCTCTACAAGTATGATAATTGTCACCGTGTATCATTACAATCTCCACTCTCTCCTGTATACTTAGTCGAGCAGCCATGATTGAATTGGAAAACTACTGAAATTACTCTACAGATTTGTGAATTATTCTTGATGCGTCAAAAATGGTTTGTTCACAATCAGAAATTAATTTGTTTTCAAAGCCAACTGTGATCGCGAATGTTCTGTATCTCAATCATTTACAGTAAAATTCAAAATTTGGGAGCTGGGTATTGCTATCGAAGTCGAATGTAACAACTTACGATATTTCGAAATTCATAAATAATACGTGAATAAATTTTTCAAGTGGATTAAAACCTTAATTTTGTACGTTGAATGCTGCAGAAAATCCAATAAAATATTGTAGATGCATTCTGATATCTTGCTCGAAATAAAAACTATACAAACATTGTCATATTTTACAATTCCAGATTGTCTTGAAAAATGTTACTCGTAGTGTGAAAATAAATTCATTTTCATTCTGGCATCATACCTTGGAGACAATCCAGTTTTATTTACTATTCGCAGCAAGATTTTGTGAAATTCCGTCACATAATTCAATAAATGTAATTTTCCGATGGGAGGGAGAAATGAGAAGACATTCAGAGAGTTATATCATCATATCTAACAATATACCATTCGTCTAGCATAATATTCCTTATGTTGAACAGGGCAATGAGAAAAAAATTGGAAAAAAATTTGAAATATGAAATTGGTCATAGGTGGCTATAATTTGAATTTCGGGATCAACATTCGATTTTGAACAATATTTCCCCATGAATTTGAATTCTACCGTGAGAAATAAAGTGATGGGATCATATTATTTTGAAAATTTTGGTGTTTGCAATTCAGGTTTGGGATGAAACAGAGGTTTTTTTATCGCGAATGATGTTTTCTGAGAAATCAATAATAAAAAAGTTTTCCATATGCTGCGAACTTTATGCCGGATTTGGAATCACTCTTGCTGTGAAAGACAGAACATATATTTGTTTTAGTCAATTAAAATAATAATTTATCCGCCTTTTGAATTACATCAATAGATATAAATATATTCAAATAAAATTGTGTCCTTGAGAATTGAAGCCTGACGAGATTGTCGAGTGACGGCAAATAATTAACACGTTTCGTTTATTTACGCATAAACTTCATCAGGGCCTGAAAGGGATACTAGTTGTAAAAATATAAGAGATAGGAATTTAAAAAACAAAAAAATTGAAAGGAAGGCAAGTTAGTTACATGCATGCAAAAAATAACTTAAACAGGGTTTATTCTTCAAGTTTTATTGTTATTGCATCCTATATATGACTAACTGAATTGCTTTCTTTTCAATTTTTTTGTTTTTAAAATTCCTATCTTTTATTTTTCTACAATTAATTGTTCTTTTAGGCCCTGATGAAGCTTATGCGTTAAATAAACGAAACGTTGGCCGAAAAAAAGAGTTAGTTATTTGTTCTGATTGGAAAATCCTGCCAGCCATCATTATACAATTAATAGAATGTAACAAAAGGGATTTGTACATTTATAACCTATATATCAAGTCTGTGCGTAGAGTATAATTGGAGATAAGTACACTTAGTCTAGAATTAGCAGCAATAAAACAAATAAACGAACATTAACTAGGTGCAACATGAATACTCAATTAAATTTCAATTTATTCACATATCGAGACATCTACAAGCTCTGTTATAGAGAGTTTAGAAACTATATGACTATGTTCGATTCACCTAAGCTCGGGAGAGCTTGTGTTGTGTTTCCTTCATAATCCGTTAAGCGTACAGTTTATTTGCCTAAAAAATGAAAAAAAAAACTTATATATAATTTGATTGAGATGGTGGAGATTGATATGTGATTCGAAGGGAGTTTATCATCTTCAAAATAAGGTTAGTAATATATTCGGGAGCATGAGGTTTTCTACTTCTCTTTAAAGCGATTTGTATTCAAGAAAATTTGAAAGCATATTTAATAATTTTTTTCAAATTGGTAGAGTAACTTGTTGATGTTTGGTGATCAGTGCATAGCTAACTCTATTGTTCATATTTCTTTTTTCTCTGAATATCCACACCAAGTCATTGAAAACAAATATATTCATCATGGAAAAGTTCAGTTGTATTATTATAATGAATTATGAAAAAAAAATATATCTTTTAAAATAAATGTATAGTGTTTCGAGTTGTTTGTATATTTTTTATAATAGAATTATCTGTTTCATGCAACGATACAATATGTGATAACGCTTTTTTCAGCTAGATTGAAAACGAATGGTTCTTTCTAATATTATATTAAAACTTTTTACCAAAAAATTAAACCGATGAAATACGGAACCGAAAAGTAAAAAATAAAATAAACCTTATTAGTCTCAATAACTAAGCTCCCAAACTAATGTAAGTAACTAATTTTGAGTCGGCGCCAAACAAACAAGCAAATGGATTAGGTAAAGCGTAAAATGATGGCATCGAGTTGCGCGGTGACATTCTGATAATTTTTTTGAAGTAATTTAATGATCTTCGTTGATTGTTCGTTTGGCGCCGACTCAAAATTAGTTACTTATATTAGTTTAGGAGCTTAGTTATTGAGACTAAGAAGATTTATTTCATTTTTTACTTTTAGTTCCGTATTTACTATGAGGTATACCCTATCCAATAAAAAAAGAATAATCCAAATCGAACCCAGTACAAAGTTATGCCTGATAGAATCGGTTAACGGACCAGAATTCAGAGGGTGAGTGATCAATATCCTTCATTTTGCTACCCTTAGGGATGGATTTCATCTTTAAAATTCAAATTGGACCAACTTCGAAGTACACCCTATCCACTGAAAAAATAATCATCGGAATCGGACGTGGTCTTACATAATTAAAAAAATATATACGCCTCGACTAGAAAACCTCCTCATTTTTGGTTTCGTCGGTTAAAAATGTAAGAATAAGTTTTCTCATTCTCTTGATGACATGTTTTGTATGATCTTTCCATCTCAGGTGCTGGTCCAATATAACTCCCAGATATTTTGGTTTTCTCAATCATGGTACAACTACATTTTGCATGAGGTCGGGGACAGTTTTGTTTGGGGATACGAAGATTGTGCATATGTTGTTGATCTTGTGCCAACAGTAAGAAAGTTTTGTATTTATGTGTTTGTTTTTTTTTATCGAGACTAAGTAGATTGAGGTTCAACCAGGATATATATCTATATTATTATGATGTAAGTTTTTATTTTATTTTGTTTTTCATTTATTGATTATTATTATTATTATTATTTTATCAACCACTAGTCATCACAATAATTTTGCAATTTGATATGATAGTAAGCTTGACTAGATTTGATTTATTATCAATTTAACTTGATTCTTTGAAAAAAATACTTATCGCAACAATAGAAAGTCCGGCTTTGTTGATCCTACTCTTTTTTAGACACCATTTTACCTTTCCTTTGATACCTTATTCTAGATCAGTCGGTACGCCTATGGAGACATGATCATCCTATAGCTCAGCAGAGTCCAGTTGCGCCATCTAGTTGCTTTGTTCGAAGTCAAGTTATTGTTAAATGAAAATATAGTTCGTGATATGATCAAATGATGAATAACTAAACAGAAAATATTTAAATGTGTTTTTCTGTTTATTGAAATGAATTTCCAAAGATTTCAAAATCCTACTTCTGCGATATCTAGCTCATATTAAATATAATTGAGTATATGAACTTAAAACAAATCATCACATGACTTGCTCATGCGTAATAGAATGAATGTAGCAAATAGATATTCACAGGTTATATTGACAAAGTGGTTATGAGTATGAAATAAAGTTCACCACTGTGGATAAATATTATCAAAGACCCCAAAAAGTGTCTAATACCAATGATATCACTTCGTTTATTTGTGTTTTTAAAAAGTACCTGTAGTTCGTTGTGTTTGTGCACTCTCGAAGACTCCTGGCTGTGTCCAGTGCTTTGGAAAGAACCTGTCCGACGTTGGCCCCCTTTTATTGTTGGTTATGTCCTGTGAGGAATGTGACCTGGATAGCAGTTAAGTGGTTTCTTGCTCAAATAGTTGTAGGTAGTTTCTTAGTGTGGATTATGATTGGAAATGCTCTCACAGTTGTGTTTTATGTTCATTTGGATTTATTTATCTCATGAACATTTTTCTAACGCTTTCTCCAAAATGTTCTTCCTACCGTAGCAACCATCAATTTTTGTTTTTGGGCACGAAATTTTAGTTTCTACACACTTTTAAAAGCAACTTTTCTCATTCTACACTATGAAACTTATTTAATGTACAGCTTATATTTCTATACTTAATATTATTTATACAAAGTGGTTATAAATTATTATTCAACCATTTTCTGTTCTCAGATTCGATATTATATAATTTTTTCATGATAAAATGTCCCTGTCATGTTCCCTTGAGTTTCCTAGTTAGCATACAGGATGTTCTTGGTTATATATTATTTTTATCTGTTTGAATTCCAAGAATTTGTTTGTTGATTTGATTCTTTTTACAGGTTGTGCAATTTGAATGGATATTGGAAACCTATTGGTGCCAATAGAAAAGTTCCACTGCTAAACTCTTTGATGATCTGCGTCGAACATAAGATGGTGAAAGATTTCAGAAATGCAAAGTGCACAGAAAAATTGTAAGACCACCATAGCAGGTATTCATGTGATGTATAAGTATCATTTTATCAAATTTGTATTCTTTTAATAGCTAACATATATTTGATATCATAACTATATATATATATATATATATATATATATATATATAATCATTATTGGTCCTGATAACTGGTTTTGGAATAAGATATACTAAAGATTATAATTGATCAATAATTCTTGAAAATTTAAAGAGTTGCTCTGTTCGAAATTTAATGTGTTGCTAGTTTATTTGCTTCTACTTTGTTTTTTAAAATTTTTCCACAAAAAAATAGAATATTAGTATAATAGTATAAGAATGATCAATTAGGTTTTCGAAAAATTCTAATGATATTTTTTATTTAATCAAACTATGCTTCAAACAGGAGGTATAGAATGAATATGTATGCACAAATCAGTTATCTGATTTTAGTAGGTACCCCATTTTATCCCAGAAATATTCGTGTATTTAGAATTAAAAAAATATTTTTTTTTAAATTAATATTAATATTATATTATTATTAGTATGCAAACAATTACCAAATAGAAATATCCTTTGAAGTATATGAAAAGTGCGATACAAAATACTGAAATACATTTTTCCAATACTCCCAGCATTGCTGACGATTTGAAAAAAACTCAAAATCGTTTGAATCATTTCATTATCCTAAAGAGGAAACGTTTCAAAGAGAATAAAAACCGCAGAAATGCGATGCTCACGTCGATCTATGGCCCCATAAGTGAAAACAGAACGCGTACAAATCGTGAAGAACGTGCTGAAACTGTCACCAGCGACAAAAACTGAAAAAACTGAAAATATCATCTGCCCAGATCATTAGCTATACAGAAGGCGACTTGATGGTTCTTGTCGGTAGCTTTTTCAACTGGTTTTCCAATATGCTCCACGACGTACCATTCTAAATACTATATTAATAGTAGTAATATAATTTTATTTGGCTCATATATTCGCTTCGAGTCCCATTCAGTGATTTCTTCTATCGAGGATACGTCACGCGTACAAGAGGTATTCCTGAAAGTGCGGAATACTTGCTGGTATTACCGCTTGGTATATGGATTGTTGCCACAGGGTCGGATTGATTCGATTCCGTTTAAGATCCAGTAATTCCGCCAGTGGTTATGCGGTCAAACCAACTTTCAAACAAGACATGCCAATACCAGGGTTATATTTTACAATGAAATGAAGTACTCGAAATCATCTCCACGAAATTTATTCAGAAGGACATGTTTCGGACTTTAAAGCTCCATCTTCAGCGGATATTTACAAAATCTAAAAAGAGGGGAGGGATAAGCTTAACTGTAGATTCAACAATTCACATTAGAGGATGGAAATTTGGTTGTGAATACTTACATAATGGAGTGTGGCGGTAAAAATGAAAAATATGAAAAATATGAAATTTGCTGGTTCAAATGGATTATTGAACGATTTAAAATCGAGAAAGAACTTCCACCTACCTCTGGTGCCTAGATGGATGGATCTTCCTCCTTCCTTCAGGAATCTTGTGTTTAAACTACGAAAAGTGGGTTATCACACACGTGACAATGTCTTCCTTTTAACACTATAGCGGTGAGACGGAAACTTGAAGAACCAAAATGTTTTCCGTTTTTAACTAAACTGGCGAGACGTATATCTTGAAAGCGGAGTGTTTCAAAGCGGAGTCGAAAGAAACTGAATTCTTGCTTGATTTTCTTCGCGCATGCGTAAAGTGGAAGTATGCTTTCATGAACGCGAAATGATATATATATTTGAAAATTAAGGGAATTGCTTCGACCATATGAAAATACTTATATATAAAGAATAAAAAAAATAAAAATAATAGTTTTAACAAAAGATGGGTCAGGAATAAGGGAAACCTTAACATTCTCCCACGTTTTGTTGAAGGCTTTCAACAAAACTAATTCTGTGGAAGGAGACACAATTTATTAATTGGTCTCTTATAGGTACCACTACTGGTTTCACTGTAGCAACGCGAGCTACTTTGTCTAACCCAGGGTGAAGTTCCACAACTCTGGCCATACGCCACTGTAAAGGCGATAAATTATCTTGCTTTATAATGACGAGATCGTCAACTTTCAAGGGATGATCAGGATCATTCCATTTGTGTTTCTGCTGCAAATTAGTTAAATATTCTAAATGCCACCTGGACCAGAAACAGGATTTCATCCTTTGTAATAACTCCCATCGTCCCAAAGAGTTCAGTTTTAGATGACTGAAATCAGGATCTGGAAGACAAGTTAAAGGTTCTAACGTTAAAAAATGCCCCGGAGTCAGAACCGACAAATCACTTGGATCAGAACTCAGCGGGCAAAGCGGTCTAGAATTCAATATAGCCTCAATTTGAGTTATAACTGTATACAATTCTTCGTACGTGAGAATTTGCGAACCGATAACTCTAGCAAAGTGTGTTTTGAATGATTTAACACCTGCTTCAACTAAGCCGGAAAAATGGCTGCCTGTCGGGGTGAAATGACCAAACTAACTTTTCATTATCTGCGGCATTTTCATAATTTCATTAATATATTTATTTGCACCAACAAATTTTACCACAATCACTAAAAATGTATGAGCAGCGGCCTCGCCTTGCCATGAACCTGCGTAAGCCAGCCAGAAATGCCTCGGTTGTCATGTCTGAAATAAGTTCCAAATGTATGGCTTTAGTTGCAAAACAAATAAAAACGCAGACATAAAATTTAACCGTCTTTGCCCCGCGGATTTTGCCCAACGTAATGAAAATGGGCCACAAAAATCAACAGCAACTACTGAAAAAGCTTTTACCTGTGAAACTCGGTTTGCGGGGAGATTGCCCATAGGGGGTTGTAGGCTTCGCGGATTGAGGCGCCAACATCGGAAGCATTTGTCCAACACTTTTCGGATGGTGCGACGCGGGGATAATATCCAAAAATTTTGTAATAAAAGAAAATGCAACGTCTGCAGTCCGGGATGCAGGTGAAGTTTATGAGTATATTCTATTATTAAATCAGTGAGTCTATTCGAACGTGGTAGAAGAAGAGGGTGTTTTTATCATATTCTAAAAGCGAGTTGTGTAACCTTCCACCCACTCGCAATAAACCTTTGTGGTCTATAAAAATACTGAGTTTTCTCAAATACTTAGGAAGCGGTTTATTATTTTTTAATCTAGAAATTTCATCTTCGAATACAGAATACTGAGTGAATTTAACAAGAACAAGTAAAGCCTCGTGTAACTCAGTATCACTGAAACAAGAACCAATTAGTTTATTCAGCGGATGTCTCAAATTAAAATAAAATCTTCTGATGTATGACTATGATTCTCTGGATTTTCTCTAGAGAAGAAAAATTTTGTAGAATATTCTGCAATGAATCTACATCAGTGAATGCTACAAGCACCGTTCTGCGCTCTTGACAATCGAAGCTGTGAGATTCTAATTTGAATTTTTGGATGGGCCAATCGGTTTCGGGTTTCTGTAACCAAAATGGGCCTCCCCACCATAGCGGATGATTAACTAATTCTCCGGGAAGGAGGCCGCGGGAGGAACAATCAGCGGGATTATCTTTGGAAGATACATGACGCCACCACTCAGGAGAAACTTTATTTTGTATCATAGATATACGATTAGCAATAAAAGTTTTGAACTTGTTTGGATCTGACTTTACCCAATGTAAAACAATTGACGAATCCGTCCAAGTATATATTTGATCGAATCTGACTCTTTCGGAATAAATCTCCAAAACGTAAGAGACTAACCTTGACAACAAAAGGGCAGCAGATAACTCTATCCTAGGAATAGATAATAATTTGGTAGGAGTAACTTTAGATTTTGCACTCAAAAGAGATACAAAATGCGGTTATTTTTATTACTCTGACGTACAGACAAGACGCATATGCGTTCTGTGAGCCATCACAAAAGGCATGTAATTCACAACGGTGAAATCTTGGAATGGAATGAGACGGGGAATTCCAATCTTCGATATTTCTGGTAGTTGACTTTTATATAATGTCCATTTTTTATAATTTGGTTGGGAGGAGCTCATCCCAACCAACACCCTTAACCATAATTCTTTCATTATCAGTTTTGCAAACAATGTGATTGGTGATAGAAACCCAAGAGGGTCGAATATTCGACTAAGTTCGGATAATATATTACGTTTGGTAAGCGGTTCCTCTAATAAATTAACAGAAAAAAAGAAAACATCTGAAGAAGGAGTCCATTTTAACCCCAAGACTTTAATGGTTGACTCATTTTCTTTATCCATCGAATATGATTGATCATACAAATAATCTTTAGGTAAATTTTCTAAAAACTCAACATTATTACTCGACCACTTCTTGAGATGAAAACCACCACTTTTACATAATGAAATCAATTGACTTTGTACTGCAAGTGATTCGTCCAAAGAATCACATCCACCAATGACGTCATCTACATAAATATTATGGGACAGCAAAAGTTGCGACGCTAGTGAATAGTTTGTTTTTTCATCGTCAGCCAATTTTGCCAACGTGCGGAGGGAAAGCCAAGGACTACTGGCTACCCCAAAAGACACCGTACGTAAACGATATTCAAGCAGCGGTTCATTTGGAGAAAATCTCCAAAAAATTCTTTGAAAATCTCTATCAGCGGTTCGGAGCAAAATTTGAAGATACATACGTCTAATATCTGCGGTAAATGCAATGAGATGTAGTCGAAAATTCAAAAGTATTGCCAAAATATCCTTTTGTAATTTAGGTCCTGTCATCAACACGTCATTCAGTGAAATATTATTAGAACATTTTGCGCTTGCATCGAAAACTATTCGAATTTTTGTTGTGGTACTGTCTGGTTTGAAAACACAAGTATGTGGTATATAATAAGAAGGAACTTTAGATAATTCGATTCCGGAATCGTTTCCATGTAATTGCACTCTATGTATTCCTTAAAAATTTTGGAATATTCATTATATAAATTTCGATTGCGGGCCAATCTCCTTTCGAGGCTGTAAAACGTCGAAGAGCTATATCTCTAGAATTCTCAAAATTCACGACTGCGGATTCTTTGAATGGGAGGGACACCATGTATCGTCCGGTCTCCGTGCGAGTTGTAGTGTCCAAAAATAATTGTTCACATTTTTTATCCTCGACAGAAATCGTTTCTTCACAAGGTATCTCTTCGATTTCCCAAAATCGCTTCAGCGTATTCTCTAGTTGAGATATTTCTACAATGTTCAAAAATGAATTGATTACTTTTTGATGTGTAGCTGCAACTTTTCCAAATAAAATCAACCAAAAGTGGTATTAAACGCACTGGGTAAATTTTCATTACCAACACTACGGCCGTCAAAGAATTTTCTGAAATATTTCAGCGCCTAAAGTAGATCAATCGGTGCGGGTTTCGAGAACTGTGGGTCAGCCAAAGTAATGTTTTTTATGTGACTCCAAGTAAATGTATCAAACTTAAAGTAGGCATATCTGAACAAATGTGATCAAAATTATTGCTTCAAAAGTTAAAATCGGATGCGTCGCTCCGGTCGGCTGAACAGTACAGCTAACCTTGCCAAGCGATGCCTGAGCGGTCATATTTCCGAGCCCTTGTACAGCAACAGCTGATTTGAACGGTTTCAAACCTAAACGATGCAGGAATCGTTTGGAAATAAAATTTGCTTGCGATCCACTATCCACTAATGCTCTTACCACCTGGAAATTACCACGACAATCTAAAATTCTCAATTTAACGGTAGCCAATAAGACATTGTGTTGCTGTGAAAGATTCGCACTAAGTGCTGCAGGGCCGGTTTCAGGAATATAAGTTTGCGGAGTTTCTTCAATTCGAAGGACTGAATCGGAAGAACCATCATTATTAGAATTTGATGATGAAGCTGAAATATTTTGCGGTCTGTCAAAATGTAAAGTTGAGTGGTGATAAGTAGATTGGCAATAATTGCAAGTACGAGATGAAGAACATTTTGACTTGGAATGAGTATGACTTAAGCAATTTGTGCACCAATGGTTTTGTTTAACAATATTATATCTTTCTCTAGGAGATTTTCCCAGGAATGAAGGACATTTATATAAAGCATGTTCAGATTTACAGAGTGGACATAGCCTTTTACTCGTATATGCCTGCGGATTTGCGGCAAACAAAGTGGTATTTCGAAAACTAGAAAGATTAGGATTCGTGCGGTTCATGTTAGATATATTACAAGTATTATGAGTTTTGGGTTTCATACGGATAGAATTCAATGAAAGTGATTCGAACGCATTACACTGATTTGTTAAATAATCTATCATGTCAGTGAAATTAGGATTGGTAATCGATTTTGAACTGAGTTCTAATTCATAGCGGGCCACCGTAGTGGAGTCGAGTCTTTTCAAAAGCATATGACAAAGGATGAAATCCCATTGATCTACAGGATAGGATAAATTGCGGAGAGCGGCAACGTTTTCCGAAAATGTATCAATAATTTTCCTAAGCAAAGGCGGGTTTTCAATTGACATCGCGGACTACACTCAATTTCGCTCCAGTGAGCATTTGCTAAAAGACGCGGGTTTGAATATCTTTTGTGATTGCATTATAAGCTACTAAATAATTGCTTGAAATAAGCGGTGTGCACGAAATCAACGTTTTTGGCGGCCCTCCAATACAGAATGCAAGTGGGCAAACTTTTCAATGCTAGAAAGAGACACATTATTGTGCACAAGAACGTTATAAAGATCAATGAATGGAGTGAACGCCTTTATGTCCCCATTGAAAGTTGGCAACTTCATTTCAGGAAGTTTTACTCTGGGTGCGGAGGGAGCAATAATTTGTCCAACCTGAGTTTGTGGAACCTCTTCAAATAAATCAGCATGAATTGCTTGAACTGAAAATAAATCCTTATCAAATGCGGTGCGGACAGATTCTTCAGTATCCAACATATCTGTGGTTAGATCTTTCAACGAACTTAAGTTACTGATAATGTTAGACTGATGATCATTGAAATTCGATTCAATTTCCTTTAAAACTTTGAATCGTTGCCGAAACTCAGAATGAGCTTTACTATTTATAACGGCTATTTCAGCTACCTCTTTCAGTTCTGACATTCTCTTTATTTCAGTATTTCGAAGAGCTTTCAATTTTTTGATCTTATCAGCCATTTTGTGAAACTAATCAAATAACTGATAAATTGAAATAAATACACAAAAACCACTGTACCCAAGAACGGACCTGGCAACTTTTTATCGCAAAAAAAGGATACAAATTCCTACCTACAATTGTTTCACCAGCTGAATACCGGTGACCTTGAATTTATATTTTGAAAAAATGGTCGAAGCAATTCTTCGTATTTAAATGAATAAATGAAAAAACCAATAATCCAGGGGATTCTTGGCTCAGAAGGACCAAAAATCCGGCTCGAAGGACCAAAAATGTGGCGGTAAAAATGAAAAATATGAAAAATATGAAATTTGCTGGTTCAAATGGATTATTGAACGATTTAAAATCGAGAAAGAACTTCCACCTACCTCTGGTGCCTAGATGGATGGATCTTCCTCCTTCCTTCAGGAATCTTGTGTTTAAACTACGAAAAGTGGGTTATCACACACGTGACAATGTCTTCCTTTTAACACTATAGCGGTGAGACGGAAACTTGAAGAACCAAAATGTTTTCCGTTTTTAACTAAACTGGCGAGACGTATATCTTGAAAGCGGAGTGTTTCAAAGCGGAGTCGAAAGAAAACTGAATTCTTGCTTGATTTTCTTCGCGCGCATGCGTAAAGTGGAAGTATGCTTTCATGAACGCGAAATGATATATATATTTGAAAATTAAGGGGAATTGCTTCGACCATATGAAAATACTTATATATAAAGAATAAAAAAAAAATAAAAATAATAGTTTTTAACAAAAGATGGGTCAGGAATAAGGGGAAACCTTAACATGGAGTAATAACAACATAATGAATAATAGTTAAAAAAAAACTAAAAAACACGCTTTTATAGAAAACCAGACTATAAAAATAGAAAATAAGCGTGGCGTGCATGGTATCGCCTCGGTGTGTAATGTACTATATAATTATTGATACCATGCACCCCACGCTTTTTTTTAAAAAATAAATTTTTTTCTTATTTTCTATTTTTTTAGTCTGGTTTCCTATAAAAACTTGTTTTTTAGTTTTTTTACTATTATTTATTTCCTACTTCTTAGTGTGGTTTATTTATAAAAGCGTGTTTTTTTTAATTTTTCGTTAAACTATTATTTTTATAATTTTTTTGCAAATTGAAAAATGGAATAATCTTATCAAATTAGGTAATCATAATCTCCGACCCCAAAAATCCCCACATACCAATTTTGAATAGAATCAGACCATAATTACAAAACTCGGCCCTTTTGCGCCATTTGAATTTCAATTTTTACGAGAATCATAATTCGACCCCAAAACCCACATACCAATTTTGAATAGAATCAGACCATAATCACAAACTCGGCCCTTTTGAGCCGCCATCTTGAATTTTTCAATTTTTACAAAGAATCATATATTACCCCAAAAACCACCACATACCAATTTTGAATAGAATCAGACCATAATCACAAAACTCGACCGCCATTTAGAATTTCCCAATTTTTACGAAAGAATCATGATAATCGACCCCGAAAACCCCTACATACCAATTTTGAATAGAATCAGACCATAATCACAAAACTCGGCCGCCATTTTGAAGCCGCCATCTTGAATTTTCCAATTTTCACAAAAGAATCATGATATTCGACCCCAAAAACCCCCATTTACCAATTTTGAATAGAATCAGACCATAATCACAAAACTCGTCCATCATTTTGTACCTGCCATCTTGAATTTCCCAATTTTGACAAAAGAATCATAATCTCCGACCACAAAAACCCTCGGATACCAATATTGAAGCAAATCGGACCATAATCACAAAACTCGTACGCCATATTGGAGCCGCCATTTTGTTTTTTCCTCATACAAAAATTTCTTAATGCATTGTCACCGGAATTATGTACACCTGTCAAATTTCGAATCATTCGGACGTCTGGAAGTGGGTCAAAATCGCGCCCAAAGGAGTCGGTTACAAACAAACAAACAAACAAACAAGGAAACATACAAGTGAAGCTAATATAAAGCGTGTAAAAAGTGGGAATTTGTTAAGCTCAGCAAAGCATTATAGCTCTGAAATATCTTGACCCGTAATTGGGATAAAACAATACCACACCAAATAGAAGGGGCATGGTAATCGTTGGTATAACATTGTTGGCATTTCGAATGAGCTCGAAATTTTATATTTTTATGTCTAAATGATGATTGACTATTGACAGAAGGGAACAGAGAAGAAAAGTAAGCGTGCTAAGGTATAGTACGGCCATCTAGTGTCAAATTGTTGAACCTCTGGTAAGTGAATAACATGAAGAAGGATGACATCTATTATTATGGGGCTAAAACTAAGATGTAGGGTGGAACAAAAGGTGAAGGAGAAATACCAATATGTGGATGCTAACTTCGACTAGAAGTTTAGAGAATCATAGAATTGAATGCAGTCAAATTTAATCTGTTCATTCAAAGGAGTTGTAGAGGAAGAATTTATTTCGAAAATTTCTAGACAATTTATTGGGGAACCCTTATTAGCAATGTGAAGAAATCTGATATCTTTACCGGGATCAAAGATTTTTGTGTGTTCCCTAACTCTAGTACTAATTTTCCTGCCGCTTTGGCCGATATATTTGTGTGTGTGTGTGTGTATGTCTCCTGTTGAACGAAAATTCGAACTTGTGATTAGTTTTCCTAATTAGTAAGTCTAGAAAGGATAGAAAGGCTTTTCCATAGTGAACTCAACTCAGGTAATGAGTTGAGAAATGTTAGTAGTGGATCTAGTTCCCCATTGTTACCGTTGAACAACAAAATGCAGTCGTCCAGATACCTATGGTAGAAAATGATTTTATGGTAATATTGAAAATTGGGAAAAAGCTTCTCTAATCATGGAGGAAGATCTCAGCCAATAGGGGGGAAAGATTGCAATCCATGACCAAACCATGGTTTTGTCGAAAGAGAACATCATTAAATTAGAAGAAATTTTGTTTAGGAACGGTATCTAATAGGTAGCATAAGTTAAGGCAATGAAACAGGTCTACTCCGGAATCCAGAAGGTAATTTCTGAGTAGTGTAACGCACTCTTCTGGGGGTATTCTGGGAAAGAGGCTGACCACAGCAAATGAAACCAAAATTGAATTGTCAGGGATATAAACTCGAGAAATTTTATTAGTGAGATCTTTAGACAGGATTTTTCCAAAATTTATTAATAATTACAAAAGTTTCAAAACTTCAGTAGAGTGGAGAGGTCTTTCATATGATATGTAGTCTGATTTTGCAACCTTTTTCCTGAACGGAAGATGTTGAAGATCAGGATTTAATGAATTTCCACATTATTAGCGCGGACAAAATTGCAAAAGTTCTGCAAACTTTCGAAATTTTGAAAAATAGCGATTTACATCCTCTGATAATTTTGCAACCATGAAACAAAACGGAAATGGTTGTTATATCGGAAAAAAATTGTTGTTAATCCTAATTTTGTGATGAAAATTCCAAAAGTTCTGCAAACTCGAAAAAATTACTGAAATAATCTTCTTGAGAATAGTTTCAATTTGCATCCTCTTGCGTCAAACGGAAAATATATTTTTTCAAGGAATTGTTTTTTTTATTGAAATAAGTATCGGAATTTTTATGAAAGTTTCAAATAATGGTTGCGAGTGGAGATGTAAAATGTTTTCATTAACTTGCAACTTCGTCTGCAACACGGAAATGAGGGTAAAATGAAAAGAAACATATTTTCGTATTTGTACTCTACCAAAAAAAGGAAAAGTTCTGCAGACGACTAATTTTACCAATTGATGGCGGTTTAATAATTTGCAAACTATGTTACAATGTGGAACATTGGGAATTGAAAAAAAATATTTTCGCAACACCTGTGTTATCTGTATAATAAAGATTTTTATATACCTAATAAATGACATTGATTGATTGTGTTACCAAGTTAACTATCGACCAAGAAGAAGCTCGTCAACGGTAGGTAAAATCGTTCAATGTTGAAAGCTAACGTTTTCATATAACAATTAGGAATTTGCATAGGAAAATATTCTGAGTACGTTTGATGGAGGATCGAGAATCTTTCGACACGTTTTCGTAATTTTCTTGATTCATTAAAAAATGGAGGAAATATTGAGATTTAAAAAACACTCTACCAGTTGTACGATTAACCTACAACTGTGTTACGTCACCCCTCTTTATGTTCAAATTTTTTGACTTATAGCGTTCTAAAGTTTGACAAATTTCTGGAAAATGCGTTTTTTTTAAGTACGTATCTCCGTAACTATCAGTCCTAGAAATGAAATCCAAAACGTAAATTATGGGAAATTTTATTCTTTACAACATTGAGTGAAACTCTTTTGTAGCTAAAATGGACCGAAACGAAGATATAAGCGAAAATCTGAAGAAAGCTTCGATTTTGTTTGGTTTTTTCAATATTGCGGCGGGCGCGGAGGGGGGGCAATTGTGCATTTTGCATTTTGAACACTTAGTAACCATCCTAGATAACTTATAAAAAATTTAGAAGTACCGGACCGTTTGTAAGGTAACTCTCCTCTCTTTGCCTCTATTCAGTGGGTTATTATAACTTATAGCAAAAATATAAATAAGCATTTCTCCAAATATTTTTCAACGTTATACTTTTCCCCGGAAATAGTTTTGCGTTTCCGTAACGAATCTTTTTTCACTTACATTGTCCATTCGTCCCACCGTGGGCCGCCTTTTCACCTCCGACCGTAATGAGCGTGAATTAGGCTAGTGGAAGACGGTTCGACATGCACCGGGGAGCAAACACACCGAACACACCTCTTCTTCTTCTTCTTGCGGCCGGCGTGTCGGTGTCGGGTGTTTGCGTGACTACATCGCCCTGGGTGGCTTACCGGCTGAGCGGTACAGTTGTCGCGCGCCCACACCCGCCGATGCTCACATGTCCTTTATATCAACTACACATCTAAGCTCACGCGATATGCTCCGGACGACCAGTATACGGATACGAAGATCTACCACACCCGAGAGGGACGTTGCCGCGGATGATACAGGAAGAGGTGGACGCTGGGTTTTCTCGCCAAGTTTTCGAATTTGATTGCACGGAATGCTGTATGGGACAAACAGGACGTTAGTTGGGAAAAAGCATATTGGAACACGAAAGAGACGCAAGAAGAATGATTACTATCAACCCCTTTGCTCTAGTTGAATACGATAGGGTAACTGAAAACACTTCAGTACGATTTTCACAAAAAAAATTGGTTTACTAAACCCACGACACGTGTTTCGATATACTGTAGCTTTTTCAAGTGGAAACTTAATTACAATTACTGGGGCTCGATATAAATAATAGCAGCAGGTAGTCAGGTGGATATTAGGTAAAGTAGAACCAGAAATCTAAGAAGGTCGTAAATCAATATTAGCCGACAACCCTCATTATTACCTATTGTTCAAAATATAGATAAGCAATAAAAGTGTGTGTCCCTTCAAAGATTCCCAGGTCCTTATTAAAATATCCCATGAAATAGTTTGGCATTTTAATAACAGTGGGTTCTCCATTATTTTTTGGCTTTTGTTGACAGTTTTGTATATACTGTTATGTTATGCCAATTATAAGTTTTAAAAAAAACCCATAAAAAGAATAATTAATAAATAGTTATTAGTTTCAAGAGATTGTTTTTACATAATTTTGGAAGTTCTATTTATTTGTAAGCCTATGTATAATATGGATAGATAAAAATGTCGAAATACTATAACACAATCAATTTCATACACTGTCATAATGATTCTAACCCATAATTGGTAAAAAGACAACAAAAAGTCTAGATTTACAAAATTTTCATGAATAAAAAGTGATCAACACATTTATAAATTTGAAACATACAGTATATGAAAAAGTAGCCAATGGTAGAACAGCAAACTTCTTGATGAGAATAGCCAATCAGGGAATAGATGGTCATATGGAAAATTGGAAATTGTGAGAGAATAACAACGGGGTGATGTCATAAGCAATTATTATTGAAATATGTACATAGTAATAAGAATGGGTAAATAGTTGTATATATAAATTATATAAGATGAACCCAAACAGTGAAATGTGACAATTTGGTGCGCGAATTCAAACATTCAAATGAAAAAGAAGAGGGAAAATTGGTATCCAAGGGAGCAACAAACAAAGCGACAATAGAGAGATCGAAAATAAATTTACAAGGGAATGCCACGCATCATTTTGGGAAAAAGAAAAAGGAAATAATTCCAACATTAGAAGAAAAAAACCAATATTACCTTAATTATACAACATATCCAAGTGTCCAAAGCTGATTTCTGCATATGTGTGGTTCCTGATTTATGGTATTGGAGTTCCTGATAGAGCTTGGAGTGAGAAGGGATCCAGTTTCAGGGCATATCTTGAACACCGACATTTCCAGCCAGGTATAAAAACTTTAATAGTGCACATTCGGTCCTGAACAATTTCACAAATAACGTATTTCACATCTGAAGAACTTTATTTCACTTTATTTTGAACTATAACAGAAAAATTCACTCTCAAGGAAAAAGTGAGGTTGTGTCTATCTATCCATGATTTGATTTTTATGATTATCCGTGAATATTTGTAGATTCACATTAGAATAAGTTATTTCTCGTAGGCCAGGTAAAGTTAAGTCTTCCTGAATAAAGGAAATAATTTCTTTTTGATACTTTGTTGTTTGTTTTCTTACAATGATCAACAATCATAACAAAGACCATTGAATAAACTGAAATAAGACAGTAGTGGTTAGTGGCTATATTGCCTGAACCGGCTATCTGAGGTAAGAGGCGTACCAACTGTTGCTTAGCCGTGGTGAGAGAAGTGATAACAATTGACAGCAGCGTGACGAGAGAACAGTGACGTTCGCTAGCAATTATTATTACAGCATACAATACATATACAGGGCGAAAATATCTATCTATATCATATCAATTTGGCTCACAAAGAATAGCAAAAACTATTAGCAATCTTCATTATATAACAACAACTATTGTTATTCAATTTAGCAATACATAACAAATTGGCACCCAAAGTGTGGGGTGAAATAATAACATAATAATTTGTTATATTATCATTATATAACAATTCATTTATTTGATAATAAAGAATATCGTAAGGTTGATTAGGACCCTTGGTAAGCATATGTTTAAATGTGTGTAAATAATAAAATTTACTCACCTTGCCACCAGACTTTCAGTACTTATGGGATATTCACGAGATTATAGCGATAATGGTCTATTTACGGTTACAAAATAAATTACCTACCAGATTTGGAAAACAAGACTCTCAAAAGGGTGAAAGTTAAACAACATTCAGTCATTACCTACCTAATATTCCGTTGTGTCGGTTGTGTCTATTTTAAAGTGTCTATTCGATTTTCGTGTCGTGAAAAATGTGGCGTCCATGGGCTTATCCTGAAGCTAGTACTTCAGCTGGTGGTCGTAGTACCACTAGTCGACAAATGTTACACCCTCATGAGAAACAAATTATATCAAATGTTTATACTTTCCTTCTGGAACGTGGAATGTCCGAGGATCACGCTGTACAAGAAAGTGCTTATTTAACAAAAACACGGTATTCCACAGTGTTTGAAATAGTAAATGACCCTCTTCAAAAAAAAAAAAAGAAACGAAATGTCTCTGGCGGTCCAAGGAAACTAGTTGACTGTGATGTAGATAAAAATCGAAGAACAATAAATGCCTTGTATAAAAAGCAAATTGTGCCTATGTTTTTGCCCTATATTTTTTTTTAAATATTAAAAAACTACTGAAAACAAATATGTGTCGTTTTTTATGGGAAACATTTTTTTTCTATTATCTTTTTGATGTGGTTTACATAAAGGGTATTCTTTGACCAATATGACTCAAAGATGGAAAACGTCATAATCCCATCCAGATAACTATACCAAGATATCGTTTCATTTCGGCGACATCAGTGTGCGCCAGGTGGCAATACGTGCGCTTTTCTTCTTATTTTTCTCCTTGTCCTGCAGGGCGTAACGATAAGTCTCTTCGACCTAAAATTTTACAGAAATCTAAGTTGGTAAAAACAAAATAAAGGTACCTACTTACCATCATGAATAAAATATCATCGTCTACAAAATATTCATAAAATTCTAAGAGAGATATGTTGTAGAAGTTTCCATATTAGTAGCCATTTTTTGCCGACGGATTATTGTTTATTGATATGTCTAGATAGTACCTGAATTTTTCCATTCCTTAATATTAATATTTACTCGGTTAAAATAGTTGAACCAAAATAAAAATATATTTTTTCACCTTATAAATAACTGAGATCATCCTGTAAAATATTGGACACATAACACACTGTATATATATATATATATATATATATATATATATATATATTATTCGATACGACGTTTCGACATTGTTTATGTTATCTTCAGGTAAATTCTTGCAAATAATTCAAAACATGAAAATTTAAAAACATAATACGCTACATTACATCAAACAAATATGATAAAAATTCAAAGAGACGTTCAAAACATACAATTTAATTTAACAATTATTCTTTCATCACTTCGTGTTCATGTTTCACGATTGGAATGAACTTCGTTGAATGTCTGAGATTGCTGGTATCGAGTTTGTTTTATCTTTTTGTTGTTATCTTTTTTATCGCTTTTTTCAAAATACATTGGAATGTTCGACATATTCAGTTATAATATGTGGGCCACATTGTTATAATTCATGCAAGACTTTTTCGCGAAAAAATATAAAGATCAGTTTATTTTCAATTTTATATTTTTTGTTGTGGAGTGAGTGTTTGAAATAAGTTATTGTAGATTTGACTGAGGTTTTTTATGTCGTTTCTATTGTTAATACTGTTTGTATTTCTTTTTGGATTTTTTCCTTTCGTGAAAATTTCAACCTTGTCAAAATCCGAATTTATGTTGGTTTTCCTTTTCATGTTTAGACAATGCTGTGTTATCCGTTTTTGGGTATTTGTGGGCTTGAATTCGTGTCTGCAGGTATTGTTTGGATTGGCCTATATATGTACTTTCGCAATCTTTACATGGTATTTTATTTACGATGTGGGTTTGTTCATATTTTGGAATTTCATATATATATATATATATATATATATATATATATTGTTATGTTTTGATGAATTGAAAATATTATATATATATTGTTTTTGTATATTGAAATTGCTAATTATTTTTGGTATTCTTTGTGAGCCAAATTGATATGATTAAATAGATATTTCTGCCCCTGTATTGTATGCTGTAATAATAATTGCCAGCGAACGTCACTGTTCTCTCGTCACGCTACCAACAATCATTATTTTCCTCACCACGGCTAAGTAACAGTTGGTACGCCCTTATCTCAAGGTGGCCGGTTCAAGGCAATAGAAACACTGCCACTGCTGGCTAACTTCAGTTTATTGAATGGTCTTTGGTATGTTATTGATCATTGTTTGAAAACAAAACAACAAAATATCAAAAAGCAATTATCTCCTTTATTCAGGAAGACTCAAAATACCTGGCCTACGAGAAATAACTTATACTAGGGTGAATCAAACAAATATTCACGGATAAAAATAATAAATCAGATCATGGATAGATAAACAGATCCTCACTTTTTCCGTGAGAGTGAAATTTTCTGTTATTGTTCAATATAGAGTGACATAAAGTTCTTCGAATGTGAAATTCGTTATTGTGAAATAGTTCAGGACCGGAAGAGCACTATTAAAGTTTTATACCTGGTTGGAACTGTTATTGTTCTAATCAAACCATGAATCAGGATGTCTCCTCTCTCCAATCGCTGTCAGGACTGCAATACCATGAATCAGGAACTATATAGATACGGAAATCAGCATTTGGATCCGTGGATATGTCATCATTAAGGTAATATTGGTTTTGTTTACCAAATGATGGGATTATTCCAATTTTCTTTTAGTAAAATTTTTGCGTGGCATCCGCTTGGAAATTTATTTTCGATTTCTCTTGAAGCTTTGTTTTGTATCGCCTAGATACATCTTTTTCTCCTTGTTTTTTCATTTGAATTTTTGAATTGGTGCACTAAATTGTCACTTTTCACTGTTTATATTTATATTTATATTGCATAATTTATATATACAATTATTTTTCTACTCTTATCATTATTTACAAATTTCAATAATAATTTTCCTTCCCACAATTTCCAATTTTACCTGACCATCTATTCCCTGATTGGCTATTTTTATAAAGACATTTGCTGTTCTATCATTGGCTACTTTTAGTTAGCCACAATTTCATATACTGTATGTTTCAAATTTATAAATGTGTTGATTACTTTTTATTCCTGAAAATTTTGTAAATTTAGACTTTTTATTGTCTTTTGAGCAATTATGAGTTATAATAATTTTGACAGTGTATGCAATTGATTGTTTTATAGTATTTTGACATTTTTATCTATCCATATCCTACCTAGGCTCACAATATACATAGAATTTCAAGAGTTATTCACAAACAAACTCTTGAAACCATTAACCATCTAGTAATTATTTTTTTTGTGAGTTTTTAGTCTTTTAAAATTTACAACTGGCATAACATAACATAACAATATATATAAACAAATATCGAGAATAAGAGAAATCTGTTTCGAATCCAAAAGAACCCACCATCCGTCTACAGCCTGTTTCATGGTTTCCCAATGATCAGGACGGCTTGTGGTCTCTTTCAAATTCGTATCAGATTTCTCGTTGGTTCATAGCCTTAGGCCAAAACAAACATGTGAAATGCATCAGATATCTGACACATTGTTAGTGACCTGTTAATGTGCACGAAATTTCGTGCTATTAAATCCACGAATTAGGTTATGCTTCACGCACAGATTATAGATGCATCAATCATCATATATTATATATATATATATATATATATATATATATATATACAGTGTGACACACTTAAGATGAAGACACCCCTGTATTCTAGTCATTTTTGAAAGCTGAGATTTAATTTTTGGTACAGACGTAGACCTTCATGGGCCGCACTCTTCGCAATACTCAGCACGAGTGACAGCCTCAAACCCAGCCTACTGCGATCCCGCGAAAAGGTCGGACCAGTTGAGAGAGACAATATTTGAAACTGACTTCCAATATTAGTGCTAATTTCATTTCCTGATCGAATTCAGTTCAATAAATAGTTTTTCATCAATTGCCATCTAATTTTGACCGATTTTATCATCTCTGTGGCTTTTTAGTAACAATTAATAATCAAAATTTGAATTTTTTCATAATTAATATTAGGTTTTTCATTCTTATTCCTACATTATGATGAATTTACTGTTTTCGTAGCTTCTTATTTAGAACCATTAATTGAAAATCGGATATGAACATTAAAAAAAAAACATAATTTGAACTTTGCGGTATGTAGGGGCAGAATCGATTTCCAAGCATCTTATTCAAATAACTTTTTTCGTTATCTCCAACGCGAAGCAAAATATCAAGAATTTGCCCTTTTCGCGGGATCGCAGTAGGCTGAGTTTAACGCTGTCACTCGGGCTGAGTATTGCGAAAAGTGCGGCCCATGAAGGTCTACGTCTGTACCAAAAATAAAATTTCTGCTTTCAAAAATGACTAAAATACAGGGGTGTCTTCATCTTAAGTGTGATACACTATATATATTTATATATATATATATATATATATATATATATATATATATATATATATATATATATATATATAGTTGAAGATTTATACAAAAATGGACATGGTGTTCATATTTTCCAAAGAAAATATGTTCCTTCCATTTTTTGTAACTCATGATTCGTTAGCTCGATCAATGGCAATTTGGCAATCAATAAATATATTCTGAAATCTATCTTCCCGACTTGCCGCACCATGGTATTTTCAATATGTTTGTAATTTATTGTTAGTAAATATATGACAATGCACTCGAAAATATATTTCACAAATTCGTAATTTCAATGAAACATTCCATGTCGAAAGTAGCCTGTCCGACCACGAGAAAGCAAACGTCAAAAATAAATCTCCGACCGAATGAGAGAGTATATTTTCTTGCTGCAACGATTCTCCTGCAACAGTCGAAGACAGGCCATGCATACCCGCGTTGTCTGACTTATGCAATCCATCCCACCTAACTCACAGCAACTGAAAGATTACCTTTAGTGTTCTTCCATATATCCAGCCTTCCAAGCCACCATTGATGGTAATATATTACCACATTCATAGACCAATAAAAGATAATCGGCCGGCTATATTTCATGCTCGTACCTATTCAGGCTTGAAACAGTATTTGGAAACCAGGCGCAATGTTGAATCTATGTCTTTGCTTCGAATTTATCACAGTCGGTTAAGGATTTGAGAATATTTTTCAGCGAGATAAGCTCGGCAACGGCCGTACGAATTGAGATTTCACTGCATCATGGTTCACGGATATCATAGGTAGTAAACGCTTCGATCAAAAGCTCAAATTACTCATTGTTTAATGAAGAACAAAAAAGACCTGAGGTATTTTTATGGTTTCTTTGATAGTTTATAAGATATTCAAAAGCTTAAAAAAAAGTATTTTTTCGAGGTATTTTTATAAATAATAAAAAAAAGTAAATAATTGAGTAAGAACTCAAACTAAAAGCTAAATTTGTTCAATGTTTTATGGAGAACAATAATGACTTCAAGTGTTCTCGTCGTATCTTCAATAGATTATAAGTTATGATAATTATAATGATAAGAAACAAGAAAAAAACATTTGAGTAATAAAAACGTTTTAACACAAAAATAAACCGACGAAAGAATCAACTAAAAAGCAAAAACTAAAATAAACCTTTTTAGTCTTAATGATAATTGATCTCCTAAACTAATGTGGGTAACTAATTTTGATTCGGCGCCAAACAAACAATTATCGAAGATCATTATATTACTTTGAAGACGTAATCAGAACGCCGCTGTGCATCTCGCTGCCATCATTTTACGCTTTACCTAATTCAATTGCTAGTTTGTTTGGCGCCGACTCAAAATTGGTTACTCACATTAGTTTATGAGCTCAAATATCATTGAGACTGATTCTTTCGTCGGTTTATTTTTTTGTTAAAAAGTTTCTATTACTCAAATATTTTTTTCTTGTTTATTATCATTATAATTATTATAACTTATAAGCTATTGAAGATACGACGAGAACACTGGAAGTCATTATTGTTCTCCATAAAACATTGAACATATTTAGCTTTTAGTTTAAGCTCTTACCCAACTATTTATTTACTTTTTTGTTATTATTTTCAAAAATACCTGGAAGGTTTATTTTGTGCTTTTTAGTTGATTTTTTCGTCGGTTTAAATTTTTGCTCAAAAGTTTTTATTTCTCAATTTTCTGTGGCTGAAATACACTAATGACTACCTGCTTAATTTTTTATTACTTTCAAAATTCTTACCTAGCCTACTTCAACTATGAACTGTTATTTAATATGATTATGTACTTTAACTATTGATTTCTATATAATATAAATTATTTTCGAAAGTTCTGGTTAGTTGATTTCATCACTTTGTATATAATTCCATCCTTTCATAGAATGTTATTATTGTGACGGATGTAGGAGGATCATCTGTCAATGTCAACTACATATGTGTGCCAATGTTCACAAGTGAAAAATCAATCATCCCCTTTTTTTTCACCCATAGGGGTGGATAATTTCATTCCAAATTGGAATATGATCAACTCTGAGGTAAACCCTATCTAATAAAAAAAGAATCATCCAAATGGGAAAACCCACTACAATGTTATGCCTGATAGAATCGGTTAACGGACCAAAATTCAGAGGGTGAACGATCAATATCCTCCATTTTGCTACCCTTAGAGATGGATTTTTCTGTCCAAATTCAAATGGGACCAACTTCGAAGTACACTCTATTCAATGAAAAAAGAATCATCGGAATCGAACTACTCTGTGAAAAGATATGCGTGATCATACCTAAAAAAAAAACATATACGCGTCGATTAGAGAACCTACTCCTTTCTGGTTTCGTCGGTTATAACAAAAAATTAAACCGACGAAATACGGAACTGAAAAGTAAAAAATAAAATGAACATTTTTTTTTTCAATACATTGTCCAATGTTATAAAAGTGTCTCGTGTTTCCATTCACTTTTTAAATAAACGTATTGGGCAAATATCTTCCTCTTAAATATTAGGCGTAATCCATTTGCTGTCACATAATTTATTGTAACCGCCTTGTCTCGTTTTCGAAAATAGAGGATTATACTCGATACGTCCAGTTTTTTTTCCATTATTTTCAATTTCAGATACGAAATAAGTGGTTTTGCAGTAAGCTGCTTCTCCTCCGCGCCAAGCTAATTCAAACGCCAAAATGTGATATAATTTCTTCTGAAGTCCTTCCGGTTCATTTTCGTCATATAATCTGCCCATTGCAAATACTTCAGATTTATTAAAAGCTGAGGCACTAGATTTTCTCTTTTCGGGTTGTGCTTGTAGGATTTTACGTTGAGCATTACGTGCAGCTCGTAATGAATTAAACTGAACGTCGGTGAAAGGGTTAAATACAATATTGAATTCCTTATAATATTTACTTTGTAGCATTTTAGCGGTGGTGTTTCAAATCGTTTTAACTACCGCTTTTTTGTAGTCTTCTCCGTTGCTTTTTCGCATATTACATTCAATTTCTCGATGGAAGTATCTGGCTCAAATTTATATCTTTTTGCATCGCAAAACGTAGGAAATTGTCACCAGATTGATGATTGCAACTGTATTAACAATTTGACTAATTTCGGCGTTCGTAAACTCACCGAATCGACTCATTGTTAGTGCTTAGAAATTCAATAAGTTGTTGACAAACATGTCAAACTATTCATTTTGGCAACTAACACCGCGATAATTGATAAACGAATGAATAAGTGAAAAAACCACTAGTGCATTTGTCGCTGTAAAAGTTGCAGCTAACTTTTGCCGCTGTCAAACGGACAATTGCATTGTGGCATATGCGATTTTTCATACATGAGTTGAATTGTCTGTTGTAATATCACAAGAGAGTGAGAATAAAGGGAAAATAATTCGACACATTTTCGAAAACTTGTTGCCAAGCAATAGACACGAGAGCCCAACGGAATCGAGTGGCTATTGCCAAATGGCAACAAGTTTGAGAAATAAATCTGGAGAATTATTTTCTACTTTATCCAACCCTCAAATTGTATTCTATATATTATTTTTTGATGTTACGATCATAAACACATTTCCTCGCACAATGATACAATGTACTAAACCGGCTTTGATTCATTTCTCACTATATGCGAATTGATGACAGACGTCAAATAACAAATATACGTTGTCAGACAATCAAAACAAATAGTATAGGATCCTGATATAGAACGAACTTCACCGAGATGTTTATTTGATGAAACGTATTTTATATTTAATTCATTATGTCGAAAAATATATTGCATATGGGTTGCCTAACAAATTTCAGTCCAGCATATGATTAATTAATAATTAAAAAAATTTTTTTTGCAAACATTTCAGCGGTTTGATTATTAGACAAATTCTATATCAATCGAAAGTATGAAGCCCATAGAATATGCAAACGTTAGGTTGCCTATTGTTCTCCGGTCACAACTCTCGGGTAGTCAGGTAAAAACAGGTTAATCGATACTAGCATTCTGCAGCGGTCTGATTATTGAATTAAAATTAAATGAAAATTAAGATTATTTCATTATGAACACGGTGGTATAGGGTTGCCTGCGAAAAATAGTCCCGAATTCCGGTTGTCGAATTTTGAAAAGTGAAATATTGCTGCGAGTGAATATGTGCGACTGAGAGGTCCCAACCAACCATCCCATGCGATAGAAGAGAACACAGCATAGCAGCTGTTTGAAGTCCGTCCATTTGAAGAAAGAAAGTGCGCCTGCTATTTGTTCTTGAAAATGAAAAGGATAGCGATAGACTCGTATATGCTGTGCATCATTTTGGAGTAGTTTATCATTAAAATGGACGAATAGTTATTTATTGTTTTTCTTAATCAATTAATTATTTATGTGTGTATATATTTCATGTGACACTAAAGTATATATGCATCTTTAGTAGAAAAGAAGGTTATAGTAATACATATATAATACTAATCTTGCAAATTTTATCTTTATTATTAGAAGACAAAATAAAAAACAACAATTGAAAAAAAACTTCTGTTTATTGTAAAAAATTATAAATACTTTTTTTTGAATTTTTTTTAATAATTCAGGTTCCGAGTCATCGGACATATAACTATGATCTCAACTTCTGAACCTTCTTCGTCCTCACTCTCCGTTTCAGTTCTTTCGACAATGTCTTCTATCTTTGAAGGTGTATGATCCCCAATGAATCCTACTGGTTTTAAATATTCATCTAAGAACCAACCGCAGTTCTCAGGCTGAAGTTTCACGCATAATGGATCCGTTGCATCAAGCTACATGGAATTTAAGAAAATAGTTCGTAAGATTTTCTGAATTGATGATATCCAGCATGGTGGTATGGAGTTGGAGTCGAAGCCTTTTATTTTTTTTTTAACTGCTCGCTGTCTTCTTTAGCAGAGTAATTTTTCATAAAAATGCGATATCTCGCATCACTCACGTTGATACCATACATACTAGCCGTGAATTCTTGAACGGTCTTCATTTTTTCATCAATGAAAATATCAGCAGCATCTGTTAATGATGCAAAAACTGTTTGATATTTTTATTTTTCGAAAATAGCTGAAAAGGTTTTACTTTTCCTTTATTATAAAATGCTGCCGTGTAATCGCAACCTGTAAACGCATGGAAGGCGGGAAGACTTTGGCATAATTTGATTCCTAACTTCAACGCTAAATCGGTGCAATTAATGCAATCAACAGTTTGATTATTAGTCTTTCTAGTTGCTGAACAGGCAAGCCAAAATTCTGATTCGATAAGTTTGTGCATATTTCCTAACAAAATAATCAAAACGTCAGTATCAGAGGCTTTAATTAAAATTCTTGAGCCTGGTTCCGCTTTAGGAGCATGAAAAATAATCCTTGTATCTGCCTCTTCGTGATGACATTCATAATTAGTTTCTTCAGTTTTTAAACGGAATTTTCCTGAACTTGATAAGAGTAGCACTGATGTTCGACGGTTGAAAAGCTTTTTTTGTTTTGGATTATTGTTACCAAATGGTCGTTTTCCCAATAATCAGCCAGAAACAGCACCAGAGCCTCTTTAAATGGACGGACTTCAAACAGCTGCTATGCTGTGTCCTCTTCTATCGCATGAGATGGTTGGTTGGGACCTCTCAGTCGCACATATTCACTCGCAGCAATATTTCACGATTCAAAATTCGACAACCGGAATTCGGGACTGATTTTTTGCAGGCAACCCTATACCACCGTGTTCATAATGAAATAATCTTTATTTTCATTTAATTTTAATTCAATAATCAGACCGGTGCAAAATGCTAGTATCGATTTACCTGTTTATACCTGGCTACGTTTGCATATTCTATGGGCTTCATACTTTCGATTGATATAGAATTTGTCTAATAATCAAACCGGTAAAATGTTTGAAAAATTTTTTTTTTTTAAATAATAATTATTTATATCCTGGACTGAAATTTGTTAGGCAACCCATATGCAATATATTTATTGACATATTAAATTCAATATAAAATACGTTTCATCAAATAAACATCTCGGTGAAGGTCGTTGTATATCGGGATCTTAGACTAAAAATACCTCAAATTATTCCCGCGGCAATATTCTAGGTAGAATATTCCCACTATAATAATGTTTTGTGTAGCCAAAACGTACAAGAGTGATTTGAATTGAAAGTTTCTATTGGTTTCTAGAAATGCCAAAAATAATCACTATAATAATGTTTTGATTGGCCAAAACATACTTGAATGATTTGAATTGAAAGTTTCTATTGCTTTCTAGAAATGTCAAAAAAATATTCACTTTCACTTTCCACAAAATGTATACTCTTCATTTTCATTGAAATAATGGTTTTCGTTGTACCTTCTCAAATTTCAAGAGAACTGAATCGGGTTCCGGTAACTCTCACTGGTATCAAAATAAGAAACAAAGCGATATTCTTTCAAGTCTACATATATTTAACGATAAAATAACCTAAAGCTTCACATATATACAATATATACAAGTTCCACTTTCTTTTCCAATGGAGCAGCAATAAAAAATGCTTTTTATGTTCCGAACAAACCGTCTACAATGTGTTTTTATTTTATTGGTGTCGTATAGTATTCTCGAAATGAACAAGAGGAGACAAAGTATTCGAAACAAAACAATAAAACGGCAGATAGTAGGCGGAAAAGTAATTTGGATATTTTATAGAGAGAGATTAAATAGATATTACCTGTGAATTTGTCGTTTACTGCTAGCAAAATAGGTTGAGGTTAAGTGTGTTTAAAGTTTCGATCTAGAATAAACGATTCAACTGAGTGTTTCGTCACAAGCTACAGGAAATACCATGAAATTTTTCAGTAGGTTTTGTTACACAACACATTCACAGTTTTTTCCAAATCTCTCTCTATTTTTTGACAAGTTATCATTCCAAAGTATGCTTCAACAAAATTTCAAACACACGTTCGACAAGTACCCAGGAAATCCAGTCGCGTTTACTTCCTCACTACAAGTGGCGCATTGTAAGGGTAGGCTGCCCCAAGAGGCAAAGCGCTGTAGCCAGCGGCGTAGGGTAGGGCAGAGTAGGGGGAAGCGTAAGGTAAGGCAGAGTAAGGGGAAGCGTAGGGTAAAGCAGAGTAGGGCGAAGCGTAGGGTAAGGCGTTATAAGGGGCAGCGGCCAGTGGGGCTACGGCATGCGCAGACCTAGCGACCAATGGGGCAGCAAGGGGGGCAGCTACAGGGGCGGCAACTAGAGGGGCGGCGACTGGGGCGGCGATTGCGTGATTGACGGCATGTGCGCTGTAGGACGAGGCGTATGGGACGGAGTAGGCTGCTGGAACTGCTGCAGCTACTGCTGGGACTGCGGAAAGAACGCCTCCCAAGCAGCTGGAAACGGCGAAGATAGCGAAGAAAGCTGCGAACTGAAATAATAATAATATTAATTATAATGTTTATTTGACAAAGAAAAAGAAGAAAATACAATGCAGTTACATGAAGTTTAGTATACAGTGCTCGTCTGAAGCCCCTACTAATTTTTGAACTATCTGGTATTTGGCAACGAAATCTGGAGGGCTCAACTAAGAGATGAAAACCTACTTTAAAAAAAAATAACAACTAAAAGTTCTAAAATGGCAGCTGAATGCCATCTTAAATAATTTTTTAAATAGAACACCTCGTATATTATTCCATTTTTTGAATCTGCTCATAATTTTCAACAGTTTTCTGAAATACACTTCAATCCTGAATTCAATTGTTTACGAAATATTAACGTTTCAGAAGTGACATTTTGGTCATCTCAAACCCTACCAAAAACACTAATGTTGCTTTCAATCAAGTTTGCATTGGAAAAAATCGTTGTCGCGGTAACATCTTGTTCACTGTCAAACTGAACTGCGCCTAAATCCTTTTATGAAAAGTGTGATCATGGTTCGTAGTTTAGACGATAAATTTGAAGCAGTTTTGATATTTGGAGAAGCTGGAAGAAATTATCATCCAACAGTCCGTATGTTCAATGGTAGATTTCTCGAGAATCCCATTTCGAGGTCATATTTTTCAAATTTTAAATAAGCTCCAAGCGACTGGTACACTGAAAGATGCTCCAAGATCAGGAAGACCGCCTCTTTCAGAAGAAAAATAGAAGAAATTGTTGGTGAAATGGTACCCAATCCGACTCAGTCGACGTCTGCAGTTGCTGAATCCTGTGTTCAAAAAGTGTCCAAAGAGTCCTAAAAAAAGAAAAGTTTCATCCCTATAAAATGAAAATCCTGCATACTCTCACGGATGATGATCCAGACCGGAGAGTTGAATTTTGTGAGTGGTTAACAAGAACAATTGAAAGAGAACGGGACTTCCTAAAACGTGTTTGTTTCGCAGAGGAATGCACGTTTTTTCTCAATGGAAAAGTCAATAAAAAGAATGTACGATACTGGAGCGATACTAATCCGCATATTTTTAGAGAGGGACATACCCAGCGGGGATTTTGGGCAATCGCGTTGTTGGACCGATTTTCATCAAAGGCGTTCTTTACAGAAATATTTTAGATACTGAAATTGAACCTCGAATAAGACAAATTGTATTAAACAATCAGGAAGAGTTTGAAAATTGTGAAATCATATTTCAGCAGGATGGGGCACCTCCCCCTTTTGATCGCATGGCTAGAGAGTTCCTCGATACAAACTTTCCTGGGCGATAGATAGGTCGCAGGGGAAGTACAGAATGACCACCAAGATCTCCGGATCTTACACCTCTAGATTTTTTCCTTTGGGGGTATCTGAAGTCAAAAATCTACGCCACTGAATGCCAAACAATAGATGAGTTGGAACGCAGAATGATAGATACATGTGTAGAAATAGAGGAACAGACTTTCATCAACGTGAGAGAAGGATTTTTTCATGAAAAAGTTGGTTTTCATATCCTATGCAAGCCCTCCAAATTTCGTTGCGACATATCAGGTGGTTCAAAAATTAGTAGGGGGGGAACGTACTTTAAACGAGCACTGTATAAGTAAATTAACAGAGGCATCACTGCAGTAACAATTACTAGTAATTATTACTTGTGTGTGATATAGCCAATCTTCCATGAAAAGTTGAAAATTTAAAATCTAAAATTCACGAAATTAAACACACACCTATACTAAAAACTAAAACTAGTACAAGAAATTTGTTTCATTTTATAATCGGAAAAGTGTTCAAGTCTAATTTCGAAAATAATAGGGGAATCAATATATTCATATTCAGGCTTTTCTAAAGTATCACAGTCGGGTAAGGTCACATCCAGGTGTTTCGTTATATTAAGTATCCTAATATAGTTATCCCAGTTAATATTTTTATGATAAATATCAATAAATAATTTCATATCACTTCATTAATGATTTACCAGAATTTTCTCTTATTTGTCATATTTTTTGAAATAGTTTGTTGTCATAAGCACTTATCCATTTTTTTATTTTGGTTTTGAACATACTGTAAAACGAATAATTTTGATTTTTTCAGGTAACAGATCCCAAGTTTTTGGGCCCAGATAACTACAGTGTCTTTATCCCACTAGTTTAAAACATTCTGGAGCTAAAACACTATGCTCTCGTTTCCTTGTATTATATGGGTGATCAGATGGTTTTACTTTGATTACGTTTTTGTATATTTAAAATTAAAAAAATTGACAATATCAAATATTCCACTTTCTTTGTACAGTTTATCTCTTGAGTAAGTTCTCTCTTTACCTAAGATTATTTTAATACTTTTATTTGTACGATATTTAAGCAATTTATTCAAATTCAAATAAATATGATTTCAGTAGATCGTAAGCTTTACCACGCAAACCAATATTCTCCAATTTGTCGAAAAGTCTTGTGTGACAAAGATGCAAAGTGATGGTTTAGATATGTCTATGGCTTTGTAAATATGAGATGTTAAATCGAATTTTGCATCTTCTGTCGACCTTCCTTCTCTGAACCCATATTGTTTTTCAGACAAATGTTAGTCAATCGTGTGTCCAATGAACATATTAGGCAAAATGTTTGTCGAATTACAAATATGGGATAAGTGTCGAATTGCAAGTCTATTGCCGGTTGAAAAGTATAATTATATTAAGTCGTGTATTCCAATCCACTACATATTTATTTTTGGAAGCTTTCGAAACCTTTGCAGTAACTATCAATGTGAAGTCATAGCAGATAAGAATTAGTATGGAAATGGTTAATTATAGAAAAGTCATGTATTCGCTGGCAAATTGAAATTTTTTCCATGGAGAATTTGTGAAAAATGAGAAAAAAGTACTTTGTCAGCTTTTCTGAAACTAATTTAATATTAGTAGATTATTTAGGCCAGGTAACATTTATGTACATACACATTTATGTACATCGTGGACCTTGTTTAAAAGCTAGCGAACAAATCTTCAAAATTCCCATAAACTCATTGATGTAAAAACAGGTAAAGGGCGGGGTAATCACAATTAATTTTTGGAGAGAGGATTTTTTTCCTCATGTCACAGACAGTAAAGAATTTAATGACAATGAGAAAACAAAGAATATTAATAATTGTGACTTAGAAGTTGATATTGTATTTTTTGAGTAAAATGAATAAATTGGCTCATAAATAATACAATACTACACTAATGATTTTCCCTTTTTTCATTTTTACCACCAAGTAATAATCCCCAACTATATAATTGTAATTGTCACTTTTTTTAGTTTTATAATTATTTTTATATGAGGGAATTTAGTGACCCAAATCCCATAATAATTGAGACACAAAGAGGAATTATTCATGTTGATGATAATTATTTCACCAAAACCAATTCCTGAGATATTCGAAATTTTGGTTTCTATTAAAAATGTTGTCTTGGAAAAAAAAATAAAGCTCTCTTGAGAAGTTTGAATTGTGTAACGATTGCCTGCCTTAAGAATGTTGTTTCGTTTTGTAACTCAATCAAAATAAGCGAAAAAAATCTACAGAATTCTCATGGACTCATTGGGGAAAAAGGATTTTTTCCTCATGTGACAGAGTGTATAGAATTCCGTAACCCAGAAAAAAATCTTAGTTTTTACAAAAATATTATGAATTCTGACTAAAAAGGAGATATGTTATTATAGTTTCAGTAGTCGTCCTAGTACTGATTTCATTATAGCGGGCGATTCAGAAATACTAAAGATAATGGTATTTTACTAGTGAAAATTAAAGAATTTAAGAAATCTTAATATTCAGAAAATTTAATTATGGAAATAAATAATTCTTTCAAACAATACAGTTCTTCCTTTTTTTTAGTTTTACGACCATGCAATAAGAATTCACAATTAGGGAATTTTGTAATTGTCACTTTTTTTTAGTTTTGACATTTTTTTTGACATGGAGCAATTTGGTAATTCAAATCTCATAATAATTTAACCAAAAAGATAAATAATACATGTCTTATGATCTACCGAAATATATTCCTCTGATACTCGCGAATTCTGTTTATTTTGAAAATATTGGCATTGAAAAAAATGGAGAGGATTAAATTGTGCTATGGTTGCCAAACTCAAGAATTTTGTTTACCCTTCGATACTCAATGTAGCATATTTTGGAACGTTACGATTGGGGTCAGTCAAAAAGTTTCAACTTACAACAAAAGTCGAATGATCTACCTTTGATATACCCAGAAAATATGACAAGAGGAAGATTGCCGGATTTCTATATTAGTAAAGTTATTTTTTTCAGAGAAAACACGAAATATTTTTACAATGTTTGCTGATGAATAGCGAAAACAATTACTCTGTGAATTAATACGCATATTTTGAGAAAGCCTCATCAATTTCTATTCATATCACCCAGCTAAAAATTTACTTGAGTTCCGATATCAAAATCAGGATCAAGAAAGTAACTAATCCCTATTTCAAAATATAAATTTTGAATGAATTGAACTTATACTCGTTGAAAACTCCTACACATATTTCTGCGGTAATTAAATTTTGTTCAGTACCCTACCGAATATACTACTAAAGTTCACCTCAAATTCAAGAATGGACCATGAAGTTAATTAATGTTTTAAAAGAATATTTCTGATCTGGACTGTATTTGAAACATCTATATCAAATCTATAAATGAAATATTCATGACTTTCCAGGTTATGATTGAGGAAAAGTTTATATTGGTCAAACTAAACAATTACTAAGATTTCGAATCACAGGCCACACAAGTGTTCTAACAAATCACGTGATAAACAAGGACCATCGTATTGATGATCTCAATTCAAGAGTTTTGGATGTTGAAATAATTTAACAAAAAGGCCTTTGTTATGAATGTTTTACATCAGTGGTGGAAAAACAAATGTTAAAGAGAACATATATTCACACTGACAATAGGTAAATTGTCAGTTTTTAAAATTTCGTTCTCATAAAAAATATTATTGTTTATTATCTCGCGATTCCATGTTGAGTAAGTATTCTTGGAATCAATATAATTTAAATAATAAATATTAAATTTTGTAAATAGCTTCGAGAAAAAAAAATTCGCTGATGGTGGTAAATTAGAGAAAGGAAATGGACATGATAAATCTTTGAAAATTTTGATCAGCAACTAGATAATTCCGAGTTTTACCTTTCGCAATCAATATAGGGTAAACAAAGGTTAAAAAATAATATTATTTCACTGATGGTGGTAAATTAGAGATGGGAAATGGGATATAATAAACATTTGAAAATTTTCATCAACAACTAGATAATTCGGAATATCAACTTTCGCAATCAATATAGGGTAAAAATATAACAAACTAAATAATCGTACTTACCAGAACTTGTGAAGCCATTTTGCTTGATTGTTTGATTGTCAGCTGGACTATGCTCGAAATAAAAATCCTTCGAGTATTTATACCAAAGCAAAGAATGAATAATACATCGAATGGGTGGCGGAAATGTGCATATTGCCCAAATGATTACCAATTCATTTGAATTGGTGTCTCACCTAGAAATAGGTCAGATATTGCACGAATTTTTATGGCTTTCGTAGCCGGGCTGAATTTTTATGTGCGATTGGTATGCAAAGGGTATAGTCGGTCGACTAATGCTAACGAAGTGTTGACATGAAGAATGTAGGTAGTGGACTTTCATTCCTGTAACATGCGATGATTGAATTTAGTAACAAAGTGAACATTTTAATGGGAATATTTCTAATTCTGTATAGGTATGCAACCTTCCGACATATCCAGTAAAACATTTATTGAGAAAGGGGGTACTGATCCACTGTCAGTTTGGATATAATCCAAATCTAGAGGTAATCGATGGATTTTTTATTGTCCGACAAGGGACAGAAAAAGGAATAAATGTGGGAGACATAGAAAATGTCCGGAAGGAGGCCTTTGATCAGATAAAAAGAGAAAACATTCGGAAATTTTTGAGGAAGTATGTATCTCAGAAGGCCTGATGGAAGTATTTGAAATACTCTATCAAACGACAATAGTATAGTATAGTTTTATATAGTTCAGAAATATTTTTTATATGTTGAAACACGTCACAGTAAAATTGGGACAATAGTCCAAATAGGAATGAAAATATTTGTAGATCAGAATATAAAATATTATATACATAAGTTAAAATTGTATCTTTAGGTTGTTGTGAAGATGTATCTGTGTTTGGTTAGCTTGAAATATTCATTTTTCAGCCAAGATTTTTTTCAATTTTATTGAAAATTTGGAAAGTGGCAGATCACGAAAATTGGTTGGTAATGAATTGAACCATTCAATATCTGCGTAATCTAGTATGTGGTTGCAATAGCATAGATTTGTTTCTTGTGTCGTGTCTGTGAAGATCGGTTGTGCTTGATAATCATTCATGTTTTTTTTATGAACAGTAGGTTTTGGTACAGAATAGTCGAGAATATGGACATAATTTTCAGTTGTTCAAATATTGGTCTGCAGCTGGCATCCCAATTCACTTTTTTTATACTACGTAGGGCAGCTTTTTGAATGGTTAAGATTTTTTGTAGATAACAGTTTGATGCATTTCCCCATATTTGTGCTCCATATGTTAGAACAGAGTGAAACAGTGCGAAATAGGTTGTGTATGCAGCTGATTCTCCAAGTAGGTAACTAATTTTTCTGATAGCAACCACTGTTTTTGAGAGTTTTCCACATAACATATTTATATGTTCTGTCCATTGCAACTTAGTATCTAATATAACGACCCCAAGGAAATTTACATGGTTATTTGCATTTTCAGAAGTGAAATTTATAAAAGTTTGGCTTTTACTTTCACTATCGTTTAATAGTGGGTTCAAACCAGGTCCTAGCCTTCTCCAAGATAAGTGAAAGGACGAGTTCAGTATCCTCCTCTTTTCCCATGTCAATGCCAAAAGTTGTATCGTCCGCATACATTATGGTTGATACGTTAATGGAATTCATAGTGACAGGTAGGTCATTTATGCATATCGTGAACAGAAGGAGGCCCAAGACTGCTCCTTGTGGTACTCCTCTCTTAAAAATTGCTGTATCACTGCGTCCTTCGCCAATAATTACAATTTGCTTTCTTTCGTGTAAGTATGACTTTATGATATCTAGTGCGCTGCCACGTATTCCGTAGAAATATAGTTTTTCCAATAATACATTGTGATTTACACAGTCAAATGCAAATGTCAGATCAGTATGGTACAGTCAAGTATGAGTTGAGTTAGTACTTAGAAAAGTATAGAGTTTATTGACATAATATATTTCAAGTATTTATTGGATGGAAATGGAAAGTACCACTAGTTTCTATAGCTACATCAACAAGTTTACATAATGACTAGCAATACAAGTTAATCTAAATAGAATAAAACTAAACACAAATGGTTTTCTCTCAAATCCTCATGTGTGTGTACATAGATGATAAACTTATTTCAAAACCAATCAAAAGAGATATTGACATAACAAAAATTTTAAAATAGCTGAAATTCTGGATTCAAGAATTCGAAAGTGCTAAAGTTCTAATAATTTTTTTTTTAAGATCACTTTTGTATGACCCTAGATATTTTTGTGAAACTTAGTACGCATCTTCTATGCATTAGAAGGCATTTTCTGGTGTGCAACATATTTTGTTAATCTTGCTAGTGGCGTTCGTGCGGAATTGGCACTGAATCATTTAAAAGAAGAAAGTGATACGCCACCGCTTTGTCTTGAAGTAAAAATAATTTTTGAAATTCTCATTTCTCCATGAGCAAATCAGGGCTCCTTTTTTTTTCGTTGGACGTACGATTTTCGCATAAAAAAATAAAATTATTTCATTTAGACGTTGTTATGAAATTGGGTATTATAAAGGATTAAAAACGTATCCAGTAGGTAAGAAGCAGATTTTGTTTTGCAAACATCAACAGTTTTGAGAGTTGCCTACCTAGTCTAGTTTTCACGTTTTTAAGGCATCAAAATTGAGAAAAATTCCGAAAAAGTTAGGCAGATATATTTTAAGATCAGAATGGGAAACAATTTCCGCATATACAGATATTCCAATGAATCTTTTTTTAGAACTAATCGACTTTATTTTTGACTCCATATATTTTATATTTGATGGAATATTGTACAAACAAAAAAACTTTTTAACAAAAAATCAAACCGACGAAAAAATCAACTGAAAAGCAAAAAATAAAATAAACCTTCTCAGTCTAAATGATAATTGAGCTCCTAAACTAATGTAAGTAACTGATTTTGAGTCGGCGCCAAACAAACAATTATCGAAGATCATTATCTATGAAAGAAGTCATCAAAACGCAGCCGTGCATCTCGCTGCCATCATTTTACGCTTCACCTAATTCAATTGCTAGTTTGTTTGGCGCCGACTCAAAATCATTCACCTACATTAATTTGGGAGCTCAATTATCATTTAGACTAAGAAATTTTATTTTTTGCTTTTCAGCTGATTTTTTCGTCGGTTTGATTTTTTGTTAAAAAGTTTCTATTTTTTACTTTTTAGTTCCGTATTTCGTCGGTTTAATTTTTTGTTAAAAAGTTTTTATTTTTCAATTTTTTGTGGCTGAAATCTACCAATTACTACCTACTTGTTTTTTTGATTACTTCCAAAATACTTACTTACCCACCTTACTCCAACTATTACCAGTTAAATAATATGATTATCTACTTTTACTATTTGTTGTAATATACATTATTTTCGTTGTTCTGGTTAGTTTATTTCATTACTTTGTATATCATTCCATCCTCTCATAAAATATACTGATTTTGACGAAACAAGAATAATGTCAGTAGCGATCTGTCATTGTCAACTACTTATGTGTGTGCCAATGTTCAGTAGTAAAAAATCAATTATTCCCTATTTTTCTACCCGTAAGGGTGGCTGATTCCTTTCGAAATCCAAATATAAGGTATACCCTATCTATTAAAAAAAGAATCAGCCAAATCGAAGAACCCAGTACAAAGTTATGCCTGATAGAATCGGTTAACGGACCAGAATTCAGAGGGTGGGTGATCAATATCCTTCATTTTGCTACCCTTAGGGGTGGAATTCATCCTTTAAATTCGAATGGGACCAACTTCGGAGTATACCCTATCCACTGAGAATTATTGGAATCTGAATCTGAAGTTATGCGTGGTCATACATAAAAAAATATACGCGTCGACTAGGTAACCTCCTCCTTCTTGGGTTCGTCGGTTGAAAATTATTTTTACTTCGAGAAAAAGCAGTGGCGTACCACTTTCTCTTTATAATGAATAATTGCCAATTCCGCCCTAGCTTACTGGCGAGAATAAAGAAATATGTTGTACAGCAGTAAATACCTTCCTATGCATAGAAGATGCGTATCACGTTTCACAAAAATATCTAGGGTCATAACAATGTTATCATAAAAAAAAGAATTTATTCTTAAAACTTCAGCACCCTGTAGTTCAAAAGTTAAGACCTTCAGGACATATGTTCACATGAAGTTATTTTTTATCAAAATGGACCCAAGAATAGCCTCCTTAAATATTAGCATGTTGATTTGTTGAAAATATAAACAGGATGTTCATAAAATCAGATGTGGAATCATCTGCGACTGAAAGATAAACTTTAGTCACTATCTTCCATCGTCAAGATAACCTCTTGTGGGGTATTCATGTTGAAAAGGGAAACATTCTCAATTGGATATTGATAGAAAGATTTTATTAAGAAACACCCTGTAGACACTTTTTAGAGGTGAGTATTGATTATATTATTTTATCTTTATAAAATCTGTATTCTCCGTTTTTCCCATCATTGGATTCAATTGGTCCCGGAGTGTATATACATTTTTTCTTATTCCGTTTTTATTCTTTCTTGCTGCTTTCATCGAAAAAATATAAAATATATAGCTATATGTTGTCACATAGTTGATGAACTACTGTATGCGATCGCCGGAGAAATCCGGCGAATCGACCATCTGCACGCATACCTGTCATAAAAAAATACGTGTTGATTTAATTAATGGCTACGGCATTCATGATACATCAAAGAAAAGCATCTAGCGCGTCGCGCCGACAACAAACAAGAAGAAGAAACATGCATTCATTTTCGTATTCAGTCGAGCAAAAACGAGGAGTCTATCTTGCTTTTGCCACAGAAATAACATATGGGTTAACAAAGTACGCAAAGTACCAACAACAGAACTCATTTGAGGAATACATAAAATATTAGATTGCGGTTCGTATAACGGTGTCATTTCAGATGTTTAAAAGGTGAATAATGAATTTTTCACTTCATGGCTATCGAGGAATGAGAGAACAACCAGAGTCTGGATATGCAACTGAATCTTTGATTGGTTTTCAACAAGAAGAAAACATACGTTATACGTTATGCAAACCAAAATTATTCGTTGTATTGAATGTTTTCTCAAACACTCAAACATCCCAAATCTACTCGTTTTAAAATTTCTTGTCATTCATCTGGACCAGTGCTGAAGCCTTTGAAAATGGTAAAAAGTGAAAAAAAATAATAGTAGGATGAAACCCATTGGAAAAGGAAGAGAATATAACGAAAATGAAAGGAAAAATAAATTACGGGCGATCTGAGGTCGGGAAGTGGAAGGGGGTGAGTTTTGAGGGGAAAAAACGGTTTATCTCGATTTGCGGCAAAACTACAAGTCCTATTGAAAAAACTTGAATGGAAAAGTTGTAGGTAATAAAAAGATCTACAACTTTTGTATTTTCACTTTTTTCACATAACCTCAAAATTTATGTAAAAAATTCAAATAACCAAGTTTTTGGTTTTTTCTTTTTATCTTCTACAACAAATTTTTTTTCACGAAATTTGGTGAAAACCTCCTTTTTTATGTTTCAAACACACTGTAATTTTTTTGATTTAAAATATCTATTTTTTCACCTTATTTTGACTCAATATCGAAAAAGCACCCTAATTTTCAATCGAAAATTCTCCCGTCAAAATATCAGCTTTTTTTAAAAAGTCGGTGGGCTTTTTGTTCGTTGAAATCTCTACTTTCTGATGGTATAAAGAAAAATACAGAAAATGCAAAGAAACGAAAAAAACTCGAATCCGAATTTAATAAGACATCTACAATATTTTGAGAAAGTTTTTGAATTATATGCGTAGATGCCTATTTATTGCTATTTTAAGATAACTTATATACCTGCGTGACCTACGGAAAATTTTAGCCCATCAAAAGGTATTTCATAGAGAAGTGGGGAAGGGGCTAGGAGGGTCTGGGCCTTACTACCTGTTATTTCTTTGCATTTTCTGGGAACATTTACTATAGTAATGTATTTTTTGTCACACTATCAGAAAGTAGAGATTTCAACGAACAAAAAGCCCACCGACTTTTTCAAAAAACCTGATATTTTGACGGGAGAATTTCTGATTGAAAATTAGGGTGCGTTTTCGATATTAAGTCAAAATAAGGTGGAAAAATAAATATTTCAAATAAAAAAAATTACATTGTGTTTGGGACATAAAAAAGTAAGTTTTCACCAAATTTCGTGGAGAATTTTTTTTTTGTAAAAGATAAAAATAAAAAACCAAAAACTTGGTTATTTGAATTTTTCACATACATTTTGAGATTATGTGAAAAAAGTGTTGATACCAAAGTTGTAGATCTTTTTATTACCTACAACTTAGCTGAGCAGCTCTTGATGTTGAACTTGTTTCCGATTCTTCTGATCTTCTCGGAGACACCTCTGATGTACGGCAGGAAGTGGAAGTGCTTTGTTGTTGCTCAGATGTCTTCGTTCTCTGGAATTGTTTCAATTCTTCTCCTAGGAGTTTCTTGGGATATCCATACCGGTGATGGTCCTCTCTGATGTGGTTTAATTCGGCATCTAGTAACTCGTCGTCGTTGCATATGTACGTCGCTCTCCCTACCAATGTTCTCACGATCCCTCTCTTTGTCGAACTTGGATGGTTGGAGTTGTAACTGAGGTACTGCCCCTTATGTGTCTTCTTTCTGTAGACAGAGGTACGGATTTCATTGCCTATTCTCTCAACGTTCACATCGAGGAAGGTTGGTTTCCATTTCCATTGTGAATTTGATCGAATCCCATTCTGTTAATTCTTGAGAAGAAATCCTGGAGATGTTTTCTCCGTGATTCCATATGATGAAGGTGTCATCCACGTACCTCAACCACAGCTTTGGTTTGTATTCTGCCTTCCGTATAGCCAATTCCTCAAACCACTCCATGTATATGTTGGCGATGATTGGAGGAAAAGAAGATCCCATCGGGAGTCCGTCGACTTGGGGGAAGAATCGGTCCTTTTCCTGGAAATATGAGTTCTGTAGGCAGCACTGCTGTTATTCCAATATTGCTTGGGTAGGAAGGTCAGTCCTCTCGTGCAGCTGGTTATCCTCTTCGAGTTTCCTTTTGATGATACTAAGGGATTCCTCTATAGGGACATTGGTGTAAAGGCTCTCCACGTCGAAGCTGATGAAACGATCTTCTGGTCCAAGTTCAACATCTGTGATGGTGTCAACGAAGTGCTTGAAATTCTTGACGTATGAACTGCTATTTCGTTGTTAGGGTTGTAGTATCGGTAGGAGGTATTTCGATAACTCGTAGGTTTGTGAGTTCCGCGAGCTGGTGATCGGTCACAGTGGCATGTCTGGTTTGTAGATTTTTGGAAACCCGTAGAGATGCGGTAGTTTGCTGTAGTGTAGCGTGTTGTTTGCTGCAGGGTGGCGTGTGGCGACTTTTTGAATTCATTAATACGATGGACGTCCGAAACGAAAGTAATCAAGTTACCACATTGTCTACAACCTTCAAACAAATTGAGACAGAGTTCCGAGAATGGAGACTGTTTCATGGAAAATTTCCTCCCCTTCGAGGATCTGTTTTATTATTTTCTCTATCATCAAGAGTTTTTGAGTCAGTGCCAAAAAACTAAAGCCATTTTTTGTTTTTTGTTAAAAAAAATGTAATTTTCGCCGGCACGAAAAATCGAAAAATACATCTTTCTCAGAATGACAAATCGAATCGAATGAGCCATCACTCATATTCTCAGTAGATTTGGAACAATTTTTCGCAGGAAACTCACGTCCCGACTAGACAACATGGGATTTAAATGTTTACTAAATTTTGGTGGGACCAGCCAGCGCATTCACCATATCTTTGCGATTTGAATTATTTTTTTCTGACGATCTTGTTGAGAATACCAGGTCATAGTTATGAAATCATTGTATTGTCTTCGGTTCTTAATACATATGCAAAATTTGAAATGATTCTGACCTCTGGAAGTGGGTGAAAATTGAATCGCAAGATTACATTACATTCATACACACATACATCCATACATTCAGGTCAAGCTAATAAAATCGTGTTAGAAAAAGTAATTATCCACTTCGTCCAACGAGTAGTATGGACTTGGAAATGAAATCGTTTGTTTCGCTGTCATAAACCATCTCATTCCAAATCAACCGACCGTTGGATGCCATTAAATCGGCAAAAATTCAAAATTGCACTGAACGAGCCGACTCGTTTTACTAAAACTTGATGATTACATCTCATTTGTACACGTGTCGTTAGCTGAAGTAATTTACCCGTGAAACGAATTGGAAATGAGGAAATACAAATCGATCGGTTGGAATCGAATTGAACATTTCCGGGTTTATTTCAAAGATACGTTTGCATTTCCTTCGGCGTCATTATGTTTTTTCGTAATCCATCCAATAGTACTAATTATGCCATTGGGTATGCTCCTGTGACTAATTATGCTATTGGGAATTAAAAATTAGATGCTAGCGCCAGAGTTGGGAAAATGCAAACCAGACATACGTACATTGTTTGTCTGTTTTCTCAGAGGTTATACACTTGTTTTGAGTTTTTCTTAAAATATTTCCATTTTGTATTCGTTTCCAGTTTTTTTTGTGTAGTGTTGTTCATTTCAAAACTCTAGTGAAGTGGTGTATTTATTTCTTGAAACAATATCATTTGCAAAAGCTCACTTTGAAGGAGACAAATTATGTTTTAATTTGCTTGCAAAAAAATATTTTCCATAGTTTCTAGACAGCTTAGTGAAGTCATCTGGAGTTATTATTATGAAATTGTCAGTTATTTTTGCATTTTGAATGTCAGATATATTTTTGCAATATAGTTTTCGATTGATTTCACTCGAGTATAATTTTGAATAGAGTTGTGCAGTGTATCTGTACACTATTTTGAAGAACCTGGTGATCTGGAGTTTGGCGGGTAGCTTCTCTTTTCGGGTCACTCAAACTATGCACAGAAAAAACAAATTTCCAATTCAAGAACGAATTTTACCAACAAGAATTTGGTATGGCGATGGGTTCTCCTTTGTCACCCATTTTAAGTAACATATTCATGGAATACTTTGAAGAATTCTTCGTTGAAACATTCCACAATGGTCCGAAAATATGGTGGAGATACGTGGATGATGTTTTCGATATCTGGAATCCAAGTGAAGAAGAATTACACATTTTCTTGGATCATATAAACGGTCAAGAACCAACGATCAAATTCACGTTAGAATCAGACCAAAACAACCAACTCCCCTTTTTAGATATCATGATCCAAAAATCCCGAATGGAAACATCTGTACACAGAAAGCAGACGCATACCAATCGATATCTACACTACAACTCAAACCATCATGCCAGTGTGAAAAAAGGCATGGTTAAATGTCTCTATAATCGAGCCCAAACAGTTTGCAATTCCAACCAGAATCTACAGGAAGAAATAAACCTCATAAAATCTGTTCTCAAGGAAAATGCATATCCGGATCAGTTTGTGGAAAAAACAATCACTGACATTGAAAACAAAAATCCATCAAACAACCAATTAACACAACCAACAGGAGTACTCCCACCCCCTACACATTTCACAACCAACATAATACCTTATGTCCCCGGATTATCTGAAAAAATCAAACGAATTGGACACAGGTATGATGTGAGAACATCATTTAGAACAACAAACACACTGAGATCTATACTAACACAAACAAAACCAAAAAACGCAGAAGAAAGTACCAAAAACTGTGTTTACAACAAACCTTGTTCGTGTGGTGATAGTTATATAGGTTAAACGTCAAGACCATTGGAAGTGCGCCAAAGTGAACATCAGAGTTACATCAGAAATCGACAAATAACCGGATCAAAAATTGCAGAACATATCCTCACATCCAATGGCGATCATACAATTGAATGGAATAGGACAAAAATCTTGATGAAAGAACCACATCAAGAGAGGAGAAAATTGAAAGAAGGCCTGTAGTCTTATTTCCAATAACAACTGCTTTTCAACAAATTCGGTTGAAATGGATCATACATCGTTACCACTACTCAGAGAGGAAGTGAGATATGGTAGAATGCTAATAAACTGATCTAAACAACACCATATATATCAAATGAGCAATATGCCACTCTCAAACTTTTTTGGCAGATCTCAATTGACATCCGTCAGTTGAAAAAGCGAAAAAGACTCTGCATGAAAAAATCCAAATTATTAAAACAATTAATGGAGATTTAGAAGATTTTGAGAACGGGGGCAGATATAGTCCCCGAAACATCAATCAAAAACTATATAAAGAAGTATCTTTTGAATTTTTACTATTTTTCCAAAGGCATATTCAGGGAACGATAAGTTACTAACAAATCGAATCATTTTCACACGCTTTATATTAGCTTCACTTGTATGTTTGTAACCGACTCCTTTGGGCGCGATTTTGAAGAAAAAACAAAATGGCGGCTCCAATATGGCACGAATTTTGTGATTCGTTTCAAAATTGGTATCCAAGGGTTTTTGTGGTCGGAGATTATGATTCTTTTGTCAAAATTGAAAAATTCAAGATGGCGGCTCCAAAATGGGGGACGAATTTTGTGATAATGGTCTGATTCCATTCAAAATTGGTATGTGGGGGTTTTGGGGTCGAATATTATGATTCTTCTGTAAAATTGGAAAATTCAAGATGGCGGCTTCAAAATGGCGGCTGAGTTTTGTGATTATGGTCTGATTCTATACAAAATTGGTATGTGGGGGTTTTTGAGGTCGAATATTATGAGTTTTTTGTGAAAATTGGAAAATTCAAGATGGCGGCTTTAAAATGGCGGCCGAGTTTTGTGATTATGGTCTGATTCTATTCAAAATTCGTATTTGGGGGTTTTTGGAGTCGAATATTATGATTCTTTTATAAAAATTAAGAAATTCAAGATGGCGGCTGAGTTTTGTGATTATGGTCTGATTCTATTCAAATTGGTATTGGGGTTTTTGGGGTCGAATATTATGATTTCTTTTGTGAAAATTGGAAAATTCAGTATGGCGGCTTTAAAATGGCGGCAGAGTTTTGTGATTATGGTCTGATTCTATTCAAAATTGATATAGGGGTTTTTGGGGTCGGAGATTATGATCTCCTGATTTGATAAGATCATTCCATTTTTTAATTTGCAAAAAAATAATAAAATAATGGTTTAAAAAAAACTAAAAAAATATGCTTTTAGAAAACCAGACTAACAAATGAAATAAGAAAAATTATTTTATTTAAAAAAAAAGCGTGGGGTGCATGGTATCAATAATAATATAGTACATTACACACCGAGGCGATACCATGCACCCCACATTTTTTTTTTTAATAAAATAATTTTTTTTCTTATTTTTTATTTTTTTAGTCTGGTTTTCTATAAAAGCGTGTTTTTTAGTTTTTTCAAACTATTATTTATTCTATAGGAAATATAATATGGTGAACGAAGTAACTTATCGGGGTAAACTAATAGTTTGCCCTTTCTACACTTGTATAGATTTTCCTGATTATATTTTCATTTTCAGACTGAGGAAGGTTACCCAAAAAACATGTCAAGAGAAGTGTAACACACTATTTGTCAATGTTCAAAATGAAATGAAACCAACAAAAAACTTGTTTTTTATTTCATCTAAAACAAACAAAAGATTGTGTGAAAATGTGTCTTTATTGTTCTGAATGTTTGAAATTTTAGCATAGAATGTCATTTGTAAGTATTACAAGTTAGCAATGACCCATCACTAGTATATACATATATAGTCAACCTTTTTAGATACTAAATGAATAATATTCGGTAGTTGGATGATATCACTTTTTTTCTCTTAACTTTCTTTTCTTTTTTCTCAACTCTCTTTGAAGGTTCTCCTTTCACTTTTTTTTTGACTAGAGACGATACAGGAAGATTTTGGGTAGGAACTGTATTTTTCTCCAAGATCGCAAGAGCCCGTCGCGTCGTCCGTCTATAGACTCACTCAATCCTAGATTAGTCTAAACCAGAACGTAACCTTTATTTTTTCACGGAAAGTAATGAAAACTATTCCAGTACAACGGGATCGTTCTACCCAAGAGTCACATTGAGGTACACAACAATAATGATTTGATCTTGAATCACTCATTTCGATCACTCGAGAACGTACAATAGTCAATAGAACATCACCAGGTAAACCAGAATTTCATTAAATATCAACAATCACAAGAGATTCGACAAGTTTCAAGTATACAATGTCTAAAATCATATAAACACAAATGTTTCAAATAGTAAACAATGTACTTATGTATAGTTTCAAAAATCGACACCAGAGGGAGTATCCGTTATTTGGAATTCCCAATTGTATATGCTTCAAAAACTATCGGTACTAGACCATAGCGCATTTTTGGATGAAACATTTTCTTCTCCATGCCTATCATTCATAAGATTAAACCTTATCTAGTGACTACCGCTCTCAGAGCATAAAATACTTCTGCGATTCCTCTTTCGACTTCTTCCTTATCTTCTTCTTTAATTAGCTGACCCGTCAGACGTTGCCCTATCCAAATTTCTATATTCTCTAATAATAAAAAAAAAACTGAAAACTCTAGTTCGCGTAGTATTTCTTTTTTCTTCTGTTTTTTTTTGGTGTTCCTTCTAGGTTATACCTTTGACTCTGCCCGCTTCCCGTTACCGAGTTATCTCTTTTTCCCGTAATCCCGTTTTCCTTTTATCTTATTTTCTAGTTTCCTTTTTCCCGTTTTCCAGTTATCCCGTTTTTCCTTAATCCCGTTTTCCAGTTATCCCGTTTTTACTTTATCCCGTTTTCCTGTTATCCCGCTTTTTCATTATTCCGTTTTTCCGTTATCCCGTTATCGCTTTCTCCCGTTATCCCTTTTTCCCGTTATCCCATTTTCCCTTTATTTCTTTTTTTCGTTTTTCTGTTATCCCGTTATTCCGCTTTACCGTTATCCCGTTTTTCCGTTCATCATCCCATTTTCCCGAAAAAACTTGGCCAAATCATTCCAGCCGTTGTTAAGTTATGAGCTCACCAAAATAAACATAGATTAATTTTTTTTGTACATATATTATACAGGGTGTCCGGAGATGAAACCGACAAAACTTATGGGGTTATAGGGACTGCCAATATGATTGCAAAATGTCATATACAAATGTCCAAAACCGCGTCGTTACTGACATACAGAGTGATTTGTTAATTTAGTAAAAAAATATTAAATACGGGGATTGGCCGATTTGGTTTGAATTTGGTAGATGACTTGAACAGAAAGGCCTCAACGAGTAGCCCTTTGAACGAAACCAATATCAGGACCGGAATAGTTTTTTTTCCATGTGTAGTTCTTGTAAGAGTAACTCACCCTGTATAATAATTATTGAATCAGATTCGAAATCTACGGAAAAAATCCTACGGACACTTGTGAAAAATGTTTCTGGCACCATTTCAGTTATTCCGAAATAAATTATTATTTTAAATTTTTTCACTCAAGAAATTAATTGTCGGATAAAGTACCATAAAAAGTACCATCAAATAGAGGACAAGAATATGCTTGAAGAAATATATTATGTAATGAATAGAGCCAATTCACCAGAGATGGAATTATTAATACTAGAAATGTGCATTTGGGCAGACGAAAACCCACATGCCATTGTTCAGAAAAACTGCCAATACAGATTTAATGTCAATGTATGGTGTGGAATCCTTAATAATCATTTGATTGGACCTCACATACTTGACGGACGGTTAACTGGTGATGTTTACCTACATTCTTGGGCCAATACTTTACCGGATCTATTGCAAGGTCTAAATACCCGTGGTATGTGGTTTCAGCATGACGGTGCTGGACCTCACTTTTCAATTCCAGCTAGAAACCATCTTAATGCCACTTATCCCAACAGATGGATCGGCCAATGCGATCCCCTGATTTAACACCCCCAGACTACTATTTTGGGGTCATTTAAAATCAGAAGTGTATAATGAAGAAATTAGAAATAGAGAACATTGATTAGAAAAAATCACTGCTGCATGTTAGAAATAACCCTCAAATAATTCGAAAGTCAGTGAATCATCTAATGGCACGCTCCCAAAAATGTTTCGATGCTGGAGTGCTTCACTTTGGAATTGGATTGTAATATTAGTAAAAGTTTTCTACGAATTCTTTTTTTGTTATGTTTATAACAAAAAATTATTGTGCGTTGTGTTGTATTTACATAAATTCAAATTTAATAGTAAGCAAATATAATTTACAAAAAATTCAGTCCAGTTCTTTTTAAGTTCCTGGACAATTTTTTTAGTAGATTTCGAATCTGCGATCAGATTATTGATAATTGTGATACCAGGTCAGTTATTCTTACAAGAACTTAACATACAAAAGACTCATTCCGGTCCTGATACGAATTTATTCTTCAGTTTTTTGGGTATTTTATAAAATTTTACTACGAACTAACTAAAGAGACTAACAATATATATATATATATATATATATAAAATTCCAAAAAATAAACAAACCCACACCGTAAATGAAATACCATGTAAAGAATGCGAAAGTACATATATAGGCCAATCCAAACAATACCTGCAGACACGAATTCAAGCCCACAAACACCCAAGAACAGATATCATAGCATTGACTAAACATGAAACGGAAAACCAACATAAATTCGATAGAAAGAAACTAAGAAAAAAGGATTTTTCTGGAAATGGTTCACATAAATAATCAACCGGCGTGCATGAATAAACGTTCTGACATATCAAATTTGAGCGTAATCTGTAGCTATGTATTAAAAATGGACAACAAGAGCAGATCCCGCCCTGATAATCCGTAAAATAAAGCACGTTGCATCTTTTTCCAGTAGTGAGAAAAACAAATCGATAATAGATATTTGTACGAATTTACCTTTGTTTTCATTCTCTTTCTTTCATAGTTCGAAGTAGAAAGAGGTCTCATTGTCTCTCGAAATATTATGTATTTATCTAATGAAAGTGTTTGTGTTTTAGTGAATTGCATTTTGAGTATGTTTTAATATTATGTGTGTTTCGCTGTTTTCTATTTGTAACAGTCTCACGTTGGTAAGTTTCTTATACTTTTCCAATTTAGCAATTGTTTTCTTGTTTCTAGATGTCTTGAAAATGAAATAAAATAAATTTCGAAAGCTTGACAAATAACAGAGAGTAGGGGAGGCCGGGGTTCGAAGTGCCGGGGGCAGGTTGTTCCGATTGAAATAGCTCCGCGAAGAAAAGAGATAGCAATAAGTGTGAAGTGCATCGCGAAACGTCATATCATCGCGCCATTGCGTCAGTCATTTTAGTGACGGTCTGCCCGCGTGTTAGCGTGGTAGTCGATTGGTGACACTCAAACATCACGTAAGTAAATTTTTTCGTCATCATACTTTTTGGTCTATTTCAATCAATTTTCTGGCTATTTGTGTGTTACTTGCTATTATCTGTCGAGCAAACTACAGTGATTAACTTTTAATATCGTTTTTGGCTTTTCCAAACGTATTCTATCATAATTACTTTAGAAAATGGAATTTGAGGTTCCAAGTTCCTCGGTGGGGGGCTAGTTGTTCCGCGGAACAACCTGCCCCGTAACGAACACGTAAATAATAAAATTAAAACTTTGTTTTAGGATGAGAAACTATAAACAAAAAACCGAACGGGGCAAGGTTTCAATTGAGCTTTTGCAGCGGGCTGCTGATGCCGTTTTTAAAGACGGTCGTAAACTTAAGACGGTAGCTCGGGAATTAGAGATATGTCATATGACATTGTTTCGCTTTGTCAAAAAGTTGAAAGCTGGTGTAACACCTACTGTGGGTTACTATTCTAGACAGGTGTTCAACCAAGACCAAGAGAAGACATTGGCGGATTATTTATTAAAATGTTCATCAATTTACTACGGTCTTTGCCAGAAGAAGTAAGGAAGTTGGCATATAGTTGCGCTGTCAAATTTGACATGCCTAATATTCCAGTCTCTTGGCATAGAAATAAAGAAGCTGGAGCTGATTGGTTCACTGGTTTTCTGAAAAGAAATCCGTCATTGTCCATAAGAGCTCCGGAAGCCACTAGTGCAGGACGCGCATCCTCTTTAACCGACACAACGTTAATGAATTCTTTAGCAAGCTTGGAGACGTCATTTTGAAATATAACATGCTACCGTCTAGAATTTGAACTTGACGAAACAGGTGTTACCACTGTATTGAAGCCGAAGAAAATAGTCGCTGCAAAAGGCGTTAAACAAGTGGGTGCCATAGTGTCTGCGGAGCGAGGAACTTTAGTTACCGTTGAACTTGCAGCAAATGCAGTGGGAAATACTGTACCAGCTATGTTCATTTTTCCGCGCCTTAAATATAAGGACTTATTTCTTCGAGATGGTCCCACGGAGAGTATTGGAGCTGGAAATAGCTCGGGATGGATGACGGCTACAGAATTCCTCATATTTATGGACCATTTTATAAAACACACAAAGCCCACTCCCGAAGACCACGTATTGTTATTGCTTGATAACCATCAATCACATGTTGACATTGATGTGGTTGAAAAGGCAAAGGCAAATTCGGTTATAATGTTGTCTTTCCCGCCACATTGTACCCATAATTTGCAACCACTAGATGTTGGCGTTAATAGACCGTTTAAAACGTATTGTGCCAAAGCGCAAGAAAACTGGCTACGTAATAACCCAGGCAAGACAATGTCTATTTATGAGATACCTGGAATTGTCAAACATGCATGGCCTTTAGCAGCTACACCAAATAACATTATGAACGCATTTAAAAAGGCAGGCATAAGTCCATACAACCCTGATATATTTACGGATGAAGATTTTGCCCCGTCGTTCGTTACTGATCGACCAATGCCCGACACCGCTAATATTTCATTGGGATTGGGAAATGTGAAACCACAGCTTCAAGGATTAGCAGACGTTAATGAGTCTCAGGTGGATCATGATATGGAAACCGTCCCAGATAACGAGCCACGTCCAGCAAGAATAGAATCAGCAACCAATGAACCTCAACCAGGATCCTCGAACATTGCTAATTTGCCAAATAATGTTGTCATTCAAGCCACATCTAGCATATTTTCACCTGAAGCAATTAAACCTCTACCAAAAGCACCGCCAAGATCGTGTGTAAACAACTAAGCGACGAATAAGAAAATCAGCAAACTGACAGATACCCGAAAAGAATGCTTTGGCTGAAGAAAAGCAAGAAAAGTAAAGACAATAGTAAAATAAAGACGAAGGAAGTTGAAAAAAGAGTCAGAAAGAATAAAGTAACTGGTAAAAACAAGCGAAATTATAAAGTGGCAAGTAAATCCGCAAATGGTAAAGAAAATGTGAAAAGGAAACTACTGCAAGAAGATAATCATGGAAGTGATAGTGAAGAAGAGACCATGGAATGGTATTGTCTAATATGTTGCGATTTATATTCCAACTCACGACCAGGTGAACAATGGATTGGATGCGTCATGTGTAAGAATTGGGCTCATTCAAAATGCCTGAAATCTGAAGATGTTCATTCTTATGTTTATCAAAATTGTAATTCTGACGACGACTCTGAATAATTTTTTTTAAGTTACTGAAATGAATCTGTTTTTACAGAGTAGGTTATAAGTTTAGATTATTGATCTCAGTAAAGTCATTGACTGAATTGAGAAACTATAACTCGAAATGTTAAAATTTTTATTTTTTGTGTTTTCATTAAAAGAAATAATTTTTTTTTTTTGACAAGCAAACGTTTGTCAAAGTTGATTGAGTAATATTAAAAATGTTTATTATTCTTAAATCTATTAATTAGGTTGTACTACACCATTAACTGGTAGTTAATGCTCGTTATTATTTTATGTTTGCAGTTATGTTCATTACATTTTTTTATTTTGTTGAAAAGTTTGTAAAAAACATTAAGATTTTGTACTTTTCTAAATAAAACTCTAATAAATATTCAATAACATATACCTAATTTATTTTATATAATACCTTTCCAACTAATACTACATTATTAGGGACTGGAGTTGATAAGCGGAACAACTTACCTCAGCTGAGGAACAACCAGCCCCTTTGTGGGGCGAGTTGTTCCTTGTCGACTTTTTACAGAAAAAATATCCTGAGCAATAATATATGCTTATTTCAAAGAACTTAAGTTTACAATTTGAAACAAGGATAAATTATGCACCATTTTATATAGGAATCGTTGATTTTAAACATTTCTATTACATTTATATTGCCTCCGACTCCAAAATCGGAACGTCGAACCCCGGTCTCCCCTACTCATTACATTGGCCTTCTGAACTGTCTGCAACCTCAGGAGAGAGATAAAAAAAATCCATTTTCTCTCCTCTAATCCTCCTTTTGTAAATACTTTTCCGGTCAAGATACTATTTCTCTCTCTCTCTCTCTCTCTATATATATATGTATATATATATATATATATATATATATGTATAGATAGAGTGTTATACCGTGTATTGCATCTATATCGACCATCTATACCTAAGCTCCTGAATCAATGATGATTGTGCCAGATTTTACTCCAATTTTGGTTTCATACTCTTTCTACAAAAAGACCTTGAATAGTTTTCCCATCGCACCCATATGCCCGTACCTCGCAGCCGTCACCAGTACCACCTTTTGATTTTTTCCTCCGCCCGGAGTGCCTGCCTATCACCGGAGTGACAATACCGGCAGTGCGGTACTTCGGCATATTTATTGGATTTTACCAGCAAGTACCAGATGATAAGATAAAGTACCAGCAGATGAGTGCGGCATCCGGCAAAGAGGATGAGAAACGGCGGTACCGATGCAACTATTCGTAGCACCACTTAGTTTCACCGCCGTCCCGTCTTCTCACTCACTTGTCAAACGCCGGGTCCTTCCGCGGTACTCTTCGAACGGGAAAATGGGAGGACGGTGACAATTTAGCAATGTCGCGAGTGTCTTTCGACTCGCTTATAGTACTGGATCGATCTGAAATCGTTCAGCAGGCCACCACTCGTTGATGTATAGGCATATTCTTTTCACGATAAACTAAAATTACATGAACAAGAATTCTATCACAACAAAATTCTAGATGCTTCTAATACCACCAAAGAAATATGGAACATTGTTAACACTACTCTAGGCAGATTAAAACAACAATTAAACATCACATCTATTACTGATGAGGATAGCAACAAAATAACAAACCCCCTAGACATCTCAAATAGTTTCTGTAACTACTTTTCGAATATTGCTGGAAAGGCAGTGGACACAGCTTTTGGTGACCAAAAAAACAAAAATTGTACCACAGGCCAAATTTACATCAACTCGCTTTACTTTTATGAAATAACGGCCGAGGAAGTAGCCGAACACTTATCAGAAATAATCAACAAAAACTCCTGTGGTCATGATGGACTACATATAAAAGTTCTAAAATATGTTGCGGACTACATCATCTACCCCTTATGCTTTTATTTCAATCTGTCAATTGCACATGGAATATTCCCAACTCCTTTAAAAATTGGTATGATAATTCCACTTCACGAAAAAGGCGACATAAGTCAAACAGAAAACTACCGGCCCATTACTATTCCCTCATGTATCTCAAAACTGTTCGAGAAAATAATACAAATAAATAATAGTTTGAAAATACTAAAAAACACGCTTTTATAGAAAACCAGACAAAAAAATAGAAAATAAGAAAAAACAAAATTTTATTTAAAAAAAAGCGTGGAGTGCATGGTATCGCTTCGGTGTGTAATGTACTATATAATTATTGATACCATGCACCCCACGCTTTTTTTAAAATAAAATAATTTTTTTCTTATTTTCTATTTTTTTAGTCTGGTTTTCTATAAAAGCGTGTTTTTTCAAACTATTATTTATTTCCTACTTTTTAGTGTGGTTTATTTATAAAAGCGTGTTTTTTTAGTTTTTTTTAAACTATTAATTTTATTATTTTTTTGCAAATTAAATAATGGAATGATCTTATCAAATTAGGTAATCATAATCTCCGACCCCAAAAACCCCCACATACCAATTTTGAATAGAATAAGACCATAATCACAAAACTCGGCCGCCATTTTAAAGCCGCCATATTGAATTTTCCAATTTTCACAAAAAAAAACATAATATTCGACCCCAAAAACCCCTACATACCAATTTTGAATAGAATCAGACCATAATCACAAAACTCGGCCGCCATTTTAAAGCCGCCATATTGAATTTTTCAATTTTACAAAAAATCATAATATTCGACCCCAAAAACCCCCACATACCAATTTTGAATAGAATCAGACCATAATCACAAAACTCGGCCGCCATTTTGAAGCCGCCATCTTGAATTTTTCAATTTCACAAAAGATTCATAATATTCGACCCCAAAAACCCCCACATACCAATTTTGGCCGCCATTTTAAAGCCGTCATATTGAATTATACAATTTCCACAAAAAACTCATAATATTCGACCCCAAAAATTCCCACATACCAATTTTGTATAGAATCAGACAATAATCACAAAACTCGGCCGCCATTTTGAAGCCGCCATCTTGAATTTTCCAATTTTTACAAAAAATTATAATATTCGATCTCAAAAAAACCCACATACCAATTTTGAATAGAATTGGACAATAATCACAAAATTCGGCCGCCATCTGGAATTTTCCAATTTTTACAAAAGAATCATATTATTCGACCCCAAAAACCTCCACATACCAATTTTGAATAGAATCGGACCATAATAAAAAATTTCGGCTGCCATTTTGAAGCCGCCATCTCGAATTTTCCAATTTTCACAAAAGAATCATAATAAGCGACCTCAAAAACACCCACATACCAATTTTGAATGAAATCAGACCATAATCACAAAACTCGTCTCCCCATTTTGGAGCCGCCATCTCGAATTTTTCAATTTTGACAAAAAAATCATAATCTCCGACCACAAAAACCTTGGGATACCAATTTTGAAGCGAATCGGATCATAATCACGAAACTCGTACGCCATATTGGAGCCGCCATTTTGTTTTTTCTTCACACAAACTCTTCTTAATGCATTGTCACTGGAATTATGTACACATGCCGAATTTAAAATCATTCGGACGTCTGGAAGTGGGTCAAAATCGCGCCCAAAGGAGTCCGTTACAAACAAACAAACAAACAAACATACAAGTGAAGCTAATATAAAGCATGTAAAAAAATGACTTCGTATTTGTATAATTTCAGACTACTATCAACAAAGCATCACGGCTTCAGGCCAAATTTTTCTAACAATACTGCTAATAATTGACCAAGGAAAACATGTCTCAACTATTTTCTTTGACCTCACTCGTGCTTTCGACTGTATTGACAAAGGGAATCTAGTAAAAAAACTATCATGTATGGGTACTCGTGAACCTTTGAATAAATGGATCGAGTCATTTTTATCTGATTGGCATATTATTGTAAAAGTGGGCAATATAAAATCTTCTACCCAAAAAATAAACCTAGGCGTACCCCAAGGAAGCGTCCTGGCACCCCTCCTCTTCCTGATTTTCATTAATGATCTTGATAACCACTTGCCACAAGATCTCAACATTGTTATGTTCGCCGATGACACAACTATAAGCGTAACAGGAGATTCATGTGAAGAAGTTCAGTCTAAAGCAAACAATCTACTTAAACATTTTCATGAATGGTGTACCTGTAACAAACTCATCAACGAATCTAAAACAGAATATATATCATTTCAACTCAGACGACCGACTCAAAATATCAAAACCTTAACAATAAAACGCTTGATTCTCTACCTCGGTGATCTGAATAATATTTTTTTGCGAATCCACACAACATGATGGTCGTTTAATTTTTTCCGAAACCATATATTCCACCGACACTAGCCTTCCATTCTCAGCCACATTTCTCAACAACAAAACGTCGTAACTATTTGTATAGGATAACAGATGGCTCTGAAGTACCTTGTAGTTATTCGACGTGTTAATTTACTGAGTGCAAAGTTTCAGAGCATTCAGTGCAAATTCCTTCGTGGGCTGCGAACAATAAATAACGTTCTCTGCATTGTTTCTACGAAGCGAAATATGCAAATGTTCGAGATCCGTACTATCAATAACGTATACTGATTGCGATCCTCAGTGCGAATCACTTCTTTTCCTTTCGTCAAATCGAAGTTCTTGGTATTTTTTATAGAAAAATATACGAACAGAAAAGCCTTTTTTATCCAGATTGGCCAGTCAGTACTACGAAGGCGTAGAAGAGCCAACAACAAAATATTTTTCAAAAACATTTGAAATTGCCACTTTGAACTGACAATTGTCTCTTTGAAGTGACAATTGTCACTTTGAACTGACAATTGTCACTTTGAACTTGCAATTGTCACTTCGAAGTGTCAATTGTTAGTCAAAAAGTACATTTATTGCCATCTGCAATGCAAAAATATTGTTTTTCAGTCAATTCAGGCGTATAGGGGAGGGACGCCTAAATTGGACTGTCTCCAAAATTGGACCACTTGAGTTTTCACCATATAGTTTTTACCATATAGTTTCAGAGACTTCCGAAGAAATGGAATTGAATGTCGGGGTAGAGCAAAGTTCAATACTTGGTCCTCTACTGTTCCTTATCTTTATCAATGACTTACCACAATTTGCAACTTCTGGAAATATTTACATATATGCTGATGATACATCAATTATCATTCACGCCAACAAGTTAGCAGAACTAGAGACTAAATCAGATATAGTAATCAAGCAATTCAAATCGTGGTGTCATAAAAATTCTTTGATCATGAATGTGAAAAAAACCGTTGTTATGCCTTTCTCACTGAGTAAGACAAATATTCTGTCAAATATAAGCCATATTGAAACCAGCGATCGTGTAAAATTTCTTGGAACAACCATCGATAGTAACCTAACGTTCCATCGAGAAGTAGACTCATTATGCTCGAAACTTGCAAAAAATACGTTTGCTATTCTACAATTGAAGAAAGAAATTAATCAAAGTGAGTTGAAAACGTGTTATTATTCACTTTTCTATTCAATCTTGAGATATAACATAACAATATGAGGCCAATCTGCTAATATTGACAGAGTTTTTGTACTACAAAAAAGGATCATAAGAATCATATATAATTTGCAATACAGAGAATCTTGTAGAGAGATTTTCAAAAACAGAGAAAACTTACTGTGACCGGAATATATATTTTAAAAATTTCCTGCGTCGTTCATAAAAATAGAAATAAATTGTCGCTTAATCAAGATGTGCATAGATATCAGACCAGGAAAGCACAAGAAATACACATTTCAAACTTTATTACAAATACATTCAAAAAGTCACCTTACTGTGAAGGAAGCTTAATGCATAATAAACTGCCGCTGGAAATCAGATCTGCTGAAACTTTCAATATTTTCAAGAAGAAAATACAAATATTTTCAGTCGAAAACAGTTTTTATAACCTGAAGGAATTTTTTGATGCATAGCAATCGTCTCAGAGAGTAAATTGTGTAGTGCCCAATACTATATGTTACAAATGTCTGCTTGTCTGTCTGTTGATCAAGGAAAAATGTAATCTGTCTTTTTTTGCTTCTCTCCTTTCCTTATTTTTTTAAATCAAGGAAAAATGTTTTCTGTCTTTTTTAATATTAGATTTTTGTGTTATAGTTTATAGATTTTTTTGTTTTGATGACAAAACCTTGTGTTCCCTGTAACACTTTGATGGCAAATAAATATCTATCTATACACTGCTCGTCTAAAGTCCGTTCCCTCCCTACTAATTTTTGAACCACCTGGTATATCGTAACGAAATTTGAAGGACTCAAATGGGAGATAAAAACCTACTTTTTCATATAAAAATCACAGCTAAAAGTTTTAAAATGGATGCTGAGCGCCATCTTCAATAATTTTTTTCAAATAGAACACCCCGTATATTATACCATTTTCCAAAACTGCTCATAATTTTCAATAGTTTTTTTCGATACACTTTACTCCTAAATTCAATCGTTTTCGAAATATTAACGTTTGAAAAGTGACATTTTGGTCATTTCAAACCCAACCAAAAACACTAATGTTGCTTTCAATCAAGTTTGCATTGGAAAAAAGCGTTGTCGTGGTAACATCTTATTCACTGTCAAACTGAACTGCTAACTGTCAAATAGTCCGTTGAGAGCCTAAATCCCTTTATGAAAAGTGTGATCATGGCTCGTAGTTTAGACGATACATTTGAAGCAGTTTTGATATTTGGAGAAGCTGGAAGAAATTATCATCTAGCAGTCCGTATGTTTAATGATAGATTTCCCGAAATTCCTATTTCGAGGTCATATTTGCGCAAACTTTTAAATAAGCTCCAAGTAACTCGTACGCTGAAAGATGCTCCAAGATCAGGAATACCGCCTTTTTCAGAAGAAAAAAATTTAGAAATTGTTGCTGAAATGGTAATCATTCCGACTCAGTCGACGTCTGCAGTTGCTGAATACTGTGGAGAAAGTTCAAAAAGTGTTCAAAAAAAAAAGTTTCTTCCCTATAAAATGAAAATCCTGCATGCTCTCACGGAGGATGATCCAGACCGCAGAGTTGAATTTTGTGAGTGGTTAACAAGAACAAATGAAGGAGAACGAGGATTCCTAAAACGTGTATGTTTCGCAGACGAATGCACGTTTTTTTTCAATGGAAAAGTCAACAAACAGAATGTACGATACTGGAGCGATACTAATCCGCATATTTTTAGAGAGGGACATACCCACTTTCCTAAAAAGGAGAATGTTTGGGCGGGGATTTTTGGCAATCGCGTTGTTGGACCGATTTTCATCAGAGGAAATCTTACAGGAGTTCTTTACAGAAATCTTTTAGAAACTGAAATTGAACCTCGAATAGGACAAATTGTATTACACAATCAGGAAGAGTTTGAAAATCATATTTCAGCAGGATGGGGCACCTTTCCATTTCGATCGTATAGCTAGAGAGTTCCTCGATACAACTTTCCTGGGCGATGGGTCCAATTAAGGATACCGGTTTCCCAAATTGGACTTTTGCAAACGTTTTTCTCTTCTTCCAATCAAAGTACCTACATTTATTTTCTACATTCGTTAACTTTTTTTTTAAGATAGATTGTGTTTCGTACTTCCTTATCCCTTAGTCACGATGGCAGGAACTGTTGTTGTTTATCTCCCAGAAAATCAACTTGAAAAATGGACCAATTTAGGCGTCTCTCCTCTCCTGCTGTGATGAGATTTAGATTGAAAATAATGGGATTTTAACGTATTACGTTAGTAACATTTCCTTCTTCAAATAGAAAACTCTTTATTTTCCATCTATAAAACTCTTTTTCATTATATATCTATAACAACGAACTTTACTAAAATATACAATATGTTTCGCATAGAGGTTTTTATTTTTATCCTCCACACCTTCTCCTAATAATAAATAACTGAATGAATCAAATCTTGGAAACAAAAGAATTGTTCTGTTTCTCGAACTTGCAATTTGCAGGGAGTTTTGTGAAAATGTTAGCCACTTGATCATCAGAGCAACTATACTGGATATCTATGACTCCTTCATTCACATTTTCATTCATAAAATGATAGCAAACATCAATATGTTTGCTCTTTTGATTAAGCTTCCCATTTCGGACGAATTTCATGGTGCTTTCGTCAATGGGTCAAAGGGGTAATTTTCAATAAATTAACTCCTTATTGCAATCTTCAGCGGCAATTTACTCTGCCTCGGTACTAGATAAAGCCACAATCGGTTGTTTCCTGGAACACCAGCATACAGATCCTTTGCAAAACAACACAACATATCCAGTCATGGTTTTTCTCTCTTCGGAGTCTCCTGCAAAATCTGAATCAATCTAGGCTATTAATTGTTTATGTTTTGAATTTATTGAGTATCGAATTCCATAACCTTGGGAGTTTTTCAAATATTTCAGTATTCTTTTTACGTTAGACATACTTCAATTGTCACTTCGAAGGGACAATTGTCACCACTTCAAAGTGACAATTGTCAGTTCAATGTGACAATTGTCAGTTCAATGTGACAATTGTCAGTTCAAAGTGACAATTGCCAGTTCAAAGTGACAATTGTCACTTAAAAGTGACAATTGTCAGTTCAATGTGACAATTGTCACTTGCAAGGGACAATTGTCACTTTGAAGTGACACTTAATCTACCCCAATAAATTAAGTTAATAAAATTTCTCATTAAAATTTCCCCAAATTTTATATAAAAAATTAAACCCTATTAAATATAGCATCTTCTTAAAACTACAATTATTTATAATTCATATAACTTGATCTACCCCGATAAATTAAGTGAATAAAATTTCTCATTAAAATTTCCCCAAATTTTAAATAAAAAATTAAACCCTTTTCAATATAACATCTTCTCAAAACTACAATTACTTATAATTTATATAACTTAATCTGCCCCAATAAATTAGGTAAATAATATTTCTTATTAAAATTTTCCCCAAATTTTAAATAAAAAATAAAACCCTATTCAATATAACATTTTCTTGAAACTACAATTATTTATAATTTATATAACTTAATCTACCCCAATAAATTAAGTAAATAAAATTTCTCATTAAAATTTCCCCAAATTTTAAATAAAAAATAAAACCCTATTAAATATAGCATCTTCTTAAAACTACAATTATTTATAATTTATATAACTTAATCTACCCCAATAAATTAAGTGAATAAAATTTCTCAATAAAATTTCCCCAAATTTTAAATAAAAAATAAAACCCTTTATTAATATAGCATCTTCTCAAAACTACAATTATTTATAATTTATATAACTTAATCTACCCCAATAAATTAAGTAAATAAAATTTCTCATTAAAATTTCCCCAATTCAAAGTGGCGATTCCAAATATTTTTAAAATATTTTGTTGTTGACAGAAAATCAATTAATTAAATAAAAAATAAAACCCTATTAAATATAGCATCTTCTAAAACTATGAAATTTTGACATTATCAAAACTTCGAAAAGAGGCTCCCTGCTGCCGAATCCAAATGTACTGCAAACTCGAAACATTGCCGAAAACTGCTTAATGATATTTTCAAATTATAACTTGTACACTTTGTAAAATCTCTTAGAGAAATGAACCATTCCAAACGGCGTCTTCTCATTTCAAATAAATAACCAGCACCACCAAACGGCTTCATTATCCCAGCCATCCATCTAGAGGTCTTCCGCCATTCATAACGCAACCAGAAAATGATGTTATTTACTTTCTACAACCGCAGTGAATACCATCACAATTCCGTACGGAATTATTCAAATTCGTATTCATTTATCATGATTACGACGAACATCTACAAGCACACACACTGAAATAAATTTATCCACATTAACCTGCGTCTCCTACAATAACACACATTTTTCGGGCATAGTTTACATATCGGGCCGGTATAGTATACATATTTATTTGCGTAATAAATAAGAAATTATAGAGTGAGGCGGTATATTACGAGGGTAGTCTCAGAAGTACCCGATTAACAGAGAAAATGTACAAAAAAAACCCGCACGAAAACATATGGGAAATTGACTGTCGGTCGAATTGGCTGAAATTTTATTATGTAGGATGGGTCATTAGAAAAAAGTGAGAGTTTGAATGATTTTGTAAATTTAGTTTCTGAGATATAAGCGACCAAATTTCGTAAAAACGTCGTATTGGGGTAGGATTGACAAAGAAAAAAACTGTTTTTTAGTCGAAATAAGACAAAGTAAGGATGAAAATGTATTGATCGGAACTTATAAACATGTTCAATTATAATATTATTGATGATAGTACATTAGGGTGTATACGGGGCATAGACCAAAAAATTGTTTTTCCTGATTTTTTTTCCAGCACTATTTCAAAACCAACATGTTATACTTTGTTAGAATATCATAGTGTCAGTCTATTGTAGGCGAAAAAACGTGTTTTGTTTCTTGATGAATCTCTCTGTTTGAAATATATATATTTTTTTAATTGTCGAGTTCACCCCTAGAATGAAAACAATTGACAGATCGTTTTTGATTACAAAAAAAGGAATTAATTGCTACTGCCCATTGAAGAGAAGATAGGGTAACATTCCGATGAACTCAATTGTTCAATATTACCTTTTAATTAGATAAAGGGTGCGTTACATTTTTTTTTAGGTCATTTACAAATTTTTATTGGATATTTAGAAAACTGTTTCGTTAATTTGGACCATATTTTATTCACAATATTTTGAAAATGTTGACTATCATATACGATAGTTTTATCAACTTTGTATGTTGCGTTTCTAAGATATGCATTTTTGAAGTTTACGGTATCACGATATATGGGGTGAACTATCAATTTAACAAAATTTTATGGAACCTTTCGACACATTCAGTTCTATTATAAAACTTTTCGAAATCAATCATTTGATACTATAAACAACACAAACCACACTAAACAACAATTTGGAAGTCAACAGTATAGACTAAAAAAAAACGAATTATAAATAACGACTTCCAACATAAAAAAATTTTGGAAATTAAAAAAAGGAAATTAAAAAATTTTAAAAAATAATCAACAATTTAGATAATGGAACTCTCAAAAAACAAACAATATCCAGAAACCAAATTCAAATAAAATTGTTAATAATGTTATTGATTTCTCAATAGTTTATGGCTGGGGAACTTTATTGTTTCTATTTGAAATTGATATACGTAATCCTGAACCTGGCCTATTACGCTGCCGCATATAGCTTCCAGATTTAGGAATGCCATAAAGTATCAACTGTGGATATCCTTTAGTATTATTCCTGATGCACTTGCAAATGAACGTATTCTAGGCTACTACTGTACCTGCAAAAGTGGAGCAAGAACAGTGGGATGCTGTTCCCATATTTACAGCGTACTTTGGTGAAAATAGTTTGACATGTCCCTGTCATGTTCCTTGTGACTCAAGATTAGCATACAGGATGTTCTTGTTTGTAGGTTATTTTTCTCTATTTGAATCCTAAAGTTTTATTTCTGGATTTTGATTTCCATACTTTTATAGGTTGTGCAAATTAAATGGATTTTTGTGGAAACATTCTGATGATAATAATAAATCAAAGCTTCACTGCTAAGCATCTGCGTTGACTATAAGATGGCCAAAGGTTTCAGAGATGCAAAGTATACAGAAAAATTGTAAAAACAATCAGAGCAGGTATTCATGTAATGTATAAATATCATTATATAAATTTTTTATTCTTTTTATATTTAACATATACTTCATATCACAATGTATATATATATATATAATAAATGTATATATATATATATATTGTTATGTTATGTTATGCCAGTTATAAGTTTTAAAAGGAAAAAACTCACAAAAAAGAATAATTACTAAATAGTTATTAGTTTCAAGAGATTGTTTTGACATAATTTTGGAAGTTCTATTTATTTGTAAGCCTATGTATAATATGGATTGATAAAAATGTCAAAATACTATAACACAATCAATTTCATACACTGTCATAATGATTATAACCCATAATTGGTAAAAAGACAACAAAAAGTCTAGATTTACAAAATTTTCATGAATAAAAAGTGATCAACACATTTATAAATTTGAAACATACAGTATATGAAATTGTAGCTAACTAAAAGTAGCCAATGGTAGAACAGCAAACTTCTTGATGAGATTAGCCAATCAGGGAATAGATGGTCATATGGAAAATTGGAAATTGTGAGAGAATAGCAACGGGGTGATGTCATAAGCAATTATTATTGAAATATGTACATAGTAATAAGAATGGGTAAATAGTTGTATATATAAATTATATAAGATGAACGCAAACAGTGAAATGTGACAATTTGGTGCGCGAATTCAAACATTCAAATGAAAAAGAAGGGGGAAAATTGGTATCCAAGGGAGCAGAAAACAAAGCCACAAGAGATCGAAAATAAATTTACAAGGGAATGCCACGCAACATTTTGGGAGAAAGAAAAAATGAAATAATTCCAACATTAGAAGAGAAAAACCAATATTACCTTAATTATACAACATATCCAAGTGTCCAAAGCTGAATTCTGCATATGTATGGTTCCTGATTTATGGTATTGGAGTTCCTGATAGAGCTTGGAGTGAGAAAGGATCCAGTTTCAGGGCATATCTTGAACACTGACATCTCCAGCAGGTATAAAAACTTTAATAGTGCACATCCGGTCCATGAACAATATCACAAATAACGTATCTCACATCTGAAGAACTTTATTTCACTTTAATTTGAACCATAAAAGAAAAATTCACTCTTAAGGAAAAAGTGAGGTTCTGTCTATCTATCCATGATTTGATTTTAATGATTATCCGTGAATATTTGTAGATTCACATTAGTATAAGTTATTTCTCGTAGGCCAGGTAAAATTAAGTCTTCCTGAATAAAGGAGATGATTGCTTTTTGATACTTTGTTGTTTATTTTCTTACAATGATCAACAATCATAACAATGACCATTGAATAAACTGAAATTAGACAGCAATGGCTAGTGGCTCTATTGCCTGAACCGGCTATCTGAGGTAAGAGGCGTACCAACTGTTGCTTAGCCGTGGTGAGAAAAGTGATAACAATTGGTAGCAGCGTGACGAGAGAACAGTGACGTTCGCTAGCAATTATTATTACAGCATACAATACATATACAGGGCGAAAATATCTATCTATATAATATTAATTTGGCTCACAAAGAATAGCATAAAAACTATTAGCAATCTTCATTATATAACAACAATTATTATTATTCAATTTTTATTCGCAAATCATCATTACATAACAAGTGGCACTCAAAATACAGGGCGAAATAATAACAAAATAATTTGTTATATCATCATCATCATAACAATATATATATATATATATATATATATATATATATATATATATATATTGGAACCGTATTAGGGTTTCAGTCAGATGTCGTTCTTGTATCAGGGAAGAAACAGTGTACTCATTGTTATTTGTCGAGTTTCCGGAAAAACATAATTCCTTTATCGAGACATCTATGGACAAAATGTTATCATTACAAAAATTATTAAATGAAAACTATGAAATACTCACTAACGTATTACACGTACTAAAAATAGAAAACATACACTTCATGGAGAACAATAAGGAAATGTTGCAACATAAAACACAAGTTACAAATGTTTTGCTTATATATATATATATATATATATAAATATATATATATATATATATATACACATTATAAATTGGGATTTGAAATACTACGGTAAAAATCAACCGGTATCTTAACTTGATTTCAATCGACTAAGGAATCCATGCAAATTGATATTTAAATAATAAAAAGGGGAGACAAGTTTTTTTTCCCACCTTGTTTCTTACAGAATAAAAAAGAATAATTACTCTCTATGAAACAGACATCTCTAGTGTGTAGGAGAAACATGAATTATTATGATTACATTATGGTATTCCCAACTTTGATTTTGGGTTTCATTAAAATTTTTGAGCTAATGTAAATCAATTTTAAAACTTGTAATAACTGTGTATTTTCCAATTTTACAAGCTTTCATTTAGTTTCACCTATTCCGGTACTGTGATCAAATCTTGCAAGTTAAATTTGACCCACTTTAAGTTGACGATTAACGTGAAATTTGGCAGGTGTTCATAGTTTTTGTGTCAATGCATTATGAAATGTTTGTTAGAGAAAAAAACAAAATGACTGTTCAAAGATGGCCGATCTCTGTGATTAGGGTCCTATTCTATTCAAAATTGGTATGTGTGCGTTTCCGGGGTCGGAGATTATGAATTTTTATTAAAAATGTACAAATTCAAGACGGTGGCTTCAAGATGGCGAACGAGTTTTATAATTATGGTCCGATTCGATAAAAAATTTGTATTTGGTGTTTTTTGGGGTCGAATATTATGATTTTTTGTCAAAATCCATGAAATTAAAATGGCGGCTCCAAGATGGCGGACGATCTCTGTGATTATGATCCGAAAGTACTCAAAACTGGTATGTGGAGGTTTTCGGGGTCGGAGATTATTAATTTCTTGTCAAAATTCACAAATTCAAGATGACGGACGAGTTTTGTAATTAGGGTTTCATTCTATTCGAAATTGGGGTCAGAGATTATGAATTTAGTCGAAGATTATTGATTTTTTGTCAGAATTCATAAATTAAAATAAATTGAAGATGGCAGCTCCAGGATGACGGACGAGCTAATCTTCAGATGGTCTCCTCATTGAAGCTCATAAACTCACAGGAGAAAGGCCTCATAATTACGATGCATTAACAAAAATGCATAGATTGAGGCGTACTCACTAAAAAGCACAAAATGAAATAATTAATAAAATAAACCTTTCATTCAAATGCGCTTAAAAGTTGAAAATCTATTCTTTGGAATAGGTTATTCCGTGAGTTATAGATTCAAAAGCTTGTCACTTTTGTATTCGAACTGATAACTTTGCGCGGCAAGCCTGCAAAGTGATATTTTTTTTAGAAAAATTAGTTTTTTCACATTCTAAATTTATATGAATTGTTTTCAAAACTTGTTGTAATACCTTTGTGCTTTCCAATTTTTTATCTTATGCATCATTATTGAAACTCAATCGACGAACTCATAGTGTAAACCAGCAAACAGCTGCCGCCGACTGTACCTCGACCTTTTGGCTTTTAGATAGATAGATCCTTCATTTTCATAGACAATACATTACAGCATCGTATAGAAATTGTCAAACAACAAAACGAAAAAACTAGAAACTAACATCTTTGGAGAAGCCCTCAAAGGTACATCTGACAATAAAAGTACATAAATATATTGATCATAGTTAATAAATTTACAGACATTTGGTTCAAGTCATGAAGTCCGTTGAAACATAAAAATATTTATCAAGTGGGTAATTTTTAAGATTTCTCTTAAAAAGTCCCTCAGACTGAATAGATTTTGAATCTTCAGGCAACAGATTGAAGATTTTTGGTCCCAAATATTTTGGTGTATTCAGTGTCACATTATATTTACAGAATGGAATATAAGGGATTTTATCCTGTCGAGTTGATTTCTCACATATACAACCATTGGTCAGGAATTTCAAAAATAAATAGACATACCAAAGGCAAAATCTTGTATTCTCCAAAATGAAGGTTCACAGAAGCTGAGTTGGGAGATACCAGCAATAAGTTTTTCCTGTGCTGTAAATATGTTAGTAGCTGAGGACGATTTCCTCCAAAATAGGAGACCGTATCTCAAGCAAGACTCTACTTGAGCGTAGAAAAGTATAACTAGTTGTTTTGGGGTTAAGACTGATTTTAGATTTCTAAACAAGAAACATGGTGAATTCAATTTACGTAAAAGAAACTCACAACGAGATCTCCAGTTTGAGGTGTCATCCAACATCGCTCCCAAAAACCTGACCGAATCGGACTGAACCAAGGATTCATTACTGCTACGTATACTAATATCTAGTGGTTGCGCATACTTCTGTCTGTTATGAAATCTCATAATTTGAATTTTATTCGGATTCAGATATAAATTGTTTTTAGAGCACCAATAGCACCAATCTATAGTATGATTCATTATCTCTGAACAGTTATTATTCAGGATGTTATAGTTCTGATCACTAGCAACAATAGAAATATCGTCTGCATATAGAATGCATGAATTTTTATCAAATATTGTATCCAGATCATTTATGTATATTTTCGAAAAAGGTAGGTTATAACCTATACACGAATCATTTGAGACATGAGGAATCAGCTGAATATGTGGATTAGGTTGTTGGTAAAAATAATTTTGCAAGAATACCATTTTTTTTATTGAAACGCATTAAAAACTCCCTACGTATTAAAAATTCTTCTAATTGAACTTTCAATTTCAATATTACCAAGAGTTGGATCATTTTAGAGTTACTTGACCTTTGGTTTTGTTTTAAAGTTGTTCATAAGTCACAGGGCTCAGTTCATCACCAGTGGCCAAAAAAGAGGCATTGCATTACAAAAAATATGATTCAATGTTTTTACCCTCCAACTTCACCATCCTCATCAGACTCTCAGAGATTCATTAATGATATTGCCTGTATAAAAAGAACAAAAATCAACATATCCGATATAGCAGACCCACAAGCAATGTTCCACATTTCCCAATAGGAACAACGGCCACATTGTTCGGACAGTAGCTTATCTATCATGTGTTTGAATAAATGTTGACTATTAGTCCATAATGAGCCATTAGAAGTGTCGGCCCGTAACACAGTTATTCTCTTGTACACTCTGTTATACTCTCGACAGGGTATCGGCCTGTCCGGTAGCAGTTATTTATAGTTGTAATGGCTGATAATGAAATTGGAAAAAATGAGTCTGTGGAAGAGAATGTGATTTTTTATTGCTGCTCCAGGTAGTATTTCAATGTCGGTAACAAAGTATGGATTGATAAAAATCAATCAATCTTCGAGGTGCCTTGCTGGCCTGAATTATGCAGCAGCAGGAAGTTGTGCCGGTGGATATTTGAGTATAGGATTCCTGCGGTTTGCTGGAAGAATATACGCTTTTGTAATTGGATAACTATTGTGATATCACGTACGTCGATTCAAATCATTTGCATCTCTACGTTGATGGATACGATTTAATTTTGTTGTTACATGTCACTGACGGGAAGCCAATATGTTTTTTTACGAGAACGCAGGAAAGAACAACATTGTAATGAAGCATTTTTTTTAATCCCCGTTACTAAGGTTGCTCTCATAAATACGTGTTTTTTAGATGGCATTTTTCCCGATCTATTTAAAATCTCAAGAGTTATGCCCTTACTCAAAAAAAATTACAGTGAAACTATGGACAACTTTCGTCCAATAACGCCTAAGGTTTGTGTTTATTTTATACCTGAGACCACGAAGTCGTGCTGCCAGTGAAAAAAGGACAGAATTTACATGATTTTTCGTACCTTCAATCTTGGGAATGTTGTTTCCACAGTCTCTTGGAGAAAAGCGTTTTTTTGTATGAAGGATGTTAAGAATTATAATATTGGTATTGATTAATCTATGGAAAATAATAGACAAAGAATTAAAAAATGCATAAAAAATATTTTTTTTCAAATAATGTACCTTCAATTTCCTCCCCAAAAAAATATAGGAGATATATGTATATATATATATATATATATATATATATATATATATATAGTTGAAGAAGGGTAGTCTCGTGACTGGACTAGTTGAAAATAACTATGAATTAGAAATAAACTTTGTAGAAAGGATGTTCCTTGAGGTTGCAGTCAAATTTAATGGCCAGTGAAAAAAGAAAAACTCTTTCTTATTTTGTCAAGTTTTCGAAAATGTTTATTTTCATTATCAAGACAGCTGTGAAAAAGGAAAACACAATTGTGAAATGCAATTTTACACAAATTTATAGAACTTACTAAGGTGAGGTTAAGTGAAGACAGCGAACTAATCACCATTTTGTGAGTTAAGAAATTTTTTCAAAATCATATCACTATGAAACACTACTAGTAATATATATAAAAATTGAACAATTGTAAAAGCACAAATTGTTTAAATTAAGTTACCTAAACAATTTGTGCTTTTACAATTGTTTAATTTTTTCATGACGGTCCCAAGAAGACGAAACGTTGCTTCTGAAAACTAGATGTGTCATCTTGTAGATGATGAACAGTGGCAACGACAATATTGTAACGTAAATAAACTTAACTTGGTTTAACTAATTTATTTAACACTTAATCTACAACTTAATTTATATTACTACGCCACTGTATAGCTCGATGGTATGGGCTCGTTCCGACTGTCCTACTCCACTTGAGGTTTGCCTATTTATCTCCGACACAGCATTCTCGATGTTTCGAATTCGGACGGTTGGCGACGGCATGTTCCAATTGTTTCCAATATTGACCGTTGTTTTCCGCGGAAGAGCGCACTGGATGGTTCTCGAATATCTCCGGGGATGATCTCATCGCTGTCGATGGCAACACGTGAGGCGACAGGTCCGGCCTAGGTTCGTTACATTGCCCCCTTCTTAAAGACATTTCGTCCCGAAATTCCATCCTTGGAGTGTGACGATATCTGCATGACTCCCCATATCTGCACCGTGAAGTTCGATGGGAGTAACACTCCACGGTCTTCATGATCGGTCGTGGAAGAGGGTTACAGCAAACCAAAATCTTGACGCCGCTGGATCTGAATATCGCCTCCAGCATACTTCTTATGACTCTCCAGTCCAACCCATCAATACCACAGGACAATTTTGGAATTGCTAGATCCACCAGATTCTGGTCCACCATAGTATCTCTTAGTTTGGTGAGACTCTTCCAGACATCTTCATAGGACGGTTTATCTTGGGAATGCCTCTTGGTAACTAGGTAGTAGATGTTTCTCTGGCCTTTCTTCAACTGCAGCACCCCACCAACTTCTGGATTCTGCTCCCGCAGTGTTTGGAGTTGACCAAATTTCTTGGAGAACACTACGGCGATGCCCCTGGACATTTGAAGATCTTCTGCCATACAGTGCGCTAGTTCGTAGTCAGCAGGCACCTCGAAATGGTCTTTTGACTCCTCTCTAGTAACCCCATGTAGAACTTTCTGCCCGTTTGAATACAAGGACATAAACTTCTCGAACGTCATATCATCCTCCGGTGGCTTGAGGGTGCGAACTTGGTCATGGTTTCCAGCGTAAGGGGCCAACCTGTTGAAATGGACGACCCTTGGTTTCCCTCGGGTGGCTTATGGATTCTGTACACAAGGTCGTTTATCCTTTTCACGATTTTATACGGGCCTTCCACGAGTTCCGCAACTTTGGTGATAGTCCACGACGACGTTTGGGGTTGTACAGCCAAACCAGATCATCAACCTTAAATCCTCCAGCGTCGGCCTTGATGTCATAGGTCTTCTTCATTTTATCGCTGGCACTCTGGATGTTCAACCGGACTCGTTCGTGGATGTCGTCCATTCTCTGCCGAAGTTTGCTGACGTAGTCCTCTCCCGCAGTGTCTTGTCCTGGCGGTATCCCAAACTTCAGGTCACAAGGCAGTCGCAGTTCTCGGCCCATTATAATACTAGCAGGAGTTTGACCGGTTGACTCGTGTACTGCGGATCGATAGGCCATCAGGAACAAATGAAGATACTGGTCCCAGTCTCTTTGATGGTCAGAGACAACCTTGGACAAGTGGCGGTTGATCGTCCTGTTCATCCGTTCCACCATTCCATCGGACTGCGGATGTAGGGCCGTGGTTCTTGTCTTGCGGATGTTCAGCAGTAGACATATTTCTTGGAAAAGGTTGGATTCGAAATTTCTGCCTTGATCCGAGTGCAGCTCCATTGGAATACCGAATCGACATATCCATTCTTTCACCAAGACGTCGGCGACGGTGATGGCTTCCTGGTTGGGCAGGGCATAGGCTTCCGCCCACTTACTGAAGTAGTCCATTGCCACAAGGATGTATTTATTCCCGTGGTCGGATACGGGAAACGGGCCGGCGATGTCAATGGCGATTCTCTCGAACGGGCTGCCTACGTTGTACTGACGCATCGGGGCCTTGGGGCGTATTCGAGGTCCATTGCTAGCAGCGCATACAGCGCACTTCCTGCACCAGTCCTGGACGTCAGCTTGACAATTGGCCCAGTAAAACCGTTGCCTCACTTTCTGCAGGGTCTTCGTCACTCCCAGATGTCCTCCGGCGACTCCATCATGGATTTCCCGCAGCACTTCCTCTCTTCTGTTCCTGGGAACAATTATTTGGCGTCTGTCTTCCCCACCAATATCGGCCTCCAACACACGTTTCAGGATCCCATTGTCCAGAATAAGAGAGTTCCATTGTGCCCAATAGGACTTAACAGCCGGCGAGTAACCTGCGACTTCCTGCCATGATGGTCTTCGATTGCCCTTCTTCCAGCTGACGACTAAGCCAAGGTCAGGGTCTCTCTCTTGGTCTTTCTGGATCTTGCTGTCATTCCAGTTGTCATCCATTGCCGCGGTTCTACAAAGTGTTGCTTCTTTCTCTTCTGCTCGTCGGCAATGTGAGCAATCATCTGGACATGGTCTTCGCGACAAGGCATCTGCATTCTTATGGCTAGTTCCGGCTCGATGTTCGATCTCGAAATCGAATTCTTGGAGTCTCTCGATCCAACGTGCTACTTGACCCTCAGGATTTTTGAACTGTAAGAGCCATTTGAGAGCTGCATGGTCAGTTCTCAACAGGAATCTTCTTCCATACACGTACTTGTAGAAGTGCTCCACTCCCTTTACAACAGCTAACAGCTCTCGCCTGGTGACACAGTAATTGCGCTCTGGTTTGCTGAGCGTCTTGCTGAAATAACCAATGACCTTCTCCTGCCCCTCCTGGATCTGAGATAGGACAGCTCCAAGTCCCACGTTGCTGGCGTCCGTATCCAAAAAACGTGCGTTAATCAAACTCCTTCAGCTTCCTGAACGAGTCTTGGCATTCTTCGGACCACTGGAACTTTGTTTGACCTTCCGTGAGCCTGGTCAGTGGTTTAGCGATGTTTGCGAACCCCAGCACATATCGGCGATAGTATGTGCACAAACCAAGGAAACTTCGAAGTTGGTGAATGTCTTTTGGGATGGGCCAATCCTTAACAGCTTTGATCTTCTGGTCATCCACTGCTACTCCTTCCCCAGAGACAACGTGGCCGAGGTATCGTACTTCTTTTTGGAACAGGTGGCATTTCTTAGGGCTCAGCTTCAATCCGGAGTTCCTCAATCGCAGGAATACTTCCTCCAAGTTTTTCACGTGGTCCTCGAACGATCTGCCGACCACAATTATGTCGTCGAGATACACTAGACACGTGTTCCATGAGAGTCCCTTCAGTACTGTTTCCATCAATCTTTCGAATGTGGCGGGAGCATTACAGAGCCCGAATGGCATAACGGTGAACTGCCACAATCCTGAGCCGATGGTAAAGCAGTCTTTTCTCGATCTTCCTGAGCGAGTTCTACTTGCCAGTATCAACTCTTCAGATCAAGGGTCGAGAAAATCGTGGAACCAGCCAACGTGTCTAGGGTGTCATCTATTCTCGGGAGAGGGTAACTGTCCTTCTTCGTGACATTATTAAGTTGGCGATAGTCTACACAAAAGCGTGTCGATCCATCCTTTTCTTCACCAGTACGACTGGAGAGGACCAGGGACTGTCAGACGGTTCGATAACTCCTTCTTTTCCCATATCGCTGACTATTTTGTCAGCCTCTGCCTTCTTGGCAAGAGGAAGTCTTCTTGCTGATTGCCGGATCGGTCGGGCACCCCCAGTATCAATCTTGTGCTGGACCACATTAGTTCGACCCCCTTTTCCTTGTCCGGTATCGAAGATGTCTTGGTACTTTTTGACTAAATCTCTTAGTTTGGGCTGTTGAGCTGGTTTTATGTCTTTGGAAGAGATGGCAACTAATTTCTCTAGTTCTGTGGGCAAGTTGTTGGGTTGGCTAATCGTACCTCGTACGCCCCGGATCACGGATGAAACTGACGAGCAGTGCCCCAAAATTGTTCCTTTCTTCAAGGTCACTGGGAAATAATTGACATTCATGACCCTTACCGGCACAAATTTGTCAGCACGCAACAAGGTCTTCCCTAGTGCAATCCCTCGTCCAATTTTCTCATCATGAAGTTTGGGCTCGAACATCACCACGTCTCCACTGCTCGCACTCCCGTCCAGGCGAGCCTCCAGAATGGTTTCAGCCCTCTCAGGTACGCTTACATCTTCAGCCAACAGCACACGGATCAACTCTTCACTTCTCCCATGAAGTACCAGCTCTTCTCCGTTGACACGTAGGACGCCGTCTTTGAAATCCAATTCAAACCCTCTGGAATTCATGATGTCCATTCCGATGATTGCATCGTCTTCGATGTCCGCTACAAGTGCCTGATGTTTCACTTTACTGTTGCCCAAAATTATTTCAATCGGTAGCTCGCCATATACAGTAGCTGGCTCCCCTGTTGCTGTGCGTAGCTTCCAAGTTGTCGGTTCAATCCGTTCCGGTGTTCTGGCAAAGGAAGGCCGAGAATTGTCCTAGTCGCACCTGTATCTAGCAGCATGGTGCAAGGCTCGTTATTGATGAGACCGTCTACGAAGACACCCTTGTTCTGTCGTTGAAGCATAGCGACATATGCGTTGTTAACCGGGGCTTGCCGGACACATGCCGACGATTGCCCTTCTCATCGACCTTTCTTAGTTTTCCTGCATCGGAGTCGATGAATGTTGGACATTTGCTACGCACATGTCCAATTTTGCGACAATTCCGGCATCTTATATGTCTTTTCTCAGGCAACACTTCCTTCATCACTTTTCTTATGGCAGCTTCCAAGTTAGCAGGCTCCTGTGAGTCTTCCTCAATCGTTTGAACTTTACTTTGGCTTTTGCAGCATTGTTTTGCTGCCTCAAATTCCAAAACTCGTGCCAGTGCGTCTACGAGATGTGTTGGACGAGCTAATATCAACGCTTGTCTGGTTTCTTGGTCACGGAGTCCATCCAAGAATGCTTGAACCGCTAGTCGCTCCATTACATTTTCTGGTGTGGCTGGATATGCGAGACGAACCAAGCGTGCAATGTCAGTTTCGAATTCTTGTAAGGATTCGCCCGATTTTTGGCAGCGATTTTTCAGCTGGGAGTGGTATACGTGTTCCAAATGGGCGTGGCCATATCGTAATTCTAGATGTTTAATCAGCTGATCATAGTCCTCCTGTTCTTGGGCGGTGAGAGTTTGTAGAATATTTGTCGCTTCTCCACGTAATGCAAGTGTCAGTGCTACAGCTCTTTCCCCTGCATTCCATCCGTTTGCTTTGGCCGCTGCTTCAAACTGCCGGCGGTAATTTGCCCATGGAGTTTTTCCATCGAACTGAGGCGGCTTCATGGAAAGCTTCCCTATTTCTGAAATGACCTTGACATCTTTTATACCCTCTTGAACTTTATCCACGTTCAAACTCAAGTCCAGCATTGCATTTTCGTTAACCATCTCTGTGGAGGACGCATTATTAATTTGTTTTTCCAGCTTACTGATCGTTTCCTTTATTTTGTCCATTTCTGCCTCGATTCCGTCTTTGATTCCATCGCTGATTATTTCCTTCATCTTGTCCATCTCTGCCTCGACCCCATCTTTGATTTTATCTACCTCCGTGTTCATTTGCTCCCTAATTTTATCTATCTCTGTCTCAACGGTTCCCATTCTTTCTTCTAGGAAATTAGCCACACCACACAATTCTTTTTTTAGGCCTTCTGTGTTTTCCAGGAACTTCTCTTCCAGGCTTCTTGAATTTTCTAGAAGCTTCTCTTCCAGATTTCTAGAATTTTCTTCCAGGCTTCTTGAATTTTCTAGAAGCTTCTCTTCCAGATTTCTAGAATTTTGTTGCAGCTCTTCTTTCAAGGATTTTATTATCGGACTCAAATCACCTCCGGGAACTTCGAATAAAAATGTTTCGGGGTCCTCACCTTCTTGTATAAGTCCTTCTGCAAGTCTTTCCTGGAGTACTTGCTTTTTACCCGTTGTTTCCAGTTCCCTTTCCTCCAATTCCTGTTTCAATTCCGCTACCGTCAAATCCGCAAGGCGCACTTTTCTTGAACACATTTTGTCTTTGACGAGGTATCAGTCTGTTTCACACGAAAAGTTTATCAGTTTGTTAAAAATTCACTTCGCGAATTCTTTTCCACGGGCCACCAGTCTATTGTCTGTTTCACGCGAAGAGTGTATCAGTTTATATTCCCACGCACAATTGTCCACTTCGCGAAAACCGGGCCACTGTCTATTTTCTGTTTCACGCGAACAGTGTATCAGTTTATATTCCCACGCACAATTGTCCACTTCGCGATCACTTGTTTATTTTCAAAATCTCACTTCCGACACCAATTGTAACGTAAATAAACTTAACTTGGTTTAACTAATTTATTTAACACTTAATCTACAACTTAATTTATATTACTACGCCACTGTATAGCTCGATGGTATGGGCTCGTTCCGACTGTCCTACTCCACTTGAGGTTTGCCTATTTATCTCCGACACAGCATTCTCGATGTTTCGAATTCGGACGGTTGGCGACGGCATGTTCCAATTGTTTCCAATATTGACCGTTGTTTTCCGCGGAAGAGCGCACTGGATGGTTCTCGAATATCTCCGGGGATGATCTCATCGCTGTCGATGGCAACACGTGAGGCGACAGGTCCGGCCTAGGTTCGTTACAATATGTTTCTATTTTTATAATCTCCAATGGTGATATTTCGAATACCATTTCATTTATTAAGAAATTCCGCAAACACGATAGAAATGGAATCATCCGGTAGGTTTTTTGGAAGTAAAAAGAGTTCACAAAAACAATTTCAATAATTGTGTTTTAAGATATTTACAAATCGTTGGGTTCGTTCTTCCAGAAAACAATAATTTTCGTTTTGTCTTTCTATTCCCATGCTACTAACAATTCAAATCACAAACGAATGTAAACAACGCTTTATCGTACAAGAGCTTTCTTCCAATTGATCTCTAACGATAAATTTCCCAGTTAGCATCAATAAAATAACGATAAGCAAATTCCTTTGCCATATAGGAGTAAAAGTGGGTTCTTAAATTAATCGCAACAGGATCAGAATTGAGAAGGTTCTAAGAGATCCAAGAAATGGATTGATTGATAAAAGTGAGCTCGATCTTCAAGATGGCTTTGGTTTATGTGTGATTTCTGTATCGAGTCGCATTTCTAAAGAATCGTGTTTTCTCAATATTGGTTTGAATCGTCTGAAATAGATAATAATATCAGGAATAGAATGGAATACCTGATCAGTTGATCCAACATTGGAGTCGAAGACACAAACTAGTTTATACATGATGGTTCAAAAATTATGAGCTGTAATAAGAAATTGTAACATTCTTGATAGCCAGCCATTACCGTCAAATGGGGTAAAGTGAATCAAAAAACGCTTTTTTAAGAATATTCCGAAACTACAAGAATTTGAAAATCTGTAAAACATGTTGTTTGGGGCTTACCTGTCAAGATTAACCTATTTTGCTATTTTTATTTTACTTGGAAGTGCTCATTTTTTTTGGCTGGAATGTGATTCACTCTACTCCTACTTTGGGGTAAAGTGAATCAGTGGTTTGAAGCGCTGATAAAATTACTTTAGAAAATGCTTTGGTGAAGTGAACCACTAAAAAAGTAAAAAAATAATAATAAAAACAAAATTATACACAGGAAAAATTAAAAAATACTCTAATTTTCAATGGCTTATTCTAAATTCTTAAAGTCGACATGACTAATATTGAAAATAAACTTTCCTCTTTCAACTGATGAAACAGACTTTTTTTGCCACTTGTTCTTGGTTTGTAATTGAAATGTCTTCAATTTCAGGGTAAACAGAATAACCTTTTTCGTGGATTCCTTTTTTTCTTAACACATTTACAGAATATTGCTTATTGTTAATGATTTCCACGTTTCCAATGAACAGTATATCTGTTTTGTCAGTAGAAAATTTTACTATTATAAAATCATCTGCTTTTATTTCCTCCTCAGTCTCATTATTTTCTTCCTCAGTCTTATTTTTTTCTTCCTATGTTCGCATAGACATTTGACCCCGCCGCACCGCTGCCACTGCTCTTTGAACATATTCTTGTTCGGAGTTCATTTTCCCCCAACTTTTTTTTTTCTATGTTTTTGGCATTCTGAAAGCAAAAACACTAATATTATTATTATTTATAAGATTAATGAATAACATTCCAAATTGATTCACTTTACACCGTAAAATGTATTTTCTAAACAAAAAAAATTATATAAAAAAGAGAAAAATATTTTCAGAAATTTCAATATAAATATCATAAATCAATGAACAACACATTTGTAGCATAGATGTTTGAAAAAATTCATAAACAGAAGCTGTACAACTAAACGCTTCCAAGAAATGAAAAAAATCACTAAATAACCTGTGTTTACAAATATTTGTGTAGTACTTAGGTTCATTCGAATTGCACACACTTATACCTTCTAAGCGTTAGAGGTACACTGCCAACAAGTTGCGACGCGAAAACGTTTGTTTGTCAAGTTCTCCGTAGATATTTTCTCTACTTTTACCGAAAATGTCCAAGTGGTTCACTTTACCCATAGTGATTCACTTTACCCCATTTGACGGTATTTCATTAAAAATGAAAAATATCTTATATCTCAAGACAGCTGTCTACAAAAACTTATACAATAGGTGTATGTTGGTCCCATATCCATCAAAAAACAACTATTTTCCTAGCTAATGCCTCGACGGACAATGAATTACATCCGATGAATAAACGTGCAAAGTCAAGGTACTTTGCAAATGTTTGTTGCGAAATGGACAAATATCAACCGATTCACTTTACTTTGCACGTTTATCCATCGGATGTAATTCCATGTCAGTCGAGGCGTTAGCCAGGGTACTGTTTTTTTATGGATATGCGCCAACCTATTATGAACAAAAAATACCAAAATCAAATTAACAGTTCAAAATGTCCGCCTCCTGCAAGTATGAACGCTTCAGCCTTCCTTGTCATTGAGTCGCATACTCTTTGGAAAATTCCTCGAGTATTCCTTATTGCTTTATAGGAAACTATTACGCGGTTTCGTAATTCTTCCTCAGTTAGATTTTAGTGGACTGTACACCAAAGTCTTAAGATAATACCCAAAGAATATAATCAAGACTGTTTAAGTCTGGGGATCATGACTCTGTTCAATCACGACCTATCTAGCGATTATGAAAGATTTGGTTTGAATATTCGCGTGCCAGAGCACTGAAATGAGCAGGTGCACCATCGTGCATAAGCCACATGCGATTTCGCATTAAAATAGGAAAATCTTCCAACATAATTAGCAAATTATTTTCAAGAAATCGGCGATAATTATGTCCATTTAATCTGCGTGGTAAAAAAAAGGTCTAATTAGGTAATCTCCAATAATTCCAGCCCAGGCATTAAATGGGAACTGCTCCTGGTGATGAGATTCGACGATTGCATGCGGATTTTCCTCGGCACTAAAATGAATATCATGAAAATTTCTGATCCTGTTTTTAGTTAAACTAGCTTCGTCCGTGAATAAAATTTCCTTGTCAAATGAAGGATTTACGGTAACTTTTTGGAGAAACCATTGGCAGAAATTCACTGGAAAGTAGAAAGAAGTAGAGCCTGAACCCGTTGGATGTGATAGGGATATAATAAACAATCATGAAGAATCCTCCATACTAGAATATGGGCGATATTCAAATTATTGGCAACTTGCCTCATATTTATTTCCGTCAACTGAATTTAAAACACTTACCTCAATTGCTGGAGTCCTTGCAGTCCGATGTGCTCCTTTCAAGTGATGATTTGGCTCAAAATTTCCTGTTTCACATAACCTTCTGTGGGTGCTTGAAATCGTTCGAGCATCAGGAACCATTCTATTTGGGAAACGCTCTTGATACAGTCGCCTGGCTTCCATACAAGTAATGCATGTCTGCTAATTCGGTATTTGTAAAATTTACCATGTTTTTTTCAATAAACAAGTTTTTATAACGTCAAAATAGTTTATGTTGGAAACAATGAAATATGTTATTAGCATACTATATGTTTCTAGCCCACAAGATAATCCTACTACTCTTCAACGGCTGATTTCGCATAGGGAGAAGCAAATGAATGCATTTTATTTTCTAACTCAAAATCCGTTCGCCGGACGAAAAAACGCAGGGGACCATTTTCATATGAAGATAGAGGACAATTACAAAAATATTGTTTATTTGGAAAAAAAGACAGTGGCGTATATTATTTTGATCAAAAATATGGCAGGGCATGTTAACACTGATGAAAATGAAAAAATCCTTTATTATGTAAAAAAAATATTTTTTTGCGTACTTTGCAAGTATCAAAATTGAAAAAAGCCAAAACTGTTTCGGAGATATTGGGGTAGAACTGATTTTTTTGTTAAGTTTCAACAACCTGTATCTCAGAAAAAAAGCTGTTGCGGACCTATGTTCATATAAAGTATTTTTCTTAAAATAATCCAAGGATCACCATTCAATTATGAAACACCCTGTATGTGACCACTCTTCTGATGAAAATAATTGAATTGTTTTCGGACATTCTCAATTTCGCTACCGTATCCATATGTATGTGTATATGTATAATCATTTATATTTCTCTGTCTTTGTATTTGATTTTCAATATTTCTGCTACTGTACTATATGTAAGTTATTATCGCAATTTTGATCCGTCAACATTCCATTATTACATCTTTTTTATTCCTATTTACATCGTAGTTCCCTGAAGATGACTTTAAAAGTCGAAACGTCATCAAAGAGTCAATAGTGGTTTAAGTTACTGGACCTTTCCCTAACAAAATTGAAACATGAATTATTATTATAATTTCTGTTATATCCTACTATTAACAAAGAGTTAGAAAATAGCCAGATGGATAAATGTTATAAATTAAAAAAGCAAAAAATAGTATAAGAAAAATCGGATGCTCATGTTGAGAACGTTCTTTTTTTTTTATCTGATCCATTCGAAGTGTTCAGATTCGATTGAGAGCGTCCGAGAAACACGAGTTCCTCGAAAATATTTCCGCGATACATCCAAAGATAAGATATAGTGGTTGTAATGAGATCGGGGTCAAAGGACATACGAGCTGTCTGGACTGTGCCGGTGGTCTTGCAAGTAAGAAGCTCCTCGGCCAGTAGGAGCGCCAACATTATTCATCTACTTAGTCCATTCTGGTGTCCGCTTCAAAGACTGATATCGCATTATATTGTCAAAACATAATAAAGAAGACTGTTGAGATTAAATGGTGATAAATTTATTGTAGGCAAGATGTCGCTTGTTATTTGTCTACGTGGAATTTTTGAAGTTGATCAGGTTGTATCACTGTAAAATTTATGTGATTTTCTGATGTACAGGGAGTTCAAGAATTATACTGTATTATTTGAATGATATTTTAACTATTGAATGAATGTGCTTTTTGTGGAGGAACAACGTTTCTTGACATGTTTTTTGGGTAGCCTTCCACAGTCTGAAAATGAAAAATATAATCAGGAAAATCTATACTAGTGTAGAAAGGGCAAACTAATTAGTTCACCTCGATAAGTTATTGCGTTCACCGAATTATATTTCCTATAGAAAAATGATTAAATTAGTCAATAACTTGTCTTCTGAATTTGCCTATCAAATTTTTTTTTTAATTCAAAAGATACTTCTCTATATAGTTTTTGATTGACGTTTCGGGGACTATATCTGCCCCCGTTCTCAAAATCTTCTAAATCTCCTTTAATTGTTTTGATAATTTGGATTTTTTCTCGCAGAGTCTTTTTTGCTTCTTCAACTGACGGATGTCAATTGAGATCTGCCAAAAAAGCTTAAGAGTGACGTATTGCTCATTTGATATATGGGGTGTTGTTAAGATCAGTTCATTAGCATTCTACCATATCTCACTTCCTCTCTGAGTAGAGGTAACCATGTATGATCCATTTCAACAGAATTTGTTGAAAAGCAGTTGTTATTGGAAAGAAGAATACAGGCCGTTTCTTTCAATTTCCTCCTCTCTTGATGTGGTTCTTTCATCAACATTTTTTTCCTATTCCATTCAATCGTATGATCGCCATTGGATGTGAGGATATGTTCTGCAATTTTTGATCCGGTTATTTGTCGATTTCTGATGTAACTCTGATGTTTGTTCACTTTGGCGCACTTCCAATGGTCTTGACGTTTCACCTATATAACTATCGCCACACGAACAAGGTATGTTGTAAACACAGATTTTGGTACTTTCTTCTGCGTTTTTTGGTTTTGTTTGTGTTAGTATAGATCTCAGTGTGTTTGTTGTTCTAAATGATGTTCTGAAAAGATCAAACGAATTTGGACATAGGTATGATGTAAGAACATCATTTAGAACAACAAACACACTGAGATCTATACTATCACAAACGAAACCAAAAAACGCAGAAGAAAGTACCAAAAACTGTGTTTACAACATACCTTGTTCGTGTGGTGATAGTTATATAGGTGAAACGTCAAGACCATTGAAAGTGCGCCAAAGTGAACATCAGAGTTACATCAGAAATCGACAAATAACCGGATACAAAATTGCAGAACATATCCTCACATCCAATGGCGATCATACGATTGAATGGAGTAGGACGAAAATCTTGATGGAAGAACCACATCAAGAGAGGAGAAAATTGAAAGAAACGGCCTGTATTCTTCTTTCCAATAACAACTGCTTTTCAACAAATTCTATTGAAATGGATCATACATGGTTACCTCTACTCAAAGAGGAAGTGAGAATGCTAATAAACTGATCTGAACAACACCTCATATATCAAATGAGCAATACGTCACTCTCAAACTTTTTTGGCAGATCTCAATTGACATCCGTCAGTTGAAATAGCGAAAAAGACTCTGCAAGAAAAAATCCAAATTATCAATACAATTAAAGGAGATTTAGAAGATTTTGAGAACGGGGGCAGATATAGTCCCCGAAACGTCAATCAAAAACCATATAAAAAAGTACCTTTTGAATTAAAAAAAAAAAAAATTGATAGGCGAATTCAGAAGACGACAAGTTATTGACTAATTTATTCATTTTTCTATAGGAAATATAATTTGGTGAACGCAATAACTTATCGGGGTGAACTAGTTAGTTTGCCCTTTCTACACTTGTATAGATTTTCCTGATTATATTTTCATTTTCATACTGTGGAAGGTTACCCAAAAAACATGTGAAGATATTTTAACTGTTTTGAATTTTGAAAGAAAATAGTTTTGTCAATACTCTTTACAAAGAATGGGCTATCAACTGAATTGTTTTTTTATGGTATGTTTCCATGGACTCTAAATCATAATTAAATGTACAGGGTGCTCAGTGAACATAAAGCAAAAATTCAAAGGGTAAGCTCCTGAGTTATTTTAGGTTATTTCAGGAATATTTTGCCTCCGAATGATTTTTGTGAAACCGCTTTGTTTCAAATATACAAGGCGATAAAATTTACTGGAATAATACCCACCAATCGAAACTCAGGTACCAAATTTTCCAAATTTTCAATAAACCCCGCCGGTAAGTCTTTCTGGTAGGAATATTAATCCAGTGAGCAAAGCACAATTCTAACGATTAATAAAAACCGATGTTGAAAACGTTCTACAAGTACAACATTTACATTTTCTTCAGCCAATACAAGAAGTTCTCTGAACATTCCTTATTGCATTTTTTGAGTAAGTCGCTGAATCAGTAAAAAGAAACTATCGACAGGAATTCCGGGACAATCAACAGGAACAAGAACATGAACACGTTGAACACAGTATTGGTACGAGGACGCTTCTAACATTTTCCATACACTTCCATCACTTGCATCCAAGTTATTCCTGATTTTTCCATCAGAAGTACTTGGATCTTTCAGATTGATATGAGTCGTTTGCAAACCGCAAAGGGCTGAACACGTACATCACGAACATGGGATTCGCTCGTCATTGTAGTCTTTACATGTAATTCATTGTCAATTTGAAAAGTGTCTTATATTCGTGATGGAGTAAGTTTACCCATTACAAGTCACATTGTTTCAGAGAATCAGTCTGTCGAAAAGGAGCAGCATTAGAGCGAAAATTTCACTCATGTGTTGAAATGTCCATAAAGGTGTGGAATTATCACTGAATTACAGTGGTAATCCACCTACTATATGGATTATCGCTGTCATTCAGCGCGATAGGTGACAATTCAACTGCAGTGATGCGATTTGAAAATCGGGAGTGTCTGTTTCGCGATTGCCATGGAAGAAACATAGAGGCTTACGACCATAGCAACGCGTACCTGAAGTAAACAGATACTATAATTCAGTCAATGTTTCATATTTAACGTCTAAAATGAACCGTTTCAGGACTTTCAAAGAAGCTGAAATCGACACGAAAATCGAAAAAACCACTCCAGCGAATACAAAGAAAAACAAGAAGTTTGTCTGGAATCAGTTAATGGATTTTTGTGCAACAAGAGAGTATAAATTGAAACGAAAAACGCTAGTAGGTGAAATTGCGAAAATCTTGAAGAACTGGGCTCATAACATGAAGAAAAAAACGCCGAGGAGTACAAAGAAAGCACCGTGAAAACTATTTGAAATGTCACCGCCAAAATGATTATGGAAGAATATTTCCAGAAATATGATATAAAAATTGACCCATTCCAAGATGTCATGCTTAAATCTGCACGGGACGCATTTTAAAATTGAACCTTTTAGGGAACCCCTTCGATGAAAAACTTCCATAAATTGGGTTATAGACTAATTATTTCTCTGGTAACAACATAACCTACAAAAATAGGTTACATTTCACTTTTTATTATCACATAAATGCACTTTCTATGTATATTTTGCTATGATACACTAATTTCAAGTTATTTATTGCAGAATAGGTAACAGTGTGTCTTCCTGACCAAAGGAAATTATTATTTTGATGAAATCCTGACTTATTTTCAATGAGTGAGCAAAACAGTTCGCAATTTTTCTGAAACCGACATCAAGAACTACCAAAGGGCTCCACAGTAGAACTGACTCCTGAGATTCCATAGGCGTACCGATTGAGTTAGCTGAGGTGAAGAAAGTAAGGTGGAAGAGTCCAATTGGAAAAAGGTAAAATATATCTTTATATGAACATATTAAATTAAATTCAAAAGGCAACTAGCTAAAAGGATTTGAAAATAGTAAACAAAAAATATTTTGTAATGATGTCTGATTGTGAAAATAAATAGATGAATAATGTAATGAAAACAAACCGCAATCAGCTCATCATAACGATATATTCATTCCATTTCAACTTTATCTGCTTATGGTAATAAAAATAAGTGACAGCTCCCGGGCCATCCCAAATTACACACAGAGTAACGTCTTTGAGAATGCATGTTCGCTGGTGATTTATTGCTTAGTTTGCTACCCCAGAACGCCTGCACTCTACATTTCTATGTTTTGATGATTCATCTTCATGCTATGTGTACGATTTCAAAAATGAGACCAATTGTGAGATTGCAGTAAAAGCTCATGTTTCACATAGCCAAAATTCGTATCGCAACACACTGCTACAGGAATCTCATCCGTCATATTCTTTCAATTAATAACGCTCTAAGTATTCTTTTCTCGCTAGGATCTCACAACCGAGAAGTTACCAACTGTGATGAAGATTCACTGCTGATTCAGTAGCGCGACTCAGTTGTATCGCGAGCGATCCAGCCGCGCTGTCAGCTATCTATCAAGAAAATAGTTCAAAACGCCAACCCGCATAACAGCGAAACTTGTACGCTTGGTGCTTATCTCTCTAATCGTCATAGAGAGAGGTTCAGTCACCCAACATTGTTTTCCGTATTTATGACGGTGCCGACCGAGGATTTACGAGCCGATCTTGTCTGACGGACGCATCTTCGCATAACACTGGTACTACCGATAATCAACCCTACTTTATTAATGGTACTATCGGTGCCCAGTACCATTAGGTGAGCGGCACACTATTCGAAGCAACACTGAGGATGTGTGTCGAGGCTCAGATTCGACATAGTGGAATCTTTGGGATTTTCCCCCAAGAACTGTGATTGGTTACCTTGATAATCCTTCAGCTCTCAGACAATTTTTAATCGATAGTTTTTCATCTTATTGAATCATCATTTTCATTTTCTAGTCATTATTTATTCAAAATATATTTTTGAAATAAAAAACGAGTGTGCTTTCGACCACACGACTGAAGTAAAACTTCTTAAGCTCCATCTATATGTATGTATATATTGTTATGTTAGGAAGCACCAGTAATATATTTCTTAAAATATCCACGAGAATAATAAATATTTAATAGTTAGTAGTTCATGAGATATTGTTTTTACATTTTTCTGAGATTATATATCCTTTATGAAGCCTCTGTATAACATTGATAGGTAAATATATGCAAATACTATAATGCAATCATTTTCCTGCGTTTTCAAAAATGATTACAACATATAATTGTTTGAAATACAACAAAAAGTCTAGATTTACAAAATTATTATGGATTGAATGTGATCAACAAAATTATAAGGTTGAAACATACAGTATATGAAATTGCATCTAACTAAAATAGCCAAAGGGAGAACAAGAAACTTCTTGATGACAATAGCCAATCAGGGAACAGAGATGGTGTGATAAAAGATTTGAAATTGTGGAAAAGGAAGAACACAGAAACGTCAAAGATAATTATGATCAAATATTGTATTTAGTTTATAAGAAACGTAAAATATGTTAGTTGATAAGTTTTCTCAAATAACACCAAATTAGTGAGAGTGCGACAAGAAAGTGCGCGATTTTGAAAATTCAAATAAAAAGACAAAACAGAAATGGTATCCAGGTGAAGAGAAAACAAAGCGGAGATTGAAGAAAATTTTAAAGAGAAGCTACGTACAAGATTTGAGAGAAAAGAAATTGAGGATTTTCACTAATGATTAGGTAGTTTTTCCTACAATAACAAACCAATTCAACCACTGGATAATTTCGACAAAAAATAAATAAGGATAAAAGAAGATTACCTTTTTTGTCCTCCACATGAAAACTTGTCCAAGCTGATTTCGGAATTTTGGATAATTCCTCTGCAATGGAGTGTTCCTGAGAGGAGTGGATGAAACAGGAATCCAGATTATGGCCAGGTAATGCATCAGCGACATTCCAACTCCAGGTATAAACTCTTTTAGTGCACATCACAAACTGAATCACTTCACGAACAAACTCGTATATCTGAAGAACTTTATATAATTTGGTATTGAACTTTAAAAGAATTCTTCCAATTCAAGAGAAAAAAGTGAGGTTATATTTACAATATCCATCACTGTTTTTCATTATTTTATGAAAATTTGTCAATTTCTCATAGTTATAAGTTATCTATCGCAGGCCAGGTTAATATAATTAATTAATTAATATAATATATATAATAATAATTAATAATTTCTGGTTTACTTTCCACAATGATATGCTAATATCACCGATAAACACTGAACTGAAATAGTTCAAATGACATCAAGACAGGCAGTGGCTCTATTGCCAGTACCGACTCCTGAGGCGAAGGCGTTCCAACTGAGTTTAGTCGTGGTAAGAAAAGCAAGTACAAAGAGTAAAAATAATGAAAATTTCACATATATTCAATAAAATTGTCATGGTATTGGGTGGAAGAAATAAATTTACAAAACATATAAATATAAATAGAAATTATTATATTCTACCCAATCATAACAAATTGACATCCAAAGTAAGGGCAAAATAACCATCATTATTTCATTACAATTTGACAACCAATATAAAGGCAAATACGGTAATAACAATTGGTAGCAACATTAACGTTAGCTGGCAATTTTTAAAATAATTGATATAACATAACAATTGTCTTCCAACAAAAGGCAAAATTAACAATCAGCTATTATCATATCAGAACAATTGGTATCCAACATAAGGGCAAAGAAGGTAGAGAAAATATTTGAGGGTAAAATTAACAACAATTGTTATATCTTATCAATTGGCTTTCCAAAGCACTGCGAAAATATTTGTAATCATAATAATGATAAATTAAATAATCAACAAAACAACCCATCATTACAATTGGCTTCCAACGCGGAGCTAAAATAATTATCATATCAAATCATAACAACAATAAATCATCTTACAAATCCATAATAATATATATGTTTATATATGTATGTATGTATAATATATACATATAAATATGATAATTTTCTAATAACCTATAATTTCATCATTTTAGTTTGGTAAATTCAGTAAATTATTATTAGAGTCCTGAATAATTATAAAAATAAAATAAAAATTAATTTACCCAACTCCAATAATTTGTTTCGGTTTTTGTACATGATCTTTAGTGGGATTTTCATCATTAACTTCCATTTGATTATTGTCATGTTCAATCACGATGTCACCAATTATTTGTAATGGTGAACCTCTACAATTAATAAGTATTTTATTATTTACGTATTAGTTAAATTTTATGTTATCCTATTTTAAAAATTTACTGAAGTTAATTATAGAAACGCGAGGCCGAAATACGGAAGATTAACAAGGAGAAAGAGAGAGAGAGACAGACAAGAAAAGGACAGAGAATCAAACGCGCCCCAATGTCGGGAGTAGAATGCCGCGTATTAGTAGAGGGAGAAAATAGACAAGGAACGCTGCATATGACGCTACGACGCCAGCAGCTAGTATGGGATACGCACTCACCTTTGTCGAGATCGTTCGCCTCGCCCGATCACACTTTTCGTAACGCTCTCGTCACGCATTCACCAGCTTACACCCCAAGTCGAGCGTGCGTAAATACGTTTTACTTCAAAAACAATGTCGTGGCCAGTCAGGAATGTAGAATTCATAAATTGATTATTGATAAATAGATATTTATCAATAATAGGAATAACGCTTTTGAAGGCTATAACATTGTTTTTTCAGGGTTCATCTCCGCCAGCTCAGTTGGTAAATGCACGCCAGCCCAATAAGTTGCCAATTGAGCTGTGAAAAACTGACTAGATTACATAGTCCGAGCAGCGACGCAATCAAAATGAGGTTCTTTGTCAAATAGGCCTCATTGGCATTTATTTCGGTAGTATCGACCAGGATGGCAGGCAACGTATTGAGAAAAGGAAGGTAGCAAAGCCATGGATCTCAAGTTAATCAAATCACATATATGATATATTATGATATGTTTCGCTTCATTTTCTCCCTCAACCAACAATAGACTCTCCGTTATCATTTTTCACCTACGGCCCCCTCTTGAGAGTTGGTGGAAAACGCAACACAAGCACACATCTGCTTAGGCGTAGCAGGATACTCAATGTATGGAGTGTTTCTTTCTGTCAATAGGTGCCGCCGGTTAAGAGTTATCTTTTCCGACGTACCTAAAGATGTTGTAAGCTTGATGGTGATTTTATTTATGTTGTGTCTCGCTTCGGCCAGAGCTCTCCGGATCTCTGGCTGGTGACTACTCCGTACTGATGAGGGCCAAAAAGCCTGAAACCGGTATGCGGATTGTTAGGCGGACACGACATAAATTAAACATAATTGAGCGTGGTATTTGCTAGGAAAGTAGTTGTTTTCCGCCTGTGGTCTACCAATTGTGTTTCAATTTATATTGAATCCTTTTGTGAAGACGACTTTGTGTACTTTATGCACTTCATTTCTTATTTTATCCTTCACTTGGCTTTTTCTTTCTTTAAATATATGCCAGTGGGGCAACTTAGCCACTCCCATTGAGAAGGAATCTTTCATATAGGATCCTATCGAGGTAGGAGAAAGGTATGGAGTGTTTCGAGTGTTTCTTTCTGTCACTAGGTGCCGCCGGTTGAAAGTTATCTTTTCCGACGTACCTAAAGATGTTGTAAGCTTGATGGTGATTTTATTTATGTTGTGTCTCGCTTCGGCCACAGCTCTCCGGATCTCTGGCTGGTGACTAATCCGTACTGATGAGGGCCAAAATGCCTAAACCGGCATGCGGATTTTTAGGCGGACACGACATGAATTGAACATAATCGAGCTTATTAGAAAGACACATTTGCGAACAATATCCATTTATATGGAAGTTTGCATGGATTGTCTGGTGAATATCATTCAACGTTCTGCGTGGTTTTTGCTAGGAAAGTAGTTGTTTTCCGCCTGTCGGTCTACCAATTGTGTTTCAATTTATATTGATAATTTTGTGAAGACGACTTTGCGTACTTTATGCACTTCATTTCATACTCAAAACGGAGTAACATATTAACAATATAAATATTATTATTATATTCGCTATTTTGTACATTGCCGTCAATAAATTGAATTGTAATTGAATTAGTAGCAACGCGTTGTTGGCGATTGTTGGTAAATCTGTTTGTTACATTTGCAAAAGTCTTAAAATTGTTCATTACTTTCTCTACTGTTTCACGGTTATTGAAAATTTGTGCAGCTTTTCGAAATGTTTTATAATTTTCACCCACAATTAATACAATTTCAATTTTATCTTCTAATCTTATGTTCCATAACAGTGACCCTTTTCATATGTGGGAATGAGAACATCGTACTTTAGGCAATGAGGAACATTCATCTCTCGAATAAAATGTAAATTCCATCTGCTAGATCATCATATGCACCCCACGGTATTTGTTCAGGGATGTTTATGGATATTTTATCCTAACCAGACCCATTTCTATTTTCCATCTCAACAATTCGTGGCGATCTATAACAGTAAAAAAGTATGTGTATAGACGCATTGGGGGGTCTTCCAAAACTATAAAATTTTTGAAATCACGTTTTTATTAAATTTTTATTAAGGTGTCCTCAAATCCGCATATTTTTTAATCGGTAATTTAGTTGTGAATTACTACATCGATAACAAAAAATAAAATCGACGAAATACGGAACTGAAAAGTTAAAAATAAAATGAACCTTCTTAGTCTCAATGACTAAGCTCCTGAACTAATGCAAGTAACTAATTTTGAGTCGGCGTCAAACAAACAAGCAAATGAATTAGATAAGGCGTAGAATGATGGCATCGAGTTGCGCGGTGACATTCTGATAATCAATTTGATGATCTTCGTTGATTGTTTGGCGCCGACTCAAAATTAGTTACTTACATTAGTTTAGGAGCTTAGTTATTGAGACTAAGGAGGTTTATTTTATTTTTTACTTTTCAGTTCCGTATTTCGTCGGTTTAATTTTTTGTTAAAAATTTTTTTTAATTTTTATTGTGGCTGAAATCTACTAATTACTACCTACTTGTTTTTTGATTAGTTCCAAAATATTTACTTTCCCACCTTACTTCAACTATTACCAGTTGAATAATATGATTATCTACTTTTAGTATTTGTTGTAATATAAATTATTTTTGTTGTTCTGGTTAGTTTATTTCATTACTTTGTATGCTCTCATAGAATAAAATGATCGTGACGTATGTAGGAGAACAAAAATGATGACAGTAGCGATCTGTCATTGTCAACTACATATGTGTGCCAATGTTCACAAGTGAAAAATCAATTATGCCCTATATTTCCACCCGTAAGGCTGGATAATACCATTCGAAATCCAAATATGATCAACTATGGGGTATACCCTATCCAATAAAAAAAGAATCATCCAAATAGAAGAACCCAGTACAAAGTTATGCCTGATCGGTTAACGGACCAGAATTCAGAGGGTGAGTGATCAATATCCTCCATTTTGCTACCCTTAGGGGTGGATATTATCTTTTATATTCAAATGGGACCAACTTCGAGGTACACCCTATCCACTGAAAAAAGAATTATCGGAATCGGACGTTTCAGTAAAAAGTCATGCCTGGTCATACATAAAAAAATTACGCGTCGACTAGAGAACCTCCTTCTTTTTGGTTTCGTCGGTTAAAAATACAATGATATCATTGAAACTGGTTTGTGGCAAATGAAGTATGACTTCTTGAATAACAAGAGATTTATCTGACATTCAGGATTTTCGCAAAAAAGCGGGCTTTTTCCGCTAGCCTATTCCTGTAATCGCGTCGCAGCAGCAAAACGGAGCATCAGGAAAACAACAATTACCTAACCATCCAACAAATTAATTGGTTAGTGGTTCGTCACAATTCGTCGATAAATATTCCTGCTCGACTGCCTGTCAGCCAGCTTGCCCATCAGTGCCATCTACATTCAATGCAGATTTGTTGCCGCAGGCAGCGCCACCACTTGCCATAACTGTAATATTTAGCTTCTGTAATACGGATTCAGGATGACAGTTTTTATCATGTTTGTGATTTTCATAAACTTATTTTTATCTGCCTCAAAATACAACCATCATTAGACACGATCGCGGTCTATCTATCCGAGACGTTTCTGCTAGAGACTTTTTGAGGTGGAAAGTTGAAAGAATCGATTGATAACCATTTTTTTATTGGAAAAGGTAAACCACTTTGGGCCGATTGGTCAATGCGAATTTAAACCGGCGATTATCTAAATTCGGATTATTAATTAACTATGGATTAGAACGTTATGCATTTTTCAATGACAAACTAAACTTTGATCGAAAAAAGCCAAGTGAATTCTATAAATTGGAGGCGTCTCTTAAGAAAAAAAGGACTCATAATGTCAATTCTCATTTAACTGGTAAAAAAATACCAAAATATTTCAGAATGTAAAAAAAGCGGACCCAGTTACTAATTCACAAAAATTGAAAGAGTGGGCTATAATAAGTAATGAATACACTACCACCTGCGGTGGAATAGCACCTCAACAATAAAAGACAAAATTTCTACTTGGATTTTGGCCAAAGCAGATCTAGATATACAAAAACGATAATTCGAAGGGGAACACAAGTTGAAATTAATACATGCGAAAAACACCAACTTTTCTTGGAACTACAGAGGAAGTAGTAGAATCTAGAGAAATCTCATGATTGAGATATACAGGGTGATTCGAAAGTACTTCGACAAACTTCAGGAGGTGATTCCTCACAATATTCTTATATGAATTGTCCATATAAATATATGTCCGGAAATGCTTCGTTTCCAAGATAAAGGGTGTCAAAGTTTTATTTTTATTTTTGTTTTTTTTAATAACTTTCAAAATTCTGACGTTAATTAAACGAAAATTGGTATTGACAAACTTCAGGAGGTGATTCCTCACAATATTCTTATATGAATTGTCCATATAAATATATGTCCGGAAATGCTTCGTTTCCAAGATAAAGGGTGTCAAAGTTTTATTTTTATTTTTGTTTTTTTTAATAACTTTCAAAATTCTGACGTTAATTAAACGAAAATTGGTATTGAAAGGTTTTTTGAGGTGTCGAATTCGAGCCTGATGTTATTATTGCTCTTACTCGTAGGAGGCGCCACCTACACGTCTTTTTCTTTATCGAAGATTCATAACTTTTTTCGGGGTATTTCTAACACATTTTTCAGTTAAAAAAATCAATTCCATTATCATATCTTCGTAAAAAAGCTGCCCTTGTTACAAGTCGCTATAAGCAACCGTTTTCTAGATATTTGGACTTGAAAATTTCGAGTCGATTATTTGATAAGCGATGCGTGTTGAAGTTATTACCATTATTTTGCATTTTTCACAAGAATGCTTAGGAAATGAATTTGACGTTTAAGTAAGTAGTTTTGGTAATTACATATTCTGTGACAGTTGAACGTTTTGTTGTTTTGTTGGAGTTTCTGTGAGTTTATCAAACACTAATTTCGAAAAAATGGATTATTTAAACAATAATGCTCATTTAGTCATTATGCATTTCGTTTATGGCCATGCAGATGGCAATGCGCGCGAAGCAAGACGTATTTACCAGGAGCGATTTTCTAATCGAGTACTGCCTTCAGCTCCAACATTTACCAGTCACCACCGTCGTTTGGCAGAAACAGGAAGCTTTGAGGGCAGCTGATATTATTCTAAGACCACGAGCAGTCCAAATCCCAGAATTGAAAGAAGCTGTTTTGAACGATCTCGAGGAGAATCCAGAAACAAGTACAAGAATAATTGCTGAAGCTCTCAATTCTACTCAGTCCACAGTTTGGAGAATTACCACGATCAACAATTTTATCCATACCATAATAAAAGGGTACAAGCTCTTTTGCCACGAGATTTTCCCCAACGCATTACTACGTGTCAGTGAGAAAATTGGCTGGAAATTTTTAAGATATGTACTCTTCACGGACGAGGCAAACTTCTTTCGAAATACTATCAAAAACTTTCATAACAACCATGTTTGTGCTCTGGAAAATCCGCACGCAGTTAGTGAAATACACTATCAGTATCAATTTTATGTAAATGTATGGGCGGCAATAATTGATAATTGATAGGTCCTTTCTTTCTTCCGTTCCGACTGAATGGCGCAACTTACAGAGACTTTTTAGAAAATGAATTGCCGGGACTACTTCAGAATGTACCATGAGAAATTCGTATCTGCATGTGGTTTATGCATGATGGGGCTCCGGCCCATTTTAGCGTTGTAGCCAGGGAATTCCTTAACACTGTCTATTGTAACGATATATCTGTTACATCTCTCATTGATATGCTCAGAAATTCATTCATCCACTTCAATCGACGAATCCCTATTGAAAATCTTAGCGACATCTAACCGTGGGCTGAGAAGAATAAGAACTAATGCGAGGATTCTGACAGAACGTTCATATTGAAAGGAATGAATATGCCATTCTCGTCCCTCATCAAGCTAGCTGTAATCAAGATAACTTGGTTCTGAAACTTGTCAGCCATGATTCAATGAAGTAGAATATGTTCATGTTGAACTAACAAATGAATAAGATCATTTTCCTTCCCTCTACGAAAGTAATTTCAAATCAGTGAATTATAGTGACATCAGGCAAGGTATAAGATATAAGCCATTTTGGAATATATTTTTAACGAGAACGTCATATAGTTCTCCACAAAGAAAATGATATCACAAGTCATCCATGTATATTGTTCAGTGAGCAGCGATTAGATTTATTAAGGTCAATCTGATAATCGATTACAGTGCCATTCATTATTTATTTTTTTAGGAGTTTAGTTAGAATCATGGATGCCACATGTGATATATCAGATTGAATTAAGATATCAGTGTTCAACCTTATCTGATTAGATTTCTGTCTCTGACAAGGCTTTATTGGGATCTAATGAGGGTTTCACAAATATATTATATCACCTACACTGTATTTGGTATGGTATAGTTAAATAATATATATATTTCATGATTTTTATATTTGAATATATCTTTGGTATGGTTCCATATTTGGTGATAATTAATTATCACCGAGCTGTGATTTTGATGTAGGCGAAGCGATCACGTATATATATTTATGTATATATTTAATCCTTGGAATTTGGAATATTCTTTGATTTCATAGAAAACTTCCTGAAGAGGTATTTGACGATTGGTCAAATAGTTCTCATATGCTTTCTCTTGAATATCATTGAAATTGAAGTCATTTTCGTATAATTCTGATTTTTTTAATTCTTTGTGAAGTATAGTCTTGGCTGCTCAAGATCGAAATAAATTATCTCTTCTTTATATAGAACAAAGATCAAATTTGATTAAATCATAAAATAATTCTTCAATTTCAGTATTAGATATTACTGACAAATCTCAGCACAAGCTGATTTGTATGCTCAATTAATTTCAAGCAATAATCTCTTGATGATATTACACTCATTTGTAACAACTATGCGTTGAGGAGTGTATTGAGAAATTCCAAATTTCAAGAAGTTGAATTCTCGTATAACAAATTCTGACACAGACAATATTTTTTTTCATGTTATATTGCTGAGAACACATTCAATGGATCAGAAGCTGATGCTTGTGTCCACCTGTACCCTGTACCCCCCTGATTACGAGCCAAACAACTACGTGAAGTCTAGCTACGAGCTACACAAACCACAATCAGAGGTACATCGTCATCGATAACACCGACAGGTTCAGCAAATAAAACAATATTTCTTTTCTTATTCTGAAAACTAAATAAATTTTTCATACAACAGATATTTGATATAAATATATATATATATATATATATATATATATATATATATATATATATATATATATATATATATTAATATATATATTTGATACATATTTGTTAATAACTGGAAAATGATGTAAATTTGTAAATAGATTAATTTGAGTTTGGTATTTGTTTTATTGTTGTATTTATTCACAGAAGGAAACGTTATTGGATTTGCAATCATCATTGAATAGGGAATTTGAATTTTTCTCCTAATTTAACAAAACAATTCTGGCGCCCATTCAAATTCACAATTTCTAAGACCTTTGCTTGAAACATAAATGAATTTGAAACTAGCAAGGCGGTCCAAAGAACTCCACACCGCTCTTCACTGAATAGTCTGGGCATTCCATCACAACAATTAACTTGTTTTTCATGACACTATCCAAATCGATGGATCAGTAGGGGTGTAGGAGAACCTAACTAGGCGTGGGCACCAAGATCCCCAGATCTAAACCCGCTTGATTTGTATTTTTGGGGACATTTGAAGTCACTAGTTTATAAAACTCCAGTAGCGAACGAGGAAGATCTAAGAAACCGAATAGTAGACGCCTGTGAAACAATAAAAAACACACCAATAATTTTTGAGCGGGTACGAGATTCAATGACTAGAAGACTGAATGCCTGTATCTTCGCTGAATGTGGACACTTTGAACAATTCAGTTTCCTTCATTTTATTTGATTCTACATATTCAAAATTTCTTAAAATAAAATGTTGATATTTCTTGCAAATTTTATTAAAACAAATACAGATTTTGCACCCTTGATACAAAAATAACTGTTTCAAACGAGTAAAAATAAATAGAATAGGTGGAGCCCCCTACAATACACCAAAACCACTTACTCAAACGTCAAATTCATTTCCAAAGCATTCTTGTCAAAAATGCAAAATAATGGTAATATAATAACTTCAACACGCATCGATTATCAAATAATCGACTTGAAATTTTCAAGTCCAAATATCTAGAAAACGCTTGCTTATAGCGACTTGTAACAAGGATAGCTTTTTTACGTAGATATGATAGAGGATTTGATTTTTTTACTGAAAAATGTGCTAGAAGTACGCTCAAAAAAGTTATGAATCTTCAAAAAAGAGAAAGACGTGTGGTGGTGCCCCCTACGAGTAAGAGCAATAATAACATCAGGTTCGAATTCGACACCTCAAAAAAAAATAAAAATTAAACATCAACACTCTGTATCTTGGAAACGAAGCGTATCCAGAAATATATTTATTTGGACAATTCATATAAGAATATTGTGAGAAATCACCTCCAGAAGTTTGTCAAAGTACTTTTGACTCACCCTGTATAGCGGAGTAAGTCTGATCCTGATAAAGCATTCTAATTTATTGTGCAATTGCTGCTGGTAGTAAAAATTGAGCTTAACTTTGTTAAGTCCGAAAAAATCTTATTGTTTTCCTCCTTATCCAGTTCAAATATTCCAAAAAGGTGACAAATAAATTTCATATGAAGAAATGGCGTTCATGGCTCATTATCAATAAAGTTGGTATTTCATGAGCTGACCAGAATATGGAATTATATTTGGGTCTGGCAAATTAGACTTTACGATCAGGATAGAAAAGAGCATATCGTGCTCCCACAATAACTATTATTATTGGCAACTTTCTTCTGCAATTTTCGGACATAAGAACCATAAATGTCACATCGCATGGCCGCGTGAAATGTTGTAAGAGACGAACAAACGTGAAACGTGTCAGTGAAATTTAATAGTATTCACGATATCTTCAACGCTAACAATAGTGTAACAACCACCGATCATAAGCACTTACAATAGAGCTCATTGCTCGTTTCGCAACATTAAATAAATATGATGTCGGATGTTGTGTCACAATTCATATTTCATTCAATTATTGGGTGATTGGAAACAGGACCGAAATTGGGAATTCCCATGTTCTTTCCTTATTTCTAGATTACACCAGTGTTTTGATTGATGACAAGAAAATATTGAATTATGATTAGTAATTCTGAATAGATCTTCGTTTCTAGTAGAATAATCATAATACCAGGCACCATAATAGGGGTTGTTACTGTTACCACTCCCTGTGATAGCATAGCCTTGATCCTTCTGATCGATCCAATGCCATCCCGAAAATGGCAAATGGCAAATAGACTTAAATGACGTGTTGACAAATGCTCCTTTTATGTCAACGAAGACCCTCATTGCGGATTGTCCACTAGTCAGTCTCTCTTCATTGGATGGAACGCTGTGTCTGTGGACTCTTTAATATTGGATTATCATCTAAATAGCCATGATTCAACATAGTAGAGGATGTAACGTGTATTTTTCCCTTCTGTCCAAGATATACTTTACCTGTGAAGTTCAAGAAAAAAATAATTGTATCTAGATCCAACCCTGTATTCTAGATAACAATCCTTCAAAAACTGATCCAATTTGGTGTGACACAACAGGATGCACCAAGGTCTACGGAACAATAGCAGCTCGATGGGCGTGATGTGGAATTGGAGCATGAAGATGTCGCTCATGCCTCATTGTTCTGTCTAATTGAAAAATATATCAGCAATATTCGAGCATGGGCTAGTTTGGTCACGATTGCACTACAAGGTGAACGATAGGCAACTCGCACAATTTTTCTACGAAGGTAATATTTAATCAACGAATTGGTGAGATGATTAAACGTGCTCAACGCTTGCCGATTTTGTATCCGTGTTTCCTTCTTTGGTAGTATTTTGAGTTGGTTTTCAATGGGCCTGCCTTTCTGTCCCATTCCCAAGTTTGATCGTCCACTGTTTATTTTTGTTTTTCCTTCATTTATTTCCTGCAAGTAGCGGATTGCTCCATTTCATTTTGTGTTTTGTGTATCAATCGTTTCATCAGTTCCTCATACAGTGCTTTCGTAAAATACTGAATAAATTAATTTTTAGCCAAACTATCCATTACTGTGGAATCTCCTGAAACAGGTCGATGTTTAATCTTAATTTGCCACATTTATGAGGGAAAATTAAATATACAGGGTGATTCACGGTTAGCTAATGACGTCCGCGACAACATTTTCCAATAGAACACCCTATATATTGATCAATTTTTGGAATCTCCATGGAAAGCTGATTTCAGAAATATACCACACATAGGGTTTGTATACAGTAAGTCCGTTAAATTCAATGTTATCGTAAAGTAGTGGAGAAATTCGAAAAAATTAAAAGAATAATTTTTGGAAAGAACGCTCGAAGCCGTCGAATTCTATTTTCATTCAGGTATTTTTTCAAATTTAATTAATACATACAGAATGATTCGTGTAGGATAAATGACGTCATCGGTATTTTTTTAGTGGCAACTCCATTTTTCATTACGGAAAAGGTGATTATGAGTATGAGTGAAATGAAAATAAAATAAGAAAAACTATTTTGAAATATGAAAATACTAAATTTAATGGCAATAGCTTTGAAGAACGACCAAATTAAATGTTCAAATTGTGCACCGTTTGCTATCTGACAGTAGCCAAGACGATGAATAAATTATTTTTGACCCTTGTCAATAACGTCAAGAGGTATACATTGTATCTCGTGACGAATTATTGCTTTTAAATCTTCTAAATTCTTTGGCCTATTAACATACACTTGACTCTTCAAGTATCCCCACAAGAAGTACCAAGTGGTGTCAAATCTGGAGATCTAGCTGGCCACTCAATCGGTCCCCTTCTCCCTATCCAACGATTCAAAATCACCACATCTAAATAGTCGCGGACAGCTGCTGCATAATGAAAAAATGCACCATCTTGTTGGAAGAATAAATCAGTTCTCAGGTTCATCTAGATCTGGTTACAAAGCTTTTACTGGAATAAGGTCGAATCGAAAGTTCAAAAATATTGAACCAGTCAGGATAACGTCAAAGAAATAGGGACCCAGAATTTTTCCGTCGACTATGCCACACCATACATTCACTTTCTGTGGATTTTGTGGATTATTTTTGGTAGCCCAATATCGGCAATTCTGCCTATTGACGTGGTCGTTCAAAGCAAACGTAGCCTGGTCAGAAAAAATTCAATTGTTTACAAAATTATTATCATTATTGCATAGCTGTTGCAGTTGTTCGCAGAATCGAAGTCATCTTTATTTACTAATAATAATAATGATGATAATTTATTAGCCCAAGCTATGTAAAATACATTTGAGGTTGTCACAGAGAAATGAGTAAGAGTAGAATGAAATACAGAATAGGAAGAACCGTACACACATGTATACAAAAACACATATACACATTTGCTAAGGAAAATTAGAAATATTCCTCGTTGAAGTAAAAAACATTTTTAATTAACATATGTAGAACGGGTTTCACGGTGGTGTCCCATTGAACGAAAATGCAAAAAAATATTCAATTGAATAGAACGTTTCATTCAATAAAATTCTTGTCATGGCCGCTTTCAGTTGCTTGGCTGTGACATTTTTCAGCGCAGTTGGTAGTTTGTTGAAAATCTTTAGAGACGTATAATTAATTGTTTGCTGCGTTAATTTCAGCCTGTGGTACGGAATGGTCAGATACTTTTTGTTTCTGGTGTCATAATAATGGTGAGATGAATTGGAGGAAAGTGAAGTTTCATTTTCCTTAACGAACATAATACATTGTAAAATGAATGCCGAGGGTGGAGTTGAAGTATTGTGTTTTCCAAACAGCGGCTTGCAGTGATCCCTGGGGCCAACTTGCCTAATTATACGTACAACTTTTTTCTGGATTTCGAAGATTAGCCCCACGAAGAGTAGCCCCACAGTAAAGGTCCATAAGCGAAAATAGCATAAAAGTTACTGTAATAGTATGTTACTGCATTGTCTAGAGTGGGGACTTGTGTGAGTTTTCTGATTTGGTATACTACTTTATTCAGTTTTTTTGCCGTATGATCAATATGATTTTTCCAATTCAATTTTGGATCATCATGAATACCTAATAATTTAACGCTTTTTTGTGAGTCTAGATTCAGAAAAAATATTTCGTTTGTTTTTTCAGTATTGAGTTTTAGATTGTTTGCTGAGAACCATTTCGAAGCTTTCGCTGTTGTTTCAATATTCATATGTTTTAGGTCACTTGTATCATGGCTTATATTCAAAATTGTAGTATCATCGGCATATAAAGCCACCGCATGAACATAAAAAAATTTTGGTAGGTCATTGATAAATATGAAGAAAAATATAGTTCCCATATGGACCCCTGGGGAACACCAATCTCTATGGGCAATACGAATCCTATAATGCAAATAATTTCAATTCTTCCTCGTTCATTTAATTCAAATCATTTTTCATGAAATGACAAAGTTACTACTCAATAATGTATCGACAAACGATAAGATATGTTATTCTTTAAAGAAATAACTTCACAAAAACTATTCAGCAATAAAAACAAAATTCTGGTCGCTATGGCTACTGTCAAGTAATGGAAATTTTTCAGATAGCAAGCGGTGCACAATTTGAACATTTAATTTGATCGTTGTTTGAAGCTATCATTGCCATTAAATTTAGTATTTTCCCAATTGTAAAATAGTTTTTTTTATTTTATTTTCATTTCACCCATACTCATAATCACCTTTTCACATTCAGTAATGAAAAATGGAGTTTCCATGAAAAAAATACCGATGACGTCATTTCTCCTACACGAATCATTCAGTATGTATTAAGCTGAAAACTACTGCTGAAGCGGTATATGCCAAAATTGGAAAATGGTCCAACAATAATAACCTACAACTGAATCATCGTGAAACAATTACTGTATTTTTTGGTAATGGCAGGACTGATGAAATCAAACTTTTTGAAGGTTCCAATGATGAAATAGTAAGTAGTAAATCAGTGAAACTATTGGGGGTTACCTATGATAGGCAACTTCACTGGGATTGTCATATTGATTGTTTGTGTAAAACATTACAGAGTAGCTGTTATAATCTAAATTTATGAAGAACAACTGTAGTGAGTACACACTAATGTGTTTGTACTATGCAAATTTTCATTCCCATATAAAGTATGGAGTTTTGATATGGGAAAATTGTGTACATGTGAATAGAGTATTGGTACTTCAGAAATATGCTAGTAGAATTCTTGCTAGTATCGATACTAGAACGAGCTGCAGAGATTATTTAAAAAAATTCAAAATACTAACTGTTGTAAGCTTAAATATACTGGAAGTTTGTACATACGTCTATAAAAATAAAAACAAGTTTTTGAATACTGTTGAGAAGCATAACCATAATACACGTTTCCAAGACCAACTACAACCTGAGAATCACCGGACTACGCTGTACCAAAAAAGTTTTTTTTTACTGGCTGTAAATTATACGACTCTCTTGATGAGCATATTGAGAGCTCCCTAAATGTAAATATTTTCAAAAGCAGACTGAAACAACAGCTAGTTCAGAAGGCCTGGTACACTATAGATGAGAACTCAGTATAATTTGTGTTATGTTCGCGATATATGCAATTGATTTGATTTGTATTCAATATAGCATACTTATATATATGACTGTCTCTCTTGTTGTCTCTTGTGTATTCACGTCTTCTACCTTTTGATGCTATATTGTCCGAAAAGTATGTTCCTGTGATTAATTTAATTTTTTTATTTCAATCTAATGGTAGGTATTTTATCTTATTTTGTTTTGATATTTATTTGTGACTTGTCATAAACATGCATCTGTCTTTGGGCCTTGTGATTGAATCTATATGTATATTTTGTGATAAATAATTTGATTGATTGATTGATTAATTAAATTCGAAAGAATGCCCAAATGTGAATAAAATTCGACGGCTTCGAGCGTTCTTTCCAAAAATTATTCCTTTGATTCTGACGAATACTTTACGAGAGCACTTAATTTAATGGACGCACTGTATACAAACCCAATGTGTGATATATTTTTGAAATCAGCTTTCCATGGAGATTCCAAAAATTGAATAATATAAAGGGTGTTCTATTTGAAAAAATTGTCGCGGACGTCATTGATCAAACGTGGATCACCATGTATATTTAATTTTCCCTTATAAATGTGGCAAATTGAGATTAAAAATCGACCTGTTTCAGGAGATTCCTCAGAAATGGTTAGTTTGGCTAAAACTGAATTTATTCATTACTTTAAGAAAGCACTGTATAAATATTTTTTCGTGGTGAACTTTTAATTTATTTTTGAGTGAAAAAATTATACGAATATTGCTAGATGGACATCATATACAACATGCGAGGCAAATAATCACTTTATGTACAAATCCAACTACCTTAATATTTTCGGAAGAGAAAACAGAAATGTAGTGTTGAGTTTTGTCTATGCAATCTTTCATTGATTTTCAAATTCAACTTTGAAAACTGTTGCCCACCAAAATCATCAATACCACAAGAACTGTCGCATTGAACGTTTCGAGTCATTAATTCCCCCATCAGATTCATTATTATGATGTGATTCCGTATCCGCAATCCAGCAGACAGGAAGGAATGCCCTGCCCGGCCATAAATCTCGCGATATCAATTTGACATCATCTGAGTTATTCCCTCGATGTCTTTTGGATGAGAGTGGAAATAAGTGTAATATCTGCGATACATAAATTGTGCGCAATGAGGTACACTTGCTAATACATCTAATTGGAAATCGCTACCGCAAAGCGCCTTGCCTGCGGTATTTCAATAATAGATTGGACCTGAGCACGGAACGAAATGTATACGAGAAGGGACGAGTGAGAAAGATGGGTAGATACATAGATAGCGTTGGTCGGCGTGGGGCTGGGCGAAAGATGATGGGAGAAAGGTTATTGCGAATCCATCATAATTTTTGACAGATGTGTGGAATATGGGGCCAAACACGAGTTCAGTGGAACTACCACAGATGATTCAAAGTTAAAAAAGGCGGTTTAGGAATATAATTTTTTAAATTTTGAATTGTGCGGCCGATACTTTATAAAAAAGCAAACAAAGGACACTCACTTTACTGAATTCCGGTTGTTCAATGCGAGTTTAAACCGTCGATTATCTAAACTCGGATAATTAATTAACTATGGATTAGAACGTTATGCATTTTCAATGAAAAATGAATCCTGGATTCCTTAATTAATTGTTTGCATATAGTCTGATTCACGAGTTAAAAAACGGGTTAATCTTGTTCCTGGTCCTAAAAATATGTGCGATAGCTCATTCGAATCGGAATGACGTCTAGAAAAATGTAATTCGAGCATTTATTAGCACAAAAAAAAATTGCAGTTGTTATTATAAAATAGGATGAAAAAAAAAAGATAATTAGTTTTTCGTTAATAACTCAAACACTATTGATATTCAAGAGTTTTAATCCTCAATGAGGTGGAAATTTACAATAAAAAAGTCCCGTCTCCCGGAATCTATCTCCATTATTTATAATTTTTATTCAACGCCGAAAATAGGTCTCCACCCGGCCGTTTCAGCATGAGCACAAAACCGCTGGAGACAGTTTTTCACACAAAATATTTTTTGTATAGCATTAAGTATTATTTTAAAAATTTGAAAAGAATTGATGTCATCAGAACACTTGAAAGAATAAAGCCCAGTTGAAAAAAAAATTATGACGATTTTTCAAAAAGTTATACGATTGTTAATCAACAAATTTTTACCCAATCTCTGTTCTTACAAAAGTCGACATAAAAGTTTAAATAATTGACATTTACATTTTTTGCTCCTTCGAGCCCATCTTATATACATACTCAACAAGATCACCTGATAATAGTTTATTAAAGTTTTATATTTTGTTTGTTATAATTTTTTTAAATGAACAAAAAAAAAATTTTGTTTTTTGACAAATATTATTATACAGCTGTTTTTGCATCTAACAATGGCAATAATTAATAGAAAAATCGAATTAAACGGTTTTCTTCACATAAAGGATTCAATATGAAATTGAACCAGAAAATGGTAGATCTCAGGTGAAAAACAACTACTTTCCTGGCAAATACCACGCAGAACGTTGAATGATATTCACCTGAAAATCCATGCATACTTCCATATAATATCAATGGACGTTGAATGCAAATGTTTCTTTCTGATAAGCTCGATTATGTTCAATTTATGTCGTGTTCACCTAACAATCCGCATACCGGTTTCAGGCTTCTTGGCCCTCATCAGTACGGAGTAGTCAACCAGCCAAAGGTCCAAAGAACTCTGGCTGAAGTGAGACACAACGTAAACATACCATCATCGAGCTTGTAACACCTAACGTAGAAAAAAAATATTCACTTCATTTGTTGAGAAATTGTTTATAAACAAAGAGACAAGTATAATATTTTAAAAGAATTATTCCTCACCATTTTATTGTCAAGACAAAAATATGAAAAAAAAAATCACAAACATTTTTCAATGATTTATATTTTTTTTATATTTCATTTGGTTAAATAAATAATTAAGAAATTTTTTCCCTTTAAAAATCTATGGGTTAACAAACAAAAAATTATCATTAATTTAATTGTTCATTATGTTAACAATTTGTGACCCTCATTTTATTTTTTCCTGAGAGTAACAAAAAATACAAAAACAGCCATATATAAGAAAGTACTGAAAAAAATTGTCTTGAATTTTTTATAACATTTTTTAATATTATAATTTTTTTCAGTACTTTGTAATGCCAAACAATCAAATGGTTAGAATCGGCAAATTATCTCCTTAAACCCCCGAATTCCTGAGATTAACTTAAACCATTGTTTAACTGGGTTTATCTCAAAAACCCGTATTGAACAACTGAAACAAAATTGGTAATCCTGGTTTAAGCCCAATCACTTGGTCATCCTTGATTGAACAACCGGGCCTAAATGATTTTCACTAGATAAAATAATGTTAATTAGCAAAATTCATCGTATTTCGAAAAGGCTTCGATAACTCCTGAGGGAAATATTATATGGTTCGAAAGGAAATGAAAAGGTGAATCTTGTCTTGTGGAAAAATATAGGGTGTTCCGTTTGGAATAACAAAGTTATTGGAGTTCCAATATGCGGTAAGTGTTCTTGATAATATGAAACACACTGTATACTATTGGTCGTCTACTCAAGCCACAGTAACTAGCCGAAAGGGATTTCGTACACCTGCCGTGGCTAATTCCAATGATATTGAATTTCTTTGACAACGTTACATTTTGTGAAAAAGTTGAATATCTCACAAACGGCAAAATCAGATCATTTTTTCTCAAAGCATTCAAAATTGCAACAAAATACAGAATGATCCAATGAAAAAAATATAACTTTGATATGTCACGCTCTTTTCGAATACCTTGTATAAAAATCATTATTTTTTAAATGTAGTCAGATCGTACTTTCCCAGACCGTTTACTGAAAAAAATACCATTTGACCACTAGAGTCCGAGGCGTTCAGCTTGACTCACCCTGTAGACGTACATAAAAATGTGAAGTTAAATAAAAGCTTGTAAAAATGCATGAATTTCGGAAATCCTAACTCCACAAGCTGCTTGGTATCGCAAATGTCTCTTTTGAATGACACATTTGAATGGAATATTTTTCTGTGTAGGTTAGGTAGGTAGGTACTTTGTGATTCCGTGTTTTGTGGTTGTGCAATAATTTCACCGCTGCTCACACACATATCACGCCGCATCGGCTTCTAGCCACCATCACCACAACGCCCGCTTGATATGGAAATGGGAACGTGCACACGAACATAGATTTTTCCTCGGCGAATATCAGATTGCAGGCGATATTTGGAAGAAACGCAGATAGCCATCTCTACACTTGTATGCTATGCAAAGTGGGTTGTCACGACAATATAATTGACAATTTCGAGCCGTTTGGCAGCGTGGAAATAACGACAAACTCCACAGAATACGAAAAAATGAAATACGAGGGTAGATTAATAAGTTAAAAAAGAATGGATTGAATCATACCTAACAAACCGCACACAAATGGTTAAAACCTCAACCATTTCTGTTGAAGCACTGGTTAATTGTGGTGTACCACAAGGGTCCAAACTTGGCCCTACCTTTTTTTTGCTGTACATCAACGATCTGATGAGAATAGATATCTCGGGCAAATTTACAATTTTCGCTGATGACACCACAATATTATGGCATGACAAAAATAAAATTGACCTGGAAAGGAAAATCAACTGCGACATGAGCAAAGTAAAAAGTTGGTGTGACTCTAGCCTTCTTGCCCTCAATGTAAAAAAACCAACATGCTATACTTTAAGTGCGATCTTGGTAATGTCGAACTAGAAAATGGTTACATAGAGAGCCGTAACAACACAAAGTTTCTAGGGGTGATCATTAACAATAATATGAAATTTGAAGAGCATGCAATTAACCTAAACAAAAAACTGGCCTTTGGTTGTTTTGAGGTAAGGAGGGTGTCATATGACCTAGGGTCTTCTGCAGCAAAAACAGTATACCACGCATTGATTGAGTCCCATCTGAGATACGGCACACCGTTTTGGGGTGTTTGCAATAATAAGATCATGCAAAACATCTTGACTTCACAAAAAAGAGCAATTAGATATATTTCTAAAGCAAACGACTTTTTGTCCTACATAAGTTGCATACTGTTATTGCCATTTTCATTGCGGAGACAGTTTGTCTAATCAAAAAACACATGAATAAATTCAGTACGGTTAACCGTTATCCTACACGCAAGGAAAACAGTATCAACTTACACAGACCAAACTCAACTTTAGTAAAGGACTCCATTATTTACAATGGCTGCAAGATGTACAATCACTTACCTGATTACGTTAGAGAGATTAACACTGTGGATAAATTTAAAAAGGCTGTTTACTTCTTGCTATGTAGCCGACCTTGGAAGAATTTTATGCTGATTCCTTTTAATTCATTTTAATTAAATATATTTGTACTGCCTTGGATTATAACATCAATTAGCATATATGACAAAAAAACCTATTCTTTTATTTTACATATTTTACATGTTTTACTATTGTATTTGTTTTTTTATCTATATATGTAATTAACCTAACTTAAGTTAGTGCTTTGTCCACAAGAATGTACGTACTTCATGACAATAAAGTATATTGATTGAATTGAATAAAAATGATTGAAAAAAAAATTAGTCGTGCTTTTATAAAATGCACTGAAAAGGAAGAGATAATTTCGTTAATTGTTTAACCGCGCAAGAATACCTATTTTATATTCGTGGCAAGTTTTTGAATCTGCTACTCACAGAATCACCTATAGATCAAACAATTACAGAAAATATTTTTTCCTTTTCAGTGCATTTGCATAAAAGCATTTTTGTTCAATTCCTTTCAGTCATTCATGAAATCCGTCATCTTTTTGAATTCTGACAAAAACTGATAATCTCCGACCCAAAAAAAAACACAGTTTGAATGGAATCGGGTCATAATAACAGAACACGTCGCCATCTTGGAGCCGTCATATTGAATTGCCTAATTTTGAGAAAAACATCATGATGTCCGACTCCATATACCACCACACCCCAATTTTGAATGGAATCGGGCTATAATCACAAAATTCGTCGCAATTTAGTCCGGTCAATTTAGACATTCGAAGTTACATAAAGTCCCAACAAGCTGAATTTCTGTGAAGTTGTTCAAAACATAATTACAAACAATATCTAGAAGTTCCCCATCATTCCCCTGTAAGGAAAAAATTTAATTCAAGGTCGAAGGTCAAAAAAATGAGTTTTTCGCGATTTTCAGCAAAACGGTAGATTTTATCATAAAAGTACCTCAGACAAAAATTGTAGATCATAAAAAAAGTATCAATACTTTTTTCCTTACGAGCCACCGTTTCTGAGATATAACGATTCTAAAAGTTATAAAAGTTGTTATCGTCATAATATGCACACGTTTCCACGCCACCTATGAGGTAGTGTACTTAGCGCGTTTTTGTTAACGTGGTTTCCCCAGTAGGCCTACTCCACGGGTCAGTTACTACTACTTCCAACCGGGTAAAGACTCATTTTTCCATTTTCCATGAAACCATACTACACCAACTTTTTTGAGAAACGATACTGTTTCAGTTCCATAAACAAAATCTTTAACATTTATTTTACTGTAGCCTACTACACCGTCATTTGTATAAGTCTGTATCGGCACATGAGCTTTTGCCTTGAAATCATTTGCTGAAAGAGTTTCTTTTATTCGTGGCATAGGTTCTTCTAGTAAAACTGAATGTTTTGGAGTAACAATTTGAATAATACCCATTATGTGGAGCGTGTTATTGCCGTCTAGCGTATTTACATTAATATCAGCATTATCTGCAACGTATTGAATAAGAGTGCCACTTTCTGGTGGTAGGACATGAGGAGGACGATGGAAAACTGCTGCTGCCTCGTACATTATTGTATCATTATAAGATGCACATAAACCAAAAGCCGAAAAGATTTGTATAAGACGTTTAGACCCGAACCTTCGATGAAAAAAAACTGCGAGGCCTAATTGTAATTTAGATTTAAAAGACCTTGGTCGAACAGCAGTCATGATACAATGGCAAATATTTGTGCATATTAATTTAAAATGATCTAAATTTGATCGTTCATTTTTTTAAATCACTCGTTCCACAAGATATGTCAATGATTCTGGGATTTCATTATTTAAATCTTCAAACATGCGACTTGGTGGAGGGTAGTTAGAATTATCAAATACTGCGGTTTGAATATCTTCGCGAATAATAGCTGCAGCTGCGTCTAGGACTCTCAATCGTTCTTCTGTTTTATTCATTTTTTTTTTTTCGTACCAGGCTTGATTCAAAATATCATGATGATTATCCACTAAGCATATGAATGTTGATGCTCCCGATTTCTCAGTGATAATAAGTTTATCACCATACTTTACTTTTAGTCGTAGCTTAATCGTTCTGTTATCTAGAGTCGTAGTTTTGCAAACCTTTTGTAATTCGTTCAAAGTGAACTGACAGTCATCGCTATTTTCAATGTAAGTAAATATTTCCTCCATTGCCAAATTCGTTGCTTCGTCTTTAGGACGACCCATTTTAGCTCCAGTGGAAGGTTTTAAAAAATAAGCATAGCAATCTCGATGATACTTAGCTTCAGCAGCAACTAAATCATATTCAAATTCGACTCGAGCAAGAACAGCTTTTGCTAAAGCATCGTCACGAGCCCGAGCTGTTTCCAGAATTGAATCTTTAAATTGAAGTGTACTTACTTGGCTGATTCGACGCCGAAAATCTGAGGATGTTCTTTTTTCACTTTCTTCATTTAATTTCTCGCCACAAAATAAGCACAGTTCTTTGAAACAAAAAGCTGATTCACTGATACGTGATCTAGTACGAGGATGACTTGCTGTGGATGTACTGGCTTCTTGTTCTTCACGTTGTCTTTTATTAGCTGCAGCAATAGAAGACTTTCGAGTATAATTTTTACGGCAATTTTCATGTATTGTCACAGATTTCTGATTTTTGAGATATTCCGAAAAATCATCAGCTCTTTCGATACTTGCATTAATTAATGTCTTCATACCACGTTCAACAGTAACAACTTCACTTTCAGTTAAAAGTTTAGCACAAACAAAACAATATTCAGACATTTTCAATATAAAACTCAAAACAGCACAATATAGGTTAGAATAAACACGTGTTTTCACTACAGAGTGACGCTCAAGACTAACGGTATTTCATTTATTATAGCAGGTAAAGACCCTAGCCACGTACACAATGAAACAAGAGACAGATGTCTCGAAGTTACACTGGCTCAAAGATTAAGGGACTGGGTTTCTTTTTACCTGATATTCTTGTAGTTAAAACTTATGTATATTTTATATTGTAAGTATAAGTTACAATGACCGATAGAAAAATATTTAAACATTTCATATATATATATATATATATATATTATATAAAATTTTACAACTCTAGATGTATATACGTGGCGTACTCATGCATATTATGACGATAACAACTTTTATAACTTTTAGAATCGTTATATCTCAGAAACGGTGGCTCGTAAGAAAAAAAGTATTGACACTTTTTTTATAGATAATTTTATGATCTACAATTTTTGTCTGAAGTACTTTTATGATAAAACTTACCGTTTTGCTGAAAATCGCGAAAAACTCATTTTTTTGACCTTTGACCTTGAATTAAATTTTTTCCTTACAGGGGAATGTTGGGGAACTTCTAGACATTGTTTGTAATTATGTTTTGAACAACTACACAAAAATTCAGCTTGTTGGGACTTTATGTAACTTCACTCTCATTTTTTGGTCTAAATTGACCGAACTAATTTTTGAGCCGCAATCTTGAATTCGTGGATTTTGATAAAAAAATCGTGATCTCCGACTTCAAAAACCCCCACATACCAATTTTTATTAGAATCGGGCTATAACACCATAAAACTATTCGCCATATTGCAGCCGCCATTCTGAATTCATGGATTGTGACAACAAAAAATTCGTGATTTCTGTTCCCGTACACACCCACATGCGAATTTTGGAAAGAATCGAACTATAATCACAAAACTCGTCCGCCATATTGGAGCCGCCAGTTTGTTTTTTTCTAGCAAAGATTCCATAATGCATTGTCACTGGAATTATAAACACCTGTCAAAATTCACGTCAATCGAATGGGTCAAATTTAACTTGTAAGATTTGATTACAAACCCACAGACATACATCGGGTCTGGTGAAACTAAATAAAAGCTTGTAAAAAGTTATTTCTATAGAGCGCTTAGTGGACAATGCCGAGTTGATTTGTTTTTCCTTTGATAAAATGTAGCTTGTAGGTAGCTCTATATATTCCATATAAAAAAACTAGAACTACACTTTTTCCGGCACTTATTTATCATCTGGAAATACCACATGTTAAAAAAAACTCCATACATATTGAGGTATACTTGTATTTTTTCAAATCATGAAACTTTGCTTCTGGATTCGAAGACGATAGATAATCTGATTATGATAATCTCTGAAGAGTACAAAAAAAGAATCATTGTTTTACTAATACTGTCTAACGGAATACTGAATGAGTGAAAAATATTTGAACTTTGAACACGCTACTAATTCAAACATTTGAGTTTATACCTTTTTAACCGACGAAATCAAAAAGGGGGAGGTTCTCTAGTCAACGCGTATATTTTTTTTTATATATGATCACGCATAACTTTTGACAGGGTAGTTCGATTTTGATAATTCTTTTTTTAGTTGATAGGGTGTACTTCGAAGTTGGTCTCATTTGAATTCGAAATGAAAATGTCATCCTTAAGGGTAGGAAAATAGGGGATATTTATCGTTCGTTCACTGAATTTTCACCCGTTAACCGGTTCTACCACCCATAACTTTGTACTGGGTTATTCGATTCAGATGAATCTTAATTCAATGGACAGGGTATTACTTTACCTAATCTATTTGCTTGTTTGTTTGGCGCCGACTCAAAATTAGTTACTTGTATTAGTTTGGGAGCTTAGTTAAGACTAAGAAGGTTTATTTTATTTTTTGCTTTTCAGTTGATTTATTCATCGGTTTAATTTTTTGTTAAAAAGTTTGTACTTATTTTCCAACAGATTTTTGAGATAAATTCTGGCATTTGCACATGTGCATAGTTTCAAGTTTCAAGAAATATTTTGAATGAATTTGTGATAGAAAATAATTAATTAGACTCAACTAGTGTGATGCTTCTCAAATGTCAAAAAATCACCAGTGTAATTTGGTGTAGGGTAAGAGAATTTTTGGAAATGTTTGTCAGATAAGATAAAATTTTTATATTTATTTTACAAGAATGTTTATGAGACAAGTTCTTATGAAAATGAAAATACCCAATATTATTAACGTTTTGAAAGCAAATGTCCAATTTTTATTGTTTTGGCAGTGACAGGTGAGCATTGTAGTAACAAAGGATATTTTAAGAAAACCCAAAATATTTAGAAAAAATTATTGTCAAGGGTGCATAGTAACAATTTCAATTATTGAAGAGGCCATTACTGTAAGACCGTAATCAGATAATTTTCGTAAATTTATAAAATATCGCTCCTATTCAAACACTATCTTCTTTCAATTGTGTTCATATAAGTGCTGCTCAAAACTGCCCATTCAATATTAACATATTTAATTCTAAAATATAGATAAGCAATACTATGTGTATATAGCATATATTGATGAAGTCGTTTGATAAGCAATAATTGTATACTTAATTATATCGTATATATTGAAGAATTTGTTATTTGTGCCATAAATAAATTTCCCAAAAAAGGTTTAATAAGTGGGTAGGAGGAAAAATCATATGCATTACAAGGGAGTAAAGACAGACGGTTCAAAGAAAGTTGAAGGAACGGGAGCAGGAATACATGGGGTGAGGCCAAGAAGGGATTACATAATACCACTTGGCAAATGCTCCACGATATTCCAAGCTATTATGGTATGCATTCAGAAGAATCTAGAAAGTGGTTATGGGAAAAAACACATCTACATTCTATCTGACTGTCAAAGTGCTATCAAAGCACTCAACTCGATACAGATAAAGTCTAAACTGGTCTGGAACTGCCTCCAGTACCTCATCGAGCTGGCAAAACACAACAAGGTCACAGAGGCATTGGAGGCAACGTAAAAGTGGACCAGCTAGCTAGACAAGCATCTGAAACGCTATTCACAGGGCCAGAACCTGTACACGGGATAAGCAAAAACCGATGCAGGACCCTGATCGACGAGTGGATAAAAAGAAGACACCAACAATATTAGGATCAAAGTGTCGGGCAAATACACAGCAAAGTCATGGTGGGGCATCCAAACCGGACCCTGACGGCTGACCTCCTGAACCTGAACAGAACGAAGGCACGTATAATAATAAGTCTGTTGCCTGGACACTGCGGCCTGAGAAAACACCTAAACTCCATGGGAGTACGCAGGGAAACCGTGGAGTGTAGGCTATGTGATGAAGAGGAGGAAACAGCCTCTCATATTATCTTCGACTGTGACGCCCTAAGTGGTAGACGACACAGAACCTTTGGAGAGATCAGCCCGGAAACAGGCATGAATCCGAAGAACCTTATCAACAGGCTTCTAAACCTAATTAAAGGCACAAACCTGTTTGAATGAGAAACCACTGACGACAGAGTGATACAATAGACTCCAGCTGGTCGCAGTGTCAAGGGAAGTTAAGTGCCAACGCTATCTCTGGCTCGTCAGCTTTCAACCAATCAAGCACCACCAACCAGGGAGTAAAGCACCTTTACCTTCCTTGGATGGAACTACATCCTGCGGTAGTGGCACTTTCCTTCCTAGTAATACAAATAGCTATTTCCTTTTTAGTGCATTTGTATGAAAGCTTGTCTCAAAAACTCTTTATATTTATTAAAATGGAGTAATTGAATCATATAATTCTTCAGAAATAAGTTAGTCAATTGATCACTTGGCAAACTTTCATTCTAAGAAGTAAACAGGAAAAAAAATAGCTGCAACGTTTTCTGAATGCCTCGGTATCGTATCACAAATTTTAACTCTGATCCAGAACACGCATTTCACATATCCTATCTTCACATAATTTCAGAAACATCCTGTACCAGTGAACATCATCCCATTCCACTCTCATGCGTAGCATCTTCGGCTGCTAGCACGGGCATTAAGAATTCCTAAGTGTGCAGCAATCTTCAATCAAACCATCATCGGTATCTTGAACCGTACTAAACTAGATCATCGCGACCAATTTGTTGTTGAGAAGAAGATCGGCAGACCGATAAGGCACTGAAAACAGGTGTCAAGAGTAGTTTAATCATCGTTTTCAGAAAGGCAGGAAGCAATATCTGCGGGACTTTGGAAAAACATCGATTTTAGCTTCGACGGACTCGTGGTATATGGTCATACGGCCGCTGAAGCCTACACAAGAAGAATCTGAAAGTGTTCGCATGATTTGGTTTTATTGTGCCAGCCGGTTTCTAGCGGTACTCGTAAAAATACATGATGGATGGGTGATCATTTTCAAGTATCATATGAATCCTCAAGGATAATCTTTCATATTCGATTGGAAAAAAAATGAAATTCAATCGAATCATCAAGGATGCGACATGCAAAACTCTTATTTTTTCAAATGCAAATCTTGACAATTCCATATATATGTATATATATATATATATATATATATATATTGTTATGTTATGAAGGACCAGTAATATATTTTAAAAGGAAAGAAGAAATAATTTCATAAAAAACCCACAAAAATAATAATTACTTAATAGTTAGTATTTTTTTTTTATGAAGAAGAAAAACACGAAGTCGTCTCCACAATATAATATAACAATCGATTAGATCAATACCATCGATTAGGTGAACATGTTTCGAACCTTTATAGGTTCATCTTCAGCATATATAAAAGTATTCTACAATAAAAGAAGAACAAAGACTTAGTTACATGGGTAATGTGATACAATAAGTGCTACTTACATGGAGATGAAAAAATTAAAAAATATTTTGTAGGTTTATGTTATAAAATTATTTTAATTCCAATGTTCCCTTTCAAGGGCTGTGTCCCATATTTAAATTTGGGAGGGCTAAATACTTTAGCCGATGCAAAATGAATTGACGACATGAGGAAACAATAGAAGCAATGGCGGTGATTGACAGCACCCAAAGAGCCAATCATCTGTCAGACTGAATTGTCAAACCTAACCATGGAACGACGACAAGAGAACTCCATGCACGGAACAAAATTGAACTAGATGTAAATCAAAACCAAAGCAGTTACTGTACCATGCGTAGAGCTCAGATGTCACCTATCCATATTTACAAATTTATATATATATCTATAAGAGTAGAACAATTGTCTATCAAAATAAAGAACAGTATGTATGTGACAGACTAGTTATTCCAACAAAACACCCCGAAGTGCAACTTGTACTGAAAAAAGGAAAACAACACCACAGAGCAAACAGGAATAGCACCTGTCCAAACGAACAAATGCACTATGACATAGAACAATTGGTTTATCGGAGATCGAGGCAGGAAAAAGTTCTAATGAAATGTAAGGGTATTAAAAAACTTTCGACAATCAAACTGTACTTGTTCATTTAAGGAAATGACGCTCGGATTGTTTATGACAGCATTGATCTCAAATATTTCAAGGAAATTGAGTAAAGAGCCCTTTTGGCGAACATGTAAAATATCTAAATCAGTCTCAATATCAAAGCTATGGTTGTGATTAAGAATATGGTTAGCAAATGAACTTTTGGTATTATAATCATCTATGTGTGGGTTTCTAGAACTCTCAATCAGTTTAACATGTTCACCAACTCTTGTTTTTATTTTTCCACCACTCTGACTGACATATTGGGCAACACAATCGGTCTGTGAACATGAAATTCTGTAGACTCCTGATTTGTGGGAGAGAGGTACTTTAACTTTAGTATTGACTAACATTTTGGAAATCGAATCCGTAGTGTAAAAGGAGAAATTGATATCATTACCGAAACGTCTGAAAATGTTCAAGATATCAAGAGAAACTTTGCCTAAATAAGGAATAGAACAGTATTTATTGGTTTTTTCTATCGGAACTAAACTGCGATTGAGGGATTTGATTAGATGTTTATCACGAATTCTGTTGATTAAGTAGGGGGGGGAACCATTGTTGTGACCTATTTAGTTAATAATATTCCATTCAATATTGAAACTTTCAGGGGACAGAAGGATATTAAATAGAATGTCGTCAATTCATTTTGCATCGGCTAAAGTATTTAGCCCTCCCAAATTTAAATATGGGACACAGCCCTTGAAAGGGAAATCCCAACTTTCCATATGGTCCAAGTTATGAACATTGGAATTAAAATAATTTTATAACATTAACCTACAAAATATTTTTTAATTTTTTCATCTCCATGTAAGTAGCACTTATTGTATCACATTACCCATGTAACTAAGTCTTTGTTCTTCTTTTATTGTAGAATACTTATATATATATATATATATGCTGAAGATGAACCTATAGAGGTTCGAAACATGTTCACCTAATCGATGGTATTGATCTAATCGATTGTTATATTATATTGTGGAGACGACTTCGTGTTTTTCTTCTTCATAAAATTATACCACTCCACTTCGAGATACAATGGACTTCTACCACAGGTTAATAGTTAGTAGTTCATGATATTTTGTTTGACATATTTTTTAAAATGATTACAACCTATAATTGTTCAAAATACAACAAAAAAGTCTAGATTCACAAAATCATTCTGAATTGAATGTGATTAACAAAATTTTAAGCTTGAAACATACAGTATATGAAATTGTATCTAACTAAAAATAGCCAATGGGAGAACAACAAACTTCTTGATGACAATAGCCAATCAGGGAACAGTATGGTCAGATGTAAGATTGGAAATTGTGAGAAAATAAAAACTGTGAAGGGTCAGAGACAATTGTCATAAAATATTGTATATAGATTGTAAGAAATGTAAAATCTAATAGTTCATAAGTTTTGACAGATAACCCCAAATGAGTGATAATGTGACAAGGAAGTGCGCGAGTTTGAAAGTTCAAATAAAATGGACAAAACAGAAATGGTATCCAGGGGAAAGAAAAAGAAAGCCAGATGGAGATTGAAAATAATTTTGAGAAAGAACGCCACGTTCAAACTTAAGGAAAAAGAAAAATTCAAGAATTCAACCAATATAAGGTAGTTTGTCTATTAGAATCCAACCAATCCAACCTCAAGAGAATTTCGATAAAAATAAATAAGAGAAAACAAGATTACTTTTTATGTACTCCACATAAAACTGTTTCCAAGCTTATTTCTGGGATTTGTATGGTTTCTTTTTGTATTGGAGAGCCCGGAGAGCAGTAGATTGAGAAAGGATTCAGATTGTTGATGTGTATTGTAACAGCGACAGTTCCAGCTTCAGGAATGAACTTTTCTAGTGCACATCACAAACTGAATAACCTCACAACATAACTCGTATCATATCAGAAGAACTCTATTTCATTTTGATATTGAACTATCAAAGAATTCTTCCAACTTCAAAGAAAAAGTGAGGTTGTGTATACTTTATCCATCACCGTTTCTCATGATTGTCTATGAAAATTTATAAAATAATCATAGTATAAGTTATTTATCGTAGGCCAGGTAAATATAAGTTTTCCTGAATAAAGGAAACAATTGTTTTTCGATACTTTCTCGTTTATTTTCCACAATGATCTGAAATCTTGCTCATAAACACTGATTTGATATTGACATCAAGACCAGGGCAGTAGCTCTATTGCCTGGACCGGCTATCTGAGACGAAAGGCGTACCAACTGAGTTTAGTCGTGGTAAGAAAAGTAATAACAATTGGCAGCAACGTGACGAGAAAACAGTGACGTTAGCTAGAGCAATTATTATTACATTGCAACATCATTATACAGGGCAAAAACAATTATCTATCACATATCATATCCATTTGTATCCCAAAGCGGGACAAAAATAATCAACAATTTGTTTCTACAATTATTAAAACATTACAATATATATATATATATATATATATATATATACAGTGTCACACATAATGTACGCAACATATGGAAGTTTTTTTTATTAATAGACAAATTTCGTCAGAGGCAGATTATCCAAAACTTCAGCCAAGTGATTCATAATGAAATTTCTGTACATGTCTGCGTTCAAATTTTCTCTAAAAAAATATGGTCCAATTATTTGGTTATGTAATAAACCACACCACACATTTGTCATATTGGTCACGGCATTCTATTAAAAAATTTGGATTATTGTTGGACCACCAGCGACAATTTTGGGAACTAACTGTTCCGTTCGACGTGAAATTTGCCTCGTCTGTCCATAAAATCATGTAGGGAAATGTGATATCATTTTCTCCCTCACCTTGGAACCAAAATGAAAATCCTGCTCGAATATCGAAATCTCTTTATTTAAGAGTGTGTATACCTTATTGGATTATGTGGTTTTTTGAAACGATTGTCTACAAAGCCAGTTTCTTTGAATGTTTTCAATATCCTTCCCACGGTACTGAAGTGAATATTTCTTCCTGGATGCCGGGGATTGAAAATACAAGCAACATCTGGATATGGCACATTCTCACCACATAAAAGAACGATTTCCACTTTGTCTTGTGTGGATTACATTGTACATGAAACTTATTTGTGAATTATAAATGTAGGAAAATCTGTACACACAACAACTCGATTTATTAAACGCAATTATTTGACATTAACCAAGACTAAAAATCTGTTTCAAAAGCCTACTAAGGGAAAATTTTATTTTGATTCGATCAATTGTACTTTTTTCTTCCCGAGATGTTGCATTAGTCCTGTATCGCTAGAACGAAAGTCTTTTGAATAGTTAGCTATAGTTTTGACGTACCTACACAATCATGTTGTGAACTTGTCTCATAAACATTCTTGTAAAATCCCAAAGTATTGGAAAAAATCATGTATACAACTCGAATATAAAGCCTCTTTTCTTGCACTTGCGGGGTTCTCGCGCGTCCAAAATAGAGTCGCTTTATATCATTGTTGTATAAATAACTATTTAATAATGATTTTATTTGGATAGGCTACTGGATAAAAAATTCCGTGATTCTAACCTGGACTTGCGTTGAATCACTCGGTATAAAATGACCGACCGGCTTGTAACTACGTTTATTTCCCCAAATGAAACGTTCGAACTTGATGATACTCTTCGGTTTCTAATTCATTGGCTAAGATCATGTTTTCGAATAAAGCCGGTAATGTCAGTGCGGCTCGTAGTTATTGCAGACCGAGATTCGGATGATAGCTGTTATCAAAGTGGTCCGAGCGAGAGGCTGTGAATGCTCCGTGAGAATAGCCTCCTCCACAAATGCATTTATTGTTCGAGATTCACACGAATTGCACTCCGATTCAGGGTCGGAGTATCGTGGGTGGAGGTGATCTAGGTCGATATTTCGCCTCGTGAATGATTGATTGTTGTTAAGTAGTCTATTGCGCCGAATGTAGCTATCAATTTATTACAGTAAAATTGTATTTTTTAAAGAGTTTGTTGAGTTTGAGTTCGATTTGAGGCAGCAGACTTCAGCGGAAATAGTGGATCAGTGGACTTTATCAGGGTTTTTTCGAAGCAAACAATTAAGTGGTACTATGTAAAAAGAAATCAGGAAAAAGTCCATTTCTCAAAGTGGAGTAGCTGACGGTAGAAATGAGTAGGCTCAAAAGTAAGAAATGAAAACTTTTTAACAAAAAATTGAACCGACGAAAAATTCAACTGAAAAGCAAAAAATAAAATAAACCTTCTTAGTCTAAATGATAATTGAGCTCCTAAACTAATGTAAGTAACTGATTTTGAGTCGGCGCCAAACAAACAATTATCGATGATCATTATCTGAAAGAAGTCATCAAAACGCAGCCGTGCATCTCGCTGCCATCATTTTACGCTTCACCTAATTCAATTGCTAGTTTGTTTGGCGCCGACTCAAAATCAGTTACTTACATTAGTTTAGGAGCTCAATTGTCATTTAGACTAAGGTTCATTTTATTTTTTGCTTTTCAGTTGATTTTTTCGTCGGTTTAATTTGTTGTTAAAAAGTTTTTATTTTTTACTTTTCAGTTCCGTATTTCGTCGGTTTAATTTTCTGTTGAAAAGTTTTTATTTTTCAATTTTTTGTGGCTAAAATCTACCAATTACTACCTACTTATTTTTTGATTACTTCCAAAATACTTACTTACCCACCTTACTTCAACTATTACCAGTTAAATAATATGATCATCTACTTTTACTATTTGTTGTAATATAAATTATTTTCGTTGTTCTGGTTAGTTTATTTCATTACTTTGTATATCATTCCATCCTCTCATGAAATATACTGATTTTGACGGAACAAGAATAATGTCAGTAGCGATCTGTCATTGTCAACTACGTATGTGTGTGCCAATGTCCACTAGTGAAAAATCAATTATCCCCTATTTCTCCACCCGTAGGGGTGGCTTATTCCTTTCGAAATCCAGAAATAAGGTATACCATACCTATTAAAAAAAGAATCATCCAAATCGAAGAACCCAGTACAAAGTTATGTCTGATAGAATCGGTTAACGGACCAGAATTCAGAGGGTGAGTGATCAATATCCTTCATTTCGCTACCCTTAGGGGTGGATTTCATCTTTTAAATTCAAATGGGACCAAATTCGAAGTACACCCTATCCACTGAAAGAAGAATTATCGGAATCGGACGCCTCAGTAGAAAGTTATGCGTGATCATACATAAAAAATATGATGGAAAAACATAAAATATACGGGTCGAATAGAGAACCTCCTCCTTTTTTGGTTTCGTCGGTTAAAAAGTCGTCTCCACGGATAATTGGAAAAATTATTATAATAGACATGTTTCTGGGCTTATTAGTACCATCTTCAGTATTATGTGGTGTTACAAAGGAATGATCACTTATAATCTCCCTAAAGCATAAATTATTGCCGGAAATTTTTTGAGTACATGAATTTTCTTTAAAAATTCATGTACGAGACAAATTTCCCGCAATTAATTCAGAATCGTGGGGGATCCGGTAGGAAAATGTTATACCGGAATTATATTTAAATAGAAAACATTAAGTAAATATTTATTTTGACGTTATTCACAAATAAATAGAAGGCTGTGTGTAATGGGAGTTTTGGGGGAGATTTTTTTCTTATTTTCCCCGTTCTCTAGTAAAATAAAATATATAATATCAGATGAACTATTATGTAAAATTAATTGATTTCATACAATTTTGTTACTAGGTTTCTGGGAGATGTTAATATTGACTAAAAATGAAAGTAGATACGTTCGTATTGAGGGAGATATTTTTTTATTTTCCCCGAATAAAATATATAAGATCAGATGAATTTTCATATAAAATTGATTGTTTTCATACAATTTTCTTACTGGGTTTCAGGGAAAGGTCAATATTCATTAAAAATGAAAGTGGATGTTCGTATTGCGGGATATTTCTTTTTCATTTTCCCGTGCCCTAGTAAAATAAAATGTATAATATCAGATACATTATTACATAAAAATAATTGATTTCATATAATTTTCTTACTAGGTTTCAGGGAAATGTCAATATTGAGTACAAACAAAGGTGATATACAGCAAAAAATATATAACTATACCTATAAATATAAACTTAAGTATTTTTCATATTCTTTTAGGTTTATTTCAAAGAAAAATCGATATTAGCGGTAATAATTTGTTTTTCAAACAATTCAGGAAATCGGGATATTTTATTCTTTATTCTGAATAGAGCGTATGTTGCCGGTTAAAAAAATATTTTGTAAAGTTAGCCATGGATTTTACATTCACTACTCCTGTCAATCAATATTTTATTTTTGGCATTATAAGTTCCTCATAACATTGTATACAATCATAAGTTAGTAAAAAAGTGATAATAAAATGAACTTTCAATCGTATGAATTGTGTTCCTTTTGCAAAGAATCACAGCACATTAAAATGTACCATAAAAATGTGAAATATCTAACATACCTAGTGGGAGAATCTGGATTAAATCCTGAGCAAGAAAACTTATTTAAAGAGATTGGCAACATTCTGCGTGATATTGTGCCTTCTTTTGGACACAAATCTAATACTCAAAGAAATATACTGGTGTTTCCGTATTATTTTTATTTTATGAAACACAGGCATATTTAAAAAAAAACACCGGTTCAGTGTTTTATTCACCACTTAGGAAAGAGGAGGTAGAAGTGGAATTTTTTAAGGATTTAAAATTAAATGATGATATTATAGAATGCACACCTTAATAAATTGTTGTAATATTTCCAATTTATAAAGTAAGTAAATGAAAAATATTGTCAATATTATTTCAATATTATTTTTGTCTCATTATGTGATAGCTGTCATGTGCCGGGAAATTTCCACTCATTAATTTTACGTCTACATGCTAATGTGGATAAAACATTTTCAGAAAATTCGCTGGTATAAAATTTTCTGAAAAATTAGTATTTCACAGGAGATGTTTTGAAGTTTGAGGTTATACTAACAGTGGAAACAATGAGATTTATAAGTAAATTAATGTTGATCACCCATCAAAATAATTTCAACATTAATTTACTTATGAATCTCATTGTTTCCACATGTGAGTATAATCTCCTCGCCGGTCATTAATAAAATTGTATGTCACTTCAAAACAGGTCCTGTATGATACTAATTTTTCAGATCATTCCCTTGGTAGCACCACATAATACTGAAGATGGGACTAATCAGCCCCAAAACATGTCTATTATAATTATTTTTCCAATAAACCTACTTTGACTTTGAGCCTACTCATTTCTATGTAAAAAAAGTTTTTAAGTGGAGATAGATACTATAAACCAAGTTCGTCAAATAAGATATATAGAGTGAACTTTCTGTTTCCCTATCGAAGAATAATAAATGGGGAGAAGGGACTTTTTTCCTAAAATCCTTCGTTACTATACTCTGTTTTCTAATGTGAGAGAGTAATAAATCATTAGGTTTTGTATTTAAATTTATTTGATGATGACAAATCTCGCAAGGTTGATGTAGAACCCTTGCTAAGGATATGTTTGAATGTGTGTGAATAATAAAATGTACTTACCTGGCCACCAGACTTTCAGTACTAATTAACGAGATTATAGCGATAATGGTCTATTTACGGTTACAAAATGAATTACTTACTAGAGTTGGAAAACAAGACCCTTTTGAGAACTGGCCGCTTTCCAAATTCAGAAATAATACCTAATATTCCGTTGTGTCAGTTGTGTCTATTTAAAAGTGTCTATACGATTTTTGTTTGGTGAAAAATGTGGCGTCCATGGGCTCATCCTGGAGCTAGTACTTCAACTGGTGGTCGTAGTACCACTAGTCGACAAATGTTACACCCTCATGGGAAACAAATTATATTAAATGTTTATACTTCCCTTCTGGAACGTGGAATGTCCAAGGATCAAGCTGTGCAAGAAAATGCTTCTCCAACAAAAACTCCGTATCCCACAGTGTTCAAAATAGTACGTTACCCTATTTTAAAAAGAAAGAAACGAAAAGACTCTGGCGGTTCAAGGAAACTAGATGGTTGTGATGTAGATATAATTCGAAGAAGAATATATGCCTTGTATAAAGAGCAAATTGTGTCTACATTAGATATTTTAATGCAACGGTTCAAAAAGAATGAAACTGGTATCCAGTGTTGCAAAGAGAAGTCTCTTTTACAAAACGGATTTAAATTTAAAAAACTCACTAGTAGCAGAAAAATCTTGATGGAATCTGTGCGCCTTAAGAAATGGAGATTTGAATATTTATTGGCAATAAACGAGTTTAGAGAATTTGGATGGAACTTGGTTCGATACACACGATATTCCAAACAAAAGTTGTGACTCGTGCCAAACTAATGCGCCGTCTAATAAAGGAAAACGCATTACGATAATTCACACAGGAACCGAATATGGTTTTATACCAAATGCGTTGTCTTCATCGCCAAAGAATATTAAGGACTCTTCAGTCGATTGTCACGATGATACAACAGACGAATTATTTGAAGACTGGTTCCAAAATAAACTCATACCAAATATTCCACCCAACAGTATTATCGTCAAGGATAATGCTACCACAGTCGAAGACTGGATGAAGCACCATATTCAAATGACACCGAAGCCACTATACAAGAATATATGTTAAATAATGATATGTACTATGAGGAAAAGTACACAAAAAAAAACAGTTACTAGAAGTTTTACGCAGTTATTCGATAAAAAAGTAATATTTTTGTGATTCATTGGCTGAAAGCTTAGGACATAGGGTGCTCAGACTTCTTCCTTATCACTGTATGTTTAACCCAATAGAACATACATGGCATCAGCTTAAGTCAGCAGTTCGAAGAAATAATACTTCTCCAACCTCAAGTTCAACTGTGGTAGCTCTTATTCAAACAGAAACTGCAAACATTCCTGATAGCAGTTGGGCCAAGTGAGTTTCCCATATTGAAAAGGTGGAGGAGTCATATATGGATATAGAAAACATTCCCAAAGAAAAGTTTTTTATCAATTTGGAGGACGACAGTGAAAGTGAAACTGATCTTCGTGAGTAATTCTGTTCATAAATTCCTTTTATCGAAAAACTGAACTATTTAAAGAGTATAAAGTTTGACATTTTACATTAATTAGGTTTATCATACAGTGTGACCCATTTAAAATGGAACCACCCCTGTAGAATACGCATTTTTCAGTCTTTCTCAAAAAAATTTTTTGAATATTAGGCATCAAAAACTGTATCTTGATACAAATTTTCATAATTTTAGTTTTATTTCCAAGGCACTCTATGGTTTTTTTCTTCGTCAAAAACGGCAAAAGTTTATTACGCAACTTTTGTTCTGAAATTTGACTATACCACTGGATTCTTAGTCGTTATAAATGGAAACCATGGAAATTTCATAAAAAAATATTGGTTAGCAACGAAGTTACAACAAGTATTTGATTATAATTTTTATTTAGATTATAGACATAATGGAAATCTGGCAACACTGTCGATACAGAGTAGAATACCAGTGAATTTGTACAGTGAAAATCCGAAGTCAATAGCTCATTCCGTTCTACAGTTATAACTCCTGAAAATATGGTAATGTGAGCGATTTGTGGTGGAAGCGATTTTGTGATAAAAATCTGACTACGCCACTGGATTTGTAAATCATATTTCCTTAAAATCATTTATTTGAGTTTAGGTTATGAGTGTATTCGAAAATAACAGAAAATTAAAAATTCATCTTTAAGTTATGCAGTCTTCCATAGCCGATAAAAACGAAATGAACCGAATCAAGTTTTAAAGTATCAAAATTATTTATTCAATAATAAAACAGAATGCAGGACAAAAAATTTTCCTTTTAAATTCTGCAAAACTGAACTAAAACAAGCTTTCAGAGAAGGCATCAATAATTTGAGAAAAGTTGAACTAATACATTAGGCATAGGTATTGTACTAAATCAATAGTAGGCTGTGATTTAGTACACCACAAATCGCTCACATTACCATACTTTCAGGAGTTATAACTGTACAACGGAATGAGCTATTGAGTTCGGATTTCCGCTGTACAAATTCACTGGTGTTCTTCTTTGTATCGGCAGTGTTGCCAGATTTCAAATATGTCTATAATCTAAATAAAAATTATAATCAAATACTTTGTTTCCGAAATCAAAGGTGGTGTAACTCGTTGTTAACCAATATTGCCTTGGAAATGAACCTAAAGTTATGAAAATTTGTGTCAAGATACAGTTTTTGATGCTTATGATTAAAACAAAAATATTTTTGAGATTGACTGAAAAATTCGTATTCTACAGGGGTGGTTCCATTTTAAATGGGTCACACTGTATATTATTATATAATATAATATGATTATATATATAGATATATATATTGTAATGTATTGATAAATTGTAAATATGAATTGTTGTTATAATATGAAAATAGCTGATAGTTTTCCTAATAATTTTCGCTCTTCTTTGTGAGCCAAATTGTTATGATATAGATAATTATTTGTGCCCTGTATAATATATTTTGCAATGTGATAATAATTGCTAGCTACGTCACTGTTCTCTCGTCACGTTGCTGCCAATTGTTATCATTTTCCTTACCACAGCTAAGCTCAGTTGGCACGCCCCTAGTCTCAGATAGCCGGTTCAGGCAATTCAGCCACAACGTTGCTGCTTGATATGTCAAATTTCTATTTATTTAATGGTCAAGAGTATGATTGTTGATCATTGTAGAAAACAAACGACAAAGTATTAAAAAGCAATTATTTCCTTTATCCAGGAAAACTTAATTTTACCTGGCCTACGAAAGATAACTTACTCTAAGGTGAATCTACAAACATTTATGGATAATCATGAGAAAAGTTCATTGGTAAAATATACACAACCTCACTTTTACCTTGAAAGTGAAAATTTCTTTAATAGTTCGAAATCAATTGAAATAAAGTTCTTCCGATAGAATATGCGTTATTAGTGAAATTGTTCAGTTCGGAATGTGCACTATGGGAGGTTTATACCTGTCTGGAACTGTCGCTGTTCAATACAAGCCAGGATTTGGATTCCCTTTCACTCCAATGCTATCAGAAACTCCAATACCAAATAGAAAAGGACCTTACAAATTCAGCAATCAGCCTTGGATACTTGTATACGGTGTACAAATAAGGTAATCTTGGTTTCCACTTATAATGTGGAAATTATTCCATTTTTCTTTTTCCCAAAAATATAACGTGGCATTCGTTTTAAATTTATTTTCAATCTCCCCTTGTGGCTTTGTTTGTTGTCACCTTGGGTACCATTTTTGTTCCTTCCCTCTGATTCGAATTTTTGAATTCGCGCACTATATTGTCACATTTTTACTGTTTATGGTTATGTGTCATAACTTATACATAAAACTATTTTTCCATTCTTATATATATGTACAAATTTCAATAATAATTGCCTCTGACACTTTCCCGCTCTTATTCTCTTACAATTTCAAATTCTACATGTGACCATCTGTTCCCTATTGTCATGAAAAAGTTTGCTGTTCTACCATTGGCTACTTTTAGTTAGCTACAATTTCATATACTGTATGTTTCAAATTTATAAATTTGTAGATCACATTTTATTCAGGAAAATTTTGTAAATCTAGACTTTTTGTTGTCTTTTGAAGAATTATGGGTATGGGTTGTAATCATTCTGACAGTGTATGAAATTGATTGTGTTATATAATTTGGACATTTTTATCTATTCATATCATACATAGGCTTATAAAGGAAATAGAACTTCTAAAATTATGTAAAAACAATCTCTTGAAACTAATAGCTATATTAATTATTCTTTTTATGAGTTTTTTCTTTTAAAAATATCTAACTGGTTTTTCATAACATAACAATATATATATATATATATATATATATATATATATATATATATATATATATTATTATCATATATTATATATAAATAAACAATTCTCAATTATATTTAAGCGATTTTTCTCAATAATTATCTCAACCCAATATCATTATACCTACCTATAAAACAAAATTTAATGGTTGGGGCAGGTACAACCCTGCGTAGAATCCACCGCCTGCTGATAACTCAAGTGGATGGTGATTTACGACCTTCTAATATTTCTGGTTCTACTCTACATAGTTATCTAATTCCTTCTGAATTTTATTAAACCAATGAATATTTCACATTGAAGCTTCTGTAATGTTTTTCACGTTTATTTCCAATTTTTATATTCTCTTTCATGTCGTATTCTATTGTATTTGGAAAATAAATCAATATTATTATTATTTTGCTGCAAGATTGAAAACTGTAGAAAAAATTGTAGTCGAATTGATCTACCTAGGAAACGAATAATCCAAATGTAGGAGTTGGGGAAACCGTTATTGATCAACTGCACGTAACAAGGTTGAACTAAATCACGGTTTCTCCAGTAAATCACAAGGAACATTATGAATGACTCATTAATGACTTGTCGACAAATTGCATCAATTAAATCAAATCAATACCGTTGAATACGCAGCTTCTCCAGCCTTCAGTTGTTTCCGTGTTTCGATAGATTACTGTGAGCCAAACCACTCCGCCTGTAAGTGACTCTTAATTCTAATAGCGCTTATTTATCCAGTCGATGTAGATATTAATTGACATTGAGTTTTAATTTTAATATTGTCATTATTTGTTTATTGCTAGTGCAAGAAGACAGGTGGAGTCATGAAACGGCCACTAGATGCAATTAAAATTGCCATCTTGAAGTGATTTTCAACATCGATTTATTAATGAGATTGAGCTACTGGTTGAGTTCGAAATGTCCATAATTTATGGTGAAGGTTACAGATGAGTGTAAGGAGAATTGTGTTTACAATGTGAAAGATATTAGTGATCATTAAGTTGTGTACATCAATGCTGCAACAGTGAAATGGATGAATATGCTGTTATATAACACATTTGAAAATTACAGCTATCCAGTTAATTCAGGCAGAGTTTTTCTCCTGCATTTTTTATCACTACCGCTTTTCTGTGATTCATTGGGCCATATGAATAAAAAGAAACATTTGCTTATTCTTGCAAAATTTCAAGTACATGCTTCAAGGGGTATGAATACAATTGTAAGTGAATCCTTCTGCTCGAAAGTAGGAAGCAAATGCTCATGAAATAAAAGGATTGCCGTCAAACGTATGAATAAGGCCAACCATTTGTTTACAAATGCGAGAATTTACTTGCGGAAAAGTGATGCTGCTGTTCAGTAGCAACAGAACTATCACTATTAGAGGTTCGAATACCACGGCCTTCGTCTGTTGCTAGTCGGTGTGGTTGCAAGTAAAATTAGCTGAAATGAGAAATCTCCGAAATGTAAAGTACTACAAACAACGGCGTACACCGCGGACGAATTATTTTAAAACCCTGTTCCGGTTTGAACAGGAACATGTGGAGTGGTTAGCTCAGAACTTCCTGGGCGATGCATTATAAGCTGTCCACAGAATGAAAATATGTTTAAGATATTTGGCAAACCAAGGTTTTCAAAGCGGACGTCGTTGGATTCACTTTCTACAGCCCTCAGAGTTATAGATCATTTGGAAACAAATAAGCTTCTATGCACGTCTCAGCATGGATTCAGGAAACATAAATCTATAGAAACAGCTTCCTATAACCTCCTGAATTTTATATACACAGAAATTTATAGTAAAAAATATGTGATCTCACTATTTTTCGACTTTGATACAGTGTGCTCTGAATTTCTCATCAATAAACTATCAATGTTCGGGTTTCCACGAAATATGATAAATTGGATAGAATCCTATATGAAAAATAGAGATATGGTCGTAATCTGCAACGGATTGTCATTTGAATCGAGAACTGTTAAACTCGGTGTGCCACAGGGTTCTGTTCTAGGACCGTTACTGTTTCTCCTCTATGTCAACGATCTTCCTCAACACATAATGAAAGGCCATGTTACAATGTTTGCTGATGGTACTACGATAACTATATCGGGTGATAACGCTGAGCAACTCATCAGCAAATCAGAACGCATTATTGATCGGTTCAGCACCTGGTGCCAAAGAAATAAGCTCATTCTAAATACTTCAAAATCGATCAGTGTTAATTTTTACTTCAGACGAAATATTCCAAATGGTCTATGCCCAAACTATGATATTCAAGTTTCTGAAGAAATACAATTTTTAGGTACCTACCTAGACGACAATTTGAATTGGGAAAAACAAGTGGATCATATTTGTGCCAACTTGAATGAAGCATACTATGCCATAAAGCAGTTGAAATCCAGTTTGGATGAACCTGGCTTACTCAACATATATTATGCCATGGTCTATTCTCATCTTAGTTTAAATGTTATGGCCTGGGGCAGGGCAAGGGATTTTTCCAGAATTTTCTTAGGGCAGAAACGCGTCATAAGGCTGATCTTCAATATGGACTTCCGAGATAGCTGTCGGCCCGTTTTTATAGATAAAAAAATATTGACAGCCTCTTCTATCTTCATCCTCAAATGTATTATGTTTGTCAGGCAAAACCCCAAATTATGTGAGAAGACTGCTACAGAATGCAGTCATAATACAAGAAATGGTGATCTTTTGAGAATCCCACAACATTAAATATCAAATTATAAAACATCCCCCCATTATAATGCCATTACTTGCTTCAATGAGTTACCAAATGTAGTCAAAAGAATCAGAAGTGATGAGATATTCCATGATTGTATTGAAAAATTTCTTTTAGAGGAATGCTATTATAGTTATCAATAATTTCAATCACAGTGTTCCCAATTTTAATTAGGGTCAATTTTGTGGTTGTCAAATGCTCGCATATCTTTTATGTATGTGAGTATATATGTGTATTTGTATATATATATATATATATATATATATATATATATTATTGTTATGAAAAACCAGTTAGATATTTTAAAAAGAAAAAACCCACAAAAAAGAACAATTATTGATTAGCTATTAGTTTCAAGAGATTGTTTTTACAAATTTTTGAAATTCTATTTCCTTTGTAAGCCTATGTATGATATGACTAGATAAAAATGTCCAAATTATATAACACAATCAATTTCATACACTGTCAGAATGATTACAACCCATAATTCTTCAAAAGACAACAAAAAGTCTAGATTTACAAAATGTTCCTGAATAAAATGTGATCTACAAATTTATAAATTTGAAACATACAGTATATGAAATTGTAGCTAACTGAAAGTAGCCAATGGTAGAACAGCAAACTTCTTGATGACAATAGCCAATCAGGGAACAGATGGTCACATGTAGAATTTGAAATTGTAAGAGAATAAGAGCGGGAAAGTGTCAGAGGCAATTATTATTGAAATTTGTACATAGTTAATAAGAATGGAAAAATAGTTTCATGTATAAGTTATGACACATAACCATAAACAGTGAAAATGTGACAATATAGTGCGTGAATTCAAAAATTCGAATCAGAGGGAAGGAACAAAAAGGGTATCCAAGGTGACAACAAACAAAGCCACAGGAAGATCGAAAATAAATTTAGAACGAATGCCACGTTATATTTTTGGGAGAAAGAAAAAATGGAATAATTTCCACATTATAAGTGGAAACCAAGATTACCTTATTTGTACACCGTATACAAGTATCCAAGGCTGATTGCTGAATTTGTATGGTCCTTTTCTATTTGGTATTGTAGTTCCTGATAGCATTGGAGTGAAAGGGAATCCAAATCCTGGCGTGTATTGAACAGCGACAGTTCCAGACAGGTATAAACTTCCCATAGTGCACATTCTGAACTGAACTATTTCACTAATAACGCATATTCCATCGGAAGAACTTTATTTCAATTGATTTCGAACTATTAAAGATATTTTCACTTTCAAGGTAAAAGTGAGGTTGTGTAAATTTTACCAATGAACTTTTGTCATGATTATCCATGAATATTTGTAGATTCACCTTAGAGTAAGTTATCTTTCGTAGGCTAGGCAAAATTAAGTTTTCCTGAATAAAGGAAATAATTGCTTTTTGATACTTTGTCGTTTGTTTTCTACAATGATCAGCAATCATACTTATGACCATGAATAAATTGAAATTTGACATATCAAGCAGTGGCTAGTGGCTCAATTGCCTGAACCGGCTATCAGAGACAAGAGGCGTACCAACTGAGCTTAGCTGTGGTAAGGAAAATGATAACAATTGGCAGCAACGTGACGAGAGAACAGTGACGTAGCTAGCAATTATTATCACATTGCAAAATACATTATACAGGGCACAAATAATTATCTATATCATAACAATTTGGCTCACAAAGAATAGCGGAAAACTATTAGCTATCTTCATTTAATAACAAAAATTTCTATTTACAAAACATCATATCATAGCAATATATATATATATATATATATATATATATATAGGTAAAACTTTGCTCGTTTTCATTTTTTTGTATTTTAATTAATTTTCTTAAAACTGACTTACCATATATACCAAGTGTACCAAAAACGGTGAATAAAAATTATTATTATACAAGTCACCAAGCCACCATGAAAGCTAAATAACTGTGGGCAGGTCAGTTCAGATTTCCGACTGCTATTGAAGCACTAGACTGTCCACACCTGAAGGAAGAGAAACCTAAGGTACACGGGGACGAAAAAAAAACCGCAAAGGAATAGCAACTTTGAACATACAAGCTAAGTGTAATGGAAAGTACATATTCACCAGCGGGGATGTTAGTTGGCCTGGATCGGCGCATGACAGCTGAATCTGGAGAAATTCCGATGTGAGAAAAGTAAAGTCATGCGACGTACAGCGAACGATGTTCTCATTGCTGATCAGGGATATGGAATGAGCCTTGGCTTATGACTCCTTTCCGAGAACCTGTCGACACAGTCGCAAAAAGGCTTACAATAAACTGTTGGTTTCCTTCACATCCGTCTTCTTCTTTAAACGAGCCTTCATATTTTTTTGTCCCGCGGAGATTAGCTGCCCCAGAACACTTTCATATAATTCTGGGATTTTTTTATTCCGTCTTCTTTCTTTTCCTTAAATGCGGGCGTCTGTGACTTACTGAGGATCTCTGGATGTTTGCTGGTGCTATGAATTCCAGCACCTGCACCTTACTATCACTTTGACGTGCAAGATCATTTCTGGATGACGACATTTTGAACCCTGAATAACCGTGTGGGTACAGCAAGCCTCTAGTGCGTAAACTGCAGGTCCGAACACGCAAAATATTGGTATTTACAACCCGTGTCAAAATGCAAGAGTACCTGCTACTACTTTACATTATTTTAGCTATGAAATTTTACTCGTTTTTAGGTAATCATTATTCATATTACACGCTTTATATTAGCTTCACTTGTATGTTTGTTTGTTTGTTTGTTTGTTTGTAACCGACTCCTTTGGGCGCGATTTTGACCGACTTCCAGACGTCCGAATGATTTGAAATTTGGCAGGTGTACATAATTCCGGTGACAATGCATTAAGAAATTTTGTGTGAAGAAAAAACAAAATGTGGCGTACGCCAATATGGCGTACGAGTTTTGTGATTATGGTCCGATTCGCTTCAAAATTGGTATCCGAAAGTTTTTGTGGTCGGAGATTATGATAGATTATGATTCTTTCGTTAAAATTGAAAAATTCAAGATGGCGGCTCCAAAATGGTGGACGAGTTTTGTGATTATGGTCTGATTCTATTCAAATTTGGTATCTGAAGGTTTTCGTGGTCGGAGATTATGATTCTTTCGTTAAAATTGAAAAATTCAAGATGGCGGCTCTAAAATGGTGGACGAGTTTTGTGATTATGATCTGATTCCATTCAAAATTGGTATGTGGGGGTTTTTGAGGTCGAATATTATAATTTTTTTGTAAAAATTGGAAAATTCAAGATGGCGGCTTTAAAATGACGGCCGAATTTTGTGATTATGGTCTGATTCTATTCAAAATTGGTATATGGGGGTTTTTGGGGTCGAATATTATGATTCTTTTGTGAAAATTGAAAAATTCAAGATGGCGGCCGAGTTTTGTGATTATGGTCTGATTCTATTCGAAATTGGTATGTGGGGGTTTTTGAGGTCGAATATTATGATTCTTTTCTGAAAATTGAAAAATTCAAGATGGCGGCTTTGAAATGGCGGCCGAATTTTGTTATTATGATCTGATTCTATTCAAAATTGGTATGTAGGGGTTTTTGGGGTCGAATAATATGATTATTTTGTGAAAATTGGAAAATTCAAGATGGCGGTTTCAAAATGGCGGCCGAGTTTTGTGATTATGGTCTGATTCTATTCAAAATTGGTATGTGGGGGTTTCTGGTGTCGGAGATTATGATTATCTAATTTGATAAAATTATTCCATTTTTCAATTTGCAAATAATTAATAAAAAAATAGTTTGAAAAAAAATACGCTTTCATAAATAAACCACACTAAAAAGTAGGAAATAAATAATAGTTTAAAAAAACTAAAAAACACGCTTCAATAGAAAATAAAGAAAAAATTGTTTTTCATTTCAAAAAAAGCGTGGGGTGCATGGTATCAATAATTATATAGTACATTACACACCGAGGCGATACCATGCACCCCACGCTTTTTTCTAAATAAAATAAATTTTTTCCTTATTTTCTATTTTTTCAGTCTGGTTTTCTATAAAAGCGTGTTTTTTAGTTTCTTTAAACTATTATTTATTTAATGAAGCAATTGCTTTTTCTTCTGCCTTATCATATAATCATTCACTTTATTTCTATTCATAGGGCTCATTATCTTATTTCAATTTAGTTTCCTTCATTATTATATACAGTGTCCGCCATAAAGTTGGCTGCATATGGGAAAAAATTGTTATTGAAATTTCTGAAAAAATCTAATGGCGGTTTGTTTCTGCATGTCTGACAACTGAAAAATCCATTGCGACTTATATCACGTGACCTCAGATTTGGCGGGAATTTTGAAAAAGTTGTCTGTGGTGCCGAGAATTGGGTAAATTGACAAGATATCGAAAATGTTCACTGATAAAATGGATTTGGAATCCAACGAGGACTCCATGTACCAATTTTGAACCAGATTGAAAAAAATAAAACAAAAATACCTTTTTATTTCTCTACCCTTACTGAGAAACATTAAACATTCTTGTTTTATCTGGAAACAGCTTCAATAACCTAAATCACATAAGTTTTGGGCAGAACTAATCAAATATTTGTGGAATAGATATTTTTCGGGAGATTAATTATGAAAATACGATTTGGTCTTGTCACTGTATATTGATGCACATGAGCTTATTCGATATTCTCAACTCGCAAATGAAATTTGAACCAAATGATATTTGTAATTGAAACTCAATAATACATTACATTGCTTAATTTAATATTGATTAGTAAACTTCAACTTCAATGGCTTAGCTATATTTTTTAATTTTATAAGGCGGCTTTGAAAAGAGATCTACTTTTGGTGTAACAATAACGAATGTCACAATAACTTGTTGAAAATGTTGTTGGAGTTGTCGTTCTTTATCAGTTTTTGTGTTTTTCAATCTATCAATAGAAATGGCTCAAAAACTGAGTATACAAGAAAAAATTGAAATAGTATTGATATATGGCAAAAATTATCATAGCACAAGAAAAGTAGCTGAAATTTTCAATAGAAGGCATCCCGACCAAAATTTGCATTCTACTACGGTGGCAAAGATATTGCAAAAATTTGAGGAAACTTGTTCGGTTGAAAACAAATATAAAAGTATTCACGTTAAGCCTGTTGTAAATAATGAAAATGATGTAAACAATGTTTTACTGACAGTCACTGACACACCAAGAGTTTCGACAAAAATTATGGCAGAAAAGGCAGAAATTTCTCAAACCTCTGTTAGACGAATTTTAAAGCAGAATCACTTCACCCATACAAACCAAAATTTGTGCAAGTAATGGGAGACAGGGATTACGACGCTCGATTTTATTTTTGTGCATGGTTCCAGGGAATATTAGAAGACAACCGCAACCGCAAAACTTGAATATAAAACATTTGAAAACATTATATTATGCGTTCGTTGAGTCTCGAATACAGTATGGCATTCTAAGTTGGGGAGCAGCTCTACCAACGTACATGAAAAAACTAGAGATTCTACAAAAAAAAATTATAAAAATTATATATTCAAAAAAAAATACCTATTCTACAAATGATCTATTTAATGAAACTAAAATATTTGATCCTAGACAATTATACATATTCAATATAATTATATACTTATATAAAAATAAACACTTGATTAAAAAAATAGAGCACAGATATGAAACACGAGCTAAACAAAATATTCCTATAAACAGAATGAACAAATCAATCGGCCAGCGCTCGCTAATGTACCAATCAAAAAAATATATAATACAATCCCAAAAAAGTTCAAAAATCACTTAGAAGAAATACACTCTCTACGACTCATTAAATGCAAATTCAAAGATTATATTGAATCAGTTGACAGACACACCCTCCACACAATAATGAAATGCAAATGAACTCCACACCCAATTATAATTATAAATTTTTGTTTTTCATTTCTCTTTTCATTTCTTTTTTCTCTTCTTTCAAGAATATATGTGTCCTACTCCATATCATATAATCTAGTTAAATAAAAACAATACTAACATAACCACATTGCACTTGTACCACATCATTAAAAGCATAATCAATCCATGCACAACCTCACGGTTAAAATGGAACTCTTTGTTTATTTACCACCAATAACTGTATATGAAATGACAATGTAAACAAAAATGTATATTGGAGTGAATAAATATTATTATTATCTACCATTACAAAAGCGGATTCGTTTATTCTTTCAACAAGATGGGGCTTCTATCCATTCTACGAATGGAGTGCGGGAGTGGTTGAACAATGTGTTTGGTGAGCAGTGGATGGGTCGATATGCAGGTAATCTTTGGCCTGGTAGGTCTCCAGACCTAACGCCGTGTGATTTATTTTACCCGAAAAGCAGTATTTATAAACAACGCCCATTTCGAAATGTAGAACATTTAGAAATTGTGCAGCACTGATCAACAGAACTATGTTGAAAAATGTTCGCCGCGAAATGTTTTCCGAAACAATTCTATGTATGGAGCGCGAAGGTGGTCACGTAGAATATTGAAATTTTTTCCATTGTTTGTTTATTGAGTTTTTTTTCCACATCCACCTAAACAATACTAAATTTAATTAGGATAAATAATGTATTATTAAGTTTCAATTACAAATATTAGTTGGTTCGAATTTTATTCACGGGTTGAGAATATTGAAGAATATACAGGGCATGACTACACCTAGTGACATGACTTAATCGTGTTTCCATAATTAATCTCCCGCAAAATGTCTATTCCACGAATATTTGATTAGTTTTGACCCAAACTTATGTGATTTAGGTTATTAAAGCTGTTTCCAGATAAAACAAGAGTGTATAATGTTTCTCAGTAAGGGTAGAGGAATAAAATGGTATTTTAGTTTTTTTCCCAATCTAGTTCAAAATTGGTACATGGGGTCCTCGTTGGTATTCCAAACACATTTTCTCAAATATTTTTTTTTATATTTTGAGTCACGTGATACAGTGACCGGTAGAAAGTACGCATCATATGGGAATTTTTTTTAATATAATATTTTGACAGATGTCGATACATGCAATCGCTTCTGCATCAAAAGAAACCTCAAAAGATGTTGTACAGTGCCGTTCGTCTCTTCTTGTTTGGCGGGAAATTTAAAAAATTTAAAAATTATGTCTCAAAACACACTTATTTGGGAAAATATTGAAAAATGTGAAATGGAAAAGTTGTTTAGAACGACATTTTATAGCTATGTACAAGTTTGGAACAAAATCTGAGATGAAAAAATGAAAATCAATTTTTGCCATAAAAAAATTTTCAATTTGGAAAAATACATGTCTGACAAAGAAACTCATTAGTAGAGCCCAAGAGTAATATTTTGTAAAGATTCACCAGCTACTTCTATTTTATTCGAAGAAAATTTTAAATCTGTGGATTTGCCATGTGTTCAGCTGCTTCATAAGAGGTCACAGAAATATCTTCAGGACATTATAATCCCGATACTGTTTATTATTGACAAAAAACCATGTATCTACAGAATTTTGATATTATTTTTTTATTAGAACAAAACATTGATTAAATTTTTTACATAATTACATTTCATAATAAAATTAGAAGCTGAAATAATTATAAACCAAACAATTTAATGCATACTCGAAAGTTTGTAATCAATTTATTTTTTGAGAGATAAGTGCCTTGTGAAGTGGAATGAATAGAAAAATCGAATTTAAACGGTTTTCTTCACATAAAGGATTCAATATAAAATTGAACCAGAAAGGTAGATCTCAGGGAAAAGTAATCAATTTATTTTTAAACACACTTTCCTGGCAATACGCAGAACGTTGAATGATATTCACCTGAAAATCATGATACTTCCATATATATCAATGGATATTGAGCAATGTTCTTTCGATAAGCTGATTATGTTAATTTATGTCGTGTTCACTCTAACAATCCGCATACCGGTTTCAGGCTTCTTGGCCCTCATCAGTACGGAGTAGTCAACCAGCCAAAGGTCCAAAGAACTCTGGCTCTGGTTTACGTTGTGTCTCACTTCAGCCAGAGTTCTTTGGACCTTTGGCTGGTTGACTACTCCGTACTGATGAGGGCCAAGAAGCCTGAAACCAGTGTGCGGATTGTTAGGTGAACACGACATAAATTAAACATATTCAAGCTTATCAGAAAGAAACATTTGCATTCAATGTCCATTGATATTATATGGAATAGCATGATTTCAGGTGAATATCATTCAACGTTCTGCGTGGTATTTGCCAGGAAAGTAGTTGTTTTTCACCTGAGATCTACCTTTCTCTGGTTCAATTTTATATTGAAACCTTTATGTGAAGAAAACCGTTTAAATTCGATTTTTCTAATTTATTTTTTGTTTGAATAAGAAATTCAATTTGAAATTATGTAGATACAAGGACCTTTATTAATAATGAACAGTATCGGGATTATAATGTCCTGGAGATATTTCAGTGACCTCTTATGAAGCAGCTGAATACATGGCAAATCCATAGATTTAAATTTTTTTCCGAATAAAATAGAAGTAGCTTGCGAATATTTACAAAATATCATTTAAAATATTACTGTTGGCCTTACTAATGAGTTTCTTTGTCTAAAATGTATTTTTCCAAATTGAAATTTTTATTATGGCAAAAAATTGATTTTTATTTTTTTATCTCAGATTTTTTTCAAAACTTGTACAACAACTATTTCGAATAACATTTTTCGATATTTCCCAACTAAGTGTGTTTTGAAACATAATTTTTAATTTTTTCAAATTTCCCTCCAAACACGAAAAGACGAACGGCACTGTACAATGTCTTTTGGGGTTGCTTTTGATGCAGAAGCGATTGCACATATCGATATTCGTCAAAATTTATTAATAAAAGAATTTCCCATATGATGCGTACTTTCTGCCGGTCACTGTATAAGTCGAAAATTTTTTTGTTGTCAGACATGCAGAAACAAACCGCCTTTAGAGTTTTTCAGAAATATCAATAACAAATTTGTTTCCTATATGTAGGCAACTTTATGACGGATACTGTATAAATATATATATATATATATATATATATATATATATATATATATATATATATATATATATATATATATATATATATATATATATATATATATATATATTCATTTATAAATGTTTTCATCAATGAAGGATCAAAATCAACGTATCTACATCTTTATCCGTAGAAATAAAAAAATTGTGGTGAATTGTCCCGTACTATAATCCTATTCGCGAAAATTCATACAAACGACATTGTAACTGTTCTCGTTTTTGACGAGCAGCTCATATGCAGAATACAAATTGTGTATATTTGTAACATAAATGTATCATCTCAATTTTACCATTGTCGTTGAAACACGATCATCTTGATAGCATTTGTTTGTCCCGATAAAATGACTAACCTAGATCGAATTGAGATAGGGAGCGTTACATTTGCATGGTTCCCACGCATGCATGTCTGAGTGAGCTCAACTTGTTCTCAATATTACAGTTACACGAATGAGGATGTACCAAAAAATGAAATGGGTTAATCCAGAATATAATACATCGTTCAGAATATTATGCGGAGCAGATGTCTGTTGGTGTCTTTATAGGTTTGGTTTATATGGACAAAAAAAAATGGGGAAAATGATTCATGAAACTCTTGAGAAAATGCAATTACACTTCTTGTTTTCAGTATTGTACCAACAATTATTATAAGCTTATTTTCTCAACCAATCCATCCATTAGGGCTTTCGGAAATGTTTTCTAGGTTAGACAGTCTTGTGTCGCCTTTGCTGCTAGTAAAGCTCCACGACTCAAGGTTAAGCCCTGAACACAAACAGAAGCTGGTGTGCAAAGAAGGTACTGAATGTAAATTTCAGCCAAACAATGTTTGTTACATCTACCCTGAATGGAACTCAGCTAAATTTTTCCAAAGAAGTCAAATATTTGGGCGTTATTATCGACCAGAACACAGTCACATCAATCTAATTATTTTCATACCAAACGATTATAGTATCATTGGTACACAATGGTCATAATACGCCATTTTCACGAGGTATTAGTGTGTGCATCTTTATAACCTTGATTTGATAAGTTTTACTATATGATATATTGATTTTTGTGCATTCAAAGCTATTTTGTATTGCATATGAGAGAATAGATTAGATGAACGACTTTTGCCATCTTTTATATATTACTGTTAAAAATGTTAACCACCTCTGGAGATATGGAACAAATATATATTCGTGATAAATTGCCATTTCAATTTGGTCAATATGTCGCTAGAGGCGTTTCGACAGGAATTGAAAGATATTGGCGAAGAAGTTTTATTTATCCCTTCAGACAATTCCTCTGATGATGATAGCGCATTATGTGGAGGAAATGAAATGATTTAATCTGCTTTGGACGATTCTGACTTTGAGTGGAAACCAGAAGATCTAATTCCTCTTGCTCGATTGCTTCCTCAACTACCAGAAATATAATTTGAACGCAAATGATATAAAATTCGACCGTTTCCAATACATTCATGGAGTATTCTGGCATTCCGCAATTCATAAAAGACCTTCATTTCGAATGAAATTCTCGAAGAGAGAGATAGATTATGGTCCAGACGAACATCAATTTAAAAAGGATGGAAGAACATACAAAATTACTGATATACTTGAGATAAAAATATTTATATGCATGAATCTACTCATGGAAATGAAAGGAAAGGCTTTCCCGAAGTTCAAAGCTGTTAAGCATTGCAGTCGGCGTGAGTTTATTTGGTATCACAGTAATTTCGGCAAATCGGTGATAAAATGGAGTGATAGGACGAGTATGCATCTTATATCGAATTTTCATGACGGTCCTGAATCTACCCAAGTGAAAAGGAAAGATGAGGATGGATCTACAAGCCTGATGATGTTAGTTGATTATAATAATCACATGCATTTTCTGGATATGTTTGATCAGATGAAAGAGACCTATTGCATAGATAGAAAAAGCCACAAATCGGTGCACAAGATATTTTCATAGATACATCTCTCGTCAATACGTTCAAATATACAAATATACTTTATTCCAGTAAGACCATATTACATGGTATTGGACATATCATAAAAAGAAGAAGGATAATATAAATTGTATAAACACACACATATATACTCTCAAATACAAGCAAACATATGAAGACATTCAACTAAGATCATACACAATACAAAGGACCGTGAAGAGGTCTTGAAGATTTGATATAATAGTACTAAAATTATTCCTCGAATACATCAAATAATCAATGGGACATAGTCAGTTTGAGACATTATATAAATAAATGAATATACAGGAATCGTCAGTGTAAAATATTAAGATAAACATATAAAGCTTTGTCAGAACTATTTTCTACTAGAGTATTCCAGATACTCGTTTATATAATCGAAACTTTATTCTAAGTTTGAAAAAAGGTAATTCCGAAATCACTTTCATGGCTGGTGGTAAACAATTGAAGAGCCTTATGCCTGCTGCAGAAGGTGATTTTCGAAACAACGAAGTACGATGTTGTTGTAATTTTAGTAGGTTTCCGTTTCTAGTTGGGTATATGTGACACTTGGAATTTGTTTCTAACCTGTATTCATTTTTTTCCACATAGAGTAGACAACTATAAATGTAGATGCAGGGTAATGTTGAAATATTATTTTCTTTGAAAATTGGTCTGCAGGAGTCTGTGTAACGAAGATCATATAATACACGAATAATACGTTTCTGAGCTACAAACGCTCTTTCTATGTTTGTTCCATCTCCCCACAGGAGAACATTATGAGACAGAACTGAATTTACCATGGCAAAATAGACATCCTTCAAAAAGTTTTCATCCAAAATCTTTTTCAGTTGTACTACTGCATAGAAACTGCTGTTTAATCTTTTACATACATGGTTTATATGAAATTTCCAACTTAGTCCAGAATCAATGTGTGATCCTAAAAATTTGGTCGTCTCTGATGGATATACTGCCACGTTGCTAATGTCAATGTTCAGAGGTTCATGATAAGTATATTTCCTGCAAAAAAAATGAATTAAAACTGTTTCTGGATTGACTATAAGCCTGTTTCTGTGACACCAATCTGTGAATCGTTTACTAATGATGTTGAGTTCAGTTTGAAGTTCCGCAGGACTGTCTGCTTCTTCTGAGATTGAAGTATCATCGGCAAATAATGCTATCGAGCTTATACCCAAATGTTGTGGGAGATCGTTTATATAAAGTAACAATATCAATGTTCCCAAAACTGAGCCCTGTGGAACTCCTATGTTCACCTCACACATATCAGAGTCAGTATTGTCCCATCTTACATAAAATCTCCTATATTTCTTATAGGAAAGTACCCAAGCCAGATATTTCCCACGAATACCTATAGTGTTCAGTTTATCAGCGAGTATATCGAAATCTATGGAATCAAAGGCTTCAGATAGGTAAAAAAAAGAGCGGCAACAAATTTTTCCATATCGACACCACTATAAATAGTTTCTAAGAACGCTGCAGTAGCACTTTCCATCGATCTCCCTGGGCAAAATCCTTTTTGACACTCGCTGATAATATTGTTTTTTACCAAAAAAAAATAATAATTTATTGTAAATACACTTTTCTACTACCTTACTCAAAACACTGGGAATGGTCACAGGTCTATAATTTTCAATATCAAGAGGATCGCCCTTCTTGAGTAACAGGAGATAACTTTTCCTATTTTCAACAAGTCTGGAAACAATTTCTCTTCAACAGACCCGTTTATAATGAATGCTAAAGGTTCAACGATATACTCGGAAATAGATTTGATTATTTTCGTGGAAAGGCAATCCATTCCAGTGGAATTTTTATTTTTGAGCTCTGCAATAACATTGAGGACTTCAAAAGCGGTAACAGGATGAAATTGTCTACAAAACAATGAATCGTCCAAAATTATATATGAAAACTTTCCGACGGGAGGTGGTTTCAAGCTTAACTGTTAGTTCTCTGATTTCTAAAATATCCTCATCTAATACCGAAATGTCGATACCTATCATGAAGAAAAACCCTTCCATACCACAACAAATCAGACTAGAACAATGTGCTCATTTTTATATGTTGTTTCCAACATCATTACTAATGTGCAGTAAAAAGATACCATTACAAATCTAACATTACTCCACCAGTGTACGTAGAGGGTCAGGTGAGCACTAAACTTACCGATCAACTGTTCTCTCGTGTTCTCTCTCTCTCTCTCTCTCTCTCTAACATTCAAATATGATATTTTCGATCCAATATGAAGTACATCAAAAGAACAATTTATTTTTCTATGTTGAACAAGAATTTTAAGCAGGAACTCATTTATGGAAATAGACATTTAGGCAATTTACTAAAAAAACGTAATACTATCGTATTTGATACAATTTACACTTACATTAAAAGAGAAAAAAATTATTTTACCCTGCGTATACCTTGATTGAGTTCGTAATATAAATATATGTTGGTTAGGTGAGCTAATTCCTTTCTGTATAAACGTTATAAAAGTTTAATTAACAACAATGGATTTTATTTTTTGGTTTTTGTCAAAATTTTATTTTTAATTAATTTTTTTTAATGAAACCAATCAAACCTTTTTGAGGTACGGATTACAAGCTTCATAAAGTGCTATTGAAAAATCTTAATATCACATTTTAAACTAGAGTATTTAGTTTTTGAAGCATGGCCTAAAAATTCAAATTTGTATTTTTTTTATTATTTAATATTTTCCATCCAAAGAAGTTCTTCAATGTCATTTTTAGTGAGAACTGTGAACATTTTAGATGTTTATCTTAAGTGGCAGATCTGTATTTGATTGTATAGAAAATTCTACTTTGACGTAACTTCATATATGACTATTCCTATTCATATTTTTTTTTTACATTTGAAAATATAACGCATTGTTAGTTACTTTTTTCTTCTTCAATTCCAATTTTTGTTAGCCTAATTTGATCAATTAGATCAAAAGTTATTACAAATTAAGTGAAGCGATGCACTTCAGTGTCACCGCCTAACATTTTCGTACCTTAGATAAAAAAATCTGCAGCTTAGTTTTCATTTTAAAGAAAAACTTTATTTATCTTTTTTATGTTAAATCTTTCATTCCTTCGAATGGGTTAATCAGTTTAAAAAAATATTTTTCCAAGATATTCGATAAACAATGTAATTTTGCAACTTATTTGTTAAATAATAAATTAAGCACACACCTTACGGTTTGTAACTTCTGATGTTGTTCCTAACATCATCACTAATGTACAGTGAAAAGTTAACGCAGTCCCCTAACTTTCTGAACCTAAAATCTAATATTATTTCACTATTATATAGGTTAGTAATGGTGGAAATTTTTGAATAATACAACATTTTCATTTTTTATGAAATCATCTCACTATAATATTCCACAGATAATATATTCATATATACACAATATACTACTAATACTAATTAATGTATTATTAATAATCTGAACTTATGTTTACGCGAATCCTTGAACTAAAATCATTTTTGCAGGCGGTATGAATGTGAACTACTCAGGTCTTCACCAAAGTTGCAACATCGATTTAATGAATTCCGTTGCATGATTATTATTCGTGTGAAATAAATTTGTTTAACAAAATACAATCACCTGTATCGCGTGTCGATGTATGGCGGAACACAGCGGGGGGTAATAGGGGGAAATTATTAGTTTGACTAGATGTAGGCTCGGAGTGTCATTATTTATTTTAATTACCGCATTGTAACATCTCGAAAGTGATGATATACAAGCCTGGAACATACTTAGGAGATTTCTCCCGCAGAGTCGAATCAATGGTATCGCATGCAATCGAGATTTATGGAATTTTTATTCATATTTTCGTGTCCTTTTGATAAGTATACGAAAATTTCCAATATTCAGCCTAACAACAGAAATACTAATACATGGTTAGTTGGTATTGGGATGAAAACTATATCAAAGAGAAGCTATTGTTTTCAGGCGAATTGTTTCCAATTTATTAACAACTGGGCATTTAATTCATTGAGGAGTACAAAATATTGAAACATTATCTTGCTCGTGAATTGAAGTTGACTCTCCAATTCTATAAGAACTGTTTCATCAATGGAAACAAATTGATATTCTCTATCGAATGTCAAGATGGCTTTCGGTGGGTACCATTTAAAAAAAAAACGATTTTCTCGTTCAAAATGCGTTCAGAAAATTTCAATTCCCGCTGTAGGATTTGTTATTGATCTCATCGATGAAATGACTATAACTATGAGTTACTACTGTAAATTAGTATGGATTTTACCCCGATCCAGGCCTCCTAAGCTGTAAAAAAAATTGGGAAATTATTTTTTTTTCAATTGTAAAATGAAAAATTGTCTATACTATCTTATGTAATTTGAGCCGTAGAATACGAAAAACATCAAACATACAAGGTGTTCCATTTGAAAAATCGAGGTTGGTGGCTATTCTGACGAAACCGGAAGTTGGCCATTTTGTTTCCATATAGCTGTCGAACCAAAATCGTGTCTCATATCTATGTACAGAATTTAATTCAAATCAGTTGATAGTTGAAGGAGATATAGGCATGGCCCTAGACCCATTGTCACCCGGTATGTTTCTAAATTTCAAAATCGTTAACAAAACAATGTTTTTCGTCCAAAAAGTGAGTAGCAAAGTTAAATTTGTTTTTCCAGTTCCTATGTTCTGATAATCGTTTTTCAAATATTCTACCTGTTTGGCCTATGTAAAACTTGCACAAGAGCCAGAATTCCATTGATATACTCCAGATTCATCAGATTTATCGGTTTTGTCTCTATTACTGTTCTTAATAAACTCACTTGAATTTTGATTTTTTTTATGTAATATTGATGTTGTTTTTACCTAAGAAATTAGGATTGTTTTGGTAGGATGACCTAAATATGTAATAACTTAAAAATATGTTTTTCATTTCGAATAGAAAACACTTCTCGTAAAATTTTTATGTAAAGTTTTCTTGAAAGAATATCATTCATTAGGTTTGAACTATACTCGTTATTAATTTCAATTTGTTTGCTTATATTCAATTTTTCATTGGAATTTTTTTCTGAAAGAGGACATTCTCCTACAAGAGCAGCGGCATTGATAGCATTAGTTTTCATCCTCTCTTTGGTGTTCCGATGTCCTTCTCTTCAAATATGGTCCCGTTTGACCTACAGAGTATCTTGTGTAATTGACACAAGTTATTTTTGTTTTCCTGTTCATAGTTTCCGTTGTCATTTTCGAGAGCTATTTTGGATTGTTGTTGTTCAAGAACTAATTTCTACCACGAAAGCGAAGGTATATATTTAACTTCTCATGGACCACAATTTCCAAAGAATTGTCTACTGCTGAAAGCAGATTTATTGGTCTCAGCTCTTCCGCTTTCTAATACTTTTGGGACTGGTACTCTATACTACATTTCAAATCACAGGCCATCATTCCTGTATACAAAGATGTATTGACTACACACACAAAATAACCCTTTTAACATTTTCACCAAGAAAAGTTCAACATCTGGAAAAATTTCTTGAAGAGTTTCATCTGGTGGCTCAATAGTTGAAGCGATGTCTTCAATACTGTCAGCATAAAATGATTTGATGGATCTTGTATGGATTGATCATTGGTGTCAATTCTTGACTTTGGATAACTCACTTATTTTTTTCCTTCGTCAATTATTTCTTTCAAATTCAATTTTTCCTCATAATACCGCTTCTTTTTTTGCCTCAATAAACTAGTCAATTTATTTCCTTCTTCTTATTATAACTCGCAATCTCTCTGATGGTTATTTGTTTTTATATTGATTATAACTTTTTTTTAGACAGTCTTTCTTCTTCATATATCCATTTATATTCAGGATTATATTTAAATTGAATTAAAGGAAAAAACCATCCTCAAGCGGGATTCAAACCCACGACCTCTAAATCTTTAGTCAGATGCTCTTCCAACTGAGCTATTGAAAATATAGGTTACGTCCGTATTTTTGTGATTCGCTTTTTCCCATAATTTAATGTTTGTATTAGGAAGGTAGAAAAGATCCCGAGTACTCATCAGTGGCCATCAAGACCAATTAACCTTTTACCCTAACATCAACTTCGGCATGACGGTTTCAATCGAGGTTCATGGAAGTGATCTCCAACCACTGATAAGATTTTGTCAAATATATAATATGAAGTGGAAAATTGCGTCTGTGAAGAATACATAAAATGAAAAATTGTGGCAAATCAGACAAATTATTAAATTTAATTAAATAAAAAAACATCAAGCTCTAGTCGAGTGCTTTACTAACTGAGCTATTGAAGACATAAATTACGTCCGCATTTTTCTTTAATTTAATTTAATAATTTGTCTGATATGCCACAATTTTCACTTTCATGTATTTTTCACAGACGCAATTTTCCATTTCATGGAATTTATATTGTTTATACAATACATTTGCGTTATTTGATGTGTTTTCGCAGTACTGCCTCAGCAATTCTTTTTCAATTTGCAACATCTTTGTTTTTACCAAGATGACTGGGAATTTGATACATTTCGATGATTTGCATGTCAATAGATTTCGACAACTTCGAATGATGAACATTTTCAAATGGAAGTTCAAAGAATGCTGGCATTTAAGAGGCTGTCCAGAATTGTCATTTATTGATTAAGGGGGTTGAAGTTATCTAGTGATTTCTAAGGTTGAGTCATAATTCAGCAATTCAAGGTGTCTGAAAAATGGGTTGAAACTTTTCGCAATAATTTTAAATAAAACCACGAAAAAATTTGTTTCTGTCTTTTTGCTTTTGAGATTGGTAACATATTTTTAGTACACATATTCAACAATATCTTCGGAACTAGTCGCCACAATATTTTGTAAATAACTGTTTTGGAATCCCCATTCAATGATATCTCATATATCCTACTACTTAGGAACGGAAATCACGTGTACCATATTTTTCCCAATATTTGCCCTACTTCAGAAATGAACTAATCCTTACGCCATGACCGAACAAAAATGGCATTCCTATCAATGAAGCAAGCGATTGAGGTGTCGCCCGTTATAGGACTCTACAACGTTACTGGATCCGCAAAGGCGTATATAATTCATCAGTGTTTATCCCTATGAATATAAAATGCCCCTAACAGTTCGAACCAACGAGCCTCATCTACATATTGGTTATAAAAATGTTGTATATTGCGTGGCCAGATCGAAAACCTAGAAAAAAGATTTGCATTCAATTCTGATCACCCAGTGAAGATATACAGATATCGAGATCAACAAGGTTACTCCGGGCTTAACAACGATGACGTTTTACTTAAGCAGAAATAATTGATATAATAACGCCTTCAAATATTTCCACATGGTAATTTAATTTGAGCATAAGAAACCAGACGGATCTTAAGAGATCTATTTCACGATTACCATAAACAAGTGTCACTTGTAAATGTTCCCAAATAATTGAACAAATCATTACTATCCTTTCCGGGAGATGTAATGCATACTCCGTGTTTTTGATATGCAAATCGATTATTAACAAGTTTCACGTTTCACCAATAACCTGATTATAGTGAAGGTGTTAAATCGGCAGTAAGCTGTTAGGTGTAACAAATATTTGTACGGATGTGGGACAAACAATACCCAAACTTGGACATAAAATATTTACTGTAATGGTCATGTTTATAATCTAGTTGTCTATTAGTGCTCAGAGACAGAAATGACGTAGATGAAAAATAGGACAGTGGTACGTTTACCAAGATATATGAGTAAATATTTTCGTATCATTCAAATAGATGATTCCGATTTCAAGGTGAATCTGAAGAGATATCAATATTCATCACTGCAAAATAAAATTAAGCATATTTTCTAATGTACTCAGATAAGAGTGGAGTAGTATACAGGGTGTCCAGAAATAGCTGTCCGACACTTGAAGATCTCAATCTACAAATAGAAACCTGATTGCGCGGCCAGTGGGAAAGGTAGATTTCAGAATTGAATTATTGATTCCAAAAAAGCCATCAATTAAGCTTATGTCAGAAAAAATAGGACATTTATTTACTGGAAAATACAAACAGCATTTTTATTCTTCTATTAACCTCAAAATCTACAATAAAAAATAGGAGAAGGGTACAAATATCTTTGAACGCTATTAATATTTTTATGTAATCTGGCTCAAATTAAAAAAAAAAATTATATTTTATTATAAACCTCAAACTTCAGATCAATCTGTAGGAAGTTGGCTTGTGGGTAATAATTGTGTTGTTTGTTATACAGGTTGGGGATGTGTACCTGTATACCAAACAAACAAATTACCACCCACAACGCCAGCTTCCTGAAAATGAACCTATGTCAAACTGCTTAGGAGATAACGATATCCAAATCTACTGGATAAAATAGAAACCCATACCAATTTCCAAGCCAATACAAAAACCTTGTCAATTATCATTCCAAGTTATTAGCAGTGTAAACAACATCTTTCAAAACAGAGTGTGTGCCACCAAATAATTACATCCTATTTTACCGAATAATCACATCCCACGTACATACTTTGTGCTTCATCATGAAGAAGAGAAAAAATCACAAACTAAAAATTATGGTCTAGCTCCTCACTATATTGATAATCAACTGTTTTAGGTCCACATTATTATTAATTATGAATTTAAGAACAACCAAACACTTCTCATATTATATAACTTCCAACCTCAACAAACAATGTTTTTGTAGAAAAGGGAAACATTCTCAATGGGATACTGAACAGAGAGATTTATTTCTGGGAGTTGAAAAATCCACGATAAAAATGAAAATAAAAATGAAAATTTTCAATTTCAGATTTTTTCTTTTACTTAGAAGGTCCTTTCAGAATATCCATCAGATGTAGTTCAATGTCCAGCGAGTTGTTTTCTGTTAAGACATTCACAAAAAATAACTTCATTTTTATAGTGGATTTTTCAATTTACAGAAAAATCTTTCCATTCAATATTCAATTAAAAATATGATTATGGTACAAGTTATGGGACAAAATGGAGGTAAGCTTACTTACAATTGTTATAGTGGAAATTTTTTTTTTTTGAAAATAAAACTTGGGTGTGGTTTTGACTTAGACCTTACTATAAACACCCCATTTTCGAAGTTTTCTCTATTTTATTGAAGAGGTTTTGGTTTACCACATTTTTAAAATGTTTGAAGCAACTTGGTGAAATCGTGTGAAGAGAAAATTTCACAAAATGGAAAAAATTGACAGATTGTTCATTTAGTATAGGACATCTGGCAGAGAATCAGTGAACTAAACAGTGAGATTTTCTCCTCACACGATTTCACCAAGTTGCTTCAAACATTCTGAAAATGTGGCAAACCAAAACTTCTTCAATAAGAAAGAGAACACTTCGCAAATGAGGTGTTCACAATAAAGTCTAAGCTGGGAGCACACCTAAGTTTTATTTTCAAAAAAAAATGTCTACCAAAAGTAAGGTTACCTCCATTTCCATAACCTGTACCATAATCATTATTTTAGATTTTTGTAATTCTGTTGAAGAGATCAATCTCCGAAATGCATAAATTTTTCCAGTGAGCCATGCTGTTTTTATTTCGTGGAGAACGACTTCGAGTTAACTCTCTTTTCCTTCCCATATTCTACCATCTCCAGTTTGAGTAAAATGGACTTTTTTCGCCAAAATTCAGTTGAGAATGTTTCCTTTTTCAACATGAATATACCACAAGAGGTTATCTTGATCCATGGAAGATAGTTACTGAAGTTTATCGTTCAGTCGCAGATGATTCCACATCTGATTTTATGAACATCCTGTTCATATTTTGAAACAAATCAATATTTTTGTAGTAAAAAAAAAAACCCTGAAGACTGCAGCCCTCGTCGAAACGTTATATATATATATATATATATATATATATATATAAACTCATTGAAATACGTCGAATTTTCGGCTATGTTTATTGCCTTCATCAGGACGACTAAAATTATAAATCATTATGAATAACAATATGAAATTATATGGTATTCATGTACTTACTAACAAGAGATTCAATAAAATTACTACATATGAGGAACATAAAATATTTTTCTTATTACAATGACAATTGTATATTCTTGTAAATCAAATTGGAAAATTTTGAATACTGAGTGATAAATCATAATTTTTGTTCAATTTGAGTAAATATGTATACATTTTAATAAGATTAATCAAATCAGTTCTTTTATTCATAGACTGACTATTAGAATTGATATGAACCATTTCCAAGAAAATTCTTTTGGTTACATTATTCTCAGCATCTGAAATGTGTGTGTTATTATAGTCTATTCGATGGTCTTTCTGATTAACATGTTCCGAAATGCGCATGAATTAACGTTTCGTTTACAGTCATTCCTATGGGATATCATTCGACTATTGAGACTTCTGGAGGTTTGTCCAATATATTTTTTAGAACAATCCTTACAGGGGATTTCATATACAACATTAGACTTTTGGTTATTTTGTATGGGACTTTTCACTTTAGTGTGTAATTTTTCATATTTTTTTTAGCAATTCTGAAGTTTTCATTCTTTAATATATTGATTAATTTAGGAGTAAATTCATGATATGTGGAAGTGATCTAGAAAGAGGAGGTTCTATTTCATTTATTATTGGAATTATCTGGGATCTTTGGAAGACCAATGAGTTAGTTTCATTGAAAAGTAATTATTAATTATGGTTTGGGATAGCATTTCATAATAACATCCTTCGTAGTTCGATAAGAGATTCTTGTTGAAAACTAGAATGAGTGATTCTTAAGGTTCTATTTTTCATAGATATCACTAAATTTATTTTCATTTTCTGTGGGTGATACGAATTATAATTTATAAATCTATTACTTAATATTGGTTTCCTGTGATAATTGTATTTTGTTGGGTTATGATTAGTTTCACGATTTGTGGCTGAAATATGCATCCTATTTATTTGCAATAAAAAATAAGAAACTCTCAAGGTTACTAAAAAATCGTTTATAAAAAAGTAGTTTTTTTGATTTTTTGCATTTTTAACGATACGAACAATATATTTTTTTAATGCCATCTCAAAATCGAGGTTCCAACGAAGAAAATGAGCACTGATGAAGTGGAAAATTTAAAATTTGTAAACCAACTTTTTCGATTGAAAATAAGGCTTTTTTCATTCAAATACGTATACAATCGAAAAATGAATATGTTGCTTTGAAAAAATCATAGCTCATTTGAAACACAACAATATCAACGTTTCATTCGAAAAAATTATTTTTGCTGGAAATAAAAATAAAATGTTTTTAGCGTTTTTCTCCTTAATTTTGGGGTAATGTCGAAAAATTGTTGATGAGAAAGTTTCAAATTTTTTTACTACCCACAACTTTTGCATCAAACTTTTTCTGATAGGATGCATATTTCAGACGAAAATCGTAAAAACCAATATCTAATAGCTCAAAACGTATATGTAGCTACACCCACCCCCCCTTCCGGAACTTTTACTGAGTCGTCTTGATTTTTATTAATTCACTCATAATTCACACTGAATTTACCGACCACTCACATACTGCTAAGAATTTTCCATGAATTCGGGTATTTAAAATCGGTTTAGCCCTGGTCTAAAGTTATTTTCAGTTGATGCAGCTAATTCCAGAAAATATCAAGCCTAGAATCCCTGGCAACTAGCTAAACCGTTTCAATTGGAATTCCTCTTGTCGAAAAACTCTGATTATTCAATTATGCAGACACGTACATAGGAGCGTCAGCCCAAGAATTCAAATGGCAGAGGGATGGTTTTGTTCCTTGTGGCAGGCCGAGACGAGCCAATGCTTTTTGTTCTCATAAATATAGGCTAGAACCGGGTAATGGCTCATTGTTGCGAAATAAATATTTAATTAATGTATTTACATGTTGCAATTGATGATGATTCAGACGAACGTTCGATCTTCGACGGAACACGAAAATCGTGAATGAGAGTAAAAGTATCTAGTATTGATATTGGTCAAGGCAAAAAATATCGTGAACGAGGTGGTGTAGAAACGTTTCGATTGTTGGTGTAAGAAGAGAAACATTTACCCAGCTCTGTCCTGGAGTCATTCGGATTTTCTCAAGTTATCAGCGAACCTATAAGAATAGTAAATTCATGTGTAACTCTAATACATATGATCGTTACAAACTTCAGCTCTGATGAATATCACTCTTGGGAGGAAAATAGCCAAGTATCAGACCATAACAGTGTATATTGTGAATTCGATAGAAATTACCAATTTCGAAATGTTAAGAAAAAAAAATCGTGTGCGGCGGGGGACCCCGTCAGGATAGGAGTTCCTTGTGCTTTTTTTCTCGTTCGATACTCTTTTTAACGCTGAGTCACATGTACATCAAACGTATGCAAACAGTAAATACTTGTATCAAGTGTTAGCTGGATTTTAAGACCGTCGTAGGGAAAAACTGATTATATATTCGTCATCTATGAGAAATTCTGAGATTTTGAGAGGGGGGCGCAGCCCCGCTCCCCCTTTTTTTTTCGACAAAAATATTGTTTTCGACGGAATCGAAAAATGTTATGAGACTTTTCGATTTGAAACACGAAGACAAATTTTTTTTTGGAGGGGGCACTTGCCCCCCCAATCGACTCTAGAAAATTTCTTTGTTATGGAAAGTCGGCGAATCGAAGAAAAGACGTCCCCGAAAAGCGCAGTCAAAAAAAAATTTTCAGACCCGGGCCCCCTCCCCCCCCCCTCACTAGAATTATCGTTATACGATAAAACTCCATTAGACTTTTTTGTAGTACCCTTTCCGAACTTTTGGGGGGGGGGATTATCGTTAAAATCGATGGGGTCATTTCGCGTTCAGACCCTCAAATGGTCCTCCGTCCTCTTTTAAAAAGTTTCCTGGCCTTGAAAAGGGAAACATTCTCAATTGAATAGTGATAGAAAGATTTTTCTGTGAATTGAAAAATCCACGATTAAAATGAAGTTACATTGAACTACATCTGATAGATATTCTGAAAAGGCCCCAACTCAAAAGAAAAAATCTGAAATTGAAAATTTGCATTTTCATTCAGATAGTTATTTGATTTTCTATTCCAGTCTTAATTAAGAACTCATAAAGATGAATGAGGCAAAGAAGAATGTTTTCCAAAAGAGAGTACTCACCAGAAATCATTCGTAACATTGACGCAGGAGAGACATCGCATTCACTAGGTCTTCAATACATTTTTGTCGACGAAAATCTATTTCACGCTTCCACGATCATCAGGAAGACCGGAAGAAATGGGAAACACATTTTCAAGAAGCAATCTCACTTTGCAAAGATGGATAAAGTTAGAATCATTTCTTTTGGAGAGACACTTTGAAATTAGTGTTTTCTGACATCAAAACCTGTCATGGGGTATGATGGATTGATTTCTCTACGACCTCCCTTTTGGGCTGTGCGCTTCCCCGTGGACTATTTTGAATAACGAGAGTAGTTTTAATTTAATAAAAGAAAAATAGCCAAACAATTTTCTGAAAACAAATCCAATGCGTTTTTTCCGATAGGTTTCGACCCTCCCACACCATTTCTAGGAATTTACTAGGTGAAGAAATTTTTTAAGATTTTTGCAATCATGACTTTTCCTCGATTTTTAAAAATTTTTGAAACAATTGCCATTTCTCTACGGCCCCTCCTTCGTGCTCTGCGCTATATAATAAAATTAAAATAATAACACAACAAAATGTTCTATCGAAAAGTGTTCGAAAAACATTTTATCTGAAAATGAGTAACGTATATTTCTACATAGTTGAGGAGGGGAGGGGGGGTCGAAATAAATTTATTCGAAAATATCTCACTAAAACCAAATCATAAGAATATATAAACATATGCTGACGATTTTTCCTGATATATCATATTTTTCAAACCCCTTTTGCCCCCCTTCTCACCAAAAAAATATTACTGACACCAGCCGAAAATATTGGAAATATCCAAATTTTTTGCATGATTTTCTGTTGAATACTGCTCGAGGATTTCGCCGAGGGGGGTCGCTTGCCCCTCCTAACGTTTTTGGAGAAAAACGTATCGAAAATAAAACTTAAAAAATTTGGAAAAATACTCAAAAAACGTAAAATGGAAAATAGAATTTTTTGATATCAAAATCATATCTTCAAGACGTACCGTATGGACGGTAAGATTTTTTAAGAGTTTCAATTTCCGAAAAATATTTTATTTTAGTTTTTTCATTACTTTTGAAAATCTGGAAATAACTTAATTTTCTAAGTTTGTATCACACATACTTGCTGCACTTTCCATTCCTCGAATTTTCATTGCAAAATTGAAATAATGAGACAATATAACTCACGTATGATTTAAAAGAAATAAAAAATATATTTTCTACTTTGCTCCGAAATCTTACATGCGTACTAGAAATATTCAATTCCACAACGCTCATGTGCTACAAATACACGAAGCATGTAAAACACCAAACGGAGCTGCCGGGGTTCAATTCTCAACATGACCATGTTTTTTATATTTATTTATATTTTATGTTTGCTGTGAGTACTAACATTTTAAACAAGCACTCGATTGGTATCTATGCGTTTCAGAGAACATATTACGAATGATTATAAATGGAGAAAATCTGAAGCTGAGGCTACTGTCAAATAATTGGGAGTTTCAACAGATTCGGAACTGTCATAGTTTCGTTATCTTCTTCCACATTAGAATTGATATTGCCGGTTGATTTTACGTGTTTGCTGAGGTACTTCAGGATATGTTCCATATTTTCAAGAGAACCATAGAAAATACTTCAAAGTGTTCCTTGAAATATTCTCACGTTGTGCACTGATTGATTTATTCATTACCTTCCAGAAATGAAAGTTGGAAATTATGCGATGCAAACGGTTGCAAATAAACTTCGGAATATTGCTTTTTGATTGTGCAGCACCTATAACTTCCCGATGATTTATGACAATGGTTATGACAGAACGTATTCACCGTGCAGAATTGATGATCCCAAGTTTTTCTTTGCCACTTAAGTACTACGGTGATTTTCTATTTTTTATGGTCACCCCAGTTTGTGGTTAGGTACGTTATGAACAATTTCAAATTGCAACATCCGATGATTTAAATACGACTGCAGTTTTTTTATCTCAGATTATGATTTATTTCGAAGTAATATATTACAAACAATAATAATTATTGAAAATGAAGTAAAAAAATAAACGCTTTGCTGCTCATGAAATATGATATACGCTCTCTCACTAATAATATATTCTGAAGGAGGTAAAGATCCTTGAGGATAAGTATTCTCGGGCCCAGAAGTCGATAAATTTTCCACTTTCCTATATCTGTTCAAAAATCAATTAGCTTTCCAAATATCACTGAATTTTTCAATAATTTCCACCAGAATCATTTTAGGTCCCTTCGTTATTCTATTCACGTCTTTTTAAGATAATATATAATGTTTATTCGCACAAAAGAAAAAAAAACAGAAATAATTGAAAGTACTATGAATAAACATAATGACATTTGGAATAAATGAAATATGAATTATTATTATCCAATAAATGTATGTAGGTTTAGGTGTGAGAATCGAAACTTGATTTGAACACAAACTAAACCATTATTCACCATTTTGTTAGCGATTGTTTAAAGAAAGAAAGTGTAAAAGTCATCATGTTTGTACCTTCCGCAACCATAACCATTGAAAATTTCTTTCGGAAAAAATAAAAAAGGCCTAGGTTTTCTGCGGCAAAACGTAATCGGTTCATAGTTTTTATAGTATTTATAAACACCCGTTAATGTTCAGTTATGTTTTATGAATGAATAGAATTCAGTTCGTAAAGTGTTGTAAATACGACATTTTACGAACAAGTCCGTAGACGTATCATTTCACGGATTTTTTGTAATTCCCAAAGTTACCGTTTTGGGGAGCGTATACGAAAAAGTATTCATTTACAATAAAAATGTTACTGACCACCTCTGGTCTCGCCACACATTTTCAATCATCATCAATACGTTATTTTATTCAATTTCTTCCATGCTTATTACATTGGAAATGATGGGCCAAACCCTTGTTATGAAACTGTAATGTTTTCTACAACAACAAAGTAAATAAGTATCTGAGAGATTTTTGAATGTTGAGCATCACTAACGAAACTCTTTGTATTTGACATTTCAACAACTAATGGAACTAATCTTCCCATTAAATATCATTTATTACCTCTGCCAAAGGATTCAGATATCACATCTATATTTATTGTATGTCGATTTTATAGTTATTGCTCTTCAGATATCTCAGAAGCCATTTAGTGTCCGATATACATTGTATGATGATGTTCAAGAAACAGTTGTTGTTTTTTTTTCTATTCCCATGATCAGCCGTACGACACCAACGGACTGACCAGAGATGAGGCAGATCACGTGATACTTTTATCCAGAAAACAACCAGGTGCTGGATCGCAGAAGACAGTTAATTTAGGCCAATCAATGGGTAGGTTCTGACTTACAAAAGGTCGAGCAAAGTTAAGATTTGTAGATTTTTTTACAATTCTGTGTCCTCATCAAACCAGTTTTTCGAGAATATCTTTTCTCCACCGCTACCTAGGTTAAAAATGATTATTACAAAAATTATAGAGCATAATTCTAATTCCAGGACACTGTTTCCGTATTTTTTATGTCGTATAACTATTGCCATTTCGAAAACGGTAAATGATACGAAAATGGTTGGATTAGATCAAAGTTGCCTATTTCAGTGAACAATGAAATGATGTTCCCAAATCGAAAATATCACAGTTTTTAAAATATACGGGGAAAACCGAAATTGTCCGTTTTATATTTTTTGAGCTGGCGCCTCTATTTTTGGGAATATGGAAATGTGTTAGAAAAACTTTCTTCCCTGTTTCAAATTTTCTTCGATGTGCTATGCTTTGATTTGCAATACGACGTTTCGTTCTCTGGGGGGCACCCTCAACCCCCTTTTTTCGAATACGGACCTGTATTTTTTTCAAATAATTCAAGTAGTTCTTATCTTACCGAATTCAGATATGTCTATTACCTGGTGTTTGTTTCAACATTTCTGCCTATAAATTCCATCATCAAGGTCCGAACAATGAAAATCATCCCCTCTGGAATACGGTCCTGATTTTATTTTTGTCCATATTTGAAAAGGTATTTGAAAAACAAACACTGCACCTGGGTATGATGGAATTTCTGTGAAAGTTATCAAAACATTAGCTGAATGTATATCGAAACCTTTATGTATTTTGATTAACGCTATTTTTACCACTGGCATATGCCCTTCAAACTTCAAAATAACAATTGTTAAACCTGTATTTAAGTCGGGCGCAAAAAACAAAGTGAACAATCACCGTCCAATTAGCATAATATCCAATCTGGCAAAAATATTCGAAAAAATCCTCAAAAAACGTCTAATGGCTTTCACAGAGAGACATCATATAATTTCAGATTTCCAATTTGATTTCCAAAATGGAAGATCAACTTCTGATGCCATAGTTAACTTAGTCACACAAATATATGGACACTTAGATAAAAGACGACCATGCCTGGGAGTATTTATCGATCAGGCCAAGGCCTTCGATACCATTAGTCATGAAAAATTACTGTCGAAATTGAATAATCTTGGTATCAGAGGTCTGGCAAATGATCTGATCAGAAACTACCTCAATGAAACAGTACAAATGGTTGAAATAGACGGCGTACTGAGCGACCCATTAGAAATTAAATACGGAGTTCCCCAGGGTACTGTTTTAGGGCCAATCCTGTTTATATTATATCTGAATGATATGTTATCCATTGATATTTCTGGAAAATTGGTCTCATATGCTGATGACACAGTGCTAATAATTGATGGAACAACCTGGGAAGATGTAATATCTCATACAAGAAACGATATTGACACTATAGTTAATTGGCTTGATGATAGTTTCCTGACAATGAATATTGATGAAACATCTTACATTTCCTTTCGTAGTAACAGTCATGATTTTCCTAATGCACAAAACATCAATATTCATTTAACCAGCAGAAATAAAAACATAACTCTGAAAAAATCCAGTTCAGTTAAATATCTCGGAATACACATAGACCAAAATCTAAAATGGAAAATACATATAGACTATCTCTGTAAAAGACTCAGAGCCCTTTTGTATGTTTTTCGAACACTTAAAAATATACTGAGTATCAATGATCTGCGCAGTACATATTTTTCGTTAGTTCAGTCTCTCTTAATGTATGGAAATCTAGAATGGGGTGGGGTCCATAGTACAACTGTACAACCGCTTATGGTATTACAGAAACGATTTCTCAAAATTATCTATAATTCAAATTTTCGTTTGCCATCGGCACAAATATTCCAATATTGTGAACTGATGAGTTTGAGATATCTTTACTTTAAACAATTATTAATATTTATATTTCACAACATAAATAAGTTCAAAGATCATCAACATGGACATGGAACCCGACTAAAAGCGAGTAGCCTAGATATACCGAAAATGAACAAAGCTGTTGGACAAAGATCAATTACATATATTGGACCCAAATTATTCAATCTTGCTCCAGATCATATAAAAACGGAATATGTGTTTATTCAAGATTTCAGTGATCCAATGGCTCAAAAATGAAAATATAACATTACTATGAACAAATTTTACTGAATTAATCTCTCAATTTCCACATTATTTTTACATCCCCACCTAGCACATTGAATACGTTTAATTGTTTGTATTTTGTATTTTATATTGTAACATTTGATATTTTTATACGTTTACACATTCAAATTTTTATGTTTTACATTTTTACATTATCTACACGTTTAGAGATTTTATACTTTTAGATTTTAGATTTTATATTTAATGTGTCTTTTTTTGTAGTATACTAAGAATATTATTCACTACTATTGATATTGTTAATACTACTTAGAAATATAAGCATTATAATGTTTGCCCGAGTATCTCAAAATACATTATATCTTGACCATCTTCAAAGGAAAGAATTACGATATTGATGTTTCACAGACATGTTTTCCAAAAACTTAGGTGAATCATCAATACCTATGTAATCGCCCATTTTTTCTATTGTATGCTTTTATAAATTCATGTAATTTGGTGATTAATGAAATACTACTATACTACTACTACTTAAGTTGCGAGGATAATTTTAAATAAATCCATCTTGAATGAATACTCAAACTTGAAATCAAATCGAGATTAATTCCAATGTGAAGAAATGGAAAAAATAGAGGAACAACAAGGATCAACGACTAATATTTTCACTTTATACATTTTATTTATGTCAAAGAGCCGAGAAGCATTTTTCTTGTGTATCCATTCTTAGACATTAAGCAATTCTTTTGTCTGTCTTTGAATTCTTTACGTATTCCCAAACGAACATATTTCGAATGAAAACGGAAAGTTTCAAACTTCATGAAGTATGTAGTGAGCCATGGAATAAAAGAAAGTGAATGCCAGATTACAAATTAACGAATTCAAATCTGAAGGGTGGATTGTTTACACGTTGAACCAAAAGTTTTCCAATTATGAGAAAGTGGATATGTTGTTAGTGTATTCGAGGTGTTTGAGAAATATCACCTGATCTCTGGTTATGTATCAAGAAATGACAGAATTTTTCAACGTATTGAAAGAAGTTTACGAGGGCACGGTTCATTTGTGAAATCTAAGAATAAAAGTTCCCCTATTACTGGAAATGATGGTGATAATGAAATTGACGTTTCAGGTGAGTTTTTTCAAAGTTTCATGTTACATTTAGTAAAATGATAATTTTAATCAGGATTCGTGGAATACAAGAAACATCAGAATGAGGAAGTAACTCTTAGAGAGATAGCGAGAAATAGTGGTATATCGCATTCGTCAAAAAGAAAATTTTTGAAGAAACATAAATTCAAGCCTTACAGAGTGAGAAAAGTACAGAATTTGCGTTTTACGGCCTACATTGAAGGGGCAGAATTTTGCACAAGGCTATTGAGACATTTTCGGCCAGATGATGGAACTTGTAGAACAATTTTATGGTGCGACGAAAATCGGTTTAAAAATTATGGATGGTTCAACAGGAATATTCATTATTACTGGCGCCAGGAGAATTCTAATTTACATAGAGCCACTAATTTTCAAAGAGAGGTTCGGCATTAATGTCGAGGTTGGTGTTTTGGATACCAAAATCATTGGTCCCTACTTTTTCGATTCTCGATTGATGGGGGAGTTGTATTTTGAGTTCCAATCGGATATTCTAGGAAATTTTTTGGAATATTTGCCTCTATAATTCGTAAAACATTTTTTGATAGGACCATGCCAGGAAGATGGATAGAAAACAACGGTCCTGTTACATGGCCACCGCGTACACCCGACCTCACTCTTCTTGATTATTCGATATGGGGTTTGATCAAAGACAAAAGTGTGCAGTTCAACTCTTGAGAATGTGGAAGAGATGAAAGCTTCAATAAGACAAGCATGCCTGGCTATAACTCCCCGAATGCTTTAAAATTGCCACAAAGATACAATTTTTAGGCATCAATTTGAACACCTTATTGGACGTGGGTTACTAAATGTGTACTTTGTAACGAATTTTTCGTTACTTCCTTATACATAACCAATTTCTCATAACTTTTCCGGTTATCTTTACGGTGGTACGGGTCAGTAGTCACTGCTCAGGTCGTGAAGAATGCGCTCTTTATTATCGTCCCTTGAAAATGGTATCAGTTGTATCAGTTGTATTCATGTCGTCAAGCAGTTGTTTTTTGGATAAGTGTTTTTAAATAGAGAAAAACCCGAGAATATTTTTTTGGAAAAAACAGGAAATTGGTGATTTGTTCGAACCGAAAGAATGCTCGAGCTCTTTCTTCGAGTGAACCTCAACAAAGGCAGGTGTGGTGAGTGAATTGATTTGGTACGTTACGATCCGAATTGAATGACTATCATTGTTGAATTTGGTGGAGTATAATTATTTTCTCTATATTGCAATTAATGTTGTACTGAACAACATTATTTTCCGCTTTTTCTATGCTTGTAATTTTCGAATTCTTGGATGGTAATTTTTGAAGGTTATGTATAAATTCTATACTATCAGATTCTCGTCACTTTTGGAATTATCAGTAAATTTCCGATTAAATAATCTACTTATCGTATATGATACTCCCTCTGGCTAATTTCTATCAAGGTTGATTTGTGTTTTGGATGTAAAGAAAAAACCACAAAAAAGTATATTTCGGCCATTTTGTCAAGCATTTTACTGCACATATCTATGTGGCTGACCATTTGGGACTAACTTTTTTTTTGAAATTAGCTCTACGCTTTTCCTTTTTTTAGGTACCAGATAATTGGTAGACTAGTGCTTACTTCACCGTACCAGGGGATTATTCCACTGATTCCGATTGCAAAGGGTGTATTCGACTATTCTGGGACGGTTATGCAGTTTACCTTATAGGACAGCTCTCTGGTGAGCAATTTTTTATTTAATTTCATAACTATGCGTTTATGAGATTATTTTGGTTTTCTCTTGAGAAAGAATTGCTTCTGGAGAGGGTTGTACCTCTGGCTCAACTAGTCTCAGTACACTCGATTTAATATATTCCTCAAGCATAATATTTGATTCACATTTATTAAGTTCCTTTTATCGATTTACTTCATTCAATTCATAGTGAGGGTTATTTGATTTTTGATCGTTGTAGAAATCAATTCGTTTCAGTTACTACCTTGTCGACGAGAGCAGGGAAATTCATTCAATTTTTTCGAGAATTACCTGGCTTATCGATTCGAATAGGGAATTGCCGCCCTATTTCGAAATTATCTTTATCTAAGAGAGTTGTGCCCACTGAAAGACGTGCGGTCTCCCTCTTCTGTTTATCTCTGAAAATTCTTCAATAAAAAGAATTATTCAACTTTATCTTTATCTAAGAGAGTTGTGCCCACTGAAAGACGTGTGGTCTCCCTCTTCTTATCTTAACTGAATAGTATACCTTTGCTCTAGTGCCTGATTAATATTTTGGTTCATGAACACACATTTTTTTGTAACTTACCGAAGTATTTTGGTTCGTAAAGCTAAATTTTCCTATGGTACTTAAATAAATAGTATATTTTTCCTCTGGCATCCTTTAGAGTATTTTTGCTTTAAAATAGTATATTTTTTCTCTGGCAACATTTAATTATATTGTTTTAAAATACTATATTTTTCCTCTGGCAACTTTTAGAGTATTTTTGCTTTGAAATAGTATATTTTTTCTCTGGCAACTTCAGAGTATTTTGCTTTAAAATACAATTTTTTTTCTCTGGTTAAGTCTTAAGGAAATTTTTATATTTCTTTTTGAATACATTTACTCATTAAATTTTTTTGACCCTTCTGGTACATATAATCACCTTATCAAAGCTTACTTTATTTCAAAATTTAACTGAATTTTAGAAGAACGTTTTGGGTGAGGTTTGTTTGTTTGGTTTTGAATTTTGCTCCTTGTTAATAATTTTTGTAAATTATTAAAATTAACTTGAAAATTTAAATCCAGAATAGCAGATTTGATTGTTTTTTTTCCAGTCTAATATATGGACTGAGGCTTTTTTTTGTTGCTATATTTGTATCTATCTTTGACTTAAAATTAATCATAAAACTTGAGGTTCAAAGGATATCCTTCGTTCTCCCTTTTTGTACAAATTTTGATTCCTATCATCTTCTTCGCATGATATATACCACGGAGTGAAGCCACCTACTGAGACAGAAGGACTGGTACCCTAGGAGGTCATACAGCACATCAAATTCAGCCTGGTCCGTGAAGAGCAAACCAACTCACGCTAACAAGGGGGTCTAAAGGTCAATATATAACCACCCACGACCAGATTCGTCATAGTACTGCTGAGATCAGTTTCTTCATCGTACCGCTGAGACCAGCTTCGCATAAACCAGCCTTCTTCATCTCCCTCCATTGACGACCTCCGCAGGTATATACCGTATCACCAACATCTAGAGGAATCTTGACATTTGTAAATGTTCAAATTTGATTAGAGTCAAAATTTTTAATACTCATGTGATTTTTTCAATTGTTTGATTGATTTTTTTCACTCTTCAAGTAATCTTGTTAGTTATTTTTCAAATTCTACCCACTTGTTAAAGTTTTTATAATAACCAGTAATTTTTCTAATTCTCTGGAATAAATTTGTTAAGTTGATTTCTTGCATATTCATTTGCCTTCCCATACAAGCTAGGTGACATTTATTTAATTTTGTTTATCTTTGGCTTTTGTCTTTAGCAAGCCTGGCGCCCAACTCTTGAACTAGTCAAGTTAATCAATGTATACTTTTTTTTAGTGGCCCAATTTGATAAACTAGGAAAAGTCATTAATTGAACCTTACTGACGGCCTAACGGTATCCATCTGAGCAGCCTATCGGCAAAGTGATTTCACCTTCTTAAGTTTGAATCAGATAATTTCAAATTTGGGGTGCAAAAATAAAGGGTGTTGCAACTTGAGCTATCAATTATTGTTCTTGGTTATTTTCATAGGAGTTTGTCTTAATTATAAATAGTTTCAAGTTTAATGTGTTATTCAAAGTGAAATATCGCTTTTTGCCCGCGAAGGCAAGAGCGAAATCCTTAGAAACTAAGTTTTGTAAATTTCATTGCTCGGACCTTGATGATGGAATTTATGGCCAGAAATGTTGAAACAAAAACCAGGTAAGAACATATCTGAACTCGCTAAGATAGGAACTACTTAAAATCATTTGAAGAAATACAGGTATGTATTCGAAAAAATTGAGTTGAGTGTGGCCTCCGAAGAACAAGAGGTCGTTTTGAAATTCAAAGCATGTCGAAGAAAACTTAAAATAGAGAAGAAAGGTCTCTGAACACATTTCCATATTCCTAAAAATAGAGGCGCCAGCTCAAAGAAAACAGTTCGTGGTATTATCGATTTTCGAAAATATGATTTCATTTTTAACTAAAATAGGCAACTTTTATCTAATTTAACCAACTTCACCGTTTTCGAGATGCCAATAGTGGTACGACATAAAAAATACTGACTGTATATTATTTCATACTCAAGTATAGAAAATAGAGCTACCCCCCTTACTGTAAAAACGTACATTTTTCTATCCTTTAAGGAAACTTGACAAAGCCAGCACACCCATTCACTTCCCATGCTAAATCACCTTAGCGGTATCATCTAAAACATCTTTCGCAATTTTTTCGTTCTTCTTTATTAGCTTCATGTCGGAAAACGTCCGAGAGTCTTCATATATAAAAGGGAGACATTAAAAATCAAATTCTCCAGCTCATAATACACCTATTAGGAAGGAATTAAATAATCGTATTTCTGTCAAAAGCGCCATTGGCTCGCCTTGTATAATGCACATCCTTTTCTTGTCCAGTGCCGTAAATGGGCAATATAGTAATTTGTATGTGTAACACCGATGATTGCTTGCAGTTAATCTATTTATTGTTGTTTGGGAATGAAAGAAAAGTATTTCACACTAGGTATTGCGACTGGTTTATTTGTACGGTGTTGTACAAATATCCTTGGTGATGTCTAGAAAAATACTCAAATCTTCATGATTCTTTCAGCTCTTGTCAAATAAAACGGGTATATGCCTACAAAAACACTTTGTTCAATCTGGAGTACCACAAGGATCCGAATTCGGACCACTATTATTATTTTTCTTCATAAATGATATACCGCTATTAATGATCTGTATTTGCATATGAATTAATAATATTTATTTATTTGAAAAAAAAAAAAATAATGGAAGAGTTTCCTCTAGTATCCTTGGATAACAGACGAATACAAAACAAAATTCTCCATAACCAAATCAATTCCCCCCAAAAACTCTTATATACCAATTAATGTACCCTCGAGAAATACGCGCAACGAACGAACGAACGAACGAACGAACGAACGAACGAACGAACGAACGAACGAACGAACGAACGAACGAACGAACGAACGAACGAACGAACGAACGAACGAACGAACGAACGAACGAACGAACGAACGAACGAACGAACGAACGAACGAACGAACGAACGAACGAACGAACGAACGAACGAACGAACGAACGAACGAACGAACGAACGAACGAACGAACGAACGAACGAACGAACGAACGAACGAACGAACGAACGAACGAACTAACAAACGAACGAACGAACGAACGAACGAACGAACGAACGAACGAACGAACGAACGAACGAACGAACGAACGAACGAACGAACGAACGAACGAACGAACGAACGAACGAACGAACGAACGAACGAACGAACGAACGAACGAACGAACGAACGAAAACGAACGAACGAACGAACGAACGAACGAACGAACGAACGAACGAACGAACGAACGAACGAACGAACGAACGAACGAACGAACGAACGAACGAACGAACGAACGAACGAACGAACGAACGAACGAACGAACGAACGAACACGAACGAACGACGAACGAACGAACGAACGAACGAACGAACGAACGAACGAACGAACGAACGAACGAACGAACGAACGAACGAACGAACGAACGAACGAACGAACGAACGAACGAACGAACGAACGAACGAACGAACGAACGAACGAACGAACGAACGAACGAACGAACGAACGAACGAACGAACGAACGAAGGAAGGAACGAACGAACGAACGGAGAACGAACGAACGAACGAACGAACGAACGAACGAACGAACGAACGAACGAACGAACGAACGAACGAACGAACGAACGAACGAACGAACGAACGAACGAACGAACGAACGAACGAACGAACGAACGAACGAACGAACGAACGAACGAACGAACGAACGAACGAACGAACGAACGAACGAACGAACGAACGAACGAACGAACGAACGAACGAACGAACGAACGAACGAACGAACGAACGAACGAACGAACGAACGAACGAACGAACGAACGAACGAACGAACGAACGAACGAACGAACGAACGAACGAACGAACGAACGAACGGAACGAACGAACGAACGAACGAACGAACGAACGAACGAACGAACGAACGAACGAACGAACGAACGAACGAACGAACGAACGAACGAACGAACGAACGAACGAACGAACGAACGAACGAACGAACGAACGAACGAACGAACGAACGAACGAACGAACGAACGAACGAACGAACGAACGAACGAACGAACGAACGAACGAACGAACGAACGAACGAACGAACGAACGAACGAACGAACGAACGAACGAACGAACGAACGAACGAACGAACGAACGAACGAACGAACGAACGAACGAACGAACGAACGAACGAACGAACGAACGAACGAACGAACGAACGAACGAACGAACGAACGACCGAACGAACGAACGCACGAACGACCGAACGAACGAACGAACGAACGAACGAACGAACGAACGAACGAACGAACGAACGAACGAACGAACGAACGAACGAACGAACGAACGAACGAACGAACGAACGAACGAACGAACGAACGAACGAACGAACGAACGAACGAACGAACGAACGAACGAACGAACGAACGAACGAACGAACGAACGAACGAACGAACGAACGAACGAACGAACGAACGAACGAACGAACGAACGAACGAACGAACGAACGAACGAACCAACGAACGAACGAACGAATGAATGAACTAGTCCTGAATTTGTCTCGACTCTGAGACTGAGAAGAGTGATTTCTCGTTCGGCAATCGGTTCAAAAGTAGCCCATTACACTTTTTCCAAGTTTGAAAATACTTATGTCCCAACTGTTTTCAAATTAAAATCCTTAATACGCCCTAAGAAGCAGACGTTTATAAACAGGGTCTTCAAAAATAATTTTCTTTGCATGTATCGGACATCTTGATACAAATATAACAATTTGGGACTCTAATAATTCAATTCATTGAATTTCCTTACGTCGCATACGAATTCACCATAATTAAAATCTTGAATATTATTCATATTTATTACGACAGAGCATATAGGAAGATCCTTTTGCAACCAATAAATTTGATCACAACACGTGCTCACTTACCCGTTCTTCCACTGTTTTATTCACTGTTCAACATATTAATACAATTCATGGCATTCTAATTATATTAATTGCCCCAAGAAAATGTCAAGGATGCTGGATGAAGATCTATATAAATTATAATACATGTCCAGAACATTAATTAAAGATGAGCAGACTTCCAGCAAACGGAGGAGATGGAAATATACTGTTCAGTCGTGATTGATTATTCTAGATTGTGGAAAGATTATCAGAAAAGAACACGAAGCCGAACCCATGCTTTATAGAAATTGATTTTGGATTGTAAATTTTTTTAGAGCGTGACAACTTTCATGGAATTGAAATATTTAGTATATGTGATGAAATAAACAAGTGACTGGGTAATTTATCCTGTTCAAAAAACAGTGAAATCGATTATAATAACTATTGTGTTTTTTATTCCTTTATTTATCGGATTCAGATATATTAAAACATTCTAAAACATTCTAAAAGGTAAAGGAATTCGATAATGCTTTTGAATCTTCTTGTTCCTTTCGTAATACCAAATTTTTCTTGGTTATAATACCAGTCAGGTGGAATTTCATGTTCGCACAATAATAAAATAATTTTCTGATACCCATAATTTCGCATCGTTTGTACAGTAGTTCCGACCTTGAAACTTTGATTCTTCATCATTATCACTTTCAGGAACCTTTTTGTAGTATCTCTAGTGGTTTGAGGTTTATCCGGAAGGCACTACCCCACATGAGAATTCCATATCGCATATGACTTTCGACTAATGTGTTGTATACCCAACAAACAATATAAGTAAAATTTACGTCATTTCGAACTTCGAATAGGTCAGCGCCCAAATGGGCGGAGAAAATTTTTACGTTGTAATTACCTTAAATTTACCAATATGGGGCAAAATGGAAATTATTCAGAAGTCTAAAATTGGACAATCCAGACATTTTGCCTACTAAGTCGAAGGCATAAATGGGTAGAATTACCCTCGAACTGGTCGACTGATAGTAAAAATTTAGTCATTTCTACTTATTAACCGACGAAACCAAAAAAGAGGAGGTCCTCTAGTCGACGCGTATATTTTTTTTTATGTATGACCCCGCATAACTTTTTACTGAGACGTCCGATTCCGATCATTCTTTTTCCAGTAGATAGGGTGTACTTCGTAGTTGGTCACATTTGAATTCAAAGAATGAAATCCACCCCTGAGGGTAGCAAAATGAAGGATATTGATCACTCACCCTCTGAATTCTGGTCCGTTAACCGATTCTATCAGGCATAACTTTGTACTGGGTTCTTCGATTTGGATGATTCTTTTTTTATTAGATAGGGTATACCTCATAGTTGATCATATTTGGATTTCGAATGGAATTATCTACCCTTACGGGGATAAAAACAGGGGATAATTGATTTTTCACTTGTGAACATTGGCACACATGTAGTTGACAATGACAGATCGCTATTGTCATTATTCTGTTCTCCTACATCCGTCACAATCATTATATTCCACGAGAAGATGGAATGATATACAAAGTAATGAAATAAACTAACCAGAACAACAAAAATAATTTTTATTACTTACAACAAATAGTAAAAGTTGATAATCATATTATTCAACTGGTAATAGTTGCAGTAAGGGGGGTAAGTGAGTATTTAGGAAGTAATAAAAAAACAGGTAGGTAGTAATTAGTAGATTGTAGCCACAAAAATTCTTAAAATAAAAATTTAAAAAAAAAATTTAACCGACGAAATACGGAACTGAAAATTAAAAAATAAAATAAACCTTCCTAGTCTCAATAACTAAGCTCCTAAACTAATGTAAGTAACTAATTTTGAGTCGGCGCCAAACAAACAAGCAAATGAATTAGGTATGGCGTAAAATGATGGCATCGAGTTGGGCGGTGACATTCTGATAATTTTTTTGAAGTAATTTATTGATCTTCGTTGACGTCAAACGAACAATCAACGAAGATCATTAAATTACTTCAAAAAAATTATCAGAATGTCACCGCGCAACTCGATGCCATCATTTTACGCCTTACCTAATTCATTTGCTTGTTTGTTTGGCGCCGACTCAAAATATGTTACTCACATTAGTTTAGGACCTTAGAAGGTTTATTTTATTTTTTACTCTTCAGTTCCATATTTCGTCGGTTTAATTTTTTGTTAAAAAGTTTTTTTAGGTTATAAACACTATGATAAAACAAATAATCGAAGGATAGAAGAAAATGATACTGTATATTGTATATCATAACCTACGTGCTTATACGTAATATCTTTGAAGATGAATATGGCGTAGGAAAAAAGAACGGTCAAGAAACGTACAGCAGATAATGATGTATGCAAGGGATGGTTTCACAATCACATCTGGTTCGGATTTTAGTTGCGATACAAATTTTTCTCTGGTAATGTTGAATTTTACTCATGTGAAACATTCAGCTGTCTGTAGTTCCATATTGTACCTCAGAGGGGATATATATGCCACACATGTTGTAAGGTTGACACCAGTCATTCTCACACATTAAAATTGTTTAAATTGTTGTAGTAGTTGGTTCTTCATCATGTTGAATTATTCTGGGTAAGTGAAACTGAAATTCGCTAGTTTATCCATTGAAGTTGGCCAAATAGTATGGAAAGAAAAATTAAAGTGGAAAGCGTTCCTGGTTCAACTGCAAGAAAGCGACCAAGTGGTTGCGATTCGCAGGATTTTCTCTACTCTTTCCCCTCATTTAGAATTACAGTATCCCAAGTGATATTATGGCATCAGCCTCCTTCTGCATCGGTATGTACAAATACATATTTGTATATTTTTTCTTGGGGAGTTAACAAAAACCAGCTTTTCCGAATCTTCAATCAAATTACGAGTATGATTCAGTGATTTAATAAATTCATTTTTAGCCAAACTATCCATTTCTGAAGAATCTCCTGAAACAGGTCGATTTTTAATCTCAATTTGCCACATTTATAAGGGAAAATTGAATATACATGGTGGTATAAAAACGCTCGTACACATCAACTACATTTTCGAGGGGGACATCGTTCGCGATTAAATTCACCCGAAATACATTCCTCGGAACTGTCACCGCCACCCCTAAATTTTTGAAGGCAACATATGGCAAGTGATACCTTATTTGAAAAGTATTTTCCTTCTCAATATCAAACAACAAAAATAAATTAATTCTATCGATTCGTTTTCGAGATATAGGAACTTGAAGTTGAGAAATAACTTTTTATTCACTCTATCAATAAAAATAACATCTAACAATGCAACTGTTTAGAGAAAATTATCATTGTCAAGGAATTAAATGATCTAACTGTTAACCAACAAATAACATGCAATTCCGTTCAAAATTTTGGTTTCATCCTCATTTACTTGATCGAATTTTTTTTAAGGTTCTCAAGAATCGATAAAAAGACGTTTTCTTGAATTCGACTCAAATGCGAGTACAACAAAAACATGTATAAGATAATTTTTTTCGCCAAATCGCAATTGTGGACGTCTATCAGTGTCAAACTGATCTTTGATTGAACGACATTAGAGTAAATTACTTGACTAAAGCTGCTGAATATCTTCCATAATAATGGTGTATACGATCGCGGAAAGAGTTGAAATAACTACAATTTTTTTTAAGAATGATGAGTGCGGTAACCTTTCAGCTAATTTGTTCAATGAAACGCATCCAGATAAACTTGTTGCTAGATCATACGTTCTAGAATTAGTGCAAAAATTTCGTCAAACTGGATCAGTAGCCAACAAGTAACGAGACCCAGAACGTGAATTTTCGTTGAGAAATGAAGCTGTTGAAGTTGCACTTGCAGATCCAACATTGAGCACAAGGAAATTGGCTAGTGTTACCAATATCAGTCGAACCAGTATCCGCCAAATCCTGAAACATCATAAATTCCACCCCTACAAAATACATTTGGTACACCAATTGAATGAAGATGATTTTGATAGGCGACAGGAATTTTGTGAAATTATGACTACGAATAGATGCTGACGAGAATTTCCTTTTCAACATCTGCTTTTCTGATGAGTCTATATTCTTTTTGAATTCGACTGTGAATCGTCATAATTGTCGTTATTGGTCAGATGCCAATCAACATGTTTTCCACGAAGTCCATACTCAAACCCCCCAAAAACTCAATGTCTGGGCCGGTATTTTTGGGGACCATTTGATTGGACCAGTATTTCTTGACCAGAACCTGACAGGAGAAACTTATTTGGAATTATTGAATGAATTTGTTTATCCACAATTAGTAGACATCATTGAAAATGATTGTCGTTACTATGAAGACCATTTGATATTTCAACAAGACGGGGCATCTCCACATTATGCACAGACTGTTAGGGCGTTTTTGGATAGAATGTTTCCTGGAAGTTGGATTGGAAGAAGAGGCTCTATAGAGTGGCCAGCCAGATCTCCAGATTTAACCCCACTCGACTATTGCCTGTGGGGGTCACTTGAAAAACAAAATATTTGCAACCGAACTAGAATCTCTGGAAGATTTACACAGGAGAATTATTGAAGAATGTTGAATGCTACGAAATGTGAAGTCTCGTTTTGAACAGAACTTGTTCTATTGTATGGAAATGGGTGGTAGACAGTTTGAACATTTAGTTCATTGACAATAATAGTTATTGCGACAGTTGCTTTATCAGATATTGTTTTTATTGATTAAGTGAATAAAAAGTGATTTCCCAATTTCAAGTTCCTATATCTCGAAAATGAATCGATATAATTAATTTATTTGTGTTGTTTGATATTAAGAAGGGAAATACCTTTCAAATGAGGTTTCACTAGCCATATGTTGCCATTAAAAAATTTAGGGGTGGCGGTCACAGCTCCGAGAGATGAAATGTATTTCGGGTGAATTTCATCGCGAAAGACGTCTCCCTAGAAAATGTAGTTGCCGTGTCCGAGCGTTTTTATTTAATTCGGTTCTGCAGACCTACAGAGCCGCTGTTTCGTTTCCAAAGGCCTACTCTGTATAATAAATATTATTGGATTGGATTGGATTGGTAAATTCGGACTTCTTGAAGCCATTTTACCCCTCTGCTTGGTATAATTTTCCTATAATGTTAGTTGGATAAAATTTTCATTGTTTTCAGTCATACGTAGTTACTTAGGTATTTGATTTTGTATATGTTTGAAGTTTTTCAACCCGTCCTTCATGAATGCATATCTATCCAAAGCAGTTGGTGAAATTATTTAAAATTCATAATTGTTCTGGTACATATAAAACAATCACCATTTTAGCATATGTTAGAGTGACTTCCCAATTCGCTACTATGACAACAAATTCCTATACACAACGAACACGTAAGGAAAGAATGGGTTTATCGATAGTCTTTGATGCATTTTTATAACTGTTGATTAACCCATGTCTGGGAGATCTATAGCGAGATCGGCTAATTTGTCCGTTCACTACAATAAATTCATGTGTAACAGCACCGATAAAATATAGATTTCCTGCTTTGCCGTCAATGTCCGCAATTTGTTGATGATATTTGTCAACGTCTCGTAGAAATCGTAAAGAAAACGTTTACGAGAAGGAGAAATAGGAGCAACCAGGTCCGGATTGCATATACGCACTATTCCATGAAGAAATGTAGGAAAAGCGGTTATGTGTGAGTACGACTCGCACGCCAAAAGTACTTCGTTATGTTTATTTTCATTCACATCCGATGGGTCGACTCGTTTCAATGAAAAGATCTCAAACTAGGATTCGTATTCGGTACTGTATGATAGTTTATAATTTTTTTGTAGGAGCTGGTCTTTTGCTCCCTTTGAACCCCTACGAAATGACGCTTGCATATCGAATTTGAAATACACATTTAGTGCAAATGTTATAACCTTTTTCTACTTATTTTCCAAATTTATAAAATAATTCTATGGTAATTTTACAAAAAAAAAACTTCATTTGGTAAAATTACAAAACATTTGTTGGAATGTACTAAACTTCTATGGGGAATTTGTTTAGTAAAATTACAATACAAATGTTGAGATTTTATTAAACAAATTTGATTTCAGTAGCTGCATTGTGAATTTACTACAAGATTTAATTCAACTTAGTTTTGAAAAATTACAACATATTTGTTGCATTTTTAACCGACGAAATCAAAAAGGAGGAGGTTTCACTATTCGACCCGTATATTTTATGTTTCTCCATCATATTTTTTTATGTATGATCACGCATAACTTTTTACTGAGGCGTCCGATTCCGATAATTCTTTTTTCAGTGGATAGGGTGTACTTCGAATTCAGGCTAACTTTTCTTGGGTTCTTATATTTGGATGATTCTTTTTTTAATAGATAGGGTATACCTTATATCTGGATTTTGAAAAGAATGAGCCACCCTTACGGGTGGAAAAATAGGGGATAATTGATTTTTCACTAGTGAACATTAGCACACACATACGTAGTTGACAATGACAGATCGCTACTGACATTATTCTTGTTCCGTCAAAATCAGTATATTTTATGAGAGGATGGAATGATATACAAAGTAATGAAATGAACTAACCAGAACAACAAAAATAATTTATATTACAACAAATAGTAAAAGTAGATAATCATATTATTTAACTGGTAATCATTGAAGTAAGGTGGGTAAGAAATTATTTTGGAAGTAATCAAAAAACAGGTAGATAGTAATTGGTAGATTTTAGCCACAAAAAATTGAAAAATGAAAACTTTTTAACAAAAAATTAAACCGACGAAATACGGAACTAAAAAGTAAAAAATAAAAAAAAATCAACTGAAAAGCAAAAAATAAAATAAACCTTTTTAGTCTAAATGATAATTGAGCTCCTAAACTAATGTAAGTAACTGATTTTGAGTCGGCGCTGAACAAACTAGCAATTGAATTAGGTGAAGCGTAAAATGATGGCAGCGAGATGCACGCCTGCGTTTTGATGACTTCTTTCATAGATAATGATCTTCGATAATTGTTTGTTTGGCGCCAACTCAAAATCAGTTACTTACGTTTGGGAGCTCAATTATCATTTAGACTAAGAAGATTTATTTTATTTTTTGCTTTTCAGTTGATTTTTTCGTCGGTTCAATTTTTTGTTGAAAAGTTTTTATTACTAAACATCTATCAGAAATTTGTTAAGTAATATTGCAATACAGGAGATGTAATTTTGTTGGAGGAATTTGATTGAAAATGTTTTGTAATTTCAGTATATTGCATCGTAAATTTACTGAAGAATTCAGATCTCATCAAAAATTGATAAATAAAGCGAACAAATGGTCAGATGAATACATATTCGAGTACCATAAATTATTACTGATATCAAATAGAAAATCAATTCTTATTTTTTTAACTTCCAACAAATGGCCTTCGATTATGACCAATAACTTCTTCCAGTTACTTTAGCAATAGTCTCACAAATATTATTAACTTCTCCCTATTCAAATATGTGATTTTGGAATACCGGAAGGTTAGGTTAGGTTATACAAGAATTTTTTTCGTTAAAATATTGTTTTTTCAGGAAATACACCTATATGAGATGGCGTTATAACATTATCCGAATATTTCAAGTTTATCTGAATAAATGTCTCCGAAAAAACATTATTTTATAAAAAAAAACGCCGAGTGAAGCTCGGTCGTCCGGGTACTTCGTGATAAATCTACCATAACCAATTTGTCACAAATAGATGTTATATACACTGACTTGGCCAAAGCATTCGATAGAGTTAACCACGAGGTTTTGATCTTGAAATTAAAAGCACTCGGATTCACAAACAACTTCTTTCAATGCTATCTTTCAAACAGAATATAATTCGTACGGTTCAACAACGTTTCTTCGTTCGAATTCACCGCTACTTCAGGCGTTCCACAAGGTTCAATTCTATGACCCCTCCTTTTCTTGTTATTTGTTACTGACGTTTCTCGGTACATTGAACATTCTCAATTTCTCCTATATGCCGATGATCTCGAATTATTTAGAAGAATCGAAAGCGAAAAAGACTCTGGTGCGCTTCAACATGATCTCAATAATCTCTCGAATTACTCCTCAGTGTCCGACCTATCTCTCAATGAAGCTGAATGCAAAATAATATGAGTTTCACACGAAAGAAGTCATTCACTATCAACGATTATTCTATTAATGGTTGCTCTTCGCAGAGAATCAGTGAGATGAAAGATCTCGGCATCTTTCTCTCTGTCGTTTTCAGTTTCTCTGGGAACATTGAATACTCAGTATCTGAATGTTCTAGAAAATTTCGTTTTGTTTTAAGATCTAGCCGAGAATTCAATCACGACCTTGTCCTGATCACTCTCGTTTCGGACGTCCATCTTCTCAATGGATTTAAAAGGTTCCGAATGCTTGTATCTGCAATCGTCTTCAGGTGAATACTGACGAGTTTCGGTGCTACTTACCAATTTATATGGCTGCCGGTGCAATGATACGTGTAATTCCGCCATGTGCAGTGGTAAGTGTAATTTTGCGCGGTGTGGTGATGCGTGAAGTTTCGCGCCTCTACAGACTGCCAGAAAGAGCAATCAGTGGTTTCCATACGTTCTTGATCTCAACGCTTGGTTGACTAAAGGCGTTATTGGCTTCGATGTAGGCAGCCTCTTCGAACTTCCGCTCGAACCAATGCTCCTCTCTATGTAGAACACTTGCGTCGTCCCATAGAACCCGATGGTGCTCAGTCCAGGCGTGGTTAGCGATTCCTGATTTTGACGTTTCTCCACGTCCATTGCTTGTGCTCATCCAATCTCACCAATAACGGCCCCTTTGTCTCCCCAATGTGGGAATCTCCCCATTCACATGGAACTTCATAAATGAAATTCTTACTGATTTCATTTTTGTTGTCAGGTTTGGTCTTGGTCAGGAAACTCCGTAAAGTACTGCCGGATTGAAAGCAGCTCTTGATGTTGAACTTGTTTCCGAACCTTCTGATCTTTTCGAAGACACCTCTGACGTACGGAAGGCAGATCACTAGATGCCGAATTAAGACCACATCAGAAAGGACATTCACCGGAATGGATATCCCAAGAAACTCCTAGGAGAAGTATTGAAACAACTCCAGGAAACGAAGACATCTGAAGAGCAACAACAAAGCACAGTGATCTGCCTTCCGTACATCAGAAGTGTCTCCGAGAAGAGCAGAAGGATCAGAAACAAGTTCAACATCAAGAGCTACTTTCAATCCGGCAGTACTTTACGGAGTTCCCTGACCAAGACCAAACCTTACAACAAAAATGAAATCAGTAAGAATTGCATTTATGAAGTTCAATGTGAATGCGGAGATTCCTACATTGGAGAGACAAAGAGGCCGTTATCGGTAAGATTGGATGAGCACAAGAAATGGACTCAACGTGGAGAAACGTCAAAATCAGGAATCGCTCACCACGCCTGGACTGAGCACCATCGGGTTCTATGGGACGACGCAAGTGTTCTACATAGAGAGGAGCATTGGTTCAAACGAAAGTTCAAAGAGGCCGCCTATATCGAAGCCAATAACGCCTTTAGTCAACCAAGCGTTGAGATCAAGAACGTATGGAAACCACTGATTGCTCTTTCTGGCGGGCCTGCAGAGGCGCGAAACTTCACGCACCACCACACCGCGCAAAATTACACGCACCACTGCACATGGCGGAATTATAAGCATCATTACACCGGCAGTCATATAAATTGGTAAGTACCACATCGTCTACAACCTTCAAACACACGACCCTTCTGTTAATTTTCAACTACATTGTTCGCTGGAATATGGATGTCTCATTTGGAGTCCAAAGACTTTTTATAATCCGATACGACAGAAAAAACTCTATTATTAAGAACTCTTCATTTATATCTTATTCCAGCCAATTACTAGAATTCAATGTGCAACCATTAAAAGTCCTCAGAAGAAGTTTTTGTTTTTAACATTCTTAGAACATTGAAAGTTCCTGTAATTCTACAAACTATTGATTTAATTATACCTGACATAAGACTGAAAAAAAGAATAACTCTATTTCGTGTCTCGAACAATTTGTCTCCTCTTCAACAATTTCTCGAGGCCGTTAACAAAATGGCAAGAAATTCTAGATATATTCAGTATCACAGAGGGACAACTCCTTCGAATGCTCAAATGTGTCTGAATCTATTCTGCTCATTTTATTCTATATTATTATTATATTGTTTTTAATTCAATTATTGTATCTAATTAATATTATGTGTTAAGTACCTTGAAAAACTGTGATTTCGTCATTGTTTTTAAATGTATTATTATTGTATTCAATGAATATTATGTTTAAGGAACTTTAAAAAAAATTGTGCTTCATGTAAGTGAAAATCATTCTGTTTTTTGCTTAGTATAAATGAATTTTTATTCTTTCTCTCAAACGAAGTACAACACCACTTTCTACTTTTCAGTATACAACCAAGCACCATCCAGTTGAGCCATTTTGAAAATCCAAATAAATATCTGGATTTCGGTAAGGTACTTGTCTGTCTTATAACTCGACGAACATTGGATTCAAGTTGGTGGTTAATCCTACCAATAACATTTTTTTCAAATTGTTCCTGCATAAATATTCTCCCGAAGACCGTCCACTTGGTTCAGTCCGGCTCTGTAAGCGACGATTCCTTTGAAAATAATCTAGTTCCAAGTTTGAGGAAAGAAACCGCTAAGTAATGGTGCTCTTAAAAGGACGTACACAGCCTGCGAAAAACTTTATATGAATCGCTTATTGTTTATAAAGATTATGGCCGCAATTATCCGCTATCAGAGCATACATTGATTACAAATAATTATTTATAACGATCTCGTTTATTGGAATAACTTCATCTGAAGCGATCGCGGCGAGGACTTGTATCAGTGTCAGAGGGGAAAAAATGTTGTTAACATTTTAACACGTTATTTATGGAGGGTAATTGGTCGAAAATGTTGTAGTTATTGAACATATTATGTATATAGTTGTAATGGTTTGATTGATTTTATGGGTTATGGCGTGATTGCAGTTTACGAGAGCATTTGTTGCGCATTAGACAGGAAAGTTGTCACTGTCGAAGACCCGTTTTGTGATGATTGGATGCGATGTTTTCTAATAGATCTTTTTCAGGTGAAAATTCCACAATCGGTTCTAAATGCGTTTCTTGACAAAATTCTGGTAATTGTATACTCCTCCCATTTATCTCGTCACTCTGTATATTTTGGCAATGCCGATCTGATAGCTGTCAGTGATGAATTGGCAGATTTTACAGTTTAGCAAATAGAATGGGTTTCTTTAGGAATATTAGTTTCGGATTGAGTATTCGTGAACGACATCTGGTAGAGATCAACGTACTAGGTTGAATTCGTAATGGTGCGAGACAGCCGAAAAACGGTTGCATAGGTAAAAAATTAATACCGTGAGTCTGAGGTTTTATCGATAGAAAATTGATATTTTTGCAAAAGTTTCGCCAACCGAGAGGGATTATTCAATATATCGACCCATTTTTTATGATTGAAACGATTGGAATCGAGCATTGTGGTATCGCTTCAATTTCAGTAAGAGAATAACTTTATATCCAACAAAATACATCATATATATAAAATATTAATTTTTGTTCACTCTGTATAAACAAATCAAATTATTTATCATCATTGAATGCAGTATCGAAAGACCTTTCAGATGAAGTATCACAAGACATCTATTTCAATTTAAAAAAATTACCGATTACGTCGCCACGTCGAAACCAGTGACATAACCTCTTCAGAATATACATGCAAAAATCGGCATTTAAAAACAAAAATCGACCCCTTTCAGGATTTTTGTAAAAACACACATTGTTTGCGAAATATCGAATTTGTTCCATAATTTAGCCGCCGCACTGTATGATGTGATCAGAGAGATATCATTCAACATGCTGTAACATAACAAGGGATATGCCAGATCCTATACATATTTTGCAGATAAATTGAAAAAAATTGGATTTCGTGGTCATATCATATAACTGGTTAATTTCATATTTGGCGAACAGAGGACTTTTAGTTAAAAATTGGACTTTACTGTCCGATGAATATGACATATCAATGGGAATCCCTAGTATTTATTAATGACCTACCTGAGTTCGATTGTGGAAAAAATAGTATGTTTAATGATTGAGGTATCAATAATTATTTCAGCCAAGAGCCTGGAAGATCTAGAAGATCTAGTTAATACAGTTCTGGATCAGTTCAATATATGGTGCTTCAACAACAGGCTCATTATCAACTATGAGAAAACTGTATATGTCTTGTTTAAAAATCGCGGTAAAAATAACTAAAAATATATACATGCCCTTAAATGATAATCTTCTAGGCAAACAAAATGGCACACATTTTTTGGGAGTTACTTTAGATGAAAACCTAGACTGGATTTACCAACTATGTGCCAAATTAAGTCAATCATGTTTTGCGATCACTATGCTGAAAAACATAGATCTGCCTCTTTGATAAACCTGTACTATGCTCTCTTTTATTCAAAACTTTTTTATAGCATAATAGCATGGCGTCAATGTGTGGATCTACAGAGGATATTTGTCATACAGAAAATAATGTTGAGAGTTATATTCAATATGGGATATATGAAATCTTGTCGTGATACCTTTAAAAATAATAACCTGCTTTTATACACAAGTAACTTATAAGCATAGATAGATGTAACAGTCAACAGATTATTATTTTTAAAGGTATCACACCGCGTTAAACATGAATATAATACACTCAATCAAAATATTTTATATATGAATAATTATAAACTGACTCTGTATGAAAAATCCCCTCTATGTAAGGGCAGTGATCCATACAATAGGCTGCCTTCTGATGTAAAGATGGTAAATAATGTAAAACATTTTAAATCTAAATTATTTAGATTATTATGTAATAACTGTTGTTACACTCTGGATGAATATCTCAATACTTCACTATAAACCTATTATAATCACAGTACATAAATCATATTATTATTGACGTAAGAGGTTATACCTTTATATAGTATGTATATCACATTAAACTTTCTAAATCTTAATATTTATACTCTTATGTGTTGGAACTGTACTCTATACATGCATTACTATTGATATTTATTTTAAATCATCAACATTTGATGCAATAGTTCTATACTATGTTTATGTCTACTTTTATATTTAAATATCTACAGGGTGTTTCATAATTGAATGCTGATCCTGAAGGGCGATAATGATGATTTTAAGAAAAATTCTTCATATGAACATAGGTCTGCAACCGCTTTATTTCTGAGATACAGGATGTTGAAATTAAACAAAAAAATAAGTTCTTCCCCAATATCTCTAAAACCGCTTTGGATTTTCCTTTCAATTTCGGTACATGCAAAGTACGCATGAAAATAATTTTTTTCCATGATAAAGGATTCCTTAATTTTCATCATTGGCGTCCCTGTTAACATGCCCTGTCATATTCAATTCAGATTGCAAAAGGTGAGATACTCAAATTATAAAAAATCACCAGACTACGCTGGTATGCAGTACTCCAACATTTTACCAAACAATTTGAAAAATATAACAAGCATGGCCAGATTCAAAAATCGTCTTAAGCCGTTTTTGATCACGAATACATTTTATAATATTCAGGAGTTTTCCTCTCTCTGCAATATGAACTGGGACGAGCTGACACATTCTTTTTTATACTGTGAAAATTCATGTATTTTAAACATTTACTATTTATTCGTAATGTCACGCTCCTATGTGGTCCATTATAACATATTATTACTGTTGCAATGTTACTTTTCAGTAGTAATACCACTAGTGACTGAATTTTTGCGATAAGTAGGACGAGTGGTGTTTTTTTCAAGCAACTCAGTTGAGTTTAGATATAAAAGACAGACTTATAAGATAAATTCAATCACGAGTGGTATTTTATTAGACTATTCCACGAACAAAGTGAATGGTCAAAAAAATTCAATTCGGCAGAATGAGAGGAAGAAATTTAATAATGATAAATAATTCAAATTCAATTATAATCATGAAATATTTATTTTAAGTATAAACAATTTGTTTGAATTATTATTTGTTACCTATAACAATAAATAATTTTTTATGAACACGAACATAATACATTACTCTCGACTATAATTATTATAAATGGTGCAATTGTAAAAATTTTGAATAGTATCACCGTTATTAGGTGGGTACAATGTATTGTTGGTATTATTACTTGATGTACTTGGAGTACTCCTAAAAGTATTCACTATATTCTGATGATGTTCAGCACTAAGATGTAAATACGGTTTCATCGAGTTCGAACTTCCATGTCCAGTAATTTTCATAGCTTGTTGTTCACTAACGCCGGTTGTAGTAACTGACTAACTGCAGTGGCACGATTAGAGTGATTTGTTATTTTTAGTTTTTTATGTCTAATCCTATCTTTTCTGCAGAGAGTTTTGTCCATTTTGACATTGTATTAATACCAATAGGGCAATTCTTGTACCAATTATTATTATTATATTTATTCCACTTGCCATTCACTGTCAGAAAAAGTCTGTCATTGGTAATAATTCCCCTCTTCGATATAAGTTTCCGGTATAATCTCACAGGACACATTTCAGGATTTTTCAAATTTTGGGTAAGCCATTTAGTATCTGCAGTTTTTATCACCACCTTGGCGGGTTTTGGAGAATATCGGGTTATATGCAATTCTGTTTGTTAAACAGCCTTTGTTGTCAGTCTCTTCCTTAAAAAAATGTAACATGGAAAAAGTTGCTTCGTTACCTCTCCAAGCTAGTTCTACTGCAGCTATGTGAAAAAACTTCTTTTGGAGTCCCTCTGGCGTGTCTTCGTCCCATTGTAAGCACATATTTCTATATTCTTCTGAAGTCATAGCGACAGAACTCATTTTCTTTTTTTCGGGTACAGCTTGCAACAATTTTCTCTTACTATCTCGAGCCGCCCTCGCCTCCTTGAACATTATATCTTTGAAGGGATCAATATGTCTCCGATACTCACAAAAATATTTTTCTTGTACTAATTTTGCAGTAGTGTTCCATATGGTTTTAATAACACTCTCCTTGTAATCACTACCATCAATTTTCCGCATATTGAATGCCCAGTCTTTCAGAATGAATGCTAATCTTTCGTTGCTATTTTCTGCATCTAATTTGTAGTTGCGTTCCGCACAGAAAGTCATAAATTGTCTCCATATATAGGATTTTGATTTTTTTGTGTTACTGGGTATATTTTCTTCAATATTTTGATTTATTACTTCGTTTGAAGTAGCACCGAAGCGACTCATTTTGACGTTTGCAGCTACAATTATTTTTGGTCAAACTGATAGACCAATCAGAATTGAAAGACAGCTGGTGTTTTCGCGATAATACAAGCTGTCTCTGGTTTTTGATTGGTCAGATTTTGTGAAAATTCCAAGGTGCGTGGAATAGTCAATGGTATTTTTAATTTAATTTTTATGACTTGTCAATCCGATGTAAATTGGTGATTTTATGATCAATAAAACTGTCTGTCTGTCTATTTTTGATCAAAATAATGATACGCCACTGCCTTTTTTCTAAAAAAATATTATTTCTGTTATTGTCCTCTATCTTCCCGTGAACATGATGCCGTTCTTTTTTTTCGTCCGGCGAACTGTTTTTGAGTTAGAAAATAAAATGCATTCATTTGCTTGTCCATATGCGAAATCGGCCGTTGAAGAGTAGTAGGATTATCTTGTGGGCTAGGAACATTTAGTATACCTAGAACACATTTGGTTGTTTTCAACATAAACAATTTTGACACTTCTTTAGCTGGATACGTGATATTATTTACGTTATAAAAACTTGTTTATTAAAAAAAAAAAGGAAAATTTTACAAATACTGAATAAGCAGACATGCATTACTTGTATGGGCTTGCTGACGGGAACGCATATGAAGACAGGCGACTGTATCAAGAGCGCTTCCCAAATAGGATGGTTCCTGATGCTCGAACGATTTCAAGCACCCACAGAAGGTTATGTGAAACAGGAAGTTTTGAGCCAAATCATCACAGGATCAGAAATTTTCATTATAATCATTTTTGGGCCGAGGAAAATCCGCATGCAAGCGTGGAATCTCATCACCTGGAGCAGTTCTCATCAAATGTCTGTGCTGGAATTATTGAAGATTACCTAATTGGACCTTTTTTTACCCTGCAGTTCAAATGGATATAATTATCGCGGATTTCTTGGAGATAATTTGCCAATTCTGTTGGAAGATGTTCCTATTTTAATGCGAAAACGCATGTGGTTTATGCAGCACGATGGTGCACCTGCTCATAGGTCGTGGGGGAACAGAGTCATGGCCAGCTAGATCCCCAGACTTGAACAGTCTTGGTTATTTCCTTTGGGGGCATCTCAAGACTTTGTACAGTCAACCAATTCTATCTGGAAGAATTGCGAAACCGAGTAATAGTTTTCTGTGAAGCAATACGGAATACTCCAGGAATTTTCCGAAGAGTACGCGAGTCAATGACAAGGAGGGCTGAAGCGTGCATACTTGCAGGAGGCGGACATTTTGAATAGTTAATTTGATTTTGGTATTTTTTGTTCATAATAGTTGTTTTTTAAATAAAAAAATTATTTTTATGCGTACTTATTACAAAAACTAAATAATAGTTACCATAAAATTTTAAAAATCTTGCCTAGATCCTTTGGTTACCACAATTGTTAAATTAAGTCTAAGAGAAAAAATCGAATGGGAACAAGCAAATGAATGTATTTTATTTTCTAAATCGAAAACCGTTCGCCGGACGAAAAAAAGGCAGGTGACCATTTTTATGGGAAGATAGAGGACAAATACAAAAATAATATTTATTTGGAAAAAATGACAGTATTTTGATCAAAAATATGACAGGGCATGTTAACAGGGAAGCCACTGATGAAAATTAAGAAATCCTTTATCATGGAATTTTTTTATTTTTATGCGTACTTTGCATGTCCCAAAATTGAAAAAAAAAGTCGAAGCGGATTCATTTCAACATCCTCTATCTTAGAAATAAAGCGATTGCGGACCTATGTTCATAAGAAACACCTTGTATACTATTTTTACTGGTGCTTGTTGTTTTGAAAGATGTTTACTTGTAATAATATTAAGTTTGTAACTATCTGAGGACCTATTCTATCCAATTTATGTAATTGGCACAACGAATTAATAAAGTCTATATATCTATCTATACTTTTGAATAAATAAATTAATATTGAATTATTGTATGGAAATGGAAAAAATGGTGTAGTGCAAGATTGATTCATTCAAATTCCTTTCTAAAATCAGATGGTAAATAAACCTAAGAAACACGTAAACAGAAATAAGTTAAAATAATTCGTCATCATAATGATACTTCAATTCACAACACACTGTATGAATTATATTTTCGAATGAATTTTCGATAACCAAGTACGAAAAACCGTTAACGTAGATAGCTCCCGAAAACCCCTTGGGAATTCTCCAGGAATCTGGTCCAAATTAATATTCTAATTGCACTTCACAGAATCAATTCCCTTACCGAAACCACCAATAAGACCGATAAAAGTCCGTATCGTTCGAAATAAAAAATTCCAAACTGCACCGGTCTGTGCTAAATAGCTTTTTTGGGGATCTGGACCGTTCTCTTTATGGACTCGGACTTGTTGAATGTTGGGACATGACTGTTTTACAGCCACTTTTATCTATCCATGCTTAGAACTCTTGTGTGGTCCTCGAAAAAATATCGCCCGTTCTTAAATACTCGAAAAACATTTTAGTTGAACTGAAATCTGTTGTTTTGAGTGTTCTTTTTTAGATAGGGGCAGCGGTGCGGTTTGAACTCTATTGGATAATCGATCTTGAAAGATGTTTAAAGAATTGGTGGGATACGAATGCGGTGTTTCTGAAATATTTCCCTGCTCAAGCGTTGATAATGGTGAGTTCTGGTCAACATGATTTGTAAGAGTTCAGTCATATTCATCTCATATAAGGCATCTTTGGAAAATAAATTGTCTTATACATTTTGCTCATGAACTATAGCTGAAAGCTTGCCAATCCAAAAATATTTGCATGTTTTCATGAATGGAAGCTTCTTCAAACAAACACGATACATGTGGGAAACATAAATATGGATAATTCTCATCTTTGAATCTCTAGTTAAAAAAAAATAAATATATATTGAAATCCACGTTTGGGTATAAGCTATAGAACCTAGCATGATATAACGCATTGAAGCATTATCATAGGACAACAAATTCGACATTCCAAAGTGTCAAAATCGTTATTTTCCTACTACCGTACACGTATGTCAAAAACTGTAGATAGCAAAAAAATTAAACTTTTCATTTCAAATTACCATTTATGTTATCTTTTTCTAAGACAAGGAAATTATTTTTGTTAATATTTAGTGTGCAACAAACCATCAACAGTTTTTTTATTTTGGTCATCGTTTTCTTCAAATGTCATCGATTTAATTTAAAGTAAACAGACCGTAGATGTCGATTTTGGTAAAAGTGATTTGGCCGTGGCTGTGTGGATTAGAAAAACTGCCAATCTCTAAAATTCCATCAGTATCACAGAACACAGCAAAAGTATATGTTACAGAATAATTCCTGAAGTTTATGCGGTATATTGAAAAACCTGAATTGAATTTTACAAGGTAAGACGTTTTTGTTATTAATATTTGTATACTTAATTATTTTATATTTAAATTATATTGCAGTTTATGTGTTTGTATCTCATAACCGATATGGATTGAAATTCATCTGGCGAATTTGACAATAAATACTCTTCCAAACATAATGAATAGTGCTCAAAAAGCCACTTGAAATTTATCATCAGAAAAATCTGCACATATTTACGAGAAGAAATACAATATATTCATAGAATGCTGTAGGAAGAATAAAGTAACAAAATACTCGGAGAACGTGATTTTCGCATATTTCACTGAAGAATTGAGGTCTTGCAAACCTTCTACACCATAGTCGATATATTCTAATGTTGAATAGCACCTTGAAATATAAAAACAACGTTGATATTTCGAATTTCCACAAATATAGCGTTTACCAGACAAAAAAATAAAGAATATAAAACAAAAAATCAAAAAAGTTTCAAATCGAAATGAAATCAATTAAATGTTTATTGGGTAGATATAAATAAATGAATATCGGAAGGTAATAATAAATAAATAAATAAACATGGAAATAATCACGCAAGTATCTAGCAAACTAGTGCAACACACTTGTGTGTGATATAATAAATATAAAATGTTATTGCTCACTAGAATATGTATGTATTCAATATATATATATATAAAATATATATATATATATATATATATATATATATATATATATATATATTTTTCTTCAAATTCTCGGAATAAAGGTCTGATTCAGTCAATTCATATAATTTTTCTTAACGACGTTTCGACATGGTATTTGTCATCATCAGGTTAAAACACTAAAATAAAAAATATGGAGTTTGAGACATTTAACTTAACACAATATTGAAATGTATGCACTAAAATAATTCTTGAAAACCTATGGTTTGAAATATAACATGTTATTTAAATCAATATAAATATTTGTAACATTTATGAGTATTCACTTACAAATTATTTTATTTGAGTTTTGCGTTCGCATTGTACGAAGGTTATTGTGGGCGTGTGACCTGCGTCGAAGTGATCGGGAATGGTTTGTTTATTTTTCATGCATTTTTATCCTCTTCATAAGTAGGTACATGGGAATGTTTATATTGAGTTCTAATATATGGGCCGGACTGTATTTTTTTGGCAGCATGTAAAGATCAGTTTTCATTATGATTACTTTAAACAAAGTTAAAAGAGGTTGTTATAGATTGAAATTTACAATAGAAAAAGAAATATAAAAACAAATAAACTTTCTCGACACAACAATAATACACGACAATACTGGAAAAATTTTCACAAACTGGTTTATTAAACCAAATGCATCAAATCGTTACACTAACTATTTGTCAAACGCACCCCTCAGTTACAAAAAAAAATTTATTCAAAATTTAACTGACAGAGCTATAAAGCTTGCTCACCCAAAATTCAGGAAAAATAATATAGAAATAATCAAAACAATGGAAAAACACAACATAACTATTGCACATCGACTGAAAAATACGAACAAAACCATTTATTCAAAATTAAAACCAGAAATACCAAAAAACAAACAAACTCAAACAGTATATAGAATACCATGTAAAGACTGTCAAAGTACCTATATAGGTCAAACAAAACAATATTTGCAGAAACGAGTACAAGCCCACAAATATTCAAAAACCGACATTACAGCCTTATCAAAACACGAAAAAGAAAATCAACACAAGTTTAACACCAACAACGTTGAAATTTTGACCAAAGAAAGGAATCCAAGAGTAAGAACATTCCTTGAAATGATACATATTAAAAAAGACCCCAATAGCATTAACAATAGAAATGATATCAAAAACTTAAGCCAGATTTATAACAACCTCTTTTAACTTTGTTTAAAGTAATCATAATGAAAACTGATCTTTACATGCTGCCAAAAAATACAGTCCGGCCCATATATTAGAACTCAATATAAACATTCCCATGTACCTACTTATGAAGAGGATAAAATGCATGAAAAATAAACAAACCATTCCGATCACTTCGACGCAGGTCACACTCCCACAATAACCTTCGTACAATGGAACGCAAAACTCAAATAAAATAATTTGTAAGTGAATACTCATAAATGTTACAAATATTTATATTGAGTTAAATAACATGTTATATTTCGAACCATATGTTTTTCAAGAATTATTTTAGTGCATACATTTCAATATTGTGTTAAGTTAAATGTCTCAAACTCCATATTTTTAATTTTAGTGTTTTAAGCTGATGATGACGAATACCATGTCGAAACGTCGTTAAGAAAAATTATATGAATTGACTGAATCAGACCTTCATTCCGAGAATTTGAAGAAAATATATATGTGGTCAAGAAACTAAAGAAAAAAAAAATATATATATATATATATATATATATACATATATATATATATATATACATATATATATATATATATATATATATATATATATATATATAAATATGAAAGAGAGTAATATCGAGGGGACTGTTAAAAACAAAATGGAAGGAATTTAATGGACATAGCCCTCAGAGAAAAGTGTTAACCGTAGACACGTGTTTCGGGCTCTCGGCCCTCATCAGTACGGTGAAGAAGTGCAAGGATGAACAACACTTGGTAGAAAACGACAAATCAACGGGTCAACAAACAGAAGCCAGCCGCTCATTTGTGGTTTCAGTCAGCAGACCCTGAATTCAGGGCAACAACCAACGTCACCACGGAGGCAGCTATAGCTACCTGCGTGACATCGAGTCAGGAATATAAATATGAAAGAGAGTAATATCGAGGGGACTGTTAAAAACAAAATGGAAGGAATTTAATGGACATAGCCCTCAGAGAAAAGTGTTAACCGTAGACACGTGTTTCGGGCTCTCGGCCCTCATCAGTACGGTGAAGAAGTGCAAGGATGAACAACACTTGGTAGAAAACGACAAATCAACGGAGTCAACAAACAGAAGCCAGCCGCTCATTTGTGGTTTCAGTCAGCAGACCCTGAATTCCAGGGCAACATCACCGTACTGATGAGGGCCGAGAGCCCGAAACACGTGTCTACGGTTAACACTTTTCTCTGAGGGCTATGTCCATTAAATTCCTTCCATTTTGTTTTTAACAGTCCCCTCGATATTACTCTCTTTCATATTTATATTCCTGGACTCGGATGTCACGCAGGTAGCTATAGCTGCCTCCGTGGTGACGTTGGTTGTTGCCCTGAATTCAGGGTCTGCTGACTGAAACCACAAATGAGCGGCTGGCTTCTGTTTGTTGACTCCGTTGATTTGTCGTTTTCTACCAAGTGTTGTTCATCCTTGCACTTCTTCACCGTACTGATGAGGGCCGAAAGCCCGAAACACGTGCCTACGGTTAACTCTTTTCTTTGAGGGCTATGTCCATTAAATTCCTTATATATATATATATATATATATATATATATGGTTTGTTTTTCTTGGGTTTTAGGTTCGTGGATCTGACTTTTACAAATTAATTACAACTTTGTTTTGGGATAACATGTGCATTTGGTTTCTACGTTTCGACGGGTGAATCCTCGTCACATCAGGATTAAAAAAATAACAAGTCTTCAAACATAGGATTCGTTTGGAGTTTTTTGGTTTCTTATGGTTTTCAGTTTTATATCCATAATAAGATCGTTTTTGAGTTGTTCACTCTGCGATGTGCTGATATAATTAATTAATATCGTGATTCATCTGGTGGTCAACATGTGAATGAATTTGACCACCAGATGAATTACGATTCAGTGAAAGTGCTAGCGACAGAGTCACATACATCTGAGAGAACATTCTTAGAAATGGCTTTCATTTCCCAAGAAAACCATTGTATAAATAAAAAAACAGATATCAACAATTTGAGTGAGATCTACTCTTATTTATTGTCTTTAGATATCAATCAAAATTGACAACAATGTGATATAATAAAAAATATATATAAAAAAAACAAATATATATATACAATTTTTTTTTAACCGTTTGAGCGAGATCTCTCATTTATTCTCTTCAGATATCAATCAAAATTGACAACAATGTAATATAAAATAATGTTTTTTTTAACATTACCGCCATCTGGTAACATCCGTTGGTACTAATCTATTAGTTGGCACCACTGTATATAATTCCAAATGACACCCGTCAGGTGTCGTTGGCTCAAATATAATTGCGAGATTCATTCCTAACCTGCCAGTTTCACTTGTCACACCACATAGAGTACACATTTATATTTATATAATTTTAAACAACGCTAATGTGGGTGTAGTAACTTTCATTCTTTGATCTACTTTTTTTTTCTCTTGTATCACTATTTTAGATGAATATGTTCAACGTCATTGAAACCAACCTCAACAAAGTTGTGAGTAGCATATTGTTTCGCACTTGAATATGTATTACTATTGGTTTTTTCATCTATTGTATTCTCCCTGATGATGGAAATAAACGTTTCCGAAAGCTCGGATAAACCTTAAGGAGTTTCTTCACTTGCTTACCCCAATATCCCTAGTTTTGTATATATATGTAAACATAATATGTACATGTAAATCTAACACGTATGTGTTTTGAAATTTTATATATATATATATATATATATATATATATATATATGTAATCTTATATAATGTGTATGTAAGTTATTCAAAATATCAAATATTAAAATTTTACCAAGTTTGTAAATTTTAAATTAACTATATATAATCTAGTTTAAAATTAAAAGGAAAGAAATGTCAACTCAAATGTACACCGGTTTAATTTATTTTTGAAAACTTTTATGTTTCTGCAAATTTTGATATCTTTTGGTAGAATGTTGTATAACCTGGAATCAGGTGAGTGAATGTTCTTTGACCAATTGTTTTTTTGGTTCTAGGATTTTGCCATTTGTTTTATTTCCAGTGAAATATATATGATCAATGTTTTGTTGATTTCTATGTTTTTGTATAACATTTCTGAGATTGATAACAGAAATATTTGGCTTGTATCCATCACTTTACTTTGTTTGTAGATAATTTCACTTGAGAATGTTCGATTTTTATTGTTTATAATTATGAAATTTTAAAAGAGAAAATATTATAAATTTTCCATTGCAAGCTCCAGATTCCCACTTTTTAATGATAAAAGTGAGAAAACACCTGAGAATAAAGTATACAATCTAAATATTTTGTGAAGTTATGCGATGAGTTAGATCGTAGATCAATTTAGAAACGCTGTTAAAATGTATGGTGTCGTATGCTGAGTTGCCTAACTAAATCAAAGGCCATCGTATAAGTTAGGCAACACACCATACGTAAAACCTTATATTCTTCAAAATAATACAAAACCATTTAACATTCTAAACGTCAGGATATTTCCTAATGTTTTTCTCTTTAGTTTGGCTATTTGTAACATTGCAATATGTTTTTTAGGTTGCTTTTAAAATTGAAATTTCGGGGGCTTATTACCGGAAAGAATTATCTGAAATGACAATCAACGATGTGGTAGATAAACAGTGTATATAAGTACCAGAAACCCAAAATGGAATGGAATGTATTTTCACGATTTGAAATCTTAATAATTCTTCAATTGATTTTGTATCTTTTATAAACAATAAATATAAAGATCGTGGATTATGAGTTCTAACAGGTTGTTTTTGAAATATGCAAATGGCAAATGTTCTGAACGACCTATAGGGATAAATACATCTGAACTACAGGACACTGCTTCAGGAGGTCTTCTGCCACTATGCTAGCAAATTCTGGAGGACACCTTCTAGTAGTAAAAAAAACATGCAGGATATAAGTCATCTGCTGTTGCAGGAAGCTATGTGGATAGCACAATTACATATTATCTTTATCCAATCAAATCAAATATATGTATTTGAAAATCATCTATGAACTTTCTCCCTACTTCAAAACTTTGCTTGACATCAAAGTAGTTGGGTGAAGTTATTGTTCATTTGATGTATTGGGTTTTCAGCTGGAGGATTTTAATATTCACCATTCTGCTAAGAATATCCCATTGTTTCTTTCAAGTGCCTTGATATCTTACCATTATAATTTCCATCAAACAAATGAGGTATGTGGTACCTAATTTTCCAATTTGTTCCTATAAGTGACAATCTCAATGAGTTTTGGAATTGATATAAAATTCAAAGTTTATCTAACTCATTTTCCCGTTGAATTCTTGGATGCAATGCCCCAAAATCCATACACAATCCATAATATCGAGAATTTTATTTCTACAACTTCATAATCAAGGAGGAAACAAAATTGCTGAATCTTTTCCAATTTTCTCGCAGTATTTCATGAACCAGAGGACTCCATTCAAGTTATTGATTATTTGATGTATGGATTTTGGTTTTTTAATAATTATGTATGGATTGTTCAGATTATGGATCGAAATATCACCATTCACTGTTTTTCCATTTTGGTACTTATATCATGATGTTCCTTTCGACACACCTTCGATGCTCTTGATGATTCCCCAATATAATTTCCACCGAATCAACAAGGTATATTTTCCACTTGTATCCTTGTGTAAGTTGTTCGGGTAATTATTCCGATATTTTCACTCCCAGAAATAGAAAGGAATGTGGTGATCTCACACCCGAAATCCACATACAAGAACCCACAATCCAGGCCATCGCTTTCCCAAGAAACACAAGGAATAGTTAGCACTACTCAGTGCTCAATGACAAATAATTACAAGTCCGGCCGTTAGATGATTTATCTAAACAAGGTTTGCACATCTAATGTTTTTATAAGAGCTGGTGTCAAGTTACAAGTCCCATGTAACATACAGCATTAATTACGAAAAGAGCTTTTTATTTCGAGCCGCACAGTGATAAATCTGAAACGAGATAAGATTTAGTGAGGCAGAGTGCTTTTGATGGGATTATTGCAGGAATATTAGCATTCACCAACAGTAATATTGCAGAATAGATGAGAAATTATACGTAGAATTTGGCATTTTGCGAAGAGAGTTAAATTGATGTTAACAATTCATATCGTAGATGTTATCGAAATTCAATTCAAATTCAAAACGTAGGTGTTGATCTACATATATACCCAAAAATTCAGTACTTTTTGTGGAAACAATATTTGTTCCATTAAGATCAAATTGTATGGTATTAAAGCTATTTTGGAAAGTGAAATATATACAGTCAGTCTTGGAAACGTTGGAAATCAGGCAATTTTGCTGACACCAACTATTGAAAGATTCCATTATTTGTTTGGTGGTCAAAGCTGATTCTTCACGATTGTGACTCGTGACTGCTAGTGAAGTATCGTCAGCGAATAGAGCTAATGATTCAGAATTGATATGATGAGGCATATCGTTGACAAACAATAAGAATAGTAACTGCCCAAATATCGAACCCTGCGGCACACCTATGTTCAAAGAATGTTCGCTAGAAAAATGATTCTTTACTTTCACGAACATTTGTCTATCATGAAGATAATCACATATCCATTCTAAATCCCAAGTTATACAACTTACTGTCAAGTTTATGGAGTCGAAAGCGCGGGACAAATAAAAAAAGAGTCCCGCGACGTGTTTACCGATGTCGAGAATTGATACATACAGTGCTTCTCAAAAGTCCTCTCCCCACTCTTACTTTTTGGAACGATTATACATAAACAAGGGAAATTTGGAAACTGAATATTAAAGGTTGTAAACTTCCCTACTAGTGATGATAGGTGACGAAATCGTCAAAGATGACGTCACAAGGCCATTGTGACCAATAATTTCAAATGGAACCCTACGGCAAGCGACACCTCTTCTGAAAGGTATCAAAAAAACCTATTCAATGATACTAATTTTGTTTGTGTTCATGGCAGTTTTAATGGCTCATTAGTAAACATTGAAATTTAAATTCCATTCAGTATGATATTAATTACAGATTTAAGAATCAGTATCTACTTAAAGAAATTGCTCGAAGTGACCCTTATTTACTTCCTGACAGTGAAATATCCTATTTTAAACTCTTCTCGTACTTTTGCAAATGTGTCTGCAGAAACAGACTCACATTTTGCAACAATACGTTGTTTTAAAACGTCAATATTGTCAGGTTCAGTTGCGTAAACCTTCGATTTGAGGTACCCCCACAGAAAAAAATCCAAAGGTGTGAGGTCCAATCCATCGTCGTCCAATCCATCTACCACGATACTCCTCATCCAAATACCGTCTTTCTGCACCGTAATAGTGTGGAGGAGCACCATCCTGTTGGAATTGCCGAATTCATCTGGATTATCTTCCAAAATTTCAAGGATTAACGGTTCTATTGCGTTTTGCAACAGCTCCAGATGAACCTCACCAGTTAAATTAGTATTTAAAAAAAGAGGCCCAACGATGTGGTACCTGCCCAAACATTCACCTTCTGGAGAAATTGGGTATGTGTTTCACGAAACAGGTGAAGATTTGCGTCACTCCAATACCTCACATTATGTGTATTTACATTTCCATTCAGATAGAAAGTACTTTCGCCACTAAAACAAATTGTTTTGACATAGTCTGGCTGTTGGTTGATTTTAGTTTCCATTGAATGAATGTGGTTTTTTGTGGAGGAACAACGTTTCTTGACATGTTTTTTGGGTAACCTTCCACAGTCTGAAAATGAAAATCTATACAAGTGTAGAAAGGGCAAACTAATTAGTTCACCCCGATAAGTTATTGCGTTCACCAAATTATATTTCCTATAGAAAAATAATTCAATTAGTCAATAACTTGTCGTCTTCCGATTATATTTTCATTTTCAGACTTTAGTTTCCATATTTTCACAAAAGTCTAGTCTTCGGTCTGGGTCGTCGTCTGAGAGTTGATGAACCATTTTCAAATTGTATGGATGAAATTTGTTTTTTTTTCAACACCCTGTGTACTGTACTTCGACTGACTTCACAGGTAGATGCAACGTGAGTTGTTGAAAAAGTAGGATTAACTATTACTTCTGCCAGTATATCAATTTTTTTCTCATCAGAAATTTGTATTACGGAGAAGCTCCCTTAAATAAGTCCTCGAAACCTCTCATTAAGAATGCGTTCTGGTGCATGAATATTTTGTCCAGTTTCACCAGAAATTAGGATCGCTGCTACTTTATCTCAAGCACGTACCATTTTGCTTCTTGAAGCACTTAAACGTTCGGCTCACAACAGTTCAACAAATTATTAAAATGTCCAAAAATATCAAAAGTACCAAAAGCTGCTAAAACAGTTGAACGTTCGATCAACAATACACAAATTATTAAATGTACAAAAACTTGGACAATTACAAAAACGTCGAATTAGGGAGACTAACAAAAACGTCAGCTTATTTGACAACTATCCAGAGCTTGAATTTGAAATTTTAGTATTAACTCATTTAGTTCATCACAGCTTTGCGTTTTTCAAAAGCGAGTTGCCAAAACTGCCATTAACACAAACAAAATTAGTATCATTGAATAGGTTTTTTCGATGCCTTTCAAAAGAGGTGTTGCTTGCCATAGGGTTCCATTCAGAATTATCGGTCACAATGGCCTTGTAACGTCATCTTTGACGATTTCGTCATCTATCATCACCAGTAGGAAAGTTTACAACCTTTAATATTCAGTTTCCAAATTTCACTTGTTTATGTATAATCGTTCCAAAAATAAGAGGGGGGAGCGAAATTTTGAGAAGCACTGTATATATATATATATATATATATATATATTATATGTTATGAAAAACCAGTTATATATTTTAAAAAGAAATAAACCATAAAAAAAATAATTAATAAATAGCTATTAGTTTCAAGAGATTGTTTTTACATAATTTTGAAGTTCTATTTCCTTTTTAAAGCCTCTGTATGATATGAATAGATGAAAATGTCCAAATACTATAACACAATCCATTTTAATAAACTGTCATAATGATTACAACCCATAATTCTTCAAAAGACAACAAAAAGTCTAGATTTACAAAATTTTCTTGAATAAAATGTGATCAACAAAATTATAAATTTGAAACATACAGTATATGAAACTGTAGCTAACTGAAAGTGGCCAATGGTAGAACAGAAAACTTCTTGATGACAATAGCCAATCAGGGAACAGATGGTCACATGTAGAATTTGAAATTGTGAGGGAATAAGAACGAGAGAGTGTCAGAGGCAAATATTATTGAAATTTGTACATAGTTAATAAGAATGGAAAAATAGTTTTATGTATAAGTTATGACAAATTAACCCAAACAGTAAAAATGTGACAATTTAGTGCGCGAATTAAAAAATTCGAATCAGAGAGAAGGAACGAAAATTGGTATCCAGGTGACAACAAACAAAGTCACAAAAGGGAGATCGAAAATAAATTTAAAACGAATGCCACGTTATATTTTTGAGAGAAAGAAAAATTGAATAAATTCTACATTATAAGCGGAAAACCAACATTACCTTATTTGTACACCATATACAAGTATCCAAGGCTGATTGCTGAATTTGTATGGTTCCTTCTATTTGGTGTTGGAGTTCCTGATAGCATTGGAGTGAAAGGGAATCCAAATCCTGGCGTGTATTGACCAGCGACAGTTCCAGACAGGTATAAACCTTTCATAGTGCACATTCCGAACTGAACAATTTCACTAATAACGCACATATAAGAACTTTATTTCAATAGATGTCGAACTATTAAAGAAATTTTCACTTTCAAGGTAAAAGTGAGGTTGTGTATATTTTACCAATGAACTTTTCTCATGATTATCCATGAATATTTGTAGATTCACCTGAGAGTAAGTTATCTTTCGTAGGCCAGGTAAAATTAAGTTTTCCTGAATAAAGGAAATAATTGCTTTTTGATTTTGTCGTTTGTTTTCTACAATGATCAACAATCATACTTATGACCATTGAATAAATAGAAATTTGACATATCAAGCAGTGGCTAGTGGCTCAATTACCTGAACCGGCTATCTGAGACAAGAGGCGTACCAACTGTGCTTAGCTGTGGTAAGCGGAAAATCTATCTATCAATATTTCATAACAACTATTTTTTTTTTCAATTCATCATTACATTACAATATACATATATATATACTACACGCTGCCGATTGGGTTGATTTTCCCGTTCGGAAGCCATGTTGGCATCCAGAGAGTATTTCAAATTTGGATAAGAAATTGTATATTCTGTTGTAGACTACCTTTTCAATAACTTTCGAAAACACACTCAAAATAGAAATTGGTCTGTAATTGACATTGTTTTCAGGGTAATTTTTTTTAAAGGCAGGAATGATAGTTGCCAATTTCAAAATTGGGGAAAATTTCCCGAAAGTTATTGAAAAATTTATCAGGTATGCCAAATGTTCTGCTATGTGAGTAGAAACCGACTTCAAGAGTTTTGATGAGATGTTATCTACACCTGTACTATATTTATTTTTCATGTTTCTGATGACTGTAGTGACTTCCTCAGGTGTGACTGGGTTGACGAAAAACGTATTGACAATCATTGGAGGAAGGGTATAGTATTCCCCAAAAATATTCGCAATATCTGCTGGGGATGTATATACTTCACCCTCTTTATTCAAATTTATATTTTTATGTCTTCTTATCCTAACAGTATCATTATATACCAAATTCCATATAGTGTTTTGTTTATCACTAGACTCGTTTATCAGTTTTTGATTGAAATTGAATTTTGCCTATGATACCAATTCATTGAAGTTATTTTTGGCACACTCATAATTTACTCTGCAGTCATCGTTTACAACATTTTTCCATAACCAGAATACATTTTTCAATTCCTGGCTAGCTTTCCTGATATTGGACGTGATCCAACCAGGTGCTTTCCGTAAAGAATTACCGCGGCACTGTTTTAGTGGGCAGCACTTATCCAGAAAAAATACAAATATGTTTTCAAAAGATTCAAAAGCAGAGTCAATATCATTCGCAAGATAAATGTCACTGAAGTTAACGATGCCCATTTGGGAGACGAATTCATTCATATTATCTTTGGATAGGATTCTGTATTGCCTATTTGGTTCAATGTTACAGCTGTTTGATTTGCTTAGATGGTGGTGATGAATCAGAGTTAAAGCTAAGTGATCGCTAACATTTCCCTGAAAAACTTTTGATGTAAAATTTGCGGGGTCAATGTTAGTTTTTCTAGAAACAATACTCAGTTTCACTCTTAATTTGTTGATTTCATCATTTCAAACATTGTTCCAGTGGAAGTAAAAGAAATTCAATAAATTTTTCGAATATATTTTGATATAATGTATACAAAATTCATAAAAAATTACTAATAAAACACCTTTTTAAAGACAAGCTTTTAGTTAAGCCGTGTACTAAAACGTATAAAATAAGTTCAAGTCATCGCTGACAATGATTTAATAATTTTTTGTTGAATTATTTGTTTTCAAAATGCTTGTTGCGCGAATTGTAATAAAATTAATACTTCGACAAGTTGTTACTTACCAACCAATCATTGTCAAATGAAATTAATTGATACCTACTCTTATGAGAACTTTGTAAAAATTAAATACTTCTGAATTAAGTTTGAGTCATCGCTGACAATGATTTAATTATTTCTTGTTGAATTATTTGGTTTCTGTTTCAGTGCCCTATCAGAAATTTTGGCGAATGTGCTGAAAAACATCGGCGCATTCGCCAAATGTTCGAAATGTATATAATGCTGTGAAAAGCCAGAGTTCTCGCCATATATTTGAAACACAAATTATTATTTTTTTCTGACGATCCAAGTGAGAATACCAGGTTATACCTATGAAATTATTGTATTGTCAACGGTTCTCAATACGTGTGCAGAATTTCAAATACTTCTGGAAGAGAGAGAAACTTAATTTCAAAGATTCTATTACCTCATTCATACATACATGATGCTAATAAAGCGTGTATAAAAAACATTACCAAATGATCAATTTTGAATCATTGGACCCATCCCCAAGTCCAATAATAGCAGATGAAATATTGTTATTCACAATATAGTTCCCCATGTTTTTTTGTGCAGTACTACGAAATAAGTATGTCAATGTTGAATAGGGAAACATTCTCAATTGAATATTGATAGAAAGATTTTTCTGTGAATTGAAAAATCCACGATTAAAATGCAGTTATTTTTTGTGAATGTCTAACAGAAAACAACATCTGATTTTATGAACATCCTGTTTATATTTTCAACAAATCAAAGTATGTCAATGTATTTACAAAAGTTCGTCCACATGTCTGGTGTGAATTTTTGTTATAATAAATCATCACCATTTCAATACGAGTGTATCAACAATGCCATATGGTGATCTGAAAACATTATGATCACGCTATTACATTTTTTTTATCAATAACGTATACAACAAAAAAGTCAAACTTTATGACCGCAGTTGAATGAACTCTATCAATAATTCAAAAAACTCCTGAAAATTAAGTTCAATAAAAAAATAATTCATTCATCAGACTATTTATATAACGAAATTGGAGTTTTCGATATAGGGCAACAATATTTTTCCAACTGCAATATTTGGCAACACAACCATCGAACAGAAATGAACACCCCACAACACAATAACGAAACGCGAAACAAAAAAAATACGTAACTGCCCCCCAGAACCTTGAAATCAATTGGACAAAAAAAATTTACGTATCTAGAACCTAAACTTCTCAATTCCCTTCCTGCCAATCTGAAAGACGTGGTATCCACCCACTGTTTCAAAAATCACTTGAAATCATATATTAGGTCTCAGCCCAGTGATCGAATTCATCCTCATCTGAAATAGACGCCAAATTACTAATTAACTTATTATACTTCACAAATAAAGTGAATATAATTACTATCGTTAAATCAGTCTTCTGTATGTATGTGTGTATATTTTCCTATCTACTAGCACTTCTTTTATTAGCCTTTTGTATCATATTATTTTCTTTATATATAATAGTAATAGCTGCTTATAACCAAATATCAAGTTATATCGAAAACAATAAAATATTAATGGATTATCAATCCGGATTCAGATCGAAGCACTCCTGCGGAACTGCTTCACAGTTGACAGTGTCTAGCTGGAAATTGGGAATTGATGATAATGAATGATAATTGTTGCAGTCTCCCTAGACTTTGAAAGAGCTTTTGAGACTATCGACTTCACTCTTTCTACTAACAAAACTTCAATACTACTATTGATTAGAGAACAGTGTACTAAGGTCGATAATATTTTTTCTGGTATAGAAGTGTCACCTCTAGCGTACCCCAGGAAAGTGTACTGGGTCCTCTTTTATTCATCTTATACCTAAGTGATGTGAACTATATTCAAGATTGTGAATTATCTTATCTATTTGCCGACGATATGGTGGTGACTGCAGTTACGTTAGGCTAGATAGAGCAATTGAAAAAATTAATTTTACTTTGCAGCATATTCACACTTTCATAACATCAATGAACTTAAACTTAATGTTAATAAAACCAAAGCCATGATCATAACAACACATTATAAATATAATCAGATTGACAAAAATGTTATAAATATTAATATTAAAGGTGAAACTATTGGAATTGTCGAGGATATAAAATACTTGGGATTCATTGTTGATAATACACTTAGCCTAAAACAACATTTCCAATGTATGTACAATAAAATATTGAAAAAACTATTTTTCTTCACAAGAATTAGCAGAAATCTTACTCCTCAAACGACTCCAACTGTATATAAAACTATAATAAAACCGCATTTTGATTACTGTGCTAGTGTACTTGCATTGCTCGATGGAAATAGTATTGCAGCCTTGCAAAAACTGCAGAATAGAGGAATGCGTGTTATTCTGAGATGCAGTAGATACACCCCAATTATTAACCGACGGAATCAAAAAGGAGGAGGTTCTCTGGTCGACGCGTATATTTTTTTTATGTATGCCACGTATAACTTTTTACTAAGACGTCCGATTTCGAAAATTCTTTTCAGTGGATAGAGAATACTTCGAAGTTGGTCCCATTCGAATTTAAAAGATGAAATCCACCCCTAAAGGTAGCAAAATGAAGGATATTGATCACTCACCCTCTGAATTCTGGTCCGTTAACCGATTCTATCAGGCATAACTTCGTACTGGGTTCTTCGATTTGGATGATTCTTTTTTTATTAGACAGGGTATACCTCATAGTTGATCAGATTTGGATATCAAATGGAATTATCCATCGTTACGGGTAGAAAAATAGGGGATAATTGATTTTTCACTTGTGAACATTGGCACACATATGTATTTGACAATGACAGATCGCTATTGTCATTATTTTTGTTCTCCTACATCCGTCACAATCATTATATTCTATGAGAGGATGGAATGATATACAAAGTAATGAAATAAACTATCCAGAACAACAAAAATAATTTATATTACAACAAATAGTAAAAGTAGATAATCATATTATTTAACTGGTAATAGTTAAAGTAAGGTGGGTAAGTAAGTATTTCGGAAGTAATCAAAAAACAGGTAGGTAATAATAAGTAGATTTCAGCTACAAAAAATTTAAAATAAAAAACTTTTTAACAAAAAATTAAACCGACGAAATACGGAACTGAAAATTAAAAAATAAAATAAACTTTCTTACTCTTAATAACTAAGATCCTAAACTAATGTAAGTAACTAATTTTGAGTCGGCGCCAAACGAACAATCAACGAAGATCATTAAATTACTTCAAAAAAATTATCAGAATGTCACCGCGCAACTCGATGCCATCATTTTACGCCTTACCTAATTCATTTGCTTGTTTGTTTGGCGCCTACTCAAAATTAGTTACTTCACATTGGTTCAGGAGCTAAGAAAGTTTATTTTATTTTTTAATTTTGAGTTCCGTATTTCGTCGGTTTAATTTTTTGTTGAAAAGGTTTTTTATTAATGCTTCAAAGTTGGATGGCTGTATGTTGAAGACAGGTTGTTTTATTACTCAATGATTTTGATCTATAATATTGTAACTGGTGAGGCCCCTCCCTATTTCAATCAATTCATTGTATTCCAAAATCAAATACACAACTATCCTACCAAAACCAACAATAATTTTTATGTTCAAAGAACAACTTATGCTCGCACAACAAATTCTTTGTTTCATAGAGGATTGTTAAAGTACAATGATTTTCCTGTCGGAATCAAACATTCCCACTCACTCAATTAATTCAAACACCAAAAAATCCGAAAGATCAAAGCTTGTTTTAATCTTTCGTATGTAATGTATGAAAAAGTAGAAATCCAAATTTTCAATTATATTATGGAGGCGATATTTATTGTGAGAAATCCTTCGTTAGTGAAACTAATTAAGAATCGTGAAAATCCAATTTGTGGAAATGTCACTGTAATCTCTTTAAAAAAATGTACTGTGATCGATTGTAATTAATAATGTTACACATAGTAATTTTTATACTGTAATTGTAACATGTAGAATGTTTGTATATTAGGTTGCCTATTTGAAATGAACGATTATAATTAGTGTTACTCATATACTCTTTTGCTTGCTTATATTATACAGTTTGACCCATTTAAAATGGAACCACCCCTGCAGAATACGCATTTTTCAATAATTCTCAAAAAACAAATTTTTTAATATTGAGCATCGGAAACTTCATCTTGACACAAATTTTCATAACTTTAGTTTCGTTTCCAAGGCACTCTATGGTTTTTTTTCTTCGTCAAAAACGTTAAAAGTTTATTAGGCAATTTTTGTTTTGAAATTTGACTACACCACTGGATTCGTAGTCGTTAGGAATGGAAACCATGGAAATTTCATACATAAATATTGGTTAACAACGAAGTTACAACAAGTTTTATTTTGGAAACAAAGTATTTGATTATAATTTTTATTTAGATTATAGACATATTTAAAATCTGGCAACACTGCCGATACAAAGTAGAACACCAGTGAATTTGTACAGCGAAAATCCGAAGTCGATAGCTCATTCCGTTCTACAGTTATAACTCCTGGAAGTATGGTAATGTGAGCGATTTGTGATGGAAGCGATTTTGTAATAAAAATCTGACTACGCCACTGGATTTGTGAATTATATTACCTTAAAATGATTTATTTAAGTTTAGTTAATAAGTGCATTCGAAGATAACAGAAAATTAAAAATTCATTTTCAAGTTATGCAGTCTTCCATAGCCGATAAAAACGAAATGAACCGATTCAAGTTTTAAAGTATCAAAATTATTTATTGAATAATAAAACAGAAGAAAAATGTTCCTTTTAAATTCTGCAAAACTCAATTAAAACAAGTTTTTAGAGAAGGTATCAACAATTTGAGGATAGCTGAACTAATACATTAGGCATAGGTATTGTACTAAATCAATAGTAGGCTGTGATTTAGTACACCACAAATCGCTCACCTTACCATACTTTCAGGAGTTATAACTGTAGAACGGAATGAGCTATTGACTTCAGATTTCCGCTGTAAAAATTCACTGGTGTTCTACTTTGTATCGGCAGTGTTGCCAGATTTTAAATAGGACTATAATCTAAATAAAAATTATAATCAAATACTTTGTTTCCAAAATTAAAGTCGATGTAACTTCGTTGTTAATCAATATTTTTTCATAAAATTTTGATTGTTTTCATTTATGACGACTACAAATCCAGTGGTGTAGTCAAATTTCAAAACAAAAATTGCCTAATAAACTTTTGCCGTTTTTAACGAAGAAAAAAAACCATAGAGTGCCTTGGAAATGAAACTGAAGTCATGAAAATTTGTGTCAATCAAGATACAGTTTTTGATGCTCAATATTGAAAAAAAATTTTTTTGAGACTGACTGAAAAATGCGTATTCTACAGGGGTGGTTCGATTTTAAATGGGTCACACTGTATATTATATATAAGAGGGATTATCATTTTTATTATCTTTATATTGTATGTCATGCCAAAACTATATTGAATTAACTCAATTATCTATAATATATGTTCTAGTATTAGCTTTTTTTATTGTCTTTCAATTCTTATTTTATTTTTTTATCACATGCAAGTGATTAACATATCGCTTCTGTGATTATTGTTTATATACAGTATATTTATATGTATTACTGCATATATTTTCCATATTGCTACTTTTGTAAATTTTTTGCAAATAAACTTATTATTATTATAGTTGTCGAATGGCAGCACCAAATCCTGGGTTCTTTTCTAATGTTTTGAAAGATGCAACCAGTGACAATTTTCGTTTAACAAACTCCAATGTACCTTCCAAATCGATGCGAGTTTTGAATTTAATGTGAGTCGATTTGGATCTTGGGAAATGTGTTTCGCAATGATTTGAACGAAAACAACCTTTATTGCGTCCTCTCACGCACTTGCATCCACTTATACGAATATAACTAAATGTGAAAATCTGTATCGAACTAACAGCTCTCATACGACTCGCTGCAATGACTTAATTCTACATTTATTTTACATTTATATCCCCCGGTTTTATCGAAAGACATTGTAGAAAAACTTGTATACGTCTTTATTACCCAATATCAGCTTTTCTTGGTACAATTTTACTACTTGATTGGTCATTAGCCGATATTTACACTTCGATTTACACTATTCATTTTTGAATATTACCATAAAGTTTTGTTATTATTGCCGCAGTTACCATGAGAAATGCCTGATTAGATTTGTTATATGGCTCGAAAGAGAGTACCACTAATAGGCTTAGGAAGCTGGATAGGAAAAATGGCAATTAACGACATTGGTGATGTATAATATCGCAATACGAGCTGAATTGAGACATGTTCGTTTGTTGGACAACTTGAAAGCAGGTTCGTATAGAGATAGATATTGCCTCATCGGAGCACTTAGTGAAAATTTTATTGCGCTGAATTCATATTGAATGTGGAAAAACATTGAATCGCTTTGAAGTTTTTTCATCTCGTTAGCTCTGGAGAGATTACATTGGTAGAAATTGAAGTAGAATTCCATAATGAGTTCAGCAAACTTTACAGTTTTTATCATATGAATGTATTTTTTATGTTTTATTTCCGTTATGGAATGTATTTTATCGATTCCAAATATGTAACTATTCATTCACATTCTTGAATTATTGGTATTTCATGAAAACTTATTATAATAATGATAATAAATTTATTCGCCTATTGTTTTACATTATATAAATATGATACAATGCAAGAAATAGTGGGGATGGGAATGAAAGGGCAACCCTACAGAAGATCAAGTCTGAGCGTAGGGATTAAAATGGGGAGGTTAATAATGGTACATAATAATAATAATATATTAATAATAATAATAATAATAACAATTTATTCTCCCCATCAGGCATTGAATACATGTATAGAAGTAGTCAAGGTAAATTTACATATCATACATACAGAGTGACCCATTTGAAAGCGGCCACTTCTCTAAAACTGTTATTTATTTTCTGATTCAGAAGTTTTTTTTCAGTAGATAGAGCATCAATAGTTCTAGTTGAATGCCATAAATTCGAAATAAAAATAGAAATTTCACGGCCTACTTCGAATTTTTCTCAAGGTCAAAAATCCAAAAAACTTACTGGCGATTTTTTTTGATAAAATTTGACGACGCCACTGGATTTGTGATGCTTTCAAATGGGTGTGACCAGAATTTCACAATGAAATTATTTTTTTTACAGAAATATAGCATAAGTTAAATATTCATGTCAATATCGAAATAATTCAAATAGTTGTCATATAAATAACAATTTTGTAAATAATATGGTTTGAAATACTCCTTCAGAACATAACAACTCTATTTGGGATATGTTATCTCTCTTAGAACAATGCATTTGTTGTCAAAGAATAGAAAAGCACATCCTTACATCCAATAATATAATTACCAATATTAATAACATGAACTACTACAAAAGAATGTATTGACATGACAGTGCCTGTACAACAAAAATAACTTTGACAATTAAGGAATTAGTGTTCATCAATAATCTCAAAAGTATGCCGAAAGATATCTTTTCCACTTTCCTCAGTATTATTGACCCCTCTTGCAGTCTGTCTTCTGTTAGTTGACGATTTGGATGGATTTGGGTAACTCTGATTAACATTCATCTCCACCAAAATTTCGAGCAAGACTGAAGAACAAATCTTCTTTCTGTATTAATCCTCTTCTATTCATTTCTCACTTCATGACTACAAGCAATTTCAATAACCTTGATTCTACCTTCGTTGAAACCAATAACGAATCGATCTGTAATCTGTAATTTACGTAACAAGTTCCGAAAGTGATATTTCACGGGATGAGTAGGAACTGGAATCCTGCGAGTCCCATAAAATCACTTTTGGATCGTGTTACGTACAATAGTTTTTCTGTAGCCGTTTTGTATGTTAAAAAGGATATCGATGGATAATAACGTATGACTTGATTTGTTGAAAATATAAACAGGATGTTTATAAAATCAGATGTGGAATCATCTGCGACTGGAAGATAAACTTTAGTCACTATCTTCCATCGTCAAGATAACCTCTTGGGGGGTATTCATGTTGAAAAGGAAAACATTCTCAATTGAATATTGATACAAAGATTTTTCTGTGAATTGAAAAATCCACGATTAAAATGAAGTTATTTTTTGTGAATGTCTAACAGAAAACAACTACTTCCCCGGCTAAAGCCACGCTGGACATTGAACTACATCTGATAGATATTCTGAAAAGGCCATTAGTCAAAAAAAAAACTGAAATTGAAAATTTGCATTTTCATTCAGATAGTTATTTGATTTTCTATTCCAGTCTTAATTAAGAACTCATAAAGATGAATGAGGAAAGAAGAATGTTTTCCAAAAGAGAGTACTCACCGGGAATCATTCGTAACATTGACGCAAGAGAGACATCGCATTCACTAGGTCTTCAATACATTTTTGTCGACGTAAATCTATTTCACGCTTCCACGATCATCAGGAAGACCGGAAGAAATGGGAAACAAAGTGTGATTGCTTCTTGAAAATGTGTTTTCCATTTCTTCCGGTCTTCCTGATGATCGTGGAAGCGTGAAATAGATTTTCGTCGACAAAAATGTATTGAATACCTAGTGAATGCGATGTCTCTCCTGCGTCAATGTTACGAATGATTTTTGGTGAGTACTCTCTTTTGGAAAACATTCTTCTTTGCCTCATTCATCTTTATGAGTTCTCAATTGAGACTGGAATAGAAAATCAAATAACTATCTGAATAAAAATGCAAATTTTCAATTTCAGATTTTTTCTTTTCAGAATATCTATCAGATGTAGTTCAATGTCCAGCGTGGCTTTAGCCGGGGAAGTAGTTGTTTTCATTTTAATCGTGGATTTTTCAATTCACAGAAAAATCTTCCTATTAATATTCAATTGAGAATGTTTCCCTTTTCAACGTATGACCTTTATATAGATCATTACATATAACAATCACTCTGATGCTAACATTACTTATGAATAATAATTACACAATTATGACAATTACTTATTTTAATATTATTAGGGATATTAACAGAAGAGGCAGTGTTGAAATAAGAATTAGACGCATCTGTAATTGTACTAGTTTTCGAGATATTAATTTCGTTACGGCCCTTTTCAATCTGAGAAGCTATGTGAATTTTGTTTCTTGAAGAATTTTCTATGTATCCCTCTGCTACATTGGTTGATTTCCATGCTCCGTGTCTCTTCAAGTTGCTTATACTCCACCACTTTCAGCGAGTAAAGTGGCTGAGCTCCTGCGTAAACAGTGCCCGGTGTATTCTTTGGGATTCGGTAATTTAAGAAATTCAGCAATTGTGCAGGCGACTTTTCCTAAAGTGTGAATACCAATAGGTTGTATAGTACGTTTTACGTTTTTATAATAAACACATAATCTACGGTGTGTTTGCTTGACGTAATGACAAATATTTTCTGTATAAAGAAATATCATTTTCTCCAATGACGACAAAGGTTCTATCCATATTCGTTTTAGAATTGGGAATTTTAATCACTAACATGCTTGTCTTATCTTCTATATCATCCAAATTCATTTAACAAAGCTCTTCACGACGACAAGCGCCTGCCATACCAATTATTAATACAACCTAAAATCAAAATAAAATAATCATAAGGAAGAAGAGAAATTAGATTTAATCATATTACCTTTGTCATTAGGTAGATATTATCCCCAGCTTCTGATAAGAAGTGACCTATTCCTTCTTTATTCAATAATTTTGATTTTTTTTGGTTTATAGGCAATGGATTTTCTTTTAAGGGAAGCAATAATTTTGGGATAGCGGCTCATATCTATATTATTTTCAATATTCATTGAGGACTTGAGCATCGGGTAATTGCTCCAGAGGCTTGATGCCTTTGAGATTTTAGATTTTTCCATTGAAAATGCAAGAATCACTTGTTTATTTATAGTATGCACATTTTCATCATTGCTCCATTTTTGAAATAAATTGCAGACCAATTTATACCTCTCTCTTGACTTTACCGGCAATAATTCATAAGTAGCCGCTTTAGCAGGTTCACTAATCTCATGTGGAATCATTCAAGCCTCACTTTCACTACTGATTTCCATTTTTTTTATTTGAAAAGCGAAAAACCACACACCAATGTTACATGACAAGCGCTGTCATAATAAAATACAAAGTTGATGTAATGCCAAAGCCGCCTACATAGATACTCAAAATCATCCCGAAAGTAACAAGAATCATCCTGAAATAATCAAGAATCGTCACGAAATTGAGGAAATCGTTTCGAAAGTGAAAAAAATCGTTCCGAAAATAGCTACTTTCGGTACCATTTGTGTAAAGTGGTACTTTCGATTTGATAAATCATACCGAAAATTTCATTTTCAAGACGGCTGCAGAAAAAAGTATTTAAAATCGCATTTCAGACAGACGTGCTGATTTCTCTGGATTCTTGGTTGCAGCACAAAAATGTTCTCTTCCAGCAAAACTACACTGCACTGGTTTGAAATATCCAACCAGGTCCAAGTTTTTCAAAACAGTTCCGGAGAATTTGGGAGCAGTTCATATAGCTTCATCACCAGAAGATCGACTTATTTTTCTACGCATCTACAATATTGTCTGCTGTGAAGCCCTGTTTCAGTCTGGTCGAGTATATTTCCCGATCTTGTTCCTATTCAGACATCATTTCAGCGGAGTGGTCCATCTGTGGAACTTGTACTGTTAATCTTGAAACTTGATCGACTGAGTTATTGCCATAAAAAATAAAGCCATCCGAAGCAGACAATGCAATATAATCAGTATTCAATAACACCCATGTGTCCCATACAACCTGTCTGGTACATGCCCAGGGGAAAACGTGAATAGGAAATGAGGTGAAATTCTTCGATAAGATTGATGGGGAAGATGTGACAGTTTGTACAAAATATTTTCAATGAAGAAAGAAGAACATATGCGTGTTTGCATTTATACATGATTATCCAATAACTTGTTCACTTGTGAACTTTGGCACACATATGTAGTTGACACTGATAGACCCTCCTACATCCGTCAAAATGATTACATTCTATGAAAGGATGGAATTATATACAAAGTGATGGAATCAACTAACCAGAACTTTCAAAATTAGTTTATATTATATAACAATAAATAGTTAAAATAGAAAATAATATTATTTAATAGTTAATAATTGAAGTAAGCTAGGTGAGTAAGTATTTTGGAAGTAATCAAAAATTAAGTAGGTAGTAATTAGTAGATTTCAGCAACAAAAAATTTAAAAATAAAAACTTTTTAACAAAAAATTAAACCGACGAAAAAGTCAACTGAAAAGCAAAAAATTAAATAAACCTTCTTAGTCGGAATGATAATTGAGTTCCTAAACTAATGTGGGTAACTGATTTTGAGTCGGCGCCAAATAAACTAGCAAGTGAATCAGGTAAAGCGTGAAATGATGGCAGCGAGATGCACGGCTGCGTTTTGATGACTTCTTTCATAGATAATGATCTTCGATAATTGTTTGTTTGGTGCCGACTCAAAATCAGTTACTCACATTATTTTATTTTTTGCTTTTCAGTTGATTTTTTCGTCGGTTTGATTTTTTGTTAATAAGTTTTTATCAAAACAATAATAAGAAAAAAACAATTCGAAATCATGATTGTATCAACTTCATAGATAAAATACATGGTGAAAAAAAAATTGTTATTTATTTGAAGTTTGCTAGCAAAATATCTCCTAGTCCATAAAATCTCATGATTGTTTTCTAAAGCAGAGATAACGGGTACCAGCTAGTATCAACATAATTTATTGTGAGAGCCTTCAGAATATCATGAATAACAGACCTGAACTTGTTTCGACAGACTTGAATTGGTGTCACATTATTGGGAAAAATAATGTATTTCTGAATTGAAATTAACTTTTCCAAACCTCTTTTCTGCAATAATTACCATAGGTAAATTCAAGAAGTATTAGATGTATGCTTTGTACAATTACAACACAATAAACTGTAAATGCTGCAAACTCACTCTAATTGAATCGTCGTGAGTTCATAGGAGTGAATGATAAAACTGCTGGATTGAACATTTGGTGGAAAAGTTGAATATCAATAAGTTGCTCTTTGGTCTACACAAAACAAAGTCCAGGAGATAGTGTGACACCGCCCATTCATAATGTAAGTAGTTGATTTATTGTGCAATATATGTATTAATTTTACGCAACTATTTTATTGCAAAAGGTCTTCCTTCAGGAATTAGGCCTATGATACTAAATGAATATTATTCAGAGTGAAACCCCCATAGGGTCAAAATATTGTATTTTGCCCTTAAAGCCTTGCTCTAGAGTCACACAGGGAAAGTTGACATGATACAGGACAATTCCTTCGATTTCTCTTTGCAAATCCAACCTTCTGAGGTCCTATCTGTTTAACAAGTACAGTAACAGCTAATTGATTGAGTACGTCAGTAAACTGTTAGCTACTCCTATACCTGTTGACTTTATTTCTCATGGTTTTCTTGATGTGATGATAGGACCACTAATTCTACTTTCCATCAAACAATATAGGCGCCTAAATCAGCAAAGGAAAAGTTAACGTAATATTGATGTCAGATTTACCAATATGGGTAGAAGATTTCGTTATCTAGATCGAGGGTATAATGAGTACATTTGTCTCAATAATGGTCCATTCTCACTATTGATGACATAAAGTTAACTATAAAGGAATCAAGAGATTTGAAGTTGAAAAAAAAAGACAAAAGTATCCTATGCATTTTATATTAAATCTGAATCTACTACTTGTTACTGTACTTTTCGTGGGTGCAATGCAAATTATAATATGAACATGGCGTTCCGAAATGATCTGAGATATATGAATATATACAGGGTGTTCCATAATTGAATGCTGATCCTAAAGGGCGATAATCTTTGGATAATTTATTTCTGAGATACAGGATGTTGAAATTTAACAGAAAAATCAGTTCTTTCCCAATATCTCTGAAACCGCTTCGGCTTTTTTTCAATTTTGATACATGCAAAGTACGCATAAAAATAATTTTTTTCCACGGATCTCTTAATTTTCATCAGTGTTAACATGCCCTGTCATATTTTTGATCAAAATGATGATACGCCACTGTCTTTTTTCCAAATAAATATTATTTTTGTAATTGTCCGGCGGACGGTTTTCGATTTAGAAAATAAAATACTTTCATTTGCTTGTCCCTATTCGATTTTTTCTCTTAGTCTTAATTTCACAATTGTGGTAACCAAAGGATCTAGACAACATTTTTATAATTTTTTGGTAACTATTATTTAGTTTTTGTAATGAGTACGCATAAAAATACATTTTTATTTTAAAAATTAACTATTACGAACAAAAAATACCAAAATCAAATTAATTGTTCACAATGTCCGCCTCCTGAAAGTATGCACGCCTCTGCCCTCCTACTCATTGACTCGCGTACTCTTTGTAAAATTCCTGGAATATTCCTTATTGCTTCACAGGAAACTATTGCTTAAGGTGTCCCCAAAGAAAATAATCAAGACTGTTTAAGTCTGAGGATCTAGCTGGCCATGGCTCTGTTCCCCCACGACCTATCCGGCGATTATGAAAGTTTTGGTTCAAATATTCGCGTGCCAGAGCACTTGAATGAGCAGGTGCACCTTCGTGCATAAATCACGCATTAAAATAGGAACATCTTCCAACAGAATTGGCAAATTATCTTCAAGAAATCTGCGATAATTATAATTTATCTGCGTGGTAAAAAATCCAATTAGGTAATCTCCTATAATTCCAGCCCAGACATTTGATGAGAACTGCTCCTGGTGATGAGATTCCACGATTGCATGCGGATTTTCCTCGGCCCAGAAATGATGATTATGAAAATTCACTCGTAACGGAAAGTCTCGAAAAAGTATATCCTGAACCCGTTGAATGTGATAGGGATATAATAAATGATCATGAAGAACCCTCCATACTAGAATATGGGCGATATTCAAATTATTGGCAACTTGCCTCGTACTTATTTCAGGATTTTCGTCAACTCAATTTGAAACAGCTACCTCAACTGCTGGAGTTCTTGCAGTCCGATGTGCTCCTTTCAAGTGATGATTTGGCTCAAAACTTCCTGTTTCACATAACATTCTGTGGGTGCTTGAAATCGTTCGAGCACCAGGAACCATTCTATTTGGGAAGCGCTCTTGATACAGTCGCCTGGCTTCATATGCGTTCCCGTCAGCAAGCCCATACAAGTAATGCATGTCTGCTAATTCGTTATTTGTAAAATTTACCATGTTTTTTTAGTAAACAAGTTTTTATAAGGTAAATTATATCACGTATCTAGTTGAAAAAGTGTCAGAATTGTTTATGTTGAAAATAACGAAATGTGTTCTTAGCATACTAGATGTTTCTAGCCCATAAGATAATCCTACTACTCTTCAATGGCTGATTTCGCATAGGGTCAAGCAAATGAATGCATTTTATTTTCTAACTCAAAAACCGTTTGTTGGAGAAAAAAAAGCAGTGGACCGTTTTTATGGAAAGATAGAGGACAATTACAAAAATAATATTCATTTGGTCAAAAGACAGTGGCGTATCATTATTTTGATCATAAATATGGCAGGGCATGGTAACAGGGACGTCACTGATGAAAATTAAGGAATCCTTTACCATGGAAAAAATGTATTTTTATGCGTACTTTGCATGTACCAAAATTGAGAGAAAAAGCCGAAGCAGTTTCAGAGATATTGGGGAAGAACAGATTTTTTTGTTAAATTTCAATATCCTGTATCTCAGAAATAAAGCGGTTGCAGACCTATGTTCATATGAAGAATTTTTCTCAAAATCATCCAAGGATTATCGCCCTTTAGGATCAGCATTCAATTATGAAACACCCTGTAGATGAAGTTCCTCCTTGTCATAATTGTAGTCACGATACAAACTTTTCGGTGATAATGTTGATTTTTATTCTCGTCAAACGAATGACACACTTTTCGAAACTCCTGTATATTGGGCAAAATAATAATTATAATAATAATAATAAAGCGGCTTCATTCATCACTTTAGTTAAAAATAAAAGAAAGGTACAGAGTGGCAGGGAATAATACACAGAGTTAAAAATGATAAAAGGCGAAGTGTCAGCAAGACCATGTCCTTAAAAAATTTCCTTAAAATGTCCAAAATGTCCTTAAATCCCAATTTTCGACAAAATACCTAAAATATTCAATACTTTCAGTTATCAACGAACTGAATAATTCAAAATTGTATACAGATATCGCCAAACGAAAGCTTTCGTGATAGTGACGAGTTCCTCGCAGACATTTTCCGAGAAATCATTAAAACTCAACCGCGAAGCAGAAAATCCCGCGACGGACGACAACTCGGTTAATCCGCCATCCAGAACGCGAAGACGCAGAAGAGGAAAGAAGAAGAAGAAGTGCCTTGTGTCGGTATTCAGTGTTCTGCCGTATTTGGTCCGAGACTCGGTTTCATTGGCGATCGTTGTTTTTGTCACATAATCTCAGTTGTTGACAAATACTTAAATCCCTATTGGATTTACCTTAGACATGTTTTATTTAATTAATGAGGTATCGGCTTCTATTCCGCCGACATCACGTATATTCATTGATATTTAAATGGGCGCATTCTCTGGAAACGGCAGAGGAACTCTGAATACGCGTCGGAGACTGCTCAAGGAATGTCCATTCGTTTCGTGCTTTTTCTTCTTCTTATTTGCATGCATAGCGGACGCGAGGCGACAGCATCATTTTATCACTTTATGAAGAGGATCAGCTGGAAATATGCCTGGTTGTACGATAGACACATCAGGCTGAGTGCTAATACAGGGTGGGGCACCCCATACGACACGGTCCCTGTAAACCAAACCATTAATTTTTTCGGAAATTTCTCTATCTCATTATATGTATATTGATTGAGGCTGCAGAAGGAAATCATTTTGGAGTCTACAGGGTGGCTCAAAAAAGTGTGACATGTCAGAGTTGTGTTTTTTTTAATTGAACACCCTGTATTTCGTTACACTTTTGAATAGGTCAGAAAAAAATAGTATGATTTCATATGAGGTACTATGTACCTAGCTATAACCGTTCTCGAGTTATGGATTTTTTTATGAAAATGCTAGGAACAATTGGAAACTAATTAACATCGAAATGTATAGAAATCATCCCTACGAATTCCGACCAAGCATGAAAGAGGTTTCGGGCTATTGATTTCGATAAAACCCGTTTCTGAATATTATACAGAATATTCAAAAATCATAGTAACTTTTTTATAATTTCGGGCAAACATAACTTTGTTATTTCAAATAGAACACCCTGTATTTTTTTGGTTTGAACAATATAAAATTCAATTACCTTTCATTTCATATCGGGGTTTCCTATACCTAACCTGAATAGTTTTTCAGATATTGGCTTTTTCAAATAGTAGTTCTTATTTCAATCCATTCTTTGGATCAGGATAGCTTTGAAACGACATTTATTCAACTAGTTGAAAGAATTCTTATTGACAGTTATTGTGTTTTAGGTTATTCAAAACATTAACTGGATTATTAGCGTCGAAAATGTAAACTCATCCTATTCAAGAGCAGATAGATATGATTTTAGCGATTGGTGAGTGTTTAGTGATTTTGTCATTCAAATCATATTAGGAAATTATAGTTTTATCGTTACGCTGCACCTTGTGATTGGTAGTTTTTGTCTTTTAACCGGAAACATGAACAACATTTATCTTGACACTCTTTATCTGCTTGAATTTTGATAGTGTCATATTCTCCCAATTGGATAGAAATCCTAACTTCGGGGCAGTTTATAAAATCATAAACTTCAAACCATCGTTTACATTTTGTTTCTTCTCTTTTCCCATTGCAAAAAAAATACAAAAAATTATGCAACATTCCTAAAAAAAATTTATCCTGAAAGAAAGCAAAGCCTAGACTAGACTAGAAAAGGGAATTGAATTTATTGATGGATTTACAGTGACACTCCATGCAACTGTTCAACTCGAAATTGTATTTGGGTTGGTTAGATCCAATCCCATATTTTATAGGATTGCAGTTCAATCCAAGGTTGGCAAGATAAATGTTGTAATTGAAAATATGTTTGTTCCTTTTAGTAATGATTTTAAGTGAGTTGCACCTAATAAGAATGTTTTAACTAAAATTTTCTACTAGATTTTAATAAATAAAATCTCAACTATTGATACTTTTGGCGTTGAGGGAGTATGCCTAAAAATATCCAGACCGGAATCATCCAAACAAGTTGGTTTTCAAACGATTGCTACCTACATCAATTTCGTAGGACTGGAAGTGTAGCTTATGTAAAGGCAATTGGACCAAAACCGATCATTGGAAATGAGGAAAACTAATTTCTTATTATTGGATCAATCATAGAAAACCCTCATACGAGTCAACGTGAGATCGAGAAAGATACAGGAAAAGCAGACGGAGCATTTCTAGGGTAATAAAAAATACAAATTTCACCCGTAACGTATTCAGATGCACCAGGAATTATATGAAATAGACTCCCATCGACGAATCGAGTTTTGTCTATGGGTTCTGGACAAGTTTAGTGAGGATGAACATTTTTTTGATTCCATTTTATTTTCTGGTTAATCTACTTTTCATAACGATGGATTAGTGAACAGACACACCTTCCATTATTATAGTGATGTTAATCCTCATTTTCACCGCACTCTGGATCACCAGAATAGATGGTCTGTTAACGTTTGGGGAGGAATTATAGGTACACAAGTTATAGGACCACATTTTTTTTTATGGAAACTTGAATGGTCAAATATTTTTACAATTTTTACGAGATGATCTGCCTGAGCTTCTGGAGAATGTGCCGCTAAATATCAGACAACGGATGTGGTTACAATTGGATGGAGCTCCGGCACATTTCAAATTCAGTGTCAGATAGTTTTCGAATATGTGCTTTCCGAATAAATGGATTGATAGAGGACCACAAAATTGGCCAGCAATTGGTTTCGACGGTTAAAAATAGATGGTATTTGCCATTATATATTATTGTAATCAACGGTTTTCTAAAAAGATTTGGAAAGTACTCACCAAAAGTAGTAACTTTCCGGGTTTCCGGGATTTGGTGAGTACTTTCCAAATATTTTATTTGTTTTAGTGGATATTTTTTCGTTCAAGTATTTCATTGAATCCATATATTTGGTCTCGGAATCTGTGTCATTTTTTATAATTTTCTCGTCTTTTCTTCAAAAACCTTTTTTTATTTTACTGGAAAGCTCATTGAGAAACTTCCTATTATCTTGCCTTTATTGGCGTTCAATGAAAGTTTCCTTTCATTAAAATTGGGAAGAATAAGTTGACTGATAATTCTAGAAATGTTGAAATTTTCGAATGTCCAAATATTTAACCCAGTGCAATATTCGATTCAAACATTTAGCACAAATAGTGATCGTTGTGAATTATTCTCATCGTAATATGAACATTTGATGGAACAACTATTTGAATTACATCCTAACCTCGTTAATTTTCCGAGTGCCTCTCATGAATGGAATTCCTTTTTTAAACTATTATTTATTACACGCTTTATATTAGCTTCACTTGTATGTTTGTAACCGACTCCTTTGGACGCGATTTTGACCCACTTCCAGACGTCCGAATGATTTGAAATTTGGCAGGTGTACATAATTCCGGTGACAATGCATGAGAAATGTTTGTGTGGAAAAAAAACGAAATGGCGGCTCCAATATGGCGTACGAGTTTTGTGATTATGGTCCGATTCGCTTCAAATTTGGTATCTGAGGGTTTTCATGGTCAAAGATCAGGATTATTCTGTAAAAATTGAAAAATTCAAGATGGCGGCTCTAAAATGGCGGCCGAGTTTTGATATTATGATCTGATTCTATTCAAAATTGGTATGTGGGGGTTCTTGGGGTCGAATATTATGATTCTTCTGGAAAAATTGAAAAATTCAAGATGGCGGCTCTAAAATGGCGGCCGAGTTTTGTGATTATGGTCTGATTCTATTCAAATTTGGTATGTGGGGGTTTTTGGGGTCGAATATTAAGATTATTTTGGAAAAATTGAAAATTCAAGATGGCGGCTTAAAATGGCGGCCGAGTTTTGTATTATGGTCTGATTCTATTCAAATTTGGTATGTAGGGGTTTTTGGGGTCGGATATTAAGATTCTTTTGGAAAAACTGAAAATTTCAAGATGGCGGCTTCAAAATGGCGCCGAGTTTTGTGATTATGGTCTGTTTCTATTCAAAATTGATGAGTGTGGGTTTTTGGGATATAGATTCTTTTGAAAAGAAAATTCAAATGGCGGCTTTAAAATGGGGCCGAGTTTTGTGATTAGGTCTGATTCTATTCAAAATTGGTATGTGGGGGTTTCTGGAGTCGAATATTATGATTCTTCTGTGAAAATTGAGGAATTCATGATGGCGGCCGAGTTTTTTTGGTAATGATCTGATTCTATTCAAAATTGGTATGTGGGGGTTTTCGGGGTCGGAGATTAAGATTACCTAATTTGATAAGATTATTCCATTTTTCAATTTGCAAAAAAATAATAAAAATAATAGTTCAAAAAAAAACTAAAAAAACACGCTTTTATAAATAAACCACACTAAAAAGTAGGAAATAAATAATAGTTCAAAAAAATTAAAAATCACGCTTTTATAGAAAACCAGACTGAAAAAATTTAAAATAAGAAAAAAATGTATTTTATTTAAAAAAAAAGCGTGGGGTGCATGGTATCAATAATTATACAGTGCTAGTCAAAAGTCTCCTCCCCCCCTCGTATCTTTTGAACGGGTATACTTATAATAATGAAATTTGGAGGGTGGAAATAAACGGATGTAGGCTTCTCAACTGGTCATAACAGGTGACGCAATAGTCATAAATGACGTCACAAGGCCACTGTGACCAATAATTTTAAATAGGACCCTATGGCAAGTGACAGCTCGTTTGAAAGGTATTGAAAATACCTATTCAGTCATACCAATTTTGTTTGGGTTTCGGCTGATTTTGATTGATAAATTGAAGAAATACGAAAATTATAGTTTCGCATTTAATTAATAAAGATTTTAAAGTACGCCTCTGGTTAATTGTCAAAAAGGTTGACGTTTTTGAATTCTCTACTTGTCAAAAGTGTTTATACCTTGAAAATTTACCTAAGCTATTGTTTAACGAGACGTTTAAGTGTTTACATAGGCAAAATGGTACGTACTGTAGCCGACAAAGTAGCAGCTATCTTAATAATTGGTGAATGTAGAAACAATTTCCATGCAGCGGAACGACTGTTTAATGAGAGGTACGATCTGGTCGACCAACAATTAGTGATGACAAAAAAATTGACATAATTGGAGAAATGGTAGTAAACCCTACTTCTTCCACAGCCCAAGTTGCGTCTATCTGTGAAGTCAGTCAAAGGACAGTACATAGGGTGTTGGCTAAAAACAAATTTCATCCATACAAATTAAAAATGGTGTACCAACTTTCAGATGATGACCCCGACCGAAGACTAGAATTCTGTGAAACTGTCCAATAAAATGAACCAACAACCAGGCTACATACAGACAATTTGTTTTAGTGACGAAAGTACTTTCTTTCTCAATGGAAATGTTAACACTCAAAATGTGAGGTATTGGAGTGACACAAATCCTCACATCTTTCGTGAAAAACATACTCAATTTCCAGAAAAAGTAAATGTTTGGGCAGGTATTTTGGGAAACCACATAGTTGGGCCTCTTTTTCTCAATGCTAACTCAACCGGTGAATTGTATCTGGAGATGTTACAAAATGATATTGAGGCGTTAATTCTTGAAATTCTAGAAGATAATCCAGATGAATTCGACAACTTGGAAATAACGTTTCAACAAGATGGTGCTCCTGCACACTATTACGGTGCAGTAAGACGTTACCTAGATGAAGAATATCGTGGTAGATGGATTGGACGACGAGGTTCGATCGAATAGCCAGCTCGGTCACCGGACCTTACACCATTAGATTTTTTTCTATGGGGGTACTTGAAATCTAAGGTTTACGCTACAACACCTGACAGTATTGCCATTCTGAAACAACGAATTGTTGAAGAATGTAGGGCAATTTCCGCTGACACACTGGGACGAGTACGACAAGAGTTCAGCAATAGGATGCATTACTGCCAGGAAGTAGATGGAGCACATTTTGAACACTTATTATAAGAACTGGTTCTTAAATCTTTATTAATTAAATGCGAAACTATAATTTTCGTATTTCTTCAATTTATCAATCAAAATCAGCCGAAACCCAAACAAAATTGGTATGACTGAATAGGTATTTTCAATACCTTTCAAACGAACTGTCACTTGCAAATAGGGTCCCATTTAAAATTATTGGTCACAGTGGCCTTGTGACGTCATTTATGACTATTGCGTCACCTGTTATGACCAGTTGAGAAGCCTACATCCGTTTATTTCCACCCTCAAAATTTCATTATTATAAGTATACCCGTTCAAATGATACGAGGGGGGGAAGGGACTTTTGACTAGCACTGTATAGTACATTACACACGTAGGGCAGTAAAGTAAGAAATGTCTCAGATCACAGGTAATTGTTAGCCGAGGCGATATCATGCACCTCACGCTTTTTTTTAAATAAAATATTTTTTTTTCTTATTTTCTATTTTTTTAGTCTGGTTTTCTATAAAAGCGTGTTTTTTAGTTTTTTTAAGTTGATCTTCCAGTGGTCTTGAACTAACCACCCTTACTCCACTACTTCTCACACAATATGTAAAAAAATGTACTATATGGAAATAATCAATTATTTGTTATTCTTTAACGCGACGTCTATTTCTTCGATTGAGGTTAGTTAAGACTTTCATTAAAGCCTCTAAAATTGCTGTCTCTTCATGACTGATGAAATCATGCTTTCGTTACATTGTAGATAACAAACAGGAATAAGCTATAATCATATCACTTACAAATTCCTCTCAATTATACATTATGCAAAACGTATTGAAGTATTATCATGACTGAACATCAGTTATCACCTGTTTTTATAATAGACCAATTATATCTTGATACACCCATAGCTGGTAATTATGGTAATTCAATTTATCAAACTACCAATGTGATGTAAACTATGACCATGCCACTTAATTACAATTGAAAAAAGCTTTTTGCAAGTCTCCTGAGATATTATCGGGATTTCCATTGGTGCTCCAAATGACCTCACGATTGTTATAAACAGTGCTACAGTGTCAGAGAAAAAGCAAATGATTTGATTAAATTTTACCTCAATAACCGAACGGAAATAGAAGGTATCTCATCTGGAAATAGGAATCAGTAGTGACTCCAGTCCATAAAGCAGGCAGTAAAAATAACTTTCAGAATTACCGACCCATCTCTGTAATAAGTAATTTTGCCAAAATTTTTGAACACACGTTAAAAAATCGATTAGTTAAATTTTTCGAATTTCATCATGTGATAACAAAAAAGCAATTTGGTTTTATTAGTAACTCGGACACAGAAAAAGCTGTCATTCATTTTACGAAAACCATCACTGACTCCTTGGAAAATTCCGATAAGTGCTTGGCAGTTTTCTTAGACTTGGCTAAGGCCTTCGATACGGTGTCACATGACGACCTAATAGACAAACTTTATAGGTACGGTATTCGTGGGCCAACATTAAACATTTTGCAAAATTATCTATCTCACAGAAAACAAAGCGTCAAAATCGACAGTGAACTCAGTTCTCCAAAAGAAATCACATTTGGTGTCCCACAAGGCACAGTTTTGGGGCCGATATTATTTTTAGTGTATATAAACAGTATCGGCTGTATAAAATCTATTGATAACCTTATCTCATATGCAGACGACACGGCGATTATTTTTTCTGGCAAAACATGGCAACACGTATATCAAAACATCAAATGGCTTGAAGGATATCCAGATATGGCTTAACTATAATCTCCTCAGTTTGAATCTGAATAAAACCAAATTTGTTTGCTTCACACTTCTTAAAAACGATCAACCAATCGAAAACATTCTAAAAATACATACCTCTGAATGTCCACAGAAGAAACAATGTGATTGCCCTTCGATAAAAAAAGAATCAAAGATAAAATATCTTGGTGTAGTTCTCGATCAGCATATGAGATGGGACGAACATGCCCTATATGTTACAAAGCGACTCCGCCAGCTTACTTACAAAATGTACAATTTGAGAGAAATCCTAAACATAAAAAATCTGATGACTGTATATAGATCCTTGGCGGAATCAGTTATCAGGTACTGTATCTCCGTATGGGGTGGTATATTTGACTGCAACCTGCACAGTCTCCAAGCCATGCAAAATACAATAATAAAAATTATTCTTCGAAAAAAAAAGCTTTACTCAACAGAACAGCTCTATAAAGAAACTAAATTATATAACATAAGATGTATATATATCTACCATTGTCTTATTTGGATGTATACTAATAAATATCTTTACCATAGCGAAAATATAAAGAATACTAGATCTACCGAAAATCTGAACGTAATAATACCCATTTTCAAAAAAACTCATACACAACGAACAATTTTCTATTTCGGTCCTAAATTTTACAATACACTCGATCGCAGTTTGAAAGAAAACCGCTCATTTAACAAATATAAAACTGAAATAAAACAATTCATCAATCTTAACCATCTAACACTACTGAAGTTACTATAAAAAAAAAAACTTACGTATATGTATGTATGTATGTATGTGTGTGTATGTGTGTATATATGTATATATATATATGTATATATATATGTATATGTGTATATATGTGTCTACACGTGTGTGTAAGTATGAGGATATATGAACGAACCTTAACGTGTAATATACATTTTTATATAAAGATATGGATCCTTACCACATCAACCATTCTCAAGAAAGGAAAAAGAGAATAAACTAGAATTAGTATCGATTTCAGCAGGAATTCCAATTATTCATATTTTCATTGTAAATAATATATTAATATGTATACCATTCATTTTATCTACCTAATATACAGTGTTAGTCAAAAGTCCCCTCCCCCCCTCGTATCTTTTGAACGGGTATACTTATAATAATGAAATTTGGAGGGTGGAAATAAACGGATGTAGGCTTCTCAACTGGTCATAACAGGTGACGCAATAGTCATAAATGACGTCACAAGGCCACTGTGACCAATAATTTTAAATGGGACCTATGGCAAGTGACAGCTTGTTTGAAAGGTATTGAAAATACCTATTCAGTCATACCAATTTGTTTGGGTTTCGGCTGATTTTGATTGATAAATTGAAGAAATACGAAAATTATAGTTTCGCATTTAATTAATAAAGATTTTAAAGTACGCCTCTGGTTAATTGTCAAAAAGGTTGACGTTTTTGAATTCTCTACTTGTCAAAAGTGTTTATACCTTGAAAATTTACCCAAGCTATTGTTTAACGAGACGTTTAAGTGTTTACATAGGCAAAATGGTACGTACTGTAGCCGACAAAGTAGCAGCTATCTTAATAATTGGTGAATGTAGAAACAATTTCCATGCAGCGGAACGACTGTTTAATGAGAGGTACCCTGATCGCCCTATATCGAGGGTTTATTTGAGGAAGCTTCTTCGGAAGTTTGAAGCATCAGGTAGTGTTCAAGATGCCAAACGATCTGGTCGACCAACAATTAGTGATGACAAAAAATTGACATAATTGGAGAAATGGTAGTAAACCCTACTTCTTCCACAGCCCAAGTTGCGTCTATCTGTGAAGTCAGTCAAAGGACAGTATATAGGGTGTTGGCTAAAACAAATTTCATCCATACAAATTAAAAATGTTGCACCAACTTTCAGATGATGACCCGACCGAAGACTAGAATTCTGTGAAACTATGTCCAATAAAATGAACCAACAACCAGGCTACATACAGACAATTTGTTTTAGTGACGAAAGTACTTTCTTTCTCAATGGAATGTTAACACTCAAAATGTGAGGTATTGGAGTGACACAAATCCTCACATCTTTCGTGAAAACATACTCAATTTCCAGAAAAAGTAAATGTTTGGGCAGGTATTTTGGGAAACCACATAGTTGGGCCTCTTTTTTCTCAATGCTAACTTAACCGGTGAATTGTATCTGGAGATGTTACAAAATGATATTGAGGCTAATTCTTGAAATTCTAGAAGATAATCCAGATGAATTCGACAACTTGGAAATAACGTTTCAACAAGATGGTGCTCCTGCACACTATTACGGTGCAGTAAGACGTTACCTAGATGAAGAATATCGTGGTAGATGGATTGGACGACGAGGTTCGATCGAATGGCCAGCTCGGTCACCGGACCTTACACCATTAGATTTTTTTCTATGGGGGTACTTGAAATCTAAGGTTTACGCTACAGCACCTGACAGTATTGCCATTCTGAAACAACGAATTGTTGAAGAATGTAGGGCAATTTCCGCTGACACACTGGGACGAGTACGACAAGAGTTTAGCAATAGGATGCATCACTGCTTGGAAGTAGATGGAGCACATTTTGAACACTTATTATAAGAACTGGTTCTTAAATCTTTATTAATTAAATGCGAAACTATAATTTTCGTATTTCTTCAATTTATCAATCAAAATCAGCCGAAACCCAAACAAAATTGGTATGACTGAATAGGTATTTTCAATACCTTTCAAACGAGCTGTCACTTGCCATAGGGTCCCATTTAAAATTATTGGTCACAGTGGCCTTGTGACGTCATTTATGACTATTGCGTCACCTGTTATGACCAGTTGAGAAGCCTACATCCGTTTATTTCCACCCTCCAAATTTCATTATTATAAGTATACCCGTTCAAAAGATACGAGGGGGGGAGGGGACTTTTGACTAGCACTGTATATCCTGAATTATTCCAAGGAGCTGCACAAAACAAGCACCTTGAGTGCTTAGGTGAACCCTTGGAGTTATAAAGGATAACCGTCATAAATTGTATGTATACAAATATCTTGTTATTATGGTTTACGAATAAATTGAATTGAAATTGAAAAAAATTGAATAACTATACTAAGTCTTCGGTTTACTATTCTATTGGAGTAAAAATTGGCATAGGAGTGCCACAGGGCTCCATACTAGGTCCAATCGTGTTTTTGCTGTTAATCAACGACATATGTTCCCAAATAGACATAAGCTCAGTTCGTCTTTTCGCTGACGACATTTCAGTTGATGTTTCGGAGAGATATATTTGTACTCTGAATGAATCATCTAATGTAGCGGTGTTTTGAGTCGTAGAATGGTGAAAGAAAATCTCTGTATTGATCAATAAAAATAAAACCTATTACATAAATTTCAAAAATGGACTGGAAGACTCACTTCTTATCAATATACAGAATTCCCGAATGGATGAAACAAATTGCTCCAAATTTTTGTGATTGTGATGATAGATAAATAACTGAAATGGATTGATGTGTTATAAGATACCCTAGGAATCTTATGAATATTCACAAGATTAAAATATTTTTTCTACACCCGTACTATAATAATACACTTATATGCCCATAATCCGTTCCATAATGAGATCCATTATGATACGGATTTTTCATAACGATACAGATTTTTAATCAATAGAAACCCATAATTTTTCAATCAAGCATGCTGTGCATTATTTGACGTTCGTCCCAGATTCCTATCTGATTGTTTTATTTGTCAAAATCAGTAGGTATTAAATTTTCGTGGAATATAGCTAAACTTTGATAATTATATAATCAAAATGTCTGATATCAGCAATATAGAAGAAATACCATCGACTACTCCACACATATCGGAGAAAGCAGAAAATGGAGTACAAAATATTTTAGCCAAAAAATCTAAGAAACTGTACGAAAAACTATATCAACGGTTTATGGACTGGAGAAATACAAATAATATTTCGACATTCTCCGAAAATGTTTTGATTGCTTATTTTCAAGAATTGATGGAAACTATGAAATCATCTAGTACATGGACACATTATTCAATAATAAAATCGTTGGTAAATATCAACCATAATATAGACATTTCTAAATATAAGAAGCTACAAGCTTTATTAAAGCGAAAGTCCGAAGGATATGTTGGAAAAAAATCAAAAATATTTTCACCTGAACAAATAAAAACGTTTATCGATGAAGTAAAATCTACCTAACATTGCATTTGAATTTTTTTTGTCATGATTACATTTTCCATTCGACTCGGCTCGTTTCGTATCCCGGTTAATGCTCGTGTATTAATAACCATCATTACATGACCGTTGCATAATATACTACTATTTTGCTTATGTTTATTCTGTGATTGATTTCGTCGTTATTTTATGGTATCATGCAATAACATCTGAGGATATATTCATCTATCAGAAAAAAATAATAAGAACTATGCTTAACCTAAAAAATTACTCCTCTTGCAGGCAACCGTTCTTCAAATTAGGAATTATGACTGTTCATTGTGCCTACATATATAACATTACAATTTTTGCTATGAACAATTTGCAAACTTTTCCTGCAATATGATAACCAGAGGAGGTGAACATCTGCGAGTACCACGGCATAAAACACCCTTATTTGAAAAAGGTCCTATAATTGTATGAAAATATATAATTCATTGCCTCCATATTTCAAAGAAATCAGTACTATGAGTATATTTAAACGAAGTCCGAAAGAATATTCGACTGCAATTCTATTGTATTCATTAGACTAGTTCTTCAATGTGTGTAAACCGTGATGTATGAGCTGAATACGTATATTTTTTTACCAATCAGTCACGTATGAATGTATCCTGTTAGCTATTTTATCGTTTTTATCTATACAGTGCTAGTGAAAAGTCCCCTCCCCCCCTCGTATCTTTTGAACGGGTATACTTATAATAATGAAATTTGGAGGGTGGAAATAAACGGATGTAGGCTTCTCAACTGGTCATAACAGGTGACGCAATAGTCATAAATGACGTCACAAGGCCACTGTGACCAATAATTTTGAATGGGATCCTATGGCAAGTGACAGCTCGTTTGGAAGGTATTGAAAATACCTATTCAGTCATACCAATTTTGTTTGGGTTTCGGCTGATTTTGATTGATAAATTGAAGAAATACGAAAATTATAGTTTCGCATTTAATTAATAAAGATTTAAGAACCAGTTCTTATAATAAGTGTTCAAAATGTGCTCCATCTACTTCCTGGCAGTAATGCATCCTATTGCTAAACTCTTGTCGTACTCGTCCCAGTGTGTCAGCGGAAATTGCCCTACATTCTTCAACAATTCGTTGTTTCAGAATGCAATACTTCAGGTGCTGTAGCGTAAACCTTAGATTTCAAGTACCCCCATAGAAAAAATCTAATGGTGTAAGGTCCGGTGACCGAGCTGGCCATTCGATCGAACCTCGTCGTCCAATCCATCTACCACGATATTCTTCATCTAGGTAACGTTTTACTGCACCGTAATAGTGTGTAGGAGCACCATCTTGTTGAAACGTTATTTCCAAGTTGTCGAATTCATCTGGATTATCTTCTAGAATTTCAAGAATTAACGCCTCAATATCATTTTGTAACATCTCCAGATACAATTCACCGGTTAAGTTAGCATTGAGAAAAAGAGGCCCAACTATGTGGTTTCCCAAAATACTTGCCCAAACATTTAGTTTTTCTGGAAATTGAGTATGTTTTCACGGAAGATGTGAGGATTTGTGTCACTCCAATACCTCACATTTTGAGTGTTAACATTTCCATTGAGAAAGAAAGTACTTTCGTCACTAAAACAAATTGTCTGTATGTAGCCTGGTTGTTGGTTCATTTTATTGGACATAGTTTCACAGAATTCTAGTCTTCGGTCGGGGTCATCATCTGAAAGTTGGTGCACCATTTTTAATTTGTATGGATGAAATTTGTTTTAGCCAACACCTATGTACTGTCCTTTGACTGACTTCACAGATAGACGCAACTTGGGCTGTGGAAGAAGTAGGGTTTACTACCATTTCTCCAATTATGTCAATTTTTTTGTCAACACTAATTGTTGGTCGACCAGATCGTTTGGCATCTTGAACACTACCTGATGCTTCAAACTTCCGAAGAAGCTCCCTCAAATAAACCCTCGATATAGGGCGATCGGGGTACCTCTCATTAAACAGTCGTTCCGCTGCATGGAAATTGTTTCTACATTCACCAATTATTAAGATAGCTGCTACTTTGTCGGCTACAGTACGTACCATTTTGCCTATGTAAACACTTAAACGTCTCGTGAAACAATAGCTTAGGTAAATTTTCAAGGTATAAACACTTTTGACAAGTAGAGAATTCAAAACGTCAACCTTTTTGACAATTAACCAGAGGCGTACTTTAAAATCTTTATTAATTAAATGCGAAACTATAATTTTCGTATTTCTTCAATTTATCAATCAAAATCAGCCGAAACCCAAACAAAATTGGTATGACTGAATAGGTATTTTCAATACCTTTCAAACGAGCTGTCACTTGCCATAGGGTCCCATTTAAAATTATTGGTCACAGTGGCCTTGTGACGTCATTTATGCCTGTTATGACCAGTTGAGAAGCCTACATCCGTTTATTTCCACCCTCAAAATTTCATTATTATAAGTATACCCGTTCAAAAGATACGAGGGGGGGAGGGGACTTTTGACTAGCACTGTATAGAGTATATAGCAGGTCTCTACGAATAATATTCAGCAAACAAACCACTTCCTCAACCATAACTATCAAACAATTTTCGTTACTAACCCTTCAACGTAACTTATCCAAAAAGAAAATAATATTTGTTTTCTCCTATAACGCGAACGAATGTTATTTGCATTTGAATGAAAACGGTTCCATCGCCGATCTGTGTTGCCTTCTAAAGAATAGCCAGTCTCTTGTTTGACTTGAGATTTCTTAAATAACTATTCTTTTGAATACTTTTACCTACTGCCTTCCGGATTTGGCCATCCTAGGCGGCTACTTACCCTACCCTGCCCCATGAAAATGAATGAATAACTGTTGCAAAAATGATATTTTCCAACTATGTGCTCAATGAAATTATTATTCATATAAAATATAAAAAGACCTAATATTTTTCCGGCTAAAAATATTGGCCATATAATATACGAAAGCATTGTTGCCTACCATTGTTTCATTATTGAACTATAAAACCGAGTCGCCTTCGCCATGAGGTTGAATCACAGCTCAGATCTTAATACACAGTCTCGTTTTCAGCACTTTTTTGTACCAAGAACTGCCATTTTCTAAAATATTTTCCTTTCTCCATAATGTAAACATATAACATCCTTCTTTTAGCCATCAAATACACAGTGATTATTATTTTTGGGATGTCGATATACTAGTTCTGTCGAACGCTTTCCTAGTTGCGTTTTGTGGACCACCAAATTCCTGAAAAAAAAAATATCAATAATTTTTTACGAAACAATCGTTCCAAATATCACCAAATATGAAATAATTCTCTTTAATTTCCTCCAATAAAATTTGTCGTTGGTTTGTAGTCTAGCTGTTAGGCGGGTCATTAGTTTGGATAGCCATGATAGCAAAATTAGGTTGGGTTGTGTCAGAAAAACAACAAGAATCTAACGTAAAAGAATGGTTCACAACCTAACCTGTCAACAACTTCCTCTTGCATCTGCGATAATATTGACCTGTGAAGAAATGAGCAATGTGCCTTAATATATGAACAAAAGAACAAGTTAAATTTGTATATCTTTTTCGTATCAAAAGAAATTTAATTGTTAAAAGTGTTACATATTTCATTACACCAACTAGTTAGAGTTTTGAATTGAAAGAATGCTCTGGTTCGAAAAATTTTCAGGACCCAACTAGAAAAAAAATCATTATTTGAGAAAAACAAATATTACTAAAGCCATGTATTTATATTTCATATCAATGGAAATACTAAATTCAAACATTCCTTATTCTCTGTGTTCTAAATCATCAATAAAGTGAGGACTAAATTGTTTCAAGAAAAGAGTCAAACCAACTAGCGTTTTCATCAAACACATTCCAAGTTTCACATGGTTATGCAAAACAGTATCTCCCCATTCCATGGGAATGGAACGACATACAAGGATCTGAAAGTATTATCATGACCAAACATCAATTTTTATCTGTTTTCATAATCGACCAATTATAAAAGTCGATACGCCCACCGCTGGTAATTATGATAATTCATTTTCTGAAACGACGCATGTGATGTAAACTATGACCACGCCTCTTAATTACAATTGGACAAGTCTTCACAGCGCGATAATTGTTACTTGCTGATTATATCACGAATAATATTCAAGCTCGCCATGGCAGAAAACATAATATTGCGGGATATTTCTTTATTGATGTTCGATTTGAAGATGAGGCGATATCTATCTCACACTCTGCACTTTGGACTTGAACCACGAATTAAACTTTTTTGATTCAATATTGTTTTCTTGGGTTTTGTGGATTCCAAATACATTGAATTCCTCTAATATTAGCAATTGTTCGAATTTATATAAACATTAATATAAACAAAAATATTGTTTTTTTTCATGCTGTATTGGAAAACACACTTTGATATACTTGATTTTTGTCCGGAAAATACCTTATCGTACAATCGCACGCGAAGTGAATATTTCGCGTTCTCAACGCAGTCCGCAAATAGTAGTTTATGTAACAAGTTCGCAAAATGAGGATTTTCGGTCGAATCATAATATGAAGCGGAGTTCGCAAAAGCCATTTGCGTATGTGTTGCAAACAATATTTTTTTTGTATAAGCTTTCCAAAGAATGTTTTCATGTAGGAACTATGATTTTATTTCTGCTATCAATACGCAAATATATTTGTAGGCACAGCACCGGCAGAAGGCCATGTGAAATATCGAATCAGATTTTTTTATTACCGACCTGTCGAATGTCAAATAGGTCAACTAGACCATTTGCGTTTGTTGTTATATTCTCTAATGGACCATATCAGTGAGGTAAGAATCACTCTCTTGGCGGTAGATCCATATTCAATTTTTTCTACATGGGAGTCTTATGAAGGTTCAATTTTGAGATGAAACCACGCTATCTTAAGGTGAATATTACTATAGAGACATCAAATATTGGGTGCCTTCATAAAATAAAGGAATTCTGGGTTTCCCCCCGTCGGCTAGTTTCTACAAAATTCGATAGAATACTGTTTCGCTGTAGAGGGGAGTCCGTGACGAGCTACTGCTTATTCTTAATAAGTTTGTGATCTTTGAGTAGTGTTTATGAAAATGGCATCGGGTGCAAACTTTACACCGGTTAAACCCAATACACTTAGAAAAATCGAATTAAACGGTTTTCTTCACATAAAAGATTCAATATAAATTGAACCAGAAAATGGTAGATCTCAGGTGAAAAACAACTACTTTTCTTGCAAATACCACGCAGAACGTTGAATGAATTCACCTGAAAATCCATGCATACCTCCATATAAATGGACATTGAATGCAAATGTTTCTTTCTGATAAGCTCGATTATGTTTAATTTATGTCGTGTTCACCTAACAATCCGCATACCGGTTTCAGGCTTTTTTAACCCTCATCAGTACGGAGTAGTCAACCAGCCAAAGGTCCGAAGAGCTCTGGCTGAAGCGAGACACAACATAACCAAAACCATCATCGAGTCTATAACACCTATAGGTACGCCGGAAAAGAAAACTTTTAACTGACGGTACCTAGTGACAGAAAGAAACACTCCGAGAATCTCCCACCTCGATAGGTTTCTAAATAAAAGATTCCTTCTCAGTAGGAGTGGCAAGCCCGACTAGCGGAAGATAAACGCCATGTGGAGTGGAATAAATAGAAAAATCGAATTAAACGGTTTTCTTCACATAAAAGATTCAATATAAATTGAACCAGAAAATGGTAGATCTCAGGTGAAAAACAACTACTTTCCTGGCAAATACCACGAAGAACGTTGAATGATATTCACCTGAAAATCCATGCATACCTCCATATAAATGGACATTGAATGCAAATGTTTCTTTCTGATAAGCTCGATTATGTTTAATTTATGTCGTGTTCACCTAACAATCCGCATACCGGTTTCAGGCTTTTTTGGCCCTCATCAGTACGGAGTAGTCAACCAGCCAAAGGTCCGAAGAGCTCTGGCTGAAGCGAGACACAACATAACCAAAACCATCATCGAGTCTATAACACCTATAGGTACGCCGGAAAATAAAACTTTTAACTGGCGGTACCTAGTTTTTTTCAGAGGACTAAATAAGTTCAATGAAATTTCTGAAGACATAAAAAATTCACCCTCTCTTGCTGTATTCAAAATTAAATTGAAGAGACTTCTGTTGAGTGAGTGCAAACCTCGATGATGATACCTATTATTAACTTTTATTTATGTGTGTGTATACAGTGCTTCTCAAAAGTCCCCTTCACCCCTCTTATTTTTGGAACGATTATACATAAACAAGTGAAATTTGGAAACTGAATATTAAAGGTTGTAAACTTTCCTACTAGAGATGACGAAATCGTCAGAGATGACGTCACAAGGCCATTGTGACCAATAATTTTGAATGGAACCCTACGGCAAGCGACACCTCTTTTGGAAGGTATCAAAAAAACCTCTGATACTAATTTTGTTTGTGTTTATGGCAGTTTTGGCAACTCGCTTTTGAAAAACGCAAAGCTGTGATGAATTAAATCAGTTAATACTAAAATTCCAAATTCAAGCTCCGCCTCTAGATAGTTGTCAAATAAGCTGACGTTTTTGTTAGTCTCCCTAATTCGACGTTTTTGTAATTGTCCAAGTTTTTGTACATTTAATAATTTGTGTATTGTTGATCGAACGTTTAACTGTTTTAGCAGCTTTTGGTACTTTTAATATTGTTGTACATTTTAATAATTTGTTAAACTGTTGTGAGCCGAACGTTTGAGTTCTTCAAGAAGCGAAATGGTACGTGCTTTAGGTGATAAAGTACCAGCGATCCTAATTCTTGGTGAAACTGGACAAAATATTCATGCAGCAGAACGCATTTTTAATGAGAGGTTTCCCGATCGCCCCGTTTCGAGGACTTATTTAAGGGAGCTTCTTCGTAAGTTTGAAACAACGGGTAGTATTAATGATGCGAAACGATCTGGCAGACCACAAATTTCTGATGAGAACAAAATTGATATACTGGCAGAAATAATAGTTAATCCTACTTCTTTAACAACTCACGTTGCATCTACCTGTGAAGTCAGTCGAAGTACAGTACACAGGGTGTTGAAAAAAAAACAAATTTCCTCCATACAAATTAAAATTGGTTCATCAACTCTCAGACCCAGACCGAAGACTAGAATTTTGTGAAAATATGGGAACTTAAATCAACCAACAGCCAGATTATGTCAAAACAATTTGTTTTAGTGACGAAAGTACTTTCTATCTAAATGGAAATGTAAATACGCAGAATGAGAGGTATTGAAGTGACGCAAATCCTCACCTGTTTCGTGAAACACATACCCAATTTCCCCAGAACGTGAATGTTTGGGCAGGTATCCTGGGAAACCACATCGCTGGGCCTCTCTTTTTAAATACTGATTTAACTGGTGAGGTTTATCTGGAACTGTTGCAAAACGCAATAGAATCGTTAATCCTTGAAATTTTGGAATATAATCCAGATGAATTCGGCAATTCGGAAATAACATTCCAACAGGATGGTGCTCCTCAACACTATTACGGTGCAGTAAGACGGTATTTGGATGAGGAGTATCGTGGTAGATGGATTGGACGACGAGGTTCAACGGAATGGACAGCTCGATCACCGGACCTAACACCTTTGGATTTTTTTCTGTGGGGGTACCTTGAATCGAAGGTTTACGCCACTGAACCTGACAATATTGACGTTTTAAAACAACGTATTGTTGCAGAATGTGAGGCTGTTTCCGCAGACACATTTGCAAAAGTACGAGAAGAGTTTAAAAATAGGATATTTCACTGTCAGGAAGTAAATGGAGGTTACTTCGAGTAATTTCTTCAAGTAGATACTGTAATGCATATCATACTGAATGGAATTTAAATTTTAATGTTTACTGATGAACCATTAAAACTGCCATAAACACAAACAAAATCAGTATCATTGAATAGGTTTTTACGATACCTTTTGAAAGAGGTGTCGCTTGCCGTAGGGTTCCATTCAAAATTATTGGTCACAATGGTCTTGTGACGTCAACTTTAACGATTTCGTCATCTATCATCACTAGTAGGGAAGTTACAACCTTTAAGATTCAGTTTCCAAATTTCACTTGTTTATGTATGATCGTTCCAAAAATAAGAGGGGAGGAAGGGACTTTTGAGAAGCACTGTATATAGTGTTGTGCTAATTACTATCTGTTTGTTATCAATGTATTTCTATGTAACTATATTTTATTCTACTTATTTTATTGACTGTAGTCTTGGGCTACATAAAGGATTCATATATATTAGAGATAAAACAGAGTGGACTAGAAAAGTAAACTCGAAAACACATGAAGTCCTATCAAAACGTGTTTGTTACCATGAAATTTATTTGAGCCGACGGTAAACAACTTTTCGCAGATTTGTATTTATAATGAGGGTGTTTAGCTGCCAGTGAAAAAAGGACAGAGTATAGAATGGTCCACCTGTACATAAAATACTGTTTCAACCCCATCAAAGCAACTCGAACACACGGTATGTTTACCAAAGTAAAAAAATGCTAATTCAATATTTACATAATCCGTCCATTGAAATATAGTCCGCAACCTCCTCGAAAATGAATAATTGTGCATCATGTCCCGGCAACGTGTCACGCCTTTTTATCTCCGAGAAGGACAGCTGACAGCCTCCAAGTCAGTATCTCTTCGGAAACATCTCGGGAACCCCAACGGAGAGCCGGAGGTGGCGCTACACAAAACTGAAATACGAGCAAACAAGTGCAGGCACCGGCTAATCTGATTTACACATATCACAACAAGGAATTTCGTGTCAGACCTTTCGAGCGTTCTTTATGCGCCTATCCGTGTTTTTATTAAAGGTACATTCGATGCCTGTCACAACATACCTCATCGCCGCCGCTTATCTTTCGATATTGAATTTTAAAACGAAACTTTAGATACTCTGTTTGGTGTACGGCGATGATAATCTTGCAGCGGTTCGGGAAGAGCCTGGTAGTTCTTATCTGCAGGATGTTGGTCATGGTTTTCTTTTCTTGAGTGATATGGAATCAACGTGAGGTGTGCGATAGATGTCGTTGACGAGAGTTCAGATCGGTTTGGCCACTTGAGGAATATCTAGCAGGGATAAATCGTTTTTGGAAAATCTAAAACGTATAATTCGTTTTGGTTGGTCAGGAATAAGTTTTGTTAGCCTCCTACAATTGGGATTTTGTTTTTATTACGCTGTATTGCTTTTGATTTGTTGGATGACAAAAGTGGTGAAATGTAACAGTTGGCCCTGTTATAGTGTCCGGCAGATTTTTGGCAACAAATGGGAAAACAGTTTATTTCAAATTTATCGGAAAATTTTATTCTTCATAAAAGTTTTTGCTTCTGCTCAAACTCAATTTGCACTATCCAAATTTCATTTATCTCCATTCGTATAGGAGGGAGGTGGAATAATTTGAAAGTAGCTCAAGTGTAAAGTACGTTTATTTTTCAAAATACATCTAAAGTTTAATTCAGTTGACCCTGTTATACAGTGTCCTGCATATTTCAGGCAACAAATGGGAAAACAGTTTATATCAAATTTCTCGGAAAATTTTATGCTTCATAAAAGTTTTTGCTTCTGCTCAAACTCAATTTGCACTATCCAAATTTCATTTATCTCCATTCGTATAGGAGGGAGGTGGAATAATTTGAAAGTAGCTCAAGTGTAAAGTACGTTTATTTTTCAAAATACATCTAAAGTTTAATTCAGTTGACCCTGTTATACAGTGTCCTGCATATTTTAGGCAACAAATGGGAAAACAGTTTATATCAAATTTCTCGGAAAATTTTATGCTTCATAAAAGTTTTTGCTTCTGCTCAAACTCAATTTGCACTATCCAACTTTCATTTATCTCCATTCGTATAGGAGGGAGGTGGAATAATTTGAAAGTGGGTTAGGAGTGAAGTACCTTTATTTTTCAAAATACATCTAAAGTTTGTTTGAATAAATTACCAATAATTCGAAGAATATTCTCATTTCAGAATTACAGCATCCTATTCCAAAAACAAGTTTTTACTGATTTTTCCATTTTTTTATTCCCCACCCTATGTATTATGAGAATTTGTAATGTCATAGAACACTTATCATTGGATATCACCTGAATGACCATATGAAGTTAAGTTCCGTCCAAATATCAACTAGAAAATTGCATTAATCGAACTTGGTGCCGACAAAATCTAATTTCTTGTTGACGTTTGAGAAAAAAACAGATATTTTTTCTACTTAAGGAATAACAAATGACATCTGCGATTCGAGATCAATTGAAAGCAATCGAACTGTGTTGCAACCAACGTCAAAAGATGTCATTCGTTATACCTTGATTATGAAAAATATCTTTTTTTTCTCAATGGCAACAAGAAATAAGATTTTGTCGGCACCAAGTTCGATTAATGCAATTTTCTAGTTGATAATTGGACGGAACCTAACTCCATATGGTCAATCAGGTAATATTCAATGATAAATGTTCTATGACATCACAAATTGTCATGATACATAGGGTGGTGAATAAAAAAATGGAAAAAATCAGTAAAAACTTGTTTTTGGAATGGGAAGCTGTATTGATTTGTTGAAAATATAAACAGGATGTTCATAAAATCAGATTTGGAATCATCTGCGACTGAAGCTGTAATTCTGAATTTAGAATATTCCTTGAATTGTAAGTCATTTATTCAAATAAACTTTAGGTGTATTTTGAAAAATTAAGGTTCTTTACTCCTAAGCTACTTTCAAATTATTCCACCTCCCTCGTATAAGAATGGGGATGAATATAATTTGGACGGTGCAATTTGAGTTTGAGCAGAAGTAAAAACTTTTAAGAAAGAGTAAAATGTTCTGATAAATTTGAAATAAACTTTTTTCCCATTTGTTGCCAAAAATCTGCCGGACACTGTATGTGTTATTGGTTTACTCTATATAAGTTGATCCATATAAAAAACTTTTTATCCGACGACAAACGAAACTGAAAAGCAAAAAATTAAATTAACCTTTTTAGTCTTAATAACTGAGCTCCTAAACTAATGTAAGTAACTAATTTTGAGTGGGCCCCAAACAAACAAGCAAATTAATTATTTTGGTTGGGAAAATCTCAAAGTCATCTCCACAAGTATGAAGTTGTTTTTATTTTAATTCAAACATGTTTCTGGAATATATATTCCCATCTTCAGTGAATTGTACAATACAACAAAAGTTATTTTGGGTCAGAAAAAGTTATTTAAAAGAAGAAAAAGTTGAAAACACATGTTTTCACCTTATTAATGTAGGTGGTTTTTTAAGTTTGGGAATCGAGCCCCAAAAATTATACAACGTCCACATTATGTGGGAAAATGAGTTCGTTAAACAATTAAACAAGTATTGAGCAACACATACAATGGCGAATTAATTATGTAAAGCGTAAAATGATGGCAGCGAGGTGCGCGGCGGCGGCGCGTCTCTTCGCTGGAAATTGCTGAGCGTTCTCGAAGTCAATATCAGCGAGACAGCTGTTTATCGCTGGAAATTTCACGTTGCATTTCCATGTCATTTTGTTTTGATCATTTCTTTAGAGTTATTTGATGATCTTCGTTGTTTGTTTGGCGCCGACTCAAAATTAGTTACTTACAATAGTTTGGGAGCTTAGTTATTGAGACTAAGAACATTTATTGTATTTTTTTGGTTTTAAGTTTTTTTGTCGTCGGTTTGATTTTTTGTTAAAAAGTTTTTATTTATTGATTTTTTGTATCTAAAATCTACTAATTACTACCCGCATGATTTGTATTACTTTCTCTCACTCGCTTACCCACCTTACTTACTTACAAATGAGTTCTTAGCGCCCAAACTCTACAACAGCATCCCCGATGAACTTAAAAACATGTCAAATAAAACATTTAAAAAAAGTCTAAAAAAATTTGTGCTGACCTGCCCTAGGGCATACGTTCATGGTTTGATAGAAACAAAAATATAATTAAATAAAGTTACATTTCATAAGGTATCCGGATAGGTAAGTATTTTGTTTCCATATCGCATCTTCCGTGCAACCAATCTCCAGATGAAATTGATCCAAATTCAAATATTCTATAAGTCAATGTTGAATAAATCTACTGTTTCTTGCTTTGATTTTAAATTTTTTATTGTGTTCTGTTATAAATTATTCAGTTATTACAGTATATATGTGTGTATTTTTTATATTTTTATATTTTTATATATTTTATATTTATATTCTTAATTGCTACACTGTCTCGGAACAAGTATTTTACTTACCGAGTATATTTACTCATCATATCATTTATTTTGGTATTTAGTATTTGTTACCCATTCTCCATTTCATTAATGCCTGTCGTGTGATATTCAATAGGACGTTCTAGTGGAGTTTTCATCATTATTATCTTATACTACTTCTATTATAACGTAATGTATTGCTTATATCATTATGTGAGTGAATAAATCTATTATTATTATATTATTATACTTCAACTATTAACTGTTATACCGGGTGACAATGGGACTAGGGCCATGCCTATATCTCCTCCACTTATCAACCGATTTGAATGAAATTTCGTACATAGATATGAGAAACAAATTCGGATCGACTGACATATGGAAACAAAATGGCCGACTTCCGGTTTCGCCACAATAGCCACCAATTTCGATTTTTCAAAGGAACACCCTGTATATTTGATGTTTTTCGGATTCTACTGCTCAAATTACATACGACAGTGATGCCAAATTTTCCATTTACAATCGGAAAAAAATAAATTCTCATTTTTTTTTAGCCCAGGAGGCCTTGATCAGGTTGAAATCTATACTAATTTACATATTATTGGAGAAACTATAATATCATGGCATCAGGGGAGTATCTCTATCCCTCATAAAATCATATTTGTCGAACAGATATCAAGCAGTCAGTAGCAATAATTGCATTTCGAATTTTAAACTTGTTGAACATGGTGTTCCCCAAGGATCAGTATTGAAACCACTTCTGTTTTTAATTTACGTGAATGACATCAGTAACTTCATGCATCTATATAAATCTGTTTTTTTTGCCGATGACACTACATTTATTTACTCTGGCAAAAATGCAATTGAACTATCTAGAATATCAAATGGAGTCGATGAGAAGGCAGAAAGTTGGTTCGTGACAAATCGACTCAAACTAAATACAGATAAAACGTAACAGTTACAGTTTTCAACAAGCTCTGCCGCTACAACAAGTGCAGATAGCGTTAAATTACTTGGGATTGTTGTCGATAGTACTCTCACTTGGACCTGTCATATTGACCAATTGAGCAAAAAACTATCAAGAACACGTTTTCTATTGCGTCAGCTGAAAAATGTAACTAGTTTCGATACATTGGAAATAACATATTTCTCTCTCTTCCATTCTTACATTAGCTACCTGGTACCAGCGATAATTTTTGAGACGACTATTACAAATTCACTCACCTCTTTTGGACGGAATTTCAAAAAATACTGAAACTCGTATTTCATCATTTGCACCAAAGACCTCAAATACACACAATCTTTCAGCCCCCTCACCTCCATCCCCCGAGGGGTTGTATTTATGAAAACAGTGAAACATATATTTCATTATCCCTTACAGAGTCCTCAAATACCAATTTTCATGAACCTAACTTGAAAACTAACGGAACACCCTCAATTTCACCCCTTTAGGGGTTGAATTTCTAAAAACACTGGAATACCTATCTATTTGTAACAAACACTCGAAATATCAATTTTTATCACCTCAACTTGAAAACTAACGGATTTCATATTCAAACTTCCAATCCCAATTTAATCCCCATTTCACCCCTTTATGGGTTGAATTTGCAAAAACACTGGAATAGGTATTTTTTATTCGTAACGAAGGTTCCCAAATACCAAGTTTCATGATCCAAACTTTGAAACTAACTATACTGACTTTCAACCCCCATTTTACCCCTTTAGATTTAATTTTCAAAAACCCTGAAACACAATAATCTTTATTTGTGAAGGAGGACCCAAATACTAATTTCCCTGACTCTAATTTCAGAACCAACTCTACTTTCACTTTCACCTTCCTTCTCACCCCTTTAGGGATGGAAATCAAAGAAATATGCTGTCAAAATTTTAGTAGTAGAATCGGTTAAGAGATAAAAATTCAGTAAGTGAACCAACAATCATCGCCCATTTTCTTACCCTTAGGAGTGGAATTTCAAATGCAAATGGGACCAACTTCGAGGTATCCATTAAAAAAATAATCATCAAAATCGGACTACTCTGTAAAAATTATGCGTGGTCATACATAAAAAAATATATACGCGTCGACGAGAGAACCTCCTCCTTTTTTTTTCGTGGGTTAAAAACTTACGGAACTCGCAGACACTCTAGATGGAAATGACATATAACAGTCAGCTCTTCTTTGGACATAATAGACAATGTCGAGTGGTATTGGAAATATTACATTTTAATTGGTTGTTTTTCCACAGTATCAGTTAGAAATGCTCTCAGGAAGACTAAGAGATAATTTTCAGTGGACCACTTTGCCGAAATAATCCAGACAAGAAACTGGGCAATCACCACTGTTTTTAACTCAATCTCCATCAATTACATTGTTCTCATGCCCTATAGTCGTCGATGCAGAAAATCCTTCGTCACAATCATATTCCATTTACAAACATTTTCGAATACATTCAAGTTTGGGGGAATTTTGAAGAGACAGTATTCATATTCAAATGCACATAATTCTAAAACGAGTCTGTCGATTCAGATGACCTTCACATGGAGGAACATTGCTGAGATGTAAATCAAAGTTACACGGATATGCTTATTTCTCTATAACGATAATTTTAAAACGAAAGCGTGCAAAAATAAAATACGTCACACCAACAATGAAACAAAAATAACTACCCCGGAGAAAATTCTCATCACAGTTCACTACGTCACAAAAACTAACAATATCGTCATAAATCAGCATGGTAGTCGATGCGGTTCACCTCGCTACCTACACCGATCAAAGCGGGCTGTGTTTTGCATTGCACGCACGAGCCTACTAGATGCGGTTCGCCATTCGACATTTTTCCTTAGAGAGAACATACTTAGAGTTGACATGTCGCATTTTCAAGATAATTCCGTCATGTATGACAAACTTCATATCGTATCGACAATATAAATATCATCTCCGACGGATAAGACTTCTTGGAATGTTTTCCCATAAGCAGCGGTTTTTTGTCGGGGACTCTGCTGAAGAAGATATATCACTGCAGTGGCCTTCTGGGGAAGAAGCTGGATGATTTATGGGTTAGCTCTTCAGTATATTTGGCGATATAAAATTATTCATTTGCGACAATTACTGTTCGAGGGAAACTGGATTTTGGTTGTGTAAATGATTTATCTGACTATTTTCGCTCATATAGCTAAAGTGTAGGAGATTCACACTTAGTTTTCGGTGAGAACCGGACCCCAGTGTGATTACACTGAGACTTTCATTCATCTGTCAAAACCGACATTCCAATAATAAATTGACATGTTATCTTATTTTAATGTGACATTGTTCAACATATTAAGATGTGTTTTTATACATACGTTTTCTTTCTGACTTCCTATAATTATACAGAAATAGTTAAATGAATACTATTACTACTGAAAATCAAAAATATATTTTCATTTCAAACCTATAATGATATAAAATCAATTATACAGTGCTCGTCTAAAGTCCGTTTCTCCCTTACTAATTTTTGAACCACCTGGTATATCGCATCAAAATTTGGAGGGCTTAGATAGGAGATAAAAACCTACTTTCCCATGGGAAAATCACAGCTAAAAGTTTCAATATGGTGGCTGAGCGCCATCTTTGATAATTTTTTTAAATAGAACACCCCGTATATTATTTCATTTTTGAAATCTGCTGATAGTTCTCAACAGTTTTCGCTGATATACTTTACTGCCAAATTCGATTGTTTTCGAAATATCAACGTTTGAAAAGTGACATTCCGGTTTAAAATGAAGTATGGATTTTGGTCACTTCCGGTAAAACAGTTTGCTAACTAAACATTGTTATAAATTTGTAGTTAAATCTCTTAATGAATTCGACTAATAAGAGGCGTGAAGAGAGTTTATCAGGGATAAACAGTACCGCTTACCGGAAAATCTCGAAGCCTACGAATGTGTTCTGTAAATTCACAACCAAAACAAATTAGTTAGCTAAAAAATTATAATTTATTTCTGAATAACACTTTTATTCAACCCCAACAATTATTTCATCAAGTGTTCAATGTGGCCCCCTCCTAAATCTTGACAATAAAGTGCCCTATCATAAATAGTTCCTCTCACATTGATGAAAGTCTCATCTATTTATTAACATGTATCTATTATTCTGCGTTCCAACTCTTTTATTGTTTGGCATTGAGTGGCGTACATTTTTGACTTCAGATACCCCCAAAGAATAAAATCTAGATGTGTAAGATCCGGAGATCTTGGTGGCCATTCTGTACTACCCCTGCGACCTATCCATCGCCCAGGAAAGTTTGTATCGAGGAACTCTCCAGCCATGCGATCGAAATGGAAAGGTGCCCCATCCTGCTGAAATATGATTTCACGATTTTCAAACTCTTCCTGATTGTTCAATACAATTTCTCTTATTTGAGGTTCAATTTCAGTTTCTAAAAGATTTCTGTAGAGAACTCCTGTGAGATTGCCTCTGATGAAAATCGGTCCAACAACGCGATTGCCCAAAATCCCCGCCCAAACATTCACCGTTTTAGGAAACTGAATATGTCCCTCTCTAAAAATATGCGGATTAGTATCGCTCCAGTATCGTACATTCTGTTTGTTGACTTTTCCATCAAGAAAAAACGTGCATTCGTCTGCGAAACATATATGTTTTAGGAAGCCCCGTTCTCCTTCAATTGTTCTTGTTAACCAAAATTCAACCCTCCGGTCTGGATCATCCTCCGTGAGAGGATGCTGGATTTTAATTTTATAGCGATGAAACTTTTCTTTTTTTAGGACTCCTTGGACACTTTTTGAACTTACTCCACAGGATTAAGCAACTGCAGACGTCGACTGAGTCGGATTGATTACCATTTCAGCAACAATTTCTACCTTTTTTTCATCTGAAAGAGGCGGTCTTCCTGATCTTGGAACATCTTTCAGCGTACCAGTTGCTTGGAGCTTATTTAAAAGTTTGCGCAAGTATTACCTCGAAATAGGATTCTCGGAAAATCTATCATTAAACATACGGACTGCTAGACGAAAATTTCTTCCAGCTTCTTCAAATATCAAATTTATCATCTTAACTATGAGCAATGATCACAGTTTTCGTAAAAGGATTTAGGCGCTTAACGGACTATTTGACAGTTAGCAGTGTGTGTGTGTCTTAGAGAAAACTGTTGAAAATTATGAGCAGATTTCGAAAATGGAATAATATACGGGGTGTTCTTAAAAAAAAATATTGAAGATGTGATTTTGTGATGAAAAATTAGTTTTTTTATCTCCTATTTGAGCCCTCCGAATTTCGTTGCGATATACCAGGTGGTTCAAAAATGAGTAGGGGGGAACGGAGACGAGCACTGTATAAATAAGTAATAAGAATAGTAGAACATCATATAACTTAACTCTCTTCAAACATATTGGGCAGATTTTTTCAGTTTTTTCAAATGACAACATCTTTTATACACACATTTCCTAGATTTTGATTACAACGACGAATCCATTGATGGTTTCGAATCGAGAATTAAATGGATCACAATCATCCAAGTCATGAACTGTTTGATGAACCGATTTAATGAGCGAGTGACTCCAAAGAATGGTCCTGTAAGTTGGCCTGCCCGATCACCTGATCTCAACATTTTGGACTTTATTGTGTGGAGTTACGTGAAAGAACGACTGTCTGGAAGTTGCCGGAATGCACTTCAACAAATCTTGGAATTATGGGTATTTTTTAGTTGGAATGGACTATCAAATTCTGTTATGTGAAAATTGATGTTTTTTTTTAATCAGTTCAGTTTCATTCAATTTTGTATCAACAGCATACTTGATATACCCCAATTTCCTCATGATTTTTCGACAAATAATTAGTGTATTGGGATTTTTATCTATCCGATTTTGGATTCGAAACCATCAATGGATTCGTCGTGAAAATTTGAATCTACGGAATAGGCCAGTAGATATAGACAATCAATTAACATGAATTCAAAAAGTTTTCAAACTCCAATGGTATGTTAGTGCATCGATGAAAACAAACTATAAAATTTTGCAGAATGCGATGAACGGAACATTGTTTTAATTGCAAAAAACGTTTTCATGCTTTATTATTGCACTGAAAATTGCAAAAGTTTTGCAAACTATAGTAATGATGTTTTACAACTTTTGCAACCTTGTAAAAGTTACGGAACCTTGTTTTTGTCATTTGTTTAAGTTTTTTAAGTAATTTGTTTGAAAAAATTACAAAAATTCTGCAAATTGGATAGGTGAACGGAAAAAAAGTTTAAAATATCCACGTACATTTGCAACCATTTCTGAAAAACGCATCATATATTTATCAAACATTTTTATCGGCGCTCCCATTTTCAATTAACACAAGCATTTGAATAATTAGAAAAGTGGTTGCAAATATCGGTCTCAGTGGATAAGTAACTTTGCAGCCTCATACGAAAAACGGAACCTATTAATTCACCAATATATTTTTTTGCATTTTTACAACTTCTGAAATAATTGCAAAAGTTATGCAAATTGCAATTGAAATTAGGACTAATATTTTACGAGAAGCAAGAGATTTGCAATCGTTATTGTTCAACGGAACAGTTTTTTTAAATAATTTGGCAATAAATGCAAACATTGTACAAATAGGTTCAATATAAATATCTACAGTGGTCCCAAATATATTTTTCGTATGACGCATGAGGTTGCAAATTGAAACCCTTTGTCAAGAACATTATTTTAGTTATTTTTTCGAGTTTGCAGAACTTTTGGAATTTTCATCGAAAAATTAGGACTAACAACAATTTTTTCGATAAAACAGACATTTCCGTTTTGTATGAGTGGTTGCAAGTTTATCAGAGGATGTGAATTGCTATTTTTCGAAACTTCGAAAGTTTGCAGAACTTTTGCAAATTTTTCCGTGTTAATAATGTGAAAATTCATTAAATCCTGATTTTCAACATCTTCCGTTCGGAAAAAAGGGTTGCAAAATCAAACTACATATATGAAAGTCCTCGTCACTCTGCTGAAGTTTCAAAACTTTTGTAATTATCATTAAATTTTGGGAAAATTATGTCTATCTCTACTGGCATAGAATGTGTATCCAGAAGATATTGCTAATTTACTTTTTCACAAGTTTTTATTCGTTCGTAAGTTCGTTAGGGGCAATCAAATCTTGCAAGTGAATTTTGAGCGACTTCTAGTAGTCCGATTAATTTGAAATTTGGCAGGTATACATATTTCCGGTGACAATTCATTATGAAATTTTTGTTGAAGAAAAAAACAAAATGGCGGCTCCAAGATAGCGGACGAGATTTGTAATTATGATCCGATTTCATTCAAAATTGGTATGTGGAGGTTTTTGAGGTCGGAGATTATGAATTCCTTGTCAAAATTTGTGAATTCAAGATGGCGGCTCCAAGATGGCAGACGAGTTTTGTGATTATGGCCCGATTCGAATCAAAATTGGTATGGGGGTTCTCGCGATCGGAGATTTCGAATTTTTTGACAAAAATTATAAATTCAAAATGGCGACCCCAAGATGGAGGACGAGTTTTCTGATCATGGTCAGATTCTATTCAAAATTGGTGGGAGCGAGTTTTTGAGGTCGAAGATCATGATTTCTCTCAGCTCAAAACTTACAGGGAAGAGACCTTGTATTAACGGAGCTCTATTAGAAATGAACAGATCAAGGCGATCTAACTAAGAAGCAAAAAATAAAATAACTAATGAAAAACCTTTTTGAAGACAAGCTTTCATTGAAGCCGTGTTGAAACGTATAAAATAAGGTTAAGTCATCACTGACAATGATTTAATTATTTTTTGTTGAATCATTTGATTTCCAAAAGCTTCTCGCGCGAAATGTAATAAAATTAATACTTCGACAAGTTGTTACTCACCAACCAATCATTTTCCAATGAAATTAATTGGTACCTACTTTTATGATCACTTTGCGAAACAAGGTTTTTGAAACCAAATAATTCAATAAAAATAATTAAATCATTTTCAGCGATGACTTTTTTTTATACGTTTTAGTAGACGGCTTACATAAAAGCTTGTCTTTGAGGTGGTTCCGCCACGAGACAAAAATATCATTTTCGACGGAATTGAAAAATTTCAAAGGACTTTTCGATTTGAAACGCGAAAAAAAAATTGCACTCGCCCACCCCCAATCGACTCTAGAAAATTTCTTCGTTATAGAAAATCGGCGACTCAAGAAATTGATGTCCCCAAAAAGTGCAGCAAAAAAAAAACTTTTCAGACCCGGCCCCCTCCTCCCCACCTCACTAGAAATTATACGTCATTGGAAAAAATTATCGTTTTTCGATAAAACCTCAATGGACTTTTTTCTAGTACTCTTTTTGAACTTTTTTTTGGGGGAGAAGGGGGGGGGTATCTATCGTTAAAATCGATGGGGTCAACTAGGAGAAGGAGTTTTTTTTTCGCGTTCAGACCCTAAAATGGTCCCCCGTCCTCCTTTAAAAAGTCCCCTGGCACAATCAGCATTTCCGCCCCCCCTCCCCTTTTAGGCTGTGCACGTTATCGTGGACTATTTTGAATAACGAGAGTAGTTTTGATTATATCTGTCAAACTAGATGGTCAATCACTTTGATTTTTTTTTCACAATGTCTGTGATATCCTGCTCTAGCTCCTCCTTGTTTTTCATAAACTTCCTTATTTTAGTACTAACGGTAGAATTAATAATGTGCTGTTTGCCTATGCATGGTCCATATGTTACGTGTTAATTGAGTCAAATTCAATTATATATATCTCGGGTTCGGGATGGTGAAACTTTTATAGAGGTGTTGTTCACATGTAATACAATACGTATGCCAAATTTTAATAATTTCCTAATTTAACTGTCTCGTGGCGGTACTACCTCAAAAAGGTTTTTTATTAGTTTTTTTATTTATAATTACTGGTTTTGGAAATATCAAATCGCCATAGGTACTCAACTAGACGGAAAACACTGCCATATAATATTTTTTACTCATCATTCTTCTCCATCATATTGACTGAAGTGGGTCCAACGTACTCTATATGCAAAAATAAAAATGCTTCTGAAAAATGAAATGTACCAATTTTTCGTCTTAAAACTATGTGATCATACTCAGAATCCAAAAAAGTTAATATATACAGGTTTGTTTCATTTGAAGTTCTCAAGCTGGGGTAGTTTCCGGTAAAACCGGAAGTGATGGAAAATTATGACATATCGAAAAAACAAATCCAATTTTTGAATCCAACATCCCTGCGAAGTTTGAATCTCATACCCTCGAAACTCTGGAACCCATGGCTTGTCTAATGAATACAGAGTGTTGAAGTAAACGGATACCTTCATCCATCCCGAATACACAGTATAACTTCTAGTTTTGATAACACTCGCGCCTAATGACCTAATGAACAACATTGGAGTATAATGAAATCGGATAACGATTCCCTGTTCCTATCGGCAGTTTATTCAAAATCGGAACCCATTAATAGCGCGCAGATTCCAGCAACTACCTAACATTAAGAAACAGTTCCATAAGTCTTATCGACCATCAAGATAATCGTGTGGTAGCAAAGTACGCTAACAAGGCAAAAAACCGCGCAGATAGAGGTAGCGAACTCTTATCTAAACGGCGAGAAATTTTTTACTAGTCCACACCTAGACACTCCATAATGTAATGAGTCAATTAAGGGGATCCCATCAGATAAGACAATGCGGTTCGAAACACTGGAACACTAATAATTACGAGGCGCTGCTCTAGTACTCTTTCGCAATATTTACATAAACACGATTCCGCGGATTCATTATCGGCCAGCATGGGTAAGCATGTCTTTATTGCGATGCTCTAGTTGTACGGCCGTTGTAAAACAGCTGGAGGAAATTTGTGGGGAGACGAGGAAGTTGAGTCTGATCAGGCTCCGATCAGCTTAGAGGATAACCCAACAAACATAATGGATGACTCTCAAGTAGATCAGCCAATTTAGAGAAGGGGAATTCTAGACAGACGAAATTTTCATAATACTAGTTATTCCAACCTAGTCATTGGCTTGAGTTAACTATAGAGACATGGAAAATAATTAATTCTGAACAGGGGAAACAAATATCGTCAGACACTAAAATCGTCTCTTTGAAGCATAATTCGAAAATTGTGGATGAAGTACAGGAGGTAGCAGAAGTATTTGCCGACTATTTTGCTAAGGCTACGGAATTAAGTCTAAATAGTCACTTTGGCCAAAATCTATCATTACCCTGTACTATTAGTAAAAATTTTATAATCAACCATACTTTCCCAAATGAACCATTAACCGAAGTAGAAATATATAATGCTTTGAAAAAAAAAATGAAAAAGAAAAAATCAAGTGTTATAGACGAACTATTTATGAAAAAAAATATTGAAAAAGCAGTCTATAACCAATTAGTAGATTATATTGAGGATAATGAACTCTTAAGTAAATACCAATCAGAGTTTAGAAATAAAAATAGTTGTGGAACAGCAGTTCAGTGTGTACCAGATGATTGGAAAATATGCCTAGAAAAAATGAGACTACCGTTGCATTATTTCTGGATGTTCAGAGAGCTTTCGAAGCAATACACAGAAATAAATTGTTACAAAAATTAGTAGCAGAGGATTAGATGGAATAGTCTTGAAATGGTTGAAAAGATTTTTGGAGAACAGAAAACAAAAGCTTAGGATAAATAATAAAGTATCAAACGAAATAGAATGTAATCAGAAAGTACCACAGGGAAGTGTTCTGGGCCCCCTGTTGTTTCTGTTGTATGTCAATGGTTTGCCGGAGATAGTGGGAGAGAGCTCAGTTCATTTATTTGCAGATGATACACTGATTTATTTCTCGTGTAATGATCACACGAAACTCACAGAAACCATCAACAAAACTTTATAATCTATTCACAGTTGGTGTTGTGCTAATTATTAAAGAAAAAATTAATAAACTTCTGTAACCAACATTTTGAGATAATGTTAGGTCCTGATAAGGTGGAACGGGTCAACCAATTTAAATGTCTTGGTGTTCATGTGGATAGGGGGTTACATTTCAAAGAACACGCCAACTCCATTATAAAGACGATAGCATTCAAAATACATTATTTATCTCGTTGTGCCCCATATTTGTCAAGGTGGACAAAAATTTCACTGTACAATTCATTAGTGCTCCCTCATTTTACATATTGTTCTACAATTCTGTATCTACTAAAACAAAATGATTAAGCTCATTTACAGAAACTCCAAAATAGGGCCATGCGCATAATTGTAAATTGCAAAAGACTAACACCAATAAGAGATATGTTAAAGCAACTAGAATGGTTACCAATTAATTCCTTTCTCCTCTACAAAACATGAATCCTAATTTCCAAAATAAGAAATACAATTTCCCCAACATATTCACAAGAAAAAGTTATGTACAATGACCAAAACCACGGATACAATACAAGATTCAGAACTGACTTCCATATTCATCAAGTCACATTAACACATACCCAAAATTCTGTTTTTTTCAAGGGACTTACGATAGCTATAATAATCTGCCAGGAGCGATCAAAGGTTTAACATCTTTAACATCCTTCAAGACAAAGTTAAAATCATATTTTCTTAATCAATAAAAACCTAGTAGCCACTTCCTCATTTTTGTTTGTTTCGATTTAATATTTAGTTGGGACAGGTATACAAATGTTTTGGTATGTTTGAAGTATTTTGTGTATTTATTGAATATTTTTTAGAATTTGTATGAGCGTATATATGTATGGTGTAGTAGTTGTGTATATGTATGTGTATATGTGTTGTATATACATTTTTATTTTTTAGACTTAGTATATATTAATCTGAAAACATGCTATATATCATTCTCATTGTAATCATTGCAATGACTTGAAAATATAAATTAGTAAATGGACTAAATAAAGGACTTATATAACCATCATCAAAGATGTAATTGACCTCATAATTGGTCCTCTCACTTATCTGATGAAACAGTCCTACATGCAAGGATATTTTCCCATCGAATTTAAAAAGGCTGTAGTGATACCTCTCTATAAAAATGTTGATAATAATGAGACTGATAATTATAGACAAATTTCGTTGATTTGTTCCTCGTCCGAGCTATTTTAGAAAGTAGTAGCTAACAGGTTAGTGGATTATTTGGGAGCAAACAAACTCTTATGTTATAATCAACATGGATTCAGAAAAAGCCAATATATTGAAACATTTTCTCAATTTCATTTATGCATAACTTGACGATAATAACCTCATTATGAGTCTGTTTTTCGATCTATCGAAGGCTTTTGACACGGTATCTTCGGACTCCGTAACCCATAAGACAGCTGCACTTGGTTTTCCAGAAAATATTTTAACTTGGTTGAGATCATATATGGAAAACCGTTGTATGACTGTCAAATATAATACTGTAACGTCGAGTGAACAAAATGTTGAAACGGGTGTACCAAAAGGTTTGGTTTTGGGTCCATTATCATTTGTGCTATTTGTTATGAATTACCCGAATACATAAAAGACTACCACTTAACTATGTTTGCTGATGACACAGTTACAAGTTCTAATATCGACAATTTACTTGTTAAGATTACCAAAATCATTGATACTTTTGCATCTTGGAGTGAACGAAACAGACTCATTCTGAACCCTAAGAAGTCAGTATCTATGAAATTTTTTACTAAGAAAGATAATATACCAAAAGAAATAATCTTCAGTGAGGAAATAGTTATGCCACAAGAAGTAACATTTTTGGGAACTCTATTGGACGAACGTCTGAACTTTGATCAGCTTATCAATAGTGTTTGCAAAAAGCTCAATTCAGCATCCTTTGCAATCAAACAAATGAAATCCTGTGTAACAAAAGAAAGCATTTATTTTGCAATGGCATTTTCACATATATCACTCAACATAATGGCATGGGGGCGCAGTACAGACTTAAATATAGAGTTTTTGTGGGCCAAAAACGTATTTCGAGACTCATCTCCGACATGGACTATCGAGATAGTTGCAAGCCAGTTTTCATAAGAGAAAAACTGTTAACTGTTCCATGCATTTATATTTTTAAATGTGTTAAATTTGCAAGAAATATCTTGGAGTCCTTCGAAACGATTGCTTCAACACATACATATAGTACAAGATTCGGAATCAAGACATAAAACTTCTAAATACAAAAGCTACCCTGCTTACAATGCTTTGTCTCTCTACAACGAATTGCCGAATGAGATGATATATTCTCAAAGTAACAACATCTTTTGTAATATAGTTAAATGTTTATTGATTGACAAGTGCTACTATACTTTGCAAGAGTATTTGAATGATACTTTTTAATTATTTATTCAATTTTATGTACTTCCTTTATAATTCTGTATGTAAAGCTGTGATGCTGAATTTTTATCCAACCACCGTGGCTGGTGTTTTTCAACTATATGTTTTATCTATACAAATTTTCTTTTTTTCTTTTTATGCTGTTTTATATATTTGAGTACCCTTTATCTGACCTACCATATGTACCCTGATGTACCAAAGTGGTTAATACATTTTTTTATTATTATTATCCTGAAGTATTTCTACGTTCAAAAGGGAAAAGAGAGATTTTCGGAAATTTTCGGAAATATTGAAGAAACTAGTAATATTTAATTTTAAATGTTGGCCAATCTGTATCAAGGTTGTCGAATGCATTCGTTTGACAGCTGTGAATAATAATAATAGTAGGTCTTCATTTCCCGTAAAAAAAACAGCAACACCCCTGAACTTGACCGGCCACGGGAGAATGGGATTATGATATCATTAAAACCATTTTGAAAGAAATACCTTCACTTGAGAATGTTATGAAAAAATTCACTATCGAAAAAAGAAGTTCGATTTTTGTTTCCATTTCCAATTCCATATTCGGCAGCAAAAAATCCCATATCTGTTCTCATGAACATCCTGTTGATTTTATCGAAGGAAACAACTTCGATGTCCTTCCATACCGAAAGTGTAACTGTTACCTTTCAGTACATCTCAGAGCAGCAAAAAGCGCCTGCTCCTTTCCACAAGGCTTTATTTCTTCCGCGTAAACCAGAAATGAATTTATCAGCCATTGATGATCACTTTGAGTGAATCAAAAGTATGACCGCAAACGAGTACGTTTTTTAGTGCGAAACGTGCACGTGGATTGACTCTTTTTATGGGAATTTGCGGTCGCTTCGAAAGGCATTTGTTATAAAATTGACTTGTATGACAAGAGCAGACGTGAAACAACGAGAACATGGAAAACGGCTTTTTCTATGAATTTGTAATACATAATAATGGCAAAGAGTATCCATCATTCCGAAGGAATGAATATTCGGGAATCTGTCAGCTATGAATTTCCAAAACGCACACAACTTTTATTTTATTTCAAATATAATTAATCGAAAATAATATGTTGTTTTTTATTAAAACCCCTTCATGCCCAGGTTAATTTTTTAAGTCGCTTCCTATTTCCCAGATAACGTGAAAAAATTTTTATTTCTTTTTTTTTGTAACCAACTGATTATGGTGGCACTATATTGGGAAAGTGTTTCTAGTTATCTTAAAAGTGAAATTATTGATTTTTATCCAGTGGCGTTACTATGGGGGCCTAAATTTGTGAAAAAAAAACAAATTGACTATTTCAAAAATTAGTATATTCGGATCCCGAATCCTCAAATGGTTCATAATCACTCAAGTCGGACATCCTAACACGTAAAACGCACCAAAAACTATCAAATACTACAGCACTGCACCGTTGCAAATGACATTTCATACTGGATACCGCCAAAAATACGGATGTGGACTATACATGCGTTTGACTTTGAATCAGCCAATCAAATTTAATCCCACCCACCTAAGGATCCCATTCCAGGGTATACTACACAACTACGATATTATTCCAACGTTTATTTTAAATATGGCATTTGTTGCCACAAGTGGCACTCTGGGATATAGATCAATTTGAGCTTGTTGCCACATGAAGGGGTTAAATGTGAATTTTTATTAAATGCGTTATATCTATGAATTGAATACCTTCTCTGCAAGCTTTATGAAAAAAGCACAAGTGCTAAAAGTTTATTTTCTGAAGCGAGCGGAAAATTAATACTTTCCTCACTCGTTATGAAAATAACTATTTTCCAATACTTACGTCAAAAATGTGTAATTTTTTATGACTTTTGAATGTCAAAAGTATGCTATTTTTTGACAGAGTTCATATCCATCCATATTAGGTTTTTACAAGATTTATATTAGTAGTACAATTGCTGTTATTCTGAATGTCAATTCCAAACGATGATTTTGGCAATACTAAATCAAATAGCTTTTCTTGTATAATGTTACAAGTATTATTGTTCTCGACTTCGACATGTACATTTCTCTTGATATCACCACTAAAAATACAGTTTACAATTCTCCCTTTTCCTTACACGGACTGCTCCACATAGCCTTCTGCAACGGTCCACAATGGCCATCCATCATGATGTTTAAGTCTCAGAATATCAGCCCCTGAGCCAACTAAAAGCGACGCAGAGAACCTTCTAAAACTATGGCCAGTATATTTTGCAGTATTAGGTAATCCAAGAAATGTTGCAATTAGACTGGGAATTTTTGCAAAAGTATTCATTCCGACTACTTGAACTGTGCATTTTCCATTCCAATACTGAAGAAAAAATCCAGGGTTTTCTGCTATCTTAGGTCGCATTAACATGTACTTTTGTCAAATTTCAGCTGGATTAAATTTGTGTTCATTGTTTTTTGGAACTATAAATGTTCTTTGTATTTTCGTTTTTGAATCAGGAATTTTAACACTTATATAAGAATCCTTGTCCTCAATATCATGTATTGTCATTTCAGAAAGTTCGTCCTATAATCATAACTACTTTCATCAATAAAAAAATTTCATCCGCAGGATCAAGCAAAAATTTAGTCACCTCTCCTCTCTTGAGAACGTTTGCCTTTTCGGCTTATAGCCGGCACTTTCATGAAATGCCTTCACTTGGGAATAATCACCTATATGTATGTTCTTGTTAACAGCTGAAGTTGATTTCAACATAGAACTTCATAGTTTTAGATGTTTCTCCTAAATACGCAAGATTGACGATTTCTGATAGCTCAGAATTTTTTTTCTGAGAATCCCAACTATCAAATGCATCATATTCTTTTCCGTATAGTAATCTAGACTTTACTGGTAGAAGTTCTAAGGAATATCAGATGTATCACTAAAGTCACTTTCTTCATCCATAATTAAAGCGTGATTTTATAAATTTACGAAAATTATCTGTTAACGGTTTCACAATAATTGAAACTCTTACCATGCCTCCTGACAACCTAATATTTGTTCTAATTTTTCCTGATAGGTATGTATTGCGATTGACTGAAATAATTTTGCTTAATGTCAATGTTACTGCCAAATCAATAAAAATTGAACGTTTGCTTTCAAAACGTTAATATTAAAGGGTATTTACATTTTTATATCAAAAAAACAAAGTAATGGAAAAAATCATGTATGCAACTCGAATATAAAGCCTCTTTAAAAAATTGATTTATATTCTTGTTGTATAAAAAACAATTTCCATTCGATTTGTTCGGAATAATGGTGTTACTCTTGTGAATGGGTTTTTCTCGCACTTTTTCCAAAATTTCGAAAAGATTCATTTCTATCGATTTTCAAGCCAATTGCGAGCGGGAAAAAAAAATTTCTCTTAGTTTTCACGAAGCAAATTAGTATATTGAATATACCGGGTGACAATGGGATTAGGGTCATGCCTATATCTCATTCACTTATCAACCGATTTGGATTAAATTCTGTACATAGTTATAAAACACAATTTCGAATTGACAGACATATGGAAACAGAATGGCCGACTTCCAGTTTCGCCAGAATAGCAAGCAATTTCGATTTTTCAAATGGAACACCCTGTATGTTTGATGTTTTTCGGATTCTACCGCTCAAATTACATACGACAGTGTTGCCAAATTTTTATTTTACAATTAGAAAAAGATATATTTCTCAATTTTTATTTTAGCCCAGGAGGCCTTGATCAGGTCAAAATCTAAACTAATTTACATCAGTAAGTCATAGTAATAGGCATTTCATCGATCAGAACAATAACAATACCTACAGCAGGAATTGAAATTTTCTGAGCGAATTTTTAACGAAAGAATCGTTTTTTTCAAATGGTACCTACCGAGGGCCATCTTGCCATTCGATAGAGAATCAAATTACCAATTCTACGAGATACATTATACCAATTTCTTTTTGTTCAAAACGTAGAGAGCTATCTAAAAAAATGAAATCAATCTTAAAAAATTGGTAGGTAACATGACATATATTGAGAGATAAGTGCCATGTGAAGTGGAATGAATAGAAAAATCGAATTTAAACGGTTTTCTTCACATTTTCAGGTGAATATCATTCAACGTTCTGCGTGGTATTTGCCAGGAAAGTAGTTGTTTTTCACCTGAGATCTACCTTTCTCTGGTTCAATTTTATATTGAATCCTTTATGTGAAGAAAACCGTTTAAATTCGATTTTTCTATGACATATATTCATTCTTTCAAACTTTACTTCAGAATGGTAACAATGAATTACCAAAAATAATCGACTTGACATAATGTAATGATCATAAACCCATTACAGAAAAGATAACTTCAATATAATCAAACTGTTTGAATAAATCTAACGACTGAAACAGTAAAACATTCAACGTACAAATTATTACTCACAATACCATTATCCTGTTTTCAATAGAAGAGTTTCACAACCATCGAAAAGTGATTTTATTAATTAATGACCAATGATATATTCGAATTGTTGCCCGTTTTCCCCAACACAGACTAGTCCTATTTATTGTACGCCTCATCACATTTATCAGTTCGTGAGCAGGAATTTCCTGAAATGCGCGCTCAACTCTATCTCTCAAGTCCTCCAAAGAAGTTGGTCTTCTCGAGTATACTTTAGATTTTATGTGACCCCATGAATAAAAATCAATAGGGGTTAAATCGGGCGATCTGGCTGGCCATCTTCTTGGACCATTCGTTCCAATCCATCTCTGCCCATAGGTATCACTGAGATATTGCCCAACAATTTCAGCATTATGTGGTCCTGCACCATTCTGCTGGAAACACATATTTTCCCTGATGTTCTCAGGTAAATCGTTGATATTATTTTGAATATCGTTCTCTAAGAATTGTAGATAACTTTGGCCCGTCAAAGACTCGTCGAAAAGAATTGGTCCAATGATTCTTGTCACTATGATTCCTACCCAGATGTTGAATCCAAATATTTCTTGAAAATTACCTTCTCCCAGCAACCTAGGATTTTCTTGAGCCTAATACATTGTATTATTCCTATTGAACATACCATTATTCGTAAACCTAGACTCATCTGTAAACAGTATCTCCGAGAAAAATCATTATTCAAATCATGATGAGGCAAAAGTCAATTACAATAAGTTAGTCTCCGTTCTGGGTCATTTTCATATAGATGCTGATGCAAACTGTATTTATAGGAGCGATATTTATGTTTTTTCAATACTTTTCTGGCACTTTCCCTGCTGATCCCACGTTCAGTTTCCAATTTTCGTACTGAGGCAGATGGAGAAAAATGAACATATGCTAAAACATTAGTTTCCACTTCTTCACTGACGATGAAGTGGATGTGGTTTTGATCAGCTGGTTCTCTCCTTAGCATCATTTCCAATTTCCTGAAATGGAAAATAATTTCAAAAAAACTTTCAACAAACGAAACGAGATGACAAGTAAGATTGGTATTTATTTTATTCATTTATTTCAAGTTTGGGAAACAGACAGGTGAAACCCATACAAGCATCCGATTGATAAAAATAATAACAATAAATATTTTGGTAGTCTAAGAGGTACAAGAATAAGCTAAATTGTAATCATTATAACATAATGAATTGAAAATATGTCTTACAGTTATTTTGAAAACATTGAAAGTCATGGAGAATATATCTAGATTATTACAATATTTGTTGAAAGAGTAACACATTCTGGTGATTGGAGAATTTTTCCCAAATTCGTGTTGTAACTGGGGCTGGTAAGTAATTGTCTATTTCTAGTGTATCTTTGAGGCACATGATAAAAAATCATAGACACTTAATTAGGAGAATCATAACAATTTTTTATGATTTTGTACATAAAGAGTAAATCCGTGATCATCCGTCGTTGTTCTAGCAGCTGTATATTATAAAGAGAACGAATTTCACCTCTGTAATTTTGGAGTGGAGAAACCTTACAAATCTATTCTGAAGTCTTTCTAATCGTAATTCATAAACATTATAATGTGGGTTCCATACTACACTGGCGAAATTTAATTTGCTGTGAACAAAAGCATAATAAATAGATTTGATGGCTGCCTCATTATCAAAGTCTTTGCATGTTCTACAAAAAAATCCCAAAGCTCTATTGCAAGAATTAATTAGGTACTCAAAATGTGGGTTGAAGGTCATTTTTGTATCGAAGTATACACCAAGATCCTTGATTCGGTCCGTTCTTTTGACTATACTGTCGTCCAGTAAATATTGGAATTCTATAGGAATAATGCTTTTACTGAAAGATTTACTCGCACATTTACTGACATTGAGTTTCATTTTGTTCCGATTACAAAATTCAGTGAACCTATTCAGATCTTCCTGAATCTTTGAGTAGTGCCTAATTGTCAACACTTTTCTGAATATCTTCAAGTCGTCAGCATATAACAGTACCTGTGTATGTTTGAAGCAGCTGTTTAGATCATTAATAAACACTGAAAATAATAAAGGACCCAGATGTGAACCCTGAAGGACCCGATGTTACCACGAAAGAGGCCGACCTATATCCATTTATATTCACAAGTTGACTGCGATTATAAAGATATGACGAAAGCCATCTCAGGAGATTTCCCTGTATACCAATTCCAGAAAGTTTCGATATAAGGAGGTTGTGATCGACTTTATCGAACGCTTTGCTGAAATCAGTATACAGTGAATCAACCTGCGCTCGATTATCTAAGGCATTCGAGATGTATTCGGAATATATAACCAAGTTTGTTTGGAGGAAAATCCGTGTTGGCATTCTAAGATCGATGATTCAAGACTGTGAAACATAATGTCGTGAATGATGCTTTCAAATAATTTGCTGAATATGGATAGTTTGGAGATACCACGATAATTTTTCACTGAGTTTCTGGTGCTGGAGTTTTTGTATTATGGAACTGAAAGATCATTTTTCCAGGCCTCTGGGAAGGTACCAGACTGCATGGATTTGTTGAAAATAACACAGAGTGGGTAGCATAAACTGGGAGCACAGTATTTAACAAAATATGAGGGATATCCATCTATTCCGGCACCCTTGTTCATTTTAGAGTTCATCTTAGCAAGTATCATTTCCGGCGTGAATTTTATTGAGTTCAGTAAATTATTTGTGCTGAGTTGAGGAGAAAAATGATATGTTTGCCGATGGTGCTCGTATACGCTTCTAAAATAGGTAGCAAATAAATCACATATTTGTTTGCCGTTTTCAGCGGATGTGTCGTTGTACGATATTTTATTAAGAATACTAACCTCATTTTTGCAACCATTTATATATTTCCAGGATTTTTAAGGATATGTTTTAATTTCATTTTGAATATTGTTTGTGTACAATTTGTAGTCATTAGATATAAGATTTTTACTTCTACGTCTCAGAAGTTTAAATTATTCATAATAATATTGATTATAATATTTTTTCCACTTTTTGTGCATCTCATTTTTCGTTTTATACATTTTATTCTATCGGCAGAAAAGTATACAGGAAATTTTTTATTTTTCATGGTAACATTGGGGACATGCCGACTGGTACGTTCCTGTGAAATTTTATAAAAAACAGAGATTCCTTGATCAATTGATAATTTAGAGAGCTGCTCGTTCCTGTCGGAATTTAGAAAAAAATTGTTGAGCTCGTAATAGTTACCTTTTCTGAAATTATAAAAAAAGTTTTTGATCTGTTTTGTCAAGAACTTTGATATTGAGACAGCTAATGGGTGGATGATACGAATCAGGATATACTAAGGAAATGTCACTCTTTTCTAATTTCGATAAGTGAATTCTAGTGCACTTTTGTCATGACATTAATCACCCACTGTTTTCCATGATTCCACGGCTACCTTTCATTTCATCAAACCTAAACGGATTACTCATTGGAATTTGTAGGCATCGTATAAAATATTGCACGAATTCAATAATCGATAGTTTTTAGTTTTGAACAAAAAGAAAGTGGTACATAATGTATATCGTTGAATTGGTAATTAAACTCTCTATCGAATGGCAAGATGACCCTCGAAAATTTCAATTCCTGCTGTAGGATTTGTTATTGATCTCATCGATGAAACGGCTATCACTACGAGTTATCGATGTAAATTAGTATAGATTTAACCTGAACAAGGCCTCCCGGACTGAAAAAAAAAATTGATTTGTATTTCCTTTGTTTGAAAATGCTTTCGTTCGTGAGCAAAAAATTACGGAAACATCGCAAATAAATGCGGTCTTTCCTCTCCTGAATACTGGAAATTGCAAATCCAAAGCAACCGACCTCCCATCAGCAAACTTATGTAAAAAACGTCCAATAAACTCATTATTGCCGCATCATGTCTTATAATTGGATATCAGAAACATTACACTCCTTATATAACCAGCAAACTGGTCACCATTCCACACTAAATATATTATATCAATTCAAGAGGTAAATACCAAGGAATGCCGGCAATTTCCACGATTATCGCAGCAGAATGCGATACGGAAAACCAGACAGTTCGCATCGTAAAATATATATCAACATCTAGATCTACTTTAGATCTGACACGAGAGACCACCTGAGCAACACGCAGTTATATAGCCTAATTTTATGCAATTCGATATCAAATGAGAGATATAAATCAGTTAAAACCTATAATGATAAAACACATTCACACGCCCTGCTGCTGTGAAGTTACAAAATTCCCACGAATCCCATAGAAAAGATAGTGAAATTTATACGGGACTAGTGGACCCGACAGACGTTGTCCTGTCCAAATTTCTATGTTCCCTAAAATGTTTTTCCCGAAAATTTTCCCGTTATCCCATTTTCCTGTTACCCCTTTTTGTCTTTACCCCGTTAACCCGTTTTCCCGTTATCCTCCTATCCTGTCATCCCGTTATCCCGTTTTTCGTTATCCCTTATTTCCGTTTCCCTTATCCCGTTATCCCGTTTTCCTGTCATCCCATTTGTTCTTTATCCCGTTATCCCGTTTTTTTTTGCCCTCCCCCTTCCTTTTCCCTTTTCCCTTTCTTCCCTTTTTTGTCCCGTTTTTGTTTTCCCGTTATTCCCTCATCCTGTCATCCCGTTTTCCGTTTTCCCGTTTTTTCGTTATCCCGTTATTCCCGTTATCCCGTTTTCCCGGTTTCCTAAAAAAAATAAAAAATAGGGGTTGATTGTAGAAGGGTGAATTAAGAGTAATATGATTTTTTTTATTCTGAGTCATGACAAAATAAAAATAAAAATATTGCCGAAAAAATAGGGGTTGATCGTAGAAGGGTGAAAATTCAGGGTTGTATGTATTTTTGAATGCTGTATCATAAAAAAGTACAAACAAAACATTTTGTCTAGAAAATAAAAAAACACACGTACAGTAGAATTATATATACCGGGTGAGTCTGAAAGATGGGGCACCCCTATTTTTGAGAGAAATAATCCGATTCAAAGCACGAAAATTCAGGGGGCTATTGAACAACTAAAATGTGATTTTTTGAGATGAAAATTAATTTTGTAGCACTTGTATATTTTCACATTTTCGAAATTTAGAGCAAATTCTGAACATGATAAGCTAAATTTTTTATTATTTTTTTTTTCCAAGGATGATGATTTTTTACATGTTGAACGTTCCTCTCCGATGCCATGTTGTCCGAAAAAATGGAATTAGCATTTTAATTACAATACTTCGCCACCAGCCGCTGTTTGAATGTGGCAAAATCACTTTTTTTCGATTATCTCATGTTTTTTAAATGGCATCTCTATGGGACACTCTCTGCAACAGATTGTTTCGAAGGAAAGGAATCGAATGATACCAAAATTTTGAATATCTGTCAATTATTTTCAGATTGATCACTATTACAAAAATGTACCAAAAAGTATTGTGGCCGCTGGACTGATAAAAATCCCAAATAATAACATTATTTGAAATTTCACTTACTATACCAATAAGAATAGTTGGCAAATTTGATGTATGTATTTCTAATAGATGCATACTCCAGAAAAATGTAATGAAAATTCTGGTTTGCTACCAGCAGATATTTCATTACGTCTATAATTCACATTTAGAAAGTAATTCGTCTTCAAAAAGATTAATTACTAGTATTCCCATGATGGACCCATCATGGTTGATAGGAACACAGAAATCACACTATCCATTATCACAGATTCTGAAAGTGTTTAATAGTTTAATATGTTTCAATAAAGGAATTTGTTTCCATCGTCAACTTCAAATTTTGTCAAAGTTGCTTTTGGATAAAAAAATTAATGAATATCTGCTGTCAAATAAGTATCAATACGAAATAACTGTTATCTCAGTCCAATCATTATAACTGTGTCATGGATAAATTGAGCCAAAATGAAAAAATTGACATGCTTTTAATTTACGGTGAGTGTCTGAAGAATTCTACGGCTGAATCAAATTTATACAGACGGAGGTTTTCTGGTAGAAGACATCCGTGTAGGACATACTTCGTGAAACTTGAACGTCAGTTGAGACAAGAGCCAAACAACCGACGTATTCGGAATCGAAATGTAAATGTAATAGCCAGCGAAGATAAAGAGATAGACGTTCTAGGATATGTTGAGGTAAATCCGACTCCTTCAACACGAGAATTAGCTAATGAATGTGACGCAAGTCAATCGACTGTACAGAGAATTTTGAAAAAGCATAAGTTTCGCTCGTATAAATATCCGATACATCAAAGGCTTTATGGTGGAGACGATGAAAGAAGACTTGAATACTGTCGATGGTTTCTTCATAATGTTCGCGAAAATCCTCAATTTCCTTTGAGAATTTTATACTCAGATGAAACAAGATTTACCAATAGAGGGCTCTCCAATAGGAATAATACTCGATATTGGGCACAGCAGAATCCAAGGCTTTTACATCAAGGTAATCCTCAAGAAAGGTTCGGATTTAACTGTTGGATGGGTATACTTGGAGATCGATTCATTGGGCCAATTTTTTTTGATGGATCACTTACTGGAACGAGGTACCTAACGTTTCATCGGGATGCTATCGAGCCAATCATTGACGACCTTCCATTGGTTCTGCAAAATTTCTATTTTCAACAGGACGGTGCACCCCCTCATAATCATGGAATGGTAATCAATTACCTGAATAATGCCTACAGAAATAAACTAATTTCTACACATGGTCCCATCAGATGGCCACCTAGGTCACCAGACTTAACCCCCTTAGACTATTATTTATGGGGAACAATGGAAAATGATGTATATGCAACTTCTAGTGAGACACGCGAGGAACTGCAACAAAAAGTCATCACAGCTTTAAATAATATCAGCCCAGCAGAGTTAACTAGAGCAGTTCGAGCAGCAGTAAGAAGGGTGCAATTATGCATGGAACATAATGGTATTTGTTGTTTTCAAAAATTTTTAATAAATGTTGATAATCCTCAAAATCGCGTATTCAAATTCAAAATAATAAATTTAACGTATGATAATTTTCAATGTTGAAAATCGTTATGAGACAATTGAGTAGAAGTGATATTTAAAAATTTCCATCATTTTGGTGTTGTTTAGTCCAGCGGCTGCACTATGTTGTGGTACATTTTTTTATAATAGTGATAACTCTGAAAATAATCGACAGATATTCAGAATTTTGGTATCATTCGATTCCTTTCCTTCGAAACAATCTGTTGCAGAGAGTGTCCCATAGAGATGCCGTTTAGAAGACATGAGGTAATCGAAAAAAAGTGATTTTGTCACATTCAAACAGCGGCTGGTGGCAAAGTATTGTAATTAAAATGCTAATTTCATTTTCTCGGACAACATGGCATCGAAAAGGAACGTTCAAAATGTAAAAAATCATCATCCTTAAAAAAAAAATTTTTTGAAAATGAAAAAAAAAATCCATAAAAAATTTAGCTTATCATGTTCAGAATTTGCTCTAGATTTCAAAAAAGTGAAAATGTACAAGGTGTTCCATTTGAAAAACTAATACTCAGATCATTTCTGGCCAAACCGGAAGTGTTACAGAAGTAATTTTTATCTCAAAAAATCTCATTTTAGTTGTTCAATAGCCCCCGTATTTTCGTGCTTTGAATCGGATTATTTCTCTCAAAAATAGGGGTGCCCCATCTCTCAGACTCACCCGGTATGAAGATAGGTTTCGGTGAATTGTGGTGAGTTAGTTGTATCAGCGTTTCACTTCTTGTTCCATTGATTATCCAATATTCTTTCAAAATGTTATACGGGGTGTCAACGTATGCTTTGGACAAGCCATGGGTTCCAGAGTTCCGAGGGTATGAGATCCAACCTTGGCAGGGGTGTTAGATTCAAAATTGAAAAAAAAACATTATTTCATTCTCTTCCATCACTTCCGGTTTCACTGGAAACAACCCCAACTCAGAAATTTCAAATGGAACACCCCGTATATTTTTACTTTTTTGAATTATAGGGACGATTCTGAGTACAGTTCTGAGACGAAAAATTGGTACATTGGATTTTTCAGAAGCATTTTTATTTTTGCATCTAGAGTGCGTTGGAACCACTTCAATCTGACATGAATGATGAGTGAAAAATATATGCCTGTTTTTTCCGCCTAGTTGATGACCGTTTGATATTTCCAAAACCACTAATTGTGAAAAAAGTTGATTTTTTAGGGCACAAAATTTTTTAGACACGCATTTCCTAGATTCTAATTTTGACGACGAATCCATTGATGATTTTGAATCGAAAATCGGATAGATAACAATCCTGATACATTAATTATTTGTCAAAAAATTATGAGGAATTCGAAGTAGGGCAAAGCATGCATGGGAGTTATTGGACAGCTGCCTTTGATGAAGAAAAATATGATTCCCGTATACGATAGCTAGTCTAGTCTCTCGTAGATGGCCTCCGGTAGTATGTTAACTAATATTATTTTAATAGCTATATTTGAGAAAATTTCAAGTACGCAAAAAAAACAACCGTTTGTCGTCCATTGTTTATCGAGGATGGTTTCGTTATTAATATGTTAGCAAAGTTATGAACAATTGTGTGTGAAAAAGTGAACGAAATAAGAGGTGTTTATTGTACTGAAAACATCAGACAGAAAGCTTAGGAAATACGTAAGTTATTCAAACATATCAGTAATATAAATTAAGGAAGTTAGGTTATATTTATCTGAAAATGAGGAAATTTGAAGTCTTTTTCACAACGAATTCAATATAAATTGAGGCAATTGGTAGACCACAAGCGAAAAATAACTACTTTCCTGGCAAATACCACGCCGAACGTTGAAACCTGAAAATCTATGCAAACTTCCATTGAAAATTAAAATTGATTGCAAATGTTCCTTTCTGATAAACTAGATTATGTTTAATTTATGCCAGGTCCGCCTAACAATTCGCATACCGGTTTCAGGCTTTTGGCCCTCATCAGTACGGAGTAGTTACCAGTCAGAGATCCAAAGATCTCTGACCGAAGCGAGATCCAAAATAAATGAAAACACCATCAAACCTACATCACCTATAGGTACGCCAGAAAAAGTAACTTTGAACCGGCGAAACCTAGTGACAGAAAGAAACACTCCATATCATTCCCTTATCTCAATAGGATTCCATCTCGGTAGGAGATAATAATAATAACAATAATATATACATCCAATTGAAATAACACACACACATATATATATATATATATAATATATATACATATTATATATATATATATATATATATATATATATATATTATATATATATATATATATATATATATATAAATATTGTTGTGATAGGTTCTTTATTATACTTATTTTTAATTGGCCCCCGTTGGTCGCCAATTGTTGTGATAGCTGCTTTATAATTATATTATGGTAGATTTGTTTCATTGATTTCCCTATCTTTTTAATAATTTTGAAAAATGAATACCTATCATAACAGAAATAAAACTCCGGCTATGTTTCAACACTTTTTTTACCTTATTCCAGCCCAGTCGATACGCCTATGAAGAATGAGTCATCTCTATTATCAACAGCAGGTTCAGTAGTGTCAATTGCAGAAAAATCGTCAACTTATTGTTTTTATTGAAATCAACCCTTAAAACTAAACTACTCTGCGAAATCTGACTTATCTAACTAAAAACAGCAATATGAAATGGTGAAAACTTGTTTATGTGTGATCAATACTAGTTAAATAAACGGTTGAGTGTTATTCAAAAAGTCTGTGAGCATCAAAAATCATTAAATGTTCGAAGGAAAGAACACAAGTGATCAGATAACCAATATAAGTTTCTGGACCTGACTGTATTTAGTTCAGCTTTTGAAATACCTTGCAATTCTTTCTTTATGGTGTTCTCCTGCCCCTTGGAAGCGTTCGTGCTTACTGCTCACTGGAACATACAGCTTCCCTGCAAAAAGCCCCCCTTTGTTCCTTGGAATGGCATGGACTGGATTTTTGTTATTTTAATAAGGTACGTGGTTTCTTCTAGTTTGCTTATCTTTCCATTTGTAAGTGAATCAGTTATATAGCGGTTTTAGATAGTTCTGCTTGTTTTTATCTTGATTTTTGTTATATATTTCTCTCTGAATTTGGTATCTGGTTTCGTTTTCTGCATCTCAATTCTCCTCTCCTAAGCTTGTTACATTTTTTCCTGGCAACACACAGATTTTGTTTATTTTCACAAATTTTAAAATTTATTGCCACTTTCTATATCACTGTTTGTTATTTTAACTTATTCTAATGTACTATTCTAGACCTTATATACTATCTACAAATTTGGATAAAATTCATATTTGACATATTTTTGTGTTCAAAATTTTTATATTTCATTGTTTGCTTCGCATTGTTTTTGACATTTCGCTGTTGGGTTTCCTCCTGATATGATTTACCATACAGGATGTTTCAACTTGTATATCATTTGATCTACTTGAGATACAATGTTTTTTTATGAATTTTAATTTCCATATGATTTTTATTGTGTATTCAAAATGAATGTATTGTTGGTCACATAGTTATGATAATAGAGATACTTCAGGACTGACTTTGTGATACAAATGCATTGACTAGAACATGTTATAAGATTCTGGAATAGTGAAAAGCATAGACAAATTGTAAAACAAACATAGCATGAACCACGATAACTTAAATACCTAATAATAATAATAATAAATTATAATTTTCATTATTTTATAAACATTTCCTAACATAACAATATATATTCAATTTCAACCTTATCAGTATTGAAAAATATATGAGTGAAATGTGAAATGCGAAATGAATTGTCACATTTATGAAGGGACTAATACGATTTTTTTCAATGGTGGCACAAATGATATGTCTCGAGCAATCTATTCCAGCGTTTTATCGATATATCTTTACTGGATACCTCCGGTCAGCAAATTTCTTCAGAAAATCGTAAGTATAAACTACCGCTATGAGGGAGCTGATTAGTATTTTCCCTTTGATCGCGCAAAAAATATGTTATGTGCAATGATTTCCTACCGTTTAAATGAAATAGCTCCACCAAAAACTCAGCAAAGTTTTTCAAAAATCTTCTCGTATTATTGTTAAAAAGAGGATACTGATTTTGACCCCTTTCTATGTCATCGAGGATTGCCATATAAAATCAATATGTTTCAATTTTATTTGCATTTGACAACTCTCATTGTTTGTCGGCTATATGAGAGTGATAAAGTGCATACAATATTTGAAAAAATTACCATCCAAATAGAAAGAAAGATTTGAATCTTGATCATGACATGCCTCAATTTTTAACTAGAGGCAATCAATTTACGAATAAAGAGGGAAAGTAACTGAAGTAACTGAAACCAGATGGATTGTGGTATCACGGAACATTTGAAAATTATTTTTAAATTATTTCGGGACATGATTCCAAAACAACATTGCACTAACTTGAGGAAGTTTCTAAAAATAGCTTGTGCCATAATTAATTTATTTCATAAACCTATAATCTTGCAAAACGCAGATAATGCTTTAGCCCAAAGAATGCTTCAGTTACTTAATATTGTTATCGCTTTATAGTCACTACTACATCTTGAAAATGTAAAAAAAACAATCAATTTTAGTTAGCATATATTATCCCGCTCCCAAGATTTATTATTTCTTTATATTTATTTCTCTAATCGTGTAAATATGAACTAATCACTTAATATTGTTATTGTTTCATAGTCTCCACTACATCTTTCATTCGTTTCACTGTTTAACTATTTTAATTCAACTATTTTTTCTGTTTCACTTTTTATTTTTACTATTTTCATATTTACTCATTTACAGATGTACATTTTTTTGTTGCATAAATAGTTCAAACTGATAACTTGTCACGAATGACTGTTGAACGAAAACGTTTGCAATGAATAATCTAATATAGAGCTCGTCCAATATTGAAACGACTACTTTGACCGAACTGTGGCTATTAATAGAATTTCCATAGGCGTACCAAATTATTTGGTATAGGCGATACACGTGACGTAGAGGACTTACACTCCTATAACTTCTGAATGGAAAAGATATTTTTCGACAAATCTGCCAGAGGGATAAAGATATATTTTCGTAAGAAGGTAACAAGTACACTATTGCAAAGTTGAATAAATAACTGCACTACCTATTTATTAATCAAACAAACCTAACCTTTCAAACGCTGCATGCCAAGACACTGGTGAAGATTCGCCGTAGCATAAGCTACCACAGCAAATCGTGTCCACTCGTGTTTTACCCCTCTCTACCTACCAAACGGTCGTTTCAATATCGGACGAGCTCTACCTCAGGTGTAACATACTAAAGTTTCAGCAAATTCTATCGATGCCTAGAAACCATTCATAGTCCTTCGTCTTCGATTTCCACCATTTTCATAAAAATACTGTTGCACTTGATACTTAAACGATCTGTACCTACACTTTTTCAAAATCTTCCTTGCTGACTCATAACTAATTTGTAACTCATGACTAATATCCCTAGTAGAAGCGGTAGGATAGACTTCTACAGATGCTGAAACAATGATTTCCGTCACCTCATCAATGATAGAAGTTTCAAGGTTGGGAGTTTCTTGTATGAGTTGTTTCTCCATAACGGGGAGATATTGGAAACATGGATGATGTCTATTGGGATACCTTTCAGCATACAAAGTCGCCGCGTTTCTCGAATTTTTCTTGCATTGGCAATCAATTACTAGTATGTCCACTTTTTCATATCTTGTATACATGTTTGTTGAAAAATAAGGTTATTGATGAACACTTATTTTCAACCATATGGATCATAACAAATTTTGCAAAGATTTTTGAAATAATTTTCAAATCACGTATTGAGAAGTACTTGGTCAAAAATAAAATTTCATTAGAAAATCAATACGGATTCCATCGCGGCAAATTAACTGAGGAATAAGTGGATATGTTGACGAAAAACTTTCATCATTAAATATATCCGTAGATCTGAAAAAAGCAACACTCTCAGTCACGATCAGCTACCTTCATGAAGGCAAACAATGCGTATACAAATAAATGGCAACCTCAGTGAATTTCAAACAGTTATATACGAAGTACCTCAAGGTACTATTTTGGGTCAACATTCATTTGAACGACCTTTCCACATCAAATGTAGAAGAAGACCTTATTAACGCAGACTACACAGCAGTTGTCTTCATTACGTTTACATCATATTCCAGATTTTTTTATACACTTCACTTATTCATTTGTTTTATTTCTTGTTTTTTTTTACCATAAAGACCACGCCTAAACCCGCCCCTGAAGAAACGTCCCTTGAGAACTTCTTTTGTTTCTCTGATGACCATTTGCCACGCTGTTGATTACGTCGCAGTACCAAGAAACCCAAAAAAATTATTCGAGCACAAACTTCTCGCCACAGCCAATAACCCATCAATAACTTTCATCAAAACCTCATCAAGATAATGACGATAATGAGATAAGTTCAATCGAATGGCCATTTTAAAGCAATAAAGTACTTTTCGAAATCTGAAAGCGCATTGAAGCACATCTGTAAAATCAATTAATTAAAATATAAAGAAACATGATTGGTTACACATAATCATATATAATTTGTTTTTTACTTGATTGAAATAATTGCATGTGCGCAAAAAACATGCGCCTCTAATTGATGTGTTGATTATCGTTAGACCGGTAACTTTATGTAATTTTCATGGGAGTATATTTCACGTGTCTACATTATATCTGGTGAAACATGTCAGCAGATCTGATTATTATTTGGATGTCAGGAATATTGTTATTTTGATCGAAAGAAATTTATGTATTTCAAAGTTTGTATTAAATGGAACAATGAAAGGCCGAGCACGATCTTGTCTGGATCACATATTTGTAAAAACTGACTCTCCTAATCGTTATCAAATCGTGCATTAGCGATCACTCTCCAGTAATATTGCAAATGAAATGTCTAGCTGAAAGGGAAAAGGAACAAAAAATTCGAAAATATCTCTTGGTTTCCCAATATTTCCTACTATAATAATGAATAAAATTATCTGTATGCCCATTTTGTTTTGTATTTTGTATTATCCCGGGGGAGATATTGACAAAGATCTTTTCCGGATGTCACTTCCATTGGAATAGAGTTGTTGTTCAAAAAATTCCGTTCGATGTATTTTGACGAACAGTTGGGAAACGCGCTTACGAAATACTGATATTCCGAGAAATTCGAGACTTGCAGAAAGAATCTGAAATACTTTTGTGAAATGCTTTCAAGTGCTCACTGAGATTTTTGATATCATTCTTTTGAATTACTCTGTCTCAGAATATACTTGATATAACCTTGCTTTTTCTCGAACGATCATTTTATGTAAAGCAATGTTTGGCAAGGTGCTTGTGGAGAAGTCTCTTCCTAAATAGTTGGAAAAAAAGGCTACTATTTTTTTTAGAAATCAAGGTCAATAACCGACCTTTCCATTTATCTTCCCGGGTGATTGGGAATATGACATTCGAAATCGCTAAATTGTTTAAATTGTGAAAAATTAATTGAAATAATATAAATTGTACATCGACTAAACAAAACTAAGGATCGACCTAGCAAAAGGAATTTGGAACAACATATACTTACAGAACGACAAACAACTTTATCCGTGAAAGATAAGTGCCATGTGAAGTGGAATGAAGAGAAAAATCGAATTAAACGGTTTTCTTCACATAAAGGATTCAATATAAAATTGAACCAGAAAATGGTAGATCTCAGGTGAAAAACAACTACTTTCCTGGCAAATACCACGCAGAACGTTGAATGATATTCACCTGAAAATCCATGCATACTTCCATATAATATCAATGGACATTGAATGCAAATGTTTCTTTCTGATAAGCTCGATTATGTTCAATTTATGTCGTGTTCACCTAACAATCCGCATACCGGTTTCAGGCTTCTTGGCCCTCATCAGTACGGAGTAGTCAACCGTACCCTGAAACAAAAAATTGAACAGACTACGCGTAAAATCACAATAAAGAGAAAAAACATCAAAAAGATCAATTCTTTCCTTTTGACGGACGGGTTAGCAAATTCAATTAACACAAAAAATAACAAACTGGAAACTACAAAATGAACCTGGTAATGAAATCATACGCATAGAGTTTTGAAAAATATAGAAATAAACTCAATCAACTAATACAAACTTCAAAGAATAAATTTCCCGAGAAACAGTAAGTCAAAACATAAACAATCCAACCAGACTCTGGGAAAATCTGAAAATCATAAGCGGAAAACAAGCCCATAATGATTTGAAATCAATACCCCATCGATCTAACAGACAAAAAAAAATTGCTGACCTCTATGCTACAGTAGGCAAAAAACTCGCAGAAAAAATCATTCCAGCTCCGTCGACGAACAAACAAACAACTCGAATACCTTACATTCATAGTTTCACAACCGCGAAGGAAATATATATATATATATATATATATATATATATATATATATATATATATATATATATATATATATATATATATAATATAAGAAGCAGGAAACAAAAAAGATGTAATAAATTACAGACCAATTTCCTTATTGAGCAGTGTTTCGAAAGTCTTTTAAAAGCTCCTGAAACTGAGATTTGATAGCTTCTTCAAGGAATATAATGTCATGTCAAAAACAATTAGGTTTCAAGGAATCCAAGTCGACTGAGGATGCAATGATGGACTTAGTTGAAAAATTCTAACCATGTTTCTACATTTTCGTCGATTTGGCCAAAGCTTTGACACGGTGAGACATCAGAAACTTCCCCAAACACTTGAAAATATAGGTTTCCGGAGAACGCCACTACACTTGTTGGAAAGCTATCTCAATGGTAGAAAGCAAGTGGTTAACACTGATGGCACAATAAATTCAGAAAAAACTCTGGAATACGGCGTACCACAAGGTACTGTGTTGGGGCCTTTTCTATTCAACTCATATATCAATGAGGTATTCGAAACAAAATCACAAGGCAGCATCACCAGTTTTGCTGATGATACTGCGATCTTGTATAAAGACACATCATGGTAAACTCTGAAAAATAATAAAGTTGAAAAAGACTTCACAAGCGTAATAATTTTTTTTCAAAACCGACTACTCACTATAAACTTAAAAAAAAACTATTGCCCACCCTTTACACGTTACAGCGATACCCTTCCAACATACAGCCAACTAGTATCCAATAACGGCCTCATGAAAATCCCCCCAGCTCAGATAGAACTACCATTCGGATTATGTATCCAAAAAATCAAAAAGCATGGCCAACAGGTTCAAAGGTTACAGAGAAATACTTGGCTTAGAATAAATGACAATTCCATGTAATACATTAATTCAGCCACACATAACATGAGTCTGAATAAAAAAAAAGTATAAAGTTTTCAATTGTTGGGTGTCTAGAAAGCTTTGAATCTCCATTAAAAAGTCCCCTGATTTTGTTGACTACATTTTTAATTTGTAGATCCCATTTTAAATGTTGGTCAATTATTATTCCTAAATATATTTCATTCCTTTAGCTTCTGGAACCTATGCGTTTTCAATTGCGAGTGGACCAGGGTCAGGTAAAGCATTTTTATATGATGCGAAAGAAATGTTTTTCGTTTTATTGTAGGCCATTGTCAATGTGTTGAGTTTAAAACATTTATTTATTGGTTCTATTTCTTTTTCTGCCACTTACTTAGATCAAGTTCTAGAAGTCCATTTATGTATATAGAGAACAGCAGTGGGCCAAGTATCGTACCTTGGGGTATCCCGTATGTAACAGGCATTGGAGAGCTCATGGCACCGTCAATCCGAACGTACTCAGACCATATAATTTGCCTCTAAGACCGTATAGTTTCAGTTTTTCAGCAATGTCTCATGACAAACCGTATCGGCGAGATCAATGAATACAAATAGAGTCTGTATTTTCTCATCCCAGCCGTTATAAATGCAGTCAGTCAGGTCACATATTGCAACCTCAGTAGATTTTCCAGTTCTAAAACCATACTGCGTTTCTGAAAGTACATTGAACTTTTTGAATTTTTTTATTATTCTTGATGATTTTTTCAATTATTTTTGCGGAATGTGGAAATTCGTGATATTGTTCTGTAGTTGCTTATCAATGTTACATCACAACCCAGAGCTTTGAAAACTCCCTTTGAGACATGCAGGAAAATAGCATGTATCTAATAACTCATTTATTAAGTACGTGAGAGGTGTGATCATGTTGGATTTGATATATTTCAGTGTTTCACCTTTTATTTAATCTTTTTCTGGGGCTTTCCTGTTTTTTAAACTGTCTATTACTCGTTCTGCTTCTTTCTCGTTGAAGATATACAGATACATGGCGTTTTCTGCAATCCTTGTGTGTTCCTGGATGTCTCTTGGTTTTTCAATATTTCTAGCATGTTTCTCTCCTAATGTACTATAATAATGAATAAAATTATCTGTGAAGCCAATTTTGTCTTGTATTTTGCATTTTGGCTTCCGCCATCAGAGATCAACTGGTGACCTGCTCGCATACGTCTCACATATATGGCAGCTATCTATTGAAAAGTATGGAGAAACTTTAGCTGTGGCATTAGATATCTCCAAGGCGTTCGATCGAGTTTGGCACCAGGGACTCCTCGCCAAGCATCCATCTTATGGCTTGCCCCCTCAGCTGTGTTCTCTGCTTGCTAGTTTTCTCTCAAACAGGTCTCTCCATGTAGTGGTCGATGGAGTTTCATCTGACACTCTACTCATAAATGCTGGTGTTCCGCAAGGATCCATTCTAGCACCAACACTATTTTTACTTCACATCAACGACCTGTTGAAAGCAACTTCATGTCCTGTACACAGCTTTGCCGATGATAGTACCCTCCATACCGCTTTCTCTTCCAGGGCCCCTATATCAGCCCGTGAAACCAGAAATGAACGAGGAAGAAATGTTAACAATATAAATATGGACTTAGCAACAATTCTCGAATGGGGATCCAATAACTTGGTAGAATTCAATGCAAACAAAACACAAGCATGTCTTTTCTCTAGAAAAGCCGATCTCACTGTGCCTAACATAACTTTGTCAGGAGTAACCTACCACTGAAGTTAACCATACCACTGAATTCATCCATCTCGGACTCATTACTCATAACCTTTTTTTGTTTCGTGCCAAGAGCTATTTCACCTCCAGTCAGCTGCTTATGATCTATAAGGCACAGATCCGACCTGTCCTGGAATACTGTTCCCATATTTGGAGTGCGGCACCTAAACATATCCTGAAGCTATTGGATTCTGTCCAAAAAAGGGCAATTCGTCTCGTCGGTGATGCCTCGCTTACAAACTCGCTCACTTGTCTGGAACACCGTAGAAAAGTTGGCGATTTGTCTCTATTTTATAGATATTTTCATGGGCGATGCTCTTCTGAAATATCAACAATCGTTCCTCCTTTGGCAGTCTCTTCGAGATTAACCCGTCAAGTTCAGTCTTCACACCCATTCGTGGTCACTTTGGGGACCTGCAAAACATCACTTTCCAAAGACTCATTCATCCAACGAACTGCGAGGCTTTGGAACTCATTGCCTAGGGAGGTGTTCCCCGAGGCATACAACCTCCAGAAATTTAAGAAGAACACCAACTCCTACCTTCTTTCCCTTGGTTCCCACGATGTTCTCATTACAGGATATCCCTTTTCGTGGAAACCAGAACATATAAAAAAAAAAAAAAAATACCAGGGGAAAAATTGACGAAGAAGATCGTTTCCGGATGTCACTTCCATTGGAATAACAGTTGTTTTTCAAGAAATTTCATTTGATGTGTTCTGACGAACAGTTGGTGAACGCGTTTACGTCTATGAAATACTGATATTCCGAGAACTTCGAAACTTGTACGAAAAATCACAAATATTTTTGTGAAATGAGTTCAAGTGTTCACTGTGATTTTTGGTATCATTCTTTTGAATTACTCTGTCTCAGAATTTACTTGATATAACCTTGCTTTTTCTCGAACGACCATTTTATGTAAAGCAATGTTTGGCAAGGTGCTCGTAGGGAAGTCTCTTCCTAATTAGTTGGGAAAAAAAGGCTACTCATTTATTTAGAAATCAAGGTCAATAACCGACCTTTCCATTTATCATCCCGAGTGATTGGGAATATGACATTCGAAATCGCTAAATTGTTTAAATTGTGAAAAATTAATTAAAATATGCAAATTAATGGTGGTTCTGTCTGCACTTGATAACCATTTGGGCAAGTTATAGGATTTTATCAGAAAAATGATCATAACATAATGAATATACTGTCTTCGATTTGAGAATTGGTTCAACGAATTTTTTTCGTTGTTGGTTGGCGATTCTGTTTCCATATTATGGAATATTATCGATATATGGCCCACTTTATAGGGGACGGAAAATATATATATATGGAATAACAGCAATTGTACTATTAAGATAAATCTTGGAAAAATTAGTATAGATGGAATATGATTGTGATCTCTATATGTATAAAAATCAATTGCTGTTCGTTAGTTTTTTTTTTTTTTATGTTCTGGTTCCCACGAAAAGGGATATCCTGTAATGTTCAGAGAACATCGTGGGAACCAAGGGAAAGAAGGTAGGAGTTGGTGTTCTTCTTAAATTTCTGGAGGTTGTATGCCTCGGGGAACACCTCCCTAGGCAATGAGTTCCAAAGCCTCGCTGTTCGTTGGATGAACGAGTCTTTGGAAAGTGATGTTCTGCAGGTCTCCAAAGTGACCACGAAGGGGTGTGATGACTGAACTTGACGGGTTAATCTCGAAGAGACTGCCAAAGCAGGAACGATTGTTGATATTTCAGAAGAGCATCGCCCATGAAAATATCTATAAAATAGAGACAAATCGCCAACTTTTCTACGGTGTTCCAGACAAGTGAGCGAGTTTGTAAGTGAGGCATCACCGACGAGACGAATTGCCCTTTTTTGGACAGAATCCAATAGCCTCAGGATATGTTTAGGTGCCGCGCTCCAAATATGGGAACAGTATTCCAGGACAGGTCGGATCTGTGCCTTATAGATCATAAGCAGCTGAGTGGGGTGAAATAGTTCTTGGCACGAAACAAAACCAAGTTTTGGGATGCACTTTGGCAATGGACCTCACGTGATTTTCCCAGGAAAGGTTATTGCTGATAGTAATACCAAGCATCGATATGGATGACTTCAGTGGTATGGTTACTCCTGACAAAGTTATGTTAGGCACAGTGAGATCGGCTTTTTTAGAGAAAAGACATGCTTATGTTTTGTTTGCATTGAATTCTACCAAGTTATTAGATCCCCACTCGAGAATTGTTGCTAAGTCCATATTTATATTATTAATATTTCTTCCTCGTTCATTTCTGGTTTCACGGGCTGATATAGGGGACCTGGAAGAGAAAGCGGTATGGAGGGTACTATCATCGGCAAAGCTGTGTACTGGACATGAAGTTGCTTTCAACAGGTCGTTGATGTGAAGTAGAAATAGTGTTGGTGCGAGAATAGATCCTTGCGGAACACCAGCATTTATGAGTAGAGTGTCAGATGAAACTCCATCGACCACTACATGGAGAGACCTGTTTGAGAGAAAACTAGCAAGCAGAGAACATAGCTGAGGGGGCAAGCCATAAGACGGAAGCTTGGCGAGGAGTCCCTGGTGCCAAACTCGATCGAACGCCTTGGAGATATCTAATGCCACAGCTAAAGTTTCTCCATACTCTTCAATAGATAGCTGCCATATATGTGAGACGTAAGCGAGCAGGTCACCAGTTGATCTCTGATGGCGGAAGCCATATTGCCTATCGTTGACAATTCCTGAGTCTTCCAGATATTTCATGAGCTCGATGTTGATGGCTTTTTCCATGACCTTTGAAATAATAGATAGCAGTGCGATAGGTCTGTAGTTGCTAGGTAGGGCCTTTTCGCCTTTTCTAGGGACTGGCGTACTCTTGCAATTTTCCAATTGGACGGAAATACCCCCAAATTGTAAGAGTGGTTGAACAACTTGCAAAGAACAGGTGTTAGTTCGGGGGCACATTTCTTGAGAACAATCGGCGGGATTCCGTCAGATCCACAGGCTTTGTTGGTGTTGAGACCCAGCAAAATCTTTCTGATAGTACGTTGGCGAAAGGTGATCTCGGGATGTGACTGTCAATAGGTGTAATGTTCGGGGTTGTTTTCCGATGAATCCAGAGTGGAATTTCCAGCAAATAGGTGCGCAAAGATATTGGCTTTTCCTGGGCAGTCGTTGCTAGTGTTCCATCTTCTTTGGTTAGAGGAGGAAATGAGCTGGAAGTGAAGTTTCTTCCCACAGCTTTGGCGAAAGACCAAAATGAACGGGATCCGTTAGGACATTCAGCAAGTTTTGATCTTATTTTGGCATTGTGGGCATCTTTTGAGCATTCTATTGTCTCTTTGCATATGCCTCTAGCCTCGACATATGCTGCTCTGGTCTCAGGGCCCGGATTTTTTAGCCATCGATGGTATGCTGCCTGTTTGGAAGCCACAGCTCTAGAGCAGTTTCTGTTAAACCAGGTCTTATCGGATGATGTTCTTCTTTCGGTATTCGGTATGTAGGTTTGCATCCCCAACATGATGATTTCAGAAATTGTCTCAGCACATCGTGTTGGATCTACTGAAGAGAAACAAACTCTCTTCCATGGAAACGCTGAGAAAAACATACGAAGACCTTCCCAGTCGGCCGAATTGTAATGTCACATGAGACGGGGTGGTATGGTGCAGCTCGATGGTAAATGGAAAGAGCATGTTGTGGAGATGAGGGTGTGATCAGAGTTTCCAAGTGGGGCACAAACTTCTATTCTATACGGGTCAGGATTGGTGGTGAGGAAAAGATCTAGTGTATTGGCAGACTGGTTATTGACATCAGGGATGCGGGTTGGTAGCTCGACCAGTTGTTCTAGACCATGAGTGATGGCGAAGGCCTCGGCTTGACGACCCGCATCATCTGTTTTGTTAGAGAAATCGAGCCAGGCAGCGTTATGTACATTAAAGTCTCCCATGATTATGGTTTCAGCTGTTGGATGGTTCTCCTGAATGTAGTCCAGTTTGAGTGATAAAAACTCAAAGAGGTCGTTATATGAAGGATCATTGGGTGATAGGTAAATGCAGCAGAGGAACTTAGTCAGTTTGGTCAGTTTAGTCTCGCTTAAACTCAAAAACGGCTTGACCGATTTGAATAATTTCTTTTTTGTTTCGTTTTCTCTGATACAGGGGTGGATCAAAAACGAAACAAAAATAGGGAAAACCCAAAAGAACACCTGCAAAATAGAAAAATGGACCTATCGTCTAAGTAACGTGCTAACAATATCGTCTAAGTGACGTGCTATACAATACAACATTTCTTCCGTGCGGTTGTGTAAAATTTATTACATTTCAAATAGTTTTCAAACGTTGTGGATTTAAAAAAAGTCTTGGTTGAAGTGAATGTATGTACACTTTGCGATGGTTTGTCATTTATTTTGATCTGCCAGTCTCTACAGGATGAGTCAGAATAAGACCGACAAACTCCGACTACAGATTCCCCACCTCAGTTCGAGGTGAAAAGTTGCTATCAAGGTATGTCGTAAAATGCATCCCCTCTGAGATACAAGGTGTCGAAAGTATGAAAAAAATTTAGATTTAATGGTTTAGATTCACGAATCATTCCCCTAAATGGTAAGGGTAGTCCACCCCTTAATTATTTTTTTTATTTTCTAGACCAAATTTTTTGTTTTTATTTTTTTATGATACAGCATTCAAAAATACAAACAATCCTAAATTTCCACCCTTCTACGATCAACCCCTATTTTTTTAGCAAGATTTTTATTTTTATGTTGTCATGACTTAGAATAAAAAAATTCATATTACTCCTCATTTTCACCCTTCTACGATCAACCCCTATTTTTTATTTTTTTTAACAGGAAAACGGAATAACAGGAAAACGGGATAACGGGAATAACGGGATAAGGGAATAACAGGAAAACGGAATAACGGGATAACGGGAATAACGGGATAACGAAAAACCGGTAAAACGGGATAACGAAAAACTGGGAAAACGGGATTACAGGATAAGGGAATAAGGAAAAAACGGGATAACGGGATAAAGGAAAAATAGGATGACAGGAAAAGGGATAACGGGAAAGGGATAACGGGATAACGAGGATAACGGGATAACGGGATAACGGGATAACGGGAATAACGGGATAACGAAAAAACTGGATAACGGGATGACAGGATAAGGGGATAACGGGAAAATGGGATAACGGGGTAAAGACAAAAAGGGGTAACAGGAAAATGGAATAACGGGATAACGGGAAAATTTTCGGGAAGAACATTTCAGGGAACATAGAAATTTGGACAAGACAACGTCTGTCGAGTCCGCTAGTATGTTTAAAAAAAAACGATTGAAATGAGAATGATGGGTATTGTGTATTACCTGTATTCAAACAACGTAGGTCAGTACTTCTTTGCACGATGTGCATATTTTTTTTCGCACTCTGTTGAAAAATAGCATACTTTTGACAATCAAAAGTCATAAAAAATGAAACATTTTTGACGTAAGTATTGGAAAAAATATATTGAAATATATTAGTTTCATGAATGAAAATATATCGAGAACTGGCAATTATGTGGCCACAACGATATTATTAAGAATGTCACTTAAATATAATGATACACTCGTCAAAAAACTGGAGATTCATTGTTCTTATGCTGGTGCAAAGGCTCATGATAAATTGCGTTCGAATATCTGTGTATCTGGATCTTCAAGGATATGGAAAAAAAACTGAAGGATCAATGGTTCGGCTCCAGAAAAAATACTCAATACTGTGAAACACACAAGGAGAATTCTGCATGAGAATATCACTAAGCCTGAAATTCAGTTTGCAATAAGGATTATCGGTGAAAACATCGCACCAAATTGGCACGGAGATGAATGATGTGAAATTAAACCAAAAAAGATCTCGCAATTATATTGATTAGTATGTTTCAATCTGTCTGAATAGAACTGGATCCAGAACATTCTTTCAAAAATAGTGATACAAAAAAGTTAATTCGATGATTCACTCGCCAGAGACTGAAATTAATTTTCAGTTGGATATATAATAGATTTTCGCTACTGAGATTTTTTACATACACGTGTCTCCGGTTAACACTTCTCCTTGAGGGCGATGTCCATTAAAATCCTTTCATTTTGTTTAACATTCCCCTCGATGTTTCTCTGTTTCATCTCTATAATCCTGGACTCGGATGTCACGCAGGTAGCTATAGCTAACTCCGTGGTGACGTTGGTTGTTGCCCTGGAATGCAGGGTCTGCTAACCGGAACCACAAATGTGCGGTTGGCTTCTGTTTGTTGACTCCGTTGATTTGTCGTTGTCTACCAAGTGTTGTTCATCCTTGCACTTCTTCACCGTACTGATGAGGGCCGAGAGCCCGAAACACGTGTCTCCGGTTAACACTTCTCTTTGAGGGCTATGTCAATAAAAAAAATTCCATTTTGTTCAACAGTCCCCTCGATATTCCTCCCTTTCATTATCTTTAATACTTTCCATTCGTAGAAAGGTAAGTTTTTCTCTCCTTCAGACTCTTTTCAACACTTTTGTTGAAGACTAATGTTCGCATTTTTATGTTATGTAATAGAATAGAATATAATACACAAGACTACCTTAGGTACAGTATTTCTAAATAAATATGAGCATCGTTTTTAAATTTATATTCATTTCGATGTTTGTGACGAGATTCTAACTTTGTTTGAAGGTTGTAGACGATATGGTAACTTGATTACTCCCGTTTCGGACGTCCATCGTCTTAATGTCTTTGAAAAGGTTTTTCACGACGTTTCGAATGTTTGTATCTGCAATCGTCTTCAGGTGAATAAAATTTAAAGCTTGTGTACCGTGAGTTTGATATAATGCAATAAATATTAATGAAATAGAAATTGATAGTTATTTGCTTTCACTAAAATAACAGTGAGAGGAGAAATTGTGTTCGATACATGTTGTGATCTGACTTATCCGAAATAGCTATTAGATGTTGCTCTAATTGGATTGTCAGATGAATAAATTCAAAAAAAAATGAATCTCATAGTTCGTTGCATCCGAATGCAACAATTCCTCTTGAGGCCAACTCTTCTGCCAATGATGTCTTGCGGAAAAATGTGACCGCCATGCCATTTCCTCTCGGTATCTGGTCGTTGAGGTACGCATCATGTAAAATATAAATACAACTCGTTGTGACATTAGGTGTTTTAAATCTCGTCAGTGGTATCTAACATTACTATATGAGGAGAGAAATAAATCAAGGGGGCCGATAAAGTGAGCCACATGTTCGCATGTTTCTCACAGCGTGCTGAGAACTACCAGAAAGTGGATGTTCGACATCGGGATGGTTGATTGTTTTCCGTTCTTATATGGAAATATGTTGGGACAATGGTAGAATGGATAAGCTTAATTTACTTTACTTGGTACTGAGCCTTTCTACCATTCGGTGTTAGGCTAATTCTTACCTAAGAAAAAAAAGCGTTATGCCCCCTCCATGCCATTGTATCTCTCTCTCTCTCTCTCTCTCTCTATCTCTGTCTTTTTCTATTATATAGGAGTATGTGCGACAAGCGTCTAGCCTTTGCTCAAATGATTTCGAAGGTGCTGTTCTGCTTGCTGGAAATTTAAAATGATACATGATCTGAGCACATTGAAAGTTATTTGATGAAGCATACAAACTCAGATAACAGTACTGTCAAAAAACTACATACAAATATTATCCGCAGGGATAACCAATCTTCCATGATTGGTGTGGAGCCCAAACTGTAGCAGAGAGTGTATTTTCTGGCCAAATAAATTGCATTTGGGCGATTTGACTTCAGATTGGGGGATGCTTGCAGAAAAATAAGGATGTTCAACCAGACTCTTTTTTAGAAGGTCCCTAGATAATGAATCTCACAAAAATATTGATACACCCCTCACATCTAACAACATTGAAGATTGTAATAGGGTCAGTTTGTTCAGAGTATCTCCAACAAAATTGGCCAATTAGCTTGATTTTCGGTACAATTTTGTCTGCATCTTTGAGCACTGGCTGAATTATGCAGACCTAGCTAAGATCAAAATAACAAACTATGATTCAATTACTCAGTATTGTAGAAAACAGCACATTCATGGGGGGTTGCTATATTTGCAAAGAGTGGACAAATGTGTAAAGAGATAGATTTCAGTGAGTTCTATAGTGAAATACACTCTGAATTTTGTGGTATTGAATCTAATAGTACAATATATATCGCTTCATACAGGTCCTGTTTGGGCGATTTTGAATAATTTTTGAGTAATTTTGATGAACTTTTAAATACAATTTGTGTGTGTACAGTGTGTAATAGCAAATATTAACTTCAATTTCACATCAAAGCGTTTAAACGACTTGAAGAATGTGTTAGAATGCTTTGGTCCCATGGTAACCATAAAAAAATACCAGAATCACTGCAACTTTAGCATCTTGCATTGACAACATTTTCACAAACCTTCCTACTAATGAATTCATAGTGGGGATAACTGAACCCTGTCTCTCAGACCATCTTGGACAAGGATTTATTTCCAACAAAATGGGAAAGACCACTTCTGACGCTACCCTCAGGAGATTTTTCGGGCAAAAGAACAAAATGTCATTTCACAATGGCCTGCAAATGGCTGATTGGTCCTTTTTAAGGGTACTGAGTGATGTTAGCATTTTGGCCGACAAATTCATCGATACAATTACTAACCTTCTGACAAAATTTTTCCATTACGAAAATATCACGTAAAGTCTAAGCCACTGGTGACATGGTATGATGACAATTTGAGATCTATGAGGGAAACCTTATCTGCAGTGAAAACTGTATGTGCAGTTACTAATTGTCCTGAAGACCTGGCAGTTTTTGGAACTATAAAAAAATAATACTCTTTTGCGTTAACCACGGCCAAGAAAAAATCTTATGGATTATGTTTATCAAATTCAAGCAATTTTTCAAAAGATTCCTGGAAACTGATCAATTTTGAAAGAAGCAAGTGACTTGGAGATACAAAAATCGACCAGAATTTGACTCCCACTGCCCCCAATCAATATTTTTGCAACATCGCTGAAGACATAATATCCGTTCTTCCGGAGTCAACTTACAATCCCATAGATCTCATGAAAAATTCACCAACACCTAGCTGTTCCTTTTGTCATGAACCAGTTGTCGAAAATGAAGTATTCGATGCAATCACATCCCTTAAGAATTCATCAGCTACAGATATATTTGAACTCAGCAGTATGTTATTCAAAGATAACGCCGACCTAATTACCCCTCCTCTCACAATCATCATGAATTATTGTTTCAGTTCTGGTGTTTTTCCTAAAAAAAGGAAATGTTGATTGTTTGGAAAATTTTCGAACTATTTCTATTATACCTACGCCCTCCAAAGTAAATGAAATAATTTCGAAACACCGGCTATACAAATACTTCGAAAACAATGCATTATTTGGCAATGCACAATTTGGTTTCCGAGGTGGTAGCTCAACAACGAAAGCGCTCTTGCAAGTTATAACGGACGCAGTTGGAGGTCTTGAGGAAGGTTAGCATTCTAGTCTTACGCTTTGCGATCTAACCAAAGCCTATGACTGTGTATCCCATGAAATACTAATTAGTAAACTCTTTCACTATGGGATAAGAGGTATTCCACTGAAACTGTTCGATTCATATCTATCTCATAGAAAACAAGTTGTTTCTATAAATGATATTATGTCTGACCCAGGTCACATTGAAAATGGTGTCCCTCAAGGGTCTGTTTTGGGACCACTACCATTTATTATTTACATTAACGATTTTCATAGTTTTTTACTGACTAATAAATCTGTCTTTTTCGCTGACGATACTACCATAATTAACTCCGCCAAGAATATCAACACTCTCGAACAGCTAGCCATGGATATTGGAATTGAAGCCAATAGATGGTTTACAGCGAATAAATTGAATCTGAATCAAGCCAACACACAATATTTGAGTCGAGATGGGAGAACAACAAATAACCCCAAAGAAATTTCAGAAATTTTTTGTAAACACTTCACTGAAGTTGGACAAAAAATGGCCGAAACTTTGAAAATTGGTATTGAAAAAACAAAAATAAATTTAAAAAAAATGGTAACTCAATTTTTCTATCGGAGACGAACGAGACGGAGGTCAAGCAAATAATAATGGATTTGAAAAATAACAAATCTCCCGGAATAGATCACATCACATCTGAAATTCTTAAAGATATCAAGGAAGAAATCACACTTCCATTAGCGTATATAATAAACAAGTGTATGTATGATGGTAAATTTCCAGACAGCTTGAAAATTGCCGAACATACAATAAAATATGGCGTACTCCAAGGTACCGTTTTGGGGCCAGTTCTTTTCAACTCATATATAAATGACTTTTTAGAACAAGAACTGTGCGGAGAAGTGGTGAGTTTCGCAGATGACACTGCAATTTTTTACAGAGCACCTGACAGAAACAACATTGAGGAGGACTTTCGGAATGTTGTAAATTTGTTTGACAATAGAATATTGACAATCAATTCCAAAAAAACTCATTTCTTGCCTTTCACGTCATACTCTTCAAATCAACCACCATATAATGAACTAAATACACAATGTGATAACGTCAACTCTTCAAAAATAGAGTCTGTTGATAAAATCAAATATCTGGGTGTATACATAGACTTCCACTTGAGGTGGGAAGAGCACATTAATTATATAATCAAAAAATTAAGATTCATGTTATTTAGATTTAAGAACATCTCCGACATAATAAATAATAAATATCTGAGGATATTGTACTACGCTTTGGTCGAAAGCCACATTTTCTACGGACTCATAGCATGGGGTGCCGCCTCAGCAACACTGATAAATAAATAGAATTCAAAAGTGCATCCTCAAAATGATCTACAGAAAACCGAGGATGTATCAATCTGATAGACTATACCAAGAAACGGCATTGATGAATGTTTACCAACTTTATGCAAAAACGATCCTATTAAGACAGTACAAAAATAAATCGTCCCTGGTACACATTCAACACTCTTACGATACAAGATACAGAAACAAATTCGTAATACCCAGAGCAGAAAAAACAATAAGTCAAAGATGTCACACCTTTTTAGGACCGAAACTTTTCAATGAGCTGCCATTGGAATTTAAAAGAATCAATTCGTTCAAATGTTTAAGGATAAAATTAAAACTTGGCTCTTCACCATTACCTTGAGCACACTACAAAACTTTATATCCACAAACAGAACATGTTACAGTCTAGCACCATCCAATTCAACATCTTAGTTGTAGTTATAATTAAAATTTATTATTGTTATTATTATATATATATATATATATATATATATGTATATAAATATATATATATATATATATATATATATATATATATATACGTTATGTGTGTGTGTCTATACATGTATGTATGTATTTGTGTAAATATATGTGATTATTGTGTGTATGTATGTACTGAATATAATTTTGATAGTTATGTGATTATAAAAGCGATGCAATAAACACAGATAGTGCACCTCGCGCGGAATCGTTTCCTTGTTGTTGTCTGTGTTTATTCACCACGTCAGTGTTCACATATCTTTTGTACATAGTGATCATTTTTTTTTTACTAAACCACCTAATACATCTCACACAAGCTATTGTAGCTTCTGTGATTTTTTTATTATTTTTTCTTTCACGTTTATTTCAAATCTCCATATTTCTGTTTTCATGTCTCATTCTATTGTATTTGGAAAATTTCTGTTCTCATCTAATTTTAATGTGACATTGTTCAACAAATTTTAATGTGTTTTTATACATACGTTTTCTTTCTGACTTGCTATAATTATACAGAAATGAATGAAAAATAGTTGAATAAATACTACTACATACTACTACTACTACTACTACTACTACTACTACTACTACTACTACTACTAGTGCTACTATTATTATAGTGTACGAGTTTTGTGATTATGGTCCGATTTGCTTCAAAATTGGATTCTGGGGGTTTCCGTGGTCGGTGATTATGATTCTTTTGACAAAATTGAAAAATTCAAGATGGCGGCTCCAAAATGGCCGATGAGTTTTGTGATTATGGTCCGATTCTCTTCAAAATTGGTATCTGAGGGTTTTCGTGGTCGGAGATTATGATTCTTTTGTCAAAATGGAAAAATTCAAAATGGCGGCTCCAAACTGGCGGACGAATTTTCTGATTATGATCCAATTCGCTTCAAAATTGATATCTGAGGGTTTTTGTGGTCGCAAATTATGATTCCTTTATCAAAATTGGAAAATTCGAAATGGCGGACGAATTTTGTTATTATGGTACGATTCGCTTCAAAATTTGTATCTGAGGGTTTTTGTGTCGAAGATTATGATTCTTTGTCAAAATGAAAAAATTCAGAATGGCGGCTTCAAAATGGCGGACGAGTTTTGTGATTATGGTCCGATTTGCTTCAAAATTGATATCTGAGGGTTTTCGTGGTCGCAGATTATGATTCTCTTGTCAAAATTGGTAAATTCAAGATGGTGGCTCCAAAATGGCGGACGAGTTTTGTGATTATGGTCCGATTCTATTCAAAATTAGTATGTGGAGGTTTTCGGGGTCGGAGATTTTTACACGTTACACGCAATATGGACTAAAATGTTAAAAATAAAATTATAGTTTGAAAAAACTGCAAAAACACGCTTATATAGCAATAAGGACTAAAAAGTTAATAATACATAATAGTTTAAAAAAACTAAAAGACACGCTTTTATAGAAAACCAAACTAAAAAACACGGTTATATGGCAATAAGAACTGGAAAGTTAAAATAAAATTAAAGTTTAAAAAACTAAAAAACACGCTTTCATAGAAAACCAAACTAAAAAAATAGAAAATAAGAAAAAAAATTATTTTATTCAAAAAAAATCTTGGGTTGCATGGTATCAATAATTATATAGTACATCACACACCTAGGGCAGTAAAATAAGAAATGTCTCAGATCACAGGTAATTGATATCATGCACCCCCCGCTTTTTTTTAAATAAAATAATTTTTTTTCTTATTTTCTATTTTTTTAGTTTGGTTTTCTATAGAAGCATGTTCTTTAGTTTTTTTAAACTATAATTTTTTGGATATAGTTTCTTATGTTTTTGTATGCCGAAGTTGGATTAATGGTTTACATCGAATATGTTGCACGACAATTTGATATAATATAACGAATAGTATTATCCGGACTAAAATACCTTTTAATGTGGCGCAGGAGATTAGAGAAAGGATATATAGATATAGTATTGATAGGTATTACATGACGATTTCTACCAGTCAGCACCTACCGCAAGCCTCGTAAAGGAACTCCATTCCTAACGACCGCACACTTTTTTTTCTATGTTGTTATTTGAAAGATATTGTTTTCAGTACTCCCAATTTTGATTTGGATGATCTGAAAATGAAGATTTGGCTAGTCTGCAGTAATATCACTCATAATATTAAAAGAGCGACTTCTTCGAGAGAACTTAATCGGTCTATCCCATGTCCAACGTTCTTTCAAACGAGTCTAATCTTTCCAATATAGTCAGCAATATGCCGTAACTCCATTTTGTGTAGGTTCCAATAAATATTTCCTTCAATTTCAATCAAGCGATCACCTGGCAAACTGCAATAATCGCGAATTGGCACGTGCATCTAAGCCCATCTCCCCAGAGATCCAATCCGCATCCACCATGTACCATCAGCATTTCACGTACCGATCTCCGGTAATTGATTTTAAATGTTAACTGCCAACAAGGAGGTGTTTATTGCATATCTCATTTTCAATAAGCGGAATTAGATTGTGAATTGAATATCCTAATACGGGATAACAATATTGCAGCAATATTATGCCCGAGCTTTTTCTTGATCTGATTGAAAAGAGGTAATTGTGGAGATGATTGACTTGCGTCGGAAACCTTCGCGAGGCTCGATGTATTGAACGTTAATAAGAATGTTTTTGTCGTATCAAGAGGACTTTTTAATTAAGAATTCTTAGTTTTCAAATTATTGTGAGGACGTTCCATTAACTGAAACCAGTATTGAGACTTTGCCGACGTTTCCACTTTTATAAAGTCATCTTCAGGACACTTCAATGTAATATAAACTATATAACTTCTACTAACTTCTTGGAAAATTCACCCCCAAATAGGTGTATCAAATCGTTAAATTCAACTTTGAAGATTAGTAACCTAGATCCCTTTGCCTCAAATATTAATTTCTTAAGACATAATTTGAAAAAAAATGTTCATAGAAACTAACCTTTTGAATCAACTCGTCAGTAGAAGTTTTTTCCTTGAATCCTTGCAAGTTCACGCTCTCTCTCTCTCTCTATTTTTGATTGTTATATCCTAATGAATTGTGATTTTGTATGAGATACCTCCTAGTTAAGGCCATGACATCTTTTTTGTACCACAATCCACATGTATACCGGGTGACAAGGGACTATATCTCCTCCACTCATCAACCGATTTGAATGTAATTTTGTACATAGATATGAGACACAGTTTCGGATCAACAGATATACAGTGACCGGCAGAAAGTACGCATCATATGGGAAATTCTTTTATTAAATTTTTTTGACGAATATCGATATGTGCAATCGCTTCTGCATCAAAAGCAACCCCAAAAGACGTTGTACAGTGCCGTTCGTCTTTTCGTGTTTGGAGGGAAATTTAAAAAAATAATAATTATGTTTCAAAACACACTTAGTTGGGAAAATATCGAAAAATGTTATTCTAAAAAGTTGTTCAGAACGTTATTTTATAGCTATTTACAAGTTTTGAAAAAAATCTGAGATAAAAAAATAAAAATCAATTTTTTGCCATAATAAAAATTTCAATTTGGAAAAATACATTTTAGACAAAGACACTCATTAGTAAGGCCAACAATAATATCCTAAATGATATTTTGTAAATATTCGCAAGCTACTTCTATTTTATTCGGAAAAAAATTGAAATCTATGGATTTGCCATGTATTCAGCTGCTTCATAAGAGGTCACTGAAATATCTCCAGGACATTATAATCCCGATACTGTTCATTATTAATAAAGTCCTTGTATCTACATAATTTCAAATTGAATTTTTTATTCAAACAAAAAATAAATTGATTACAAACTTTCGAGTATGCATTAAATTGTTTGGTTTATAATTATTTCAGCTTCTAATTTTATTATAAAATGTAATTATGTAAAAAACTGAATCAATTTTTTGTTCTAATAAAAAATTCATATTAAAATTCTGTAGATACATGGTTCTTTGTCAATAATAAACAGTATCGGGATTATAATGTCCTGAAGATATTTCTGTGACCTCTTATGAAGCAGCTGAACACATGGCAAATCCACAGATTTAAAATTTTCTTCGAATAAAATAGAAGTAGCTGCTAAAACTTTACAAAATATCATTCAAAATATTACTCTTGGGCTTTACTAATGAGTTTCTTTGTCAGAAATGTATTTTTCCAAATTAATTTTTTTTTTATGGCAAAAATTGATTTTTATTTTTTTATCTCCGATTTTTTTCCAAACTTGTACATAGCTAGAAAATGTCGTTCTAAACAACTTTTCCAAATGACATTTTCCAATATTTTTCCAAATAAGTGTGTTTTGAGACATAATTTTTAAATTTTTTAAATTTCCCGCTGAACAAGAAAAGACAAACGGCACTGTACAACATCTTTTAGGGTTTCTTTTGATGCAGAAGCGATTGCATGTATCGACATTTGTCAAAATATTATATTGAAAAAAATTCCCATATGATGCGTACTTTCTGCCGGTCACTGTATAAAAACAAAAAGGCCGACTTCCGGTTTCACCAGAATAGCCACCAACTTGAATTTTTCCAATGGAACACCATATAGGTTTAAAGTTTTTTGGATTCTACGGCTCAAATGATATATGGCAGTGTTGCCAAATTTTTATTTTACAATTGAAAAAAAAATATTCTCAACTTTATTTTTAGCCCAGGAGGCCTTGATCAGGTTGAAATCCATACTAATTCACATCAGTGACTCATAATGATAGTCATTTCATCGATAAAATCAATCACAAATCCTACAGCAGGAATTGAAATTTTCTGAACGCATTTTTATCAAAAAAATCGTTTTTTTCAAATGGTACCTACCGAGGGCCATCTTGCCATTCGATAGAAAATTCAATTACCAATTCAACAATATACATCATGTTTTTTTTATGTACTGGTTCCCACGAGAAGGGATATCCTGTAATGTTCAGAGAACATCGTGGGAACCAAGGGAAAGAAGGTAGGAGTTGGTGTTCTTCTTAAATTTCTGGAGGTTGTATGCCTCGGGGAACACCTCCCTAGTTCCAAAGCCTCGCTGTTCGTTGGATGAACGAGTCTTTGGAAAGTGATGTCCTGCAGGTCTCCGAAGTGACCACGAAGGGGTGTGATGACTGAACTTGACGGGTTAGTCTCGAAGAGACTGCCAAAGCAGGAACGATTGTTGATATTTCAGAAGAGCATCGCCCATGAAAATATCTATAAAGTAGAGACAAATCGCCAACTTTTCTACGGTGGTCCAGACAAGTGAGCGAGTTTGTAAGCGAGGCATCACCGACGAGACGAATTGCCCTTTTTTGGACAGAATCCAACAGCCTCAGGATATGTTTAGGTGCCGCGCTCCAAATATGGGAACAGTATTCCAGGACAGGTCGGATCTGTGCCTTATAGATCATAAGCAGCTGAGTGGGGGTGAAATAGCTCTTGGCACGAAACAAAAAACCAAGTTTTTGGGATGCACTTTTGGCAATGGACCTCACGTGATTTTCCCAGGAAAGGTTATTGCTGATAGTAATACCAAGCATCGATATGGATGACTTCAGTATGTATGTACCACTTTCTATTTGTTCAAAACTAAAAACGATCAATTATTGAATTTGAATTTGACGATGTCTACAAATTCCAAAGAGTTCTCCGCTTAGGTTCGATGAAATGAGAGGTAGGCATGGAATCATGGAAAACAGTAGGTGATTAATGTCATGGCGAAAGTAAAATACCAATTTTACTTGTCATCTCGTTTCGTTTGTAAAAAAATTTTTTAAATGGAAAATAATAATAGTTATTCTCGAAACGAACAAATCGATATGATATTGATATACGGAGAATGTCAGAAGAACGAGGGTCAATGCTAGTATCACGCTATTCGTTATCCGTTAAGACGGCACCCATCGAGGACCTATTTCAGGAAATTGGAAATGTTGCTTAGAAAAGAACCAGCTGATCAAAACCACATCCACTTCATCGTCAGTGGAGAAGCGGAAACTAATGTTTTAGCATATGTCCATCTTTCTCCATCTGCCACAGTACGAGAATTGGAACTTGAATGTGGGCTCAGCAGGGAAAGTGCTAGAATAGTATTGAAAAAACATAAATATCGCTCCTATAAATACAGTTTGCATCAGAATTTATATGAAAATGACCCAGAACGGAGACTAATTCATTGTAATTGGCTATTGCGTCATCATGATTTGAACAATGCTTTGTTTCGAAGATACTGTTTACAGATGAGTCTAGGTTTACGAATAATGGTATGTTCAATAGGAATAATACAAGATATTGGGCTCAGGAAAATCCTAGGTTGCTGAGAGAAGGTCATTTTCAAGAAATATTTGGATTCAACGTCTGGGTAGGAATCATAGGGACAAGAGTCATCGGACCAATTCCTTTCGACGGGCCTGTGACGTGCCAAAAAATTCTTAGAGAACGATATTCAAAATAATATCAACGATTTAGCTGAGAACATCAGGGAAAATATGTTTTTCCAGCAGGATGGTGCAGGACCACATAATTTATTCATTTATTCATTCAGATTTGGGATACATACAGGTACAAAACCCAAAACAGTATCCACTGATACATATACATATCTCATAGTTTACAAAAAAGACTTAAATTGTGGATATTACAGATGAGTCTAGGTTTACGAATAATGGTATGTTCAATAGGAATAATACAAAATATTGGGCTCAGGAAAATCCTAGCTGAGAGGAGGTCATTTTCAAAAAATATTTGGATTCAACGTCTGGGTAGGAATCATAGGGACAAACAAGTCATCGGACCAATTCCTTTCGACGGGCCTGTGACGTGCCAAAGAATTCTCAGAGAACGATATTTAAAATAATAATAACGATTTACCTGAGAACATCAGGGAAAATATGTTTTTCCAGCAGGATGGTGCAGGACCACATCATTTATTTATTTATCCATTCAGATTTGGGATACATACAGGTATAAAACCCAAAACAGTATTCACTGATACATATACATATCTCATAGTTTACAAAAAAGACCTAAATTGAAGATATTACAGATGAGTCTAGGTTTACGAATATTGGTATGTTCAATAGGAATAATACAAAATATTGGGCTCAGGAAAATCCTAGGTTGCTGAGAGAAGGTCATTTTCAAGAAATATTTGGATTCAACGTCTGGGTAGGAATCATAGGGACAAAAAAGTCATCGGACCAATTCCTTTCGACGGGCCTGTGACGTGCCAAAGAATTCTTAGAGAACGATATTTAAAATAATATCAACGATTTACCTGAGAACATCAGGGAAAATATGTTTTTCCAGCAGGATGGTGCAGGACCACATCATTTATTTATTTATTCATTCAGATTTGGGATACATACAGGTATAAAACCCAAAATAGTATCCACTGATACATATCTCATAGTTTACAAAAAAGAACTAAATTCTAGATATTACAGATGAATCTAGGTTTACGAATAATGGTATGTTCAATAGGAATAATACAAGGTATTGGGCTCAGGAAAATCCTAGGTTGCTGAGAGAAGGTAATTTCCAAGAAATATTTGGATTCAACGTCTGGGTAGGAATCATAGGGACAAGGATCATTGAACCAATTTCCTTCGACGGGCCTGTGACGTGCCAAAGATTCTTAGAGAACGATATTCAAAATAATATCAAAGATTTACCTGAGAACATCACGGAAAATATGTTTTTCCAGCAGGATGGTGCAGGACCACATAATTTATTTATTTATCCATTCAGATCTGGGATACATACAGGTATGAAACCCAAAACAGTATCCAGTGATACATATACATATCTCATAGTTTACAAAAAAGACTTAAATTGTAGATATTCTTAAAGTATATAATACAGATATAGATTACATAGAGAAAATTTACTTGGTGCTGGTTTTGAAATGAGACGAAGACATATAGGAAATATCTGTCTCCGAGCAATATGTATTGAAGCTATCGCTAAGCCTAGGAATAGGGGCGTTTTGACCCAAGTTGGTACGTTTAAAAATTACATTGAGAAATTTCCTATTTCTTGTGTTTCTGGATGGTACGTGGATAGATACTAAGGATAGTAGTTCGGAGGCATCATAATTATTCTTAAGGATTTTAAACATAAAGACCAAGTCCGAGATAATTCTTCGTTTTTCTAATAGTAAAATGTTGACTGTTAATCTTGCTGAATGTGAATTTACAACATTGTAAACGCCATTTACTCTGAAGTTCAAAAATCTTATGAATCTATTTCGGATTCTCTCGAGTCTAATTTTATAGAGATTATAGCGAGGACTCCAGATGACGCTGCCAAAACTCAATCTACTATGTACATAAGCAAAATATAATGATTTGATGGTCTTTTGCTCACGGAAAGTTTTGCGAATCCCACTACTAAATCCTAACATCCTGTTGCATTTGTTTACGATATATTCGCAATGTGAGTTGAAACTCAACCTATTGTCAAAGGTGACTCCTGAATCCTTAATGTGGTCAACCTTGTCTAGATTTCTCCCAAGTAAATTGTAATCGAATTCAATCAAATACTGATTTTTTTGTAAATGAAATCGACGAGCAATAATGCTAATATTGTTCGGCAATATCTTAGTGATACCTATGGGCAGAGATGGATCAGAACAAATGGTCAAATCAGAAGACCAACCAGATCGCCCGATTTAACCCCTATTGATTTTCTTTCATGGGGTAACATAAATCCAAAGTACACTCGAGGAGACCAACTTCTTTGAAGGTAAATGTGATGAGGTGTACAATGAATAGAACTAGTCTATGTGTTAGGGAAAACGGGCAACACTCCGTACATATCATTGATAATTAATAAATAAAATGACTTTTCGATGGTTGTAAAACTCTTCTATTGAAAACAGGATAATGGTATTGTGAGTAATATTTTTACCTGAAATGTTTCACTGTTTCAGTCGTTAGATAAATTTTTATATTGAAGTTATCTTTTCTGTAATGGGTTTATGATCATTACATATTGTCAAGTCGATTATTTTTGGTAATTTGGTAAGTTTGAAAGAAAGAATAGATGTCATGTTACCTACCAACTTTTTCAGATTGTTTTCATTTTGTTAGATGGCTCTCTACTTTTGAACAGAAAGAAAGTGGTACATAATGTATATCGTTGAGTTGGTAATTAAATTGTATATCGAATGGCAAGATGGCCCTCGGTAGGTACCATTTGGAAAAAAACGATTTTTTCGTGAAAAATGCGTTCAGAAAATTTCAATTCCTGCTGTAGGATTTGTTATTGATCTTATCGATGAAATAACTATCACAATGAGTTACTGATGTAAGTTAGTATAGATTTTAACCTGATCAAGGCTTCCTGGGCTAAAAATAAAATTGATAAATTGAGTTTTTTTTTTTTCAATTGTAAAATAAAAATTTGGCAACACTGTCGTTAGTAATTAGACCCGTAGAATCTAAAAAATCGAAGTTGGTGGCTATTCAGGCGGAACCGGAAGTCGGCCATCTTGTTTCATATTTTTGTCAATTCCAAATTGTGTCTTAGGTATATCAATGTACAAAATTTCATCAAAATCGGTAGATAAGTGAAGGAGATATATTCATGGCCCTAGTCCCATTATTACCCGGTATACCAATTTTGAGTCGAATCGGACCATAAACATAAAGCTCGTCCGCCATCTTGGAGCTGCCATTTTGTTTTTTCTCTAACAAAAATTCCATAATGCATTGTCACGGGAATTATGAACATCTGCCAAATTCTACGTTAATCGGGCAAATAGAAGAACTTGCAAGATTTGATTACAGACAGACATTGGGACAGGTGAAACAAAATAAAAGCTTGTAAAATCTTTATTGCTCAAGATTTTGCACAAAAATGTGGCAATAATTTTTATTGCGAAAACTGTCACATATGGGTATAGAGATTTATGAGAGAAAGTTACGAGGAATCCTATAAGGATTCCAAAAATGATATGATATACGGGGTGTTCCATTTGCTACTACTTTCTGATACAAGCGGCAACATTGTATTGATGGAAATATTCTACACATGGTATACTAGAATACCAAAAGAGCGAATATTTCTCACTAAAGTTGCGGTACGGTTGAATACCGGTCGAAATCATAACCCTCCTTTTTGCTTCGCCGTAGTCGGGTGAAAAAGTACTCGAATTTCATGAGCCAAGAAATGCGTCGTGACCGTAGACATTACCAAAAAAATGTCCAAACTCGCCCGAGATATTTACGTACACCGGTTACTGGGGCCAGAACATAAAATTTCCAGCCGACATTTTTGAATAAAATTTCAGGAAGTCCAACAATCCACTATAAATTATTTGGGACATTGTGTATAATTTATTGGAATGCTCACGACACGGTGGGTTCGATACCGCCAGGACCGGACTAAACCAGTTGACGAACCCTCATTGCACTGAAACTAAACCATTTTCAAGGGGAAACATTCGCAGATAATATCCCAAGACTATGACAAATAGCCACTGATTATTTTCGTCTCAATTCTGTCGAGAGTACCTTGTATTTCGAAACAATTTGCTGAGACGATATGGATATTAAGTAATTCTTTGATTATTAATATTCATAAGGTCGAATTGAATTGTCTCGGAATACGGGTTGCTCGAGATAAATCAAAGAAAATAATAATCTGTTTTGTCGAGAGATAATTTCGTGAACACCACAAAATCATTCGGTAAGATTCCGGTCATATTTACCAGGCCAACTCTACATATACTATTTGAAAAAAATCCTCTGAAGGCCGAAAATGATGCAATAAATCATAGGGTGTTGAATTCGAAATAGTCGAGTTATTGCCATTTGTAATTTGTCATTTTCATATCGGAACATCGACTCTCAGTTCGCATCATCTCAAGAGGTGCGCTGGAGTCTAAGAAATTGACTGGAAAAAAGTTGGTTGAGTTATTCTGAATGGTTCTGAAGTTATGAATTTTTCTCTGGGTCTGTACACGACGTTATTTTGATACAGAGATTGACAAAAACTCTAAGAAACCCGAGTGCGAGTTATCGACAATTTAATGGCGAATCCAAAAATGTAACAAAAATGTAGCAAAATGGGGGTTGCCATTAAAAACAAAATCTCAGTTGTGTATCTTATGTTGGGACATCCTGAATATAAATATAAATATTTTTAGAACGTGCCCCATTGTCGTACCTATCATTTAAAAAAGTCGATAAATCGAATAGAAAAAAAGTTATGGATATTGCACGCACCGCTGGGCCACCCTGTATAGCCCTTCGTTCTTGTTTGGGAAATAGGGAGCCTGGACGTAGGGATGTGAGAACAGCAGCCAAAAGATAGCAGCCAATTTGCCGAAGATTGCCGAACGTTCAGTGGCGTCAGACCCACAATTCATTTGGGGTTCAGCGAAGATGTTAAAAAGTATTGTCCTCATTTTCTTCCTTACAAAAAAAAATCGTGACATACTTATGAATTGCTTTTAGAATGATTCTCAACAACATTTCATCCAAAAAATGATAATTCTGCAGCATGGTGGTATTATAAAGTGCCAAGCTGAAAACTGTGTCAACCAAAGTGGAAACATATTATTCTTCCCTATACAGAGAATAATATTGTCATAACCTAATAAGTACAGAAAAACATTCGAACATAAGAAATATGAATTCAATGGCCAGAAAACATAATTCACTCGGAATGAAAATACATTTTGAAATCAAATACTCGACCAAACTGATAAACAAGGGCACGTTAAAAATAGATAGACACCTGCAAGCCCGGGAATGCATATAAAAAACAGGCACCCTTTCACAACGGAGCTATTAATAAATTGTCACCTCCTAGTTACGCACCTTCAAGGAATTTCCTAGTGAACAAAGAAACTATGAATTATAGGTTTTGACAGCTCGTTAAGTGCAATACGACCACAAAAGAGATAAATCATCCATATTTTATACATTCTTTCGGCCATTGATTACGTAGAAGGTGATTTATTATGACAAGTGGAAGATAACTGACGTTAGGAATGTGACCCCGCGAGCCAACAAAGCAACCCATGGAAGTCGTTTAAGTAACATGTCAACCAGAAGTTTTAAACTTTCATTCGATTAACATGTAGTGCAGAAAGATGAGAAGTGCTAAATCTTTCACCTAGTAATCGAATAACAATATAACATATAGAAGTGCGGTAGCTATCAACCGAGTAACAGCTCTTGACTAGACAGTCATCAGTCATGAGTTCATTGACAAGTAATCGTCTTGCAGTGAAGTTGCGAAATTATTAATAAAGAGAATTCCAATCAAGTCAAACAGGAGTAATACCCAGTATTTACCAATAATAAAAATTATGTTATCAATGCTTCAAGAACGAGTAAGACACCGAAAACCTCTGACCGATAGTTCATGCTCTCATAGAAAAATATTACCAATATGACTATAGTCTAATATACCGTGCGATATGAAAGTAAATAAACAACTTTCGTGGAAAAAAATAAAATAGTAATACAACTAAACTAATATCGTGTAAAACAAATATCGAGTGAATGAGTGTTGAAACCTGATGGTATGGAGTAAGTTCATATATTTTTCTGGATTCATGTTTGGGCACATTGAATCATTTATAATTTTTATATATTTTTTCAATGTTTCAACATATTTTAGTTTCCCATATTTTTCAAATAATATTTATCAACAATCTGTTCAACAATTGATGGCATTTTCACTTATACTCAGTCCATTGACTTTGAGAATGCCAAAAACTGACCTGAGGTGAAATCTCCGCCGTTCTTCGACTAGTTTATCATTTTACTGTTATAAAATATATATGTATATTCTAATGTTTTTCCAAGTGCATTATTTAACAATCTTTCTGAGATCGGTACGTGCTTCTATCTGAACGCCCCACATTCCCTGTATTGAGAGAAAGAGATATTTCTTGAATCCGCTCTCGAGAAACAATCTCGATTCAACCATCCTCAGACAGTCGATGCTCTTAATACTCAAGTTCTCAACCCAACATGAAAGGAGTGATCAAGTGAAGTGATTTATTCATAATATTCGAGAATTCCTTAGCGTTTATTGGTTTTCCTTTGATGGAGAGTACCCCCGATAAAGGGCCAGTGGCGTAACAAGGGCTGATCAGTTGTGGGGGTCTTCAGGTTCTCGAACTGTCCCCAGTCTTAACAATGGTATTGCAGGTATGGTGTATATGGCCAGACATAACACTGGTGTCCGGTTTGAAAAAGTGTACCCTCTATTAAAGGCCGGTGGCGTAACAATATCGTGTGAAAACAATTCTTGCATAACTTGCAAAGGGGGTAAAATATCAACCCCAATTAAAAAAAACATTTCGGGGGAAATACCTGAAACTGCCGCAATGAAAGAAATCACAGATCATTCTCGAAAATTCAGAGAATCATTTAGTGTAGGAAAAATGTCTTGCATTACTTGCAGAGGGGGTAAAATACCAACCCCAATTTATAAAAATAGATTTCGGGGGTAAGACCCAGAACTGCCCCAACGAAAGTAATCACAGATCATTCTTGACAATGCAGAGAATCATTTGGTGTAGGAAAAAATCAGATCTCACCCCCGAAATTGTTTTTTTTTTAATGGGGATTGATATTTTAACCTCTTTGCAAGTAATGCAAGACTTTTTTTCTACACCGAATGATTCTCTGCATTCTCAAGAATGATCTGTGATTACTTTTGTTGGGGCAGTTTTAGGTATTACACACAAAATCGATTTTTTTTAAATTGGGGTTGGTATTTTATCCCCTCTGCAAGTAATTCAAGGATTTTTCCAACACTGAAAGATGCTCTGTATTGTCAATAATTGCAATTTTTTTTTTTTTTTTTTTTTTTTTTTTTTTAAAATTTGGTTAAATTGTTGTTGTGCTTCTTTGAAGGCAAAATATTTACAGTCATTACAATTTGTTATATTTTTGTACAGGATGTTCGATTCTCGGAGGAATGTAATAATATTGTCTGTTGTGCATTCGTTGAAGATTTTGCTTAAATCACTGGGAAATCCGTTATTCAGTCTTTGAACTGCGAAACAAGGACACTCCACTAAGATGTGCTTTATTGTTAGTGGCACTTCATATAAAAACATTCAGGTTGAGGTTCATTTGTAAGTAGGTGTTCATGTGTAAGGCGTGTGTGACCTAGGCGGAAGTCGAGTGATGACTACTTCATGGAAGCGGTTGGATGACGTGTCGGACCATGCTTGAAAAGCTGGTTTGATCTCCTTTAGTTTTGAGACTTTTGTTTGCCAATAGTGGTTCCATGTGTCAGCTATTCTAGAATGAAAATAGGGTTTCAAGTCTGCTGCTAGTGTTCTCGTGTGGGGAATGAGTGCTGGATTCTCTAAGGCATCCTTCGCGTGTTTGTCAGCTAGGTCATTTCCTCTTATGCCAGTATGAGAGGAACCCATAGAAAAGTTACTGATTGATTGGAGCTAAGTAGTTTCAATTCTTCTTTGATCAGTTTCCCTAGGGGATGATGGGTATCTGTTTTTGATATTAAGTGTAGAGAGTTGATAGAGTCAGTTATGATCAGAAAGTTACTTCCAGATGCTGTTTTTATGAAACGGAGAGGTTTGTAGATTGCATGAAGTTCTCCAGTGAGGATGGTAGCGTTTCGGGTAGTCTGCATTCTTTAGTGACTTCATCTGTTACGAATGCGCAGGCCACACCACTGTTTGTCTTGGATGCGTCGGTGAAGATTTGTATATGTGAGGGATATTGGGATATTATGGCTTGATATGATGCATGGATCAATTGCGTATTTGTTTCTTTTTTGTTCAGAGAGAGTAATTGGGTATTTATGGATGGTGGGGTAATGAGCCATGGTGGAGTTTTGTGAGTACTGGAAGTGTTTTTTGCGTGTTGACTGATTGGAAAGTATCTGATTTGGTGAATGTTCTGATCTTGACGTTTTGCTGCATAGGATAGACTCAGCTCTTGCCTTCTCAGGTGCAAAGGTAGCACACCGATTTCGCAGAGTAGACTATCGATGGGGGTAGTTCTGTAAGCGCCGGAGATAGTGCGGAGTGCATTGTTATGAATTGTGTCCAAGACTTTGAGAGTAGTAGTGGAAGCTGATGAATAGGATATGCAGCCGTAATCTAACTTAGAGCGGATCAATGTTTTGTATAATGTAAGTAACGTCTTTCCATCTGTGCCCCATTGTTTGTTTGCAAGACATCTAAGGAGGTTCAGTCTCTTTTGGCATGTTACAGATAAGTATCGAATATGGGGTTTCCAGGTGAGGGCTTGGTCGAATATTAGACCTAAGTATTTTATTTCATTAGTATAGGACAATATTCGGTCGTTGAGTTTCAAAATTGGTAAGTCCTGGAGTTGCTCTGGTCGTTTGGTGAAAACAATACATTTAGTTTTTCTGGGAGAATTTGAGTCCGCTTTGAGGACCAGGAATCGAGATTATTCAGTTCATGTTGTAGCAGGCAGGCCATGCTTTGGATGCTTTTGCCTTTTGTGAAAATAATGAGGTCATCAGCGAACAGTCTGGCTTGAACTGGTTTTGAAGAGTTTTGAGTATGTCATTGATTCCTATGGAGGAATAAAGTAGGACTTATCACAGAACCTTGTGGGGAGGTGTCACGTGTCTTTGGAGTGAAGTTTGATAAAGTGCTAAGTTTACTGATAGTGCCTTTTGAAAGGAAGTTGATAACCAGAGCTGATATCCCAGGATTGGTTTTAAGTATTTTGTGGTGCCACGCCATGTCAAATGCCTTATATAAGTCGAAGTAGATTGCCATACATTTCTGGTTGTTTGAAAAGGCTCCATTGATGTTGGTTTCAAGGTCTACGAGATTGTCTGTTGTAGATTTTAAGGGCGAAAGCCCGCTTGTTCTGTGATTAATTGGTTATTCTCCTCTAAGTTCCACATGAGACGTTTGTTAATGATTTTCTCGAGCAGTTTGCATAAAGCACATGTGAGAGCTATCGGTCGGTAAGAATCAGCTTCGTTGGGGGGTTTGTTTGATTTCAATATTGGAATTATGTTAGCTGATTTCCATAATTCCGGAAATGTATGTTGTGTCCAAATTATGTTGAAAAATTCAAGTAAAAGTCGAGGATTCTTCAGGTAGGTGCTTCAGAAAGGAAGCAGGTATGTCATCGGGTCCAGCGGATGAATCTTTCAACGTGGCTATTGCTTCGAGTAATTCGGCTTCAGAGATTAGTGTGTTGATGGAATCAGTATTTGGAACTATTTGTAGGGATTCTCTCTTCTTTCTTTATATGTCAAGAATTTGTGGTCGTAATTGTTATTTGCTGATATTTTGCTGAAGTTTGTGGAAGTTCATTGCGTCCGATGGGTTAGTGATTGTCTTCCCTTGTGCTTCTAGTTCTTGAATCCATGATGAGCATTTGCGCCAGTAATTTTCTTGATTTTCCTCCAAACCTTGTGAGTGGAGGTTTATGTTAATACTTTGCACATATTTATGCAAGAGTCTCTTAGCTTTGTTGGTTACTTGCTTAGCAATAGCTCTTTTCTCTTAAGTCAATCAGGTTGTATGTGTGTTGTTACGTTTGAAGGTATTCAAGGATTTTTACTCTGCTTTATTGCACGATTACAATCAGCGTTCCACCATGGTACTATCTTGTCCTTGTCGATGTATTTCGTTTTTCCCACTGCCTGTGATGCAGATTGTATTATGATGTCATTGAATTGTGAGAGGATGTCATCAATGGAGTTGTTTATTGATATGGTCGATATTTTCGTTTGATGAGTTCTTGAAAGAGATCCCAGTTTGCTGTGTCCAGTTTCCATTTTGGTTCAGGTGTATGGGGAGTTTTGGTGCTGCTGTTGTTGGTTATCATAATTGGAAAATGGTCGCTTCCATGCAAATCTTCGGCAACTCTCCATGTGTGGTCGATTAAGATAGAAGGACTACAAAGGGAAAGATCGATGGCTGACGAGCTTCCTGAGGCCAGATTAAAATGTGTGTTGGCACCGTTATTCAGAATTGCAAGGTTCGAGCTGTTGATTGTATTAGCAATTTTTCTCCCCAGAGGTGTTGTTTTCTGAGATCCCCAGATGATATTGTGTCCATTGAAATCTCCTAAGATCATTTTAGGTGAGGGAATTTGATCAATTAGGTTTCGGAGGTCATTTTCCTCTATATCACAGTTTGGAGGGATATATATACTACAAAGATGCATTTTTTGTGATGTGCCAATTTCTACTGCAACGGCTTCAAGGGTTGTGTTGAGAGGAATTTGTTTTGAAATCAAATGAGATTTTAAGTAGATGGCGACCCCTCCCGAAGCGTGGTCTCTGTCTGTACGGTTTTTATGGTATATGTTGTATGATTTGAGGTTTAGGCAATGAGAGTTCTTGAAATTTGTCTCCTGTATACATATGGCATCTGGTGAATGTAGATTTATGAGAATTTGAAGCATTGGTAGTCGTGTTCGGAATCCGTTGAGATTCCATTGCATAATTGTTCTGTACATTTTATTGACTTGAGAAAAAGGATAGTGGTTAGTAAGTGGATGAATCGTAAGTGGATGAATCGCTTTCAGCATCGATGGTACCTGGAGTGATTAGTTTCAGAAGTTTGGTCTTCAACTTGGTGCATCTAGTTTTAATTTTTTTGTCTGTTAGTTGAGGACGAATCTCTTCTAGCATTGTGATGATTTTTTGGGGTTCATTGATGTAGTCGTTGGCGAGAGCTAGTAGGTTTTTGCATCCATAGGAATTTTCTATGAAATTTTCCAGTTGTTGACTGTTGAGAGGATATTGAGGGGAATGGTTATCTATGAGTTTCTTTACGCTTTCAGGGAATCTGTAGGTATGGTCTGTTTGGAGCTTTTCGCTTTTGTACTTTTTCTTGTGGTTGATTGATGGTGTTGCAAAAGTTTTGTCGGTGTCCTCAGGGGTGGGGGTAAGTATTTCTGAGACGCTCCGTTTCTGTGACGAAGTATTTGTTTGGTGATGATCTAGAGGGATATCGTTAATGTGGGGTTCTTCCTCGAGGACAGTTGTTGGTTGGGAGATGGTATGATCGATTGTTTCTGTTGAGATAATATGTGGTGGATGTGGGGTGTGAATAATTTCTTGTGTGGTAGTTTTGGTATTGCTCTCAGATGTTAGTTGCTGCACTTGTGGGATGGATTGAGATTGTAGTGCTATAGGATGAGTATATTGAGGGTGGATTTTGAGAATTAGGGGTAGGGTTCGAGAGATGGAGGGGGTAGGGAGATTATTGGCTTGGTGCATTGTGATGCATTATGGCCGATTTGTTTGTCATTTGAAGCAAGTGTGATTTTCTCTTGAAATAAAATTCTATATGGTACTTCCTCGTAATCCAAGTCAATGTGTTCTGGTATTTGTATATTTTCAGGAGGAGAAATGTATATTTGTCTTCTGAAACTGAGGATATGACTATATGCCGGATCAGAGGCACCTATCTTTAGGGATGACATGGGAGACATAAGTTTCAATCCCATACTGAGGAGAGTATCTGTAAGGAGTTCATGTGGAATGGTGGGGCTAACATTTGACAGGAGAAGTCTTTCTGAAGGAGTGATTAATCGACGAGCTGGGATTACTGTACCATTGACTGTGATTTCTCCATGGTCATCCAGGAATTTATCCACTAGATCTTTGTTGGTTAGATATATACAAATCCTATTGTTTGAGATGCGTGAGCAGAAGGTTATGTTTTGGGGTTCACAATTGGTCCGAGTTTCAGGAGGTAGTCTTGGATTTTGAGTCCGTCTAAGGAAGTAAAACAATGGCTTGATCTTTGCTTGGAAGTTTGTTTGTTGTTTGGCTAGAGCAGACGAGTATGTTTTGAATTAGAGGTACTGTTTGTTTGGTGGTTTGCATCATTCATAGTTTCCAATGTAGTAGAGGTTATTCTGATGGGCATATACATAAATTCCTTTCCGAAAGCGCTCATTCCATGCGTGTTCTGAGTCCGCCCCTGGCGAAACTCAGATACACGAGATACGTAGCTGATAAGCGACTATAGGTAGTGATTGTTTGGAATATTTTGATTCTTCTGTAGATTTATGCTTTTTCTGGTGATGGTAAAGGTACTCACAAGTAAAGTTCGTATATCCAATTTCACGTTACACCACTCACAGTAATTAGTAAGCGTTTTCAATCGCGAATATCTTGGATAATTTCGGGACCGGCTTAGAGGTTATTAAGTCGACTAAGTGCAGGGAAGTAGTCAATTTTGTTGGGGCAGTTTCAGGTCTTACCCCCATAATCTATTTTTATTAATTGGGGTTGGTATTTCATACCCTCTGCAAGTAATGCAAGAATTTTTTTCACACGAAATTATTCTCTGTATAGGGAGAAATAATATGTTTCCACTTTTGTTGGGACAGTTTTCAGCTTGGCACATTATAATCCCACAGAATTATCATTTTTTGGATGAAATGGTGGTGAGAATCATTCTGAAAGCAGTTCATGAATATGTCACGATTTTTTTTCCACATCTGATTTTATGAACATCCTGTTTATATTTTCAACAAATCAAAATGAGAACAATATTGAAAAGGGGAAACATTCTCAATTGAATATTGACTAGAAAGATTTTTCTGTAAATTGCAAAATCCACCATAAATGAAGTTATTTTTATGAACATCCTGTTTATATTGAACTACATCTGATAGATATTCTGAAAAGACCCTAACTAAAAGAATATCTATCAGATGTAGTTCAATGTCCAGCGTGGCTTTAGCCGGGGAAGTAGTTGTTTTCTGTTAGACGTTCACAAAAAATAACTTCATTTATCGTGGATTTTTCAATTAACAGAAAAAAATTTCTAGTCAATATTCAATTGAGAATGTTTCCCTTTTCAACATGAATACCCCACAAGAGGTTATCTTGAACGATGGAAGGTAGTGGCTAAAGTTTATCTTTTGAATCGCAGATGATTCCACATCTGATTTTATGAACATCCTGTTCATATTTTCAACAAATCGAGGACAATACTTTTTTACATCTTCGCTGAACCCCAAATAAATTGTGAGTATGACGCCACTGAACGTGGCAAATTGGCTGCTCTCTTATCGCAGCACCCGACCATGAATTCCAAGGAATTTGTAAATTACTCAAATGAACCAAGTCTCAAACTTCTAAACATAAATGTACAAAGTCTAGAAAATAAGCTCAATCAACTGGAAGTGACATGCTCCCAGTATTCTCCTGATTTTCTCTGTGTTACCGAACATTGGCTGGATAGCGACAGACTGCCTGAGGTGAACATACAAGGGTATAAACTGCTTTCAAGTTTCTGCAGGAAAAAACGTCAACACGGCGGATCAGCAATTTTTGTGAAAGAAGTGCACGTTCCTGACTGTGAAGATAAAATCATGTTTCAAACATTTTCTAGTGAAATGTGCTTAGAATGTTCAGCGGTAAGTTGGGGAGATGATTCCAGCTTATTATTATTATCTATTTATAGACCGCCATTATCAATATTTCAAGATTTTCTGAATAAACTAGATAATCTCCTAGGGTATGCCCTCAAAAAATTTCATTCTAAGTGGAGATTTCAATGTCAACGGTCTTAATCCCAACTCTCCGGAAACGAAAGCTTTTTTGGATGTGATAGAATCTTTTCAACTGAATATTCATACTTCTCAGCCCACAAGAATGGTTACTCATCTTGATGGGAGAAGAAACTCATCTCAAATTGACTATATAATATCTAATCTGGAAGAAATACTTTATGTTGAAACTTTGGACCTGGGTTTTTCAGACCACCTCGCACAAATCATTGAGTTCCCCTTCAAACCCTCTGAAAAACCAGACACATTATGTGTGTGTGCAGAAAAGACTCTCACACCCAGGAGCGGTATCTGAATTCAAATATCTTTTCACCAAAGAAAAACTTACATTAAATTTGACAGGGGATATCAATGAAGTACTAAACCATTTCTGGCAACATTTTTTATGGTGTTTTGAGATTTCACATCCAAAACGGAAAATAAAAATATCTAACAACAGGGCTGAGGATATAAACATAAAATATTCTAAAGAAACTCTTGAGTTGAGTAATAAAGTTAGAGAATTAAACTGGCTTCGTAAACTCTCAAATGATGATAGGATACACTCGAAATACAAAACCATGAAAAATACTCTGAACAACCAAATTCAAACGGAGAGAACTAATCACTACTCTGCCCTGATTGAAAACTCTAATAATAAACCTAAAATGTTATGGGAGATAGTGAATACCAAATTAAACAAAATAAAAAAAGTATACAGACATAATATGCGTATCAAACTGGATAATGAAACTATAGATGATACAAAAAAAATAGCTGACATCTTCGTTAAATTCTTTTCAACATCTGCCGTTGACCTGGTAAAAGTAATATATTCGATTCAAATCCTCCCTGTTGTACGACTATGAAACCCTCTGTTAATACAATGTATTACATAAATTTTGAAATATATGAAATTGAAAATATCATAATAGACCTGAAAAACAAAAAATCTGTAGGCTTGGACGAAGTTCCCATATCACTCCTAAAGGAATGTGTGCACGAACTAGCGCCATACTTAACTCATATAATAAACCACTCAGTTGAAGTAGGAAAATTTCCAGACTTAATAAAAATATCTAAATGTACACCGATTTTTAAAAAAGGCGATCCAGCACTGGTAGAAAATTATAGATCTATCTGTGTCTCGGATCCAATTTCCAAAATTATGGAAAAAGCAATGTACATAAGGCTGATTAATTTTTTTGATAAATATAAATTATTATCACCACATCAACATGGGTTTCGAGCGGGCCTGTCAACCGAAACTGCATCAACTGATTTAATACAAAATATTCACGAAATTTTTTTTGATAAATTAAATTATTATCACTCACCATAGATCCATTTTTCTTGAAGACGAAACTCCATGCAATGGGAGTGAGAGGCTCCATCAATGACTGGTTAATATCTTTCACACTAAATCGTCGTATCGTTGTTGATATCAACAACACATACTCAAGCGAACAAACTATTGAACTGGGAACGCCTCAGGGCAGTGTTCTGGGGCCGCTGCTGTTCTTGGTATATATAAACGACTTGCCGGAATTTTTCGAGGAGAGCAGGCCATTCATATATGCTGATGACACGGCGGTGATAGTCTCAGGAAATTCATATGAGGAGGTTACCCACAGAGTTGAAATAGCAATCAGCCAGTTTTCGTTATGGTGCAAAATTAACCACCTTGTTGTTAACCTGAAAAAAACCAGCTATATGGAATTCACAGGCAAATACAAATCACCTACCATTGATCCAAGTATACCATTTGGCAACACAAATATACAGGCTGTCAACTCTTTCAACTTTCTGGGAACTCTAGTTGATTCGAAATTATCTTGGAATGACCAAATAAATCACCTTTGTAACAAGCTCCATAAAACGTATTTTGCTATATTCTCTCTCAAAAAATATCTCAATGTTCAAGGTCTGATCAACGTCTACTATGCACTAGCATTCTCAACAATAAGTTATAATATAATTTCCTGGGGCCAAGCCACGGAGATAACTAGAGTCTTCACCCTACAAAAGCGCATTATTCGTCTAATTTTCAACTTAAAGTATCAAGACTCCTGTAGAAACCACTTCAAGCAACATCGAATATTGACAGTGGTCAGTATTTACATATTGAAAATATTGTGTCATATCCACAAAAGCAAACACCATCTAAGAAAGTGCTCGGAAATTCACAAATACAATACTAGAAATCAAAATAATATTCACATGGAGAAGTTTCATCATATGGAGTACAAAAAATCTCCGAAATTTAGCGGGAGTCATCTCTACAACTTACTGCCTGAATCACTAACAAATCAATCTCTGAAAAGATTCAAGACTGATCTTAAAAAAATTCTATCCTCAAATAGTTTCTACGACGTTTCCGAATTTCAAATATACTTAATATCCATAAAATGATTACCATTCAACTGTTCACTTTAAATTTCAACTGTATCATGGCTATTGTATTTGTAACTAACTGTACATAATATTGCATCTGTCTCTAACCAGCCATAAATTAAAAAAAAAAAAAAAAACTTCAGAATACTTTTATATTTATGTATTATCAAATTATGAATTGTATGTTTTTTTTATGTATGTTGTATGTTTCTTGTTTTTTAAATTCAGATGACGAACCTACATGTAACATGACAGAAAGGTAATAAATAATCTATATAGCTATCTATCTCTGGCTGCTGTTCTCATACAGGTCCTGGATGTATAAGGAGGTTCTTGAGCATTTTTCATAGTCTCAAAGTGAACCGTGCACGTTTCATCCTCATATGTCCTGTGGAGAGAGATCGTTTCATACCAAAAGGTTGGTACCTTGGAATCGAGATCTTGAAAATCAAGAGGTAGTTTCCACACAATTTTCAGCAGTGTTTTTTATTTTGCTTGCCTCATGAAAGTCACATTGATTTCTGGAGACACCCACATTGTTTCAACGCAAATCCGGTCCTGGATACAGAACAGCGGAGTATCGCAATAAATAAACTCGCGGAACATATTCAGAGGAGCCGCCGTCTTGATCAACATTTGGATTAAATGTTAAATTGTAATACATTCTTCTGATTCTTGTAAGTACGTTGCGTTTAAGATGTGCTTCTTCTCGGAAGAATTTCATTGCTGAGGAGAGGGTTCTGTGGGAGTTCAAACGATTGTGAAATTTTTTCTACGAATATCGAGAGAGATTTACTTGGTACAGTTTGTGGAAATGAATTCAGATACTTTCGACGGGTTGCATAAGTACAAAAAATGCGACTTAATCTGAGACAGCTTGACTCAAGACTTATTTGTTGGATCATAGATTTGTTTCAGATTTAATTTTTTAAGTCTGTTGGCTACAAATGATTAACAAACAGATCGCAAAGCATAGGTCATATAGATGAGAATAATATCTAAGCAGGCTTGTAATAAATTTAACATGGAGTACCACAAGGAACTCTCTCTTTCTCTCATATATATATATATTTTCTTTAGTTTCTTGACCACATATATATTTTCTTCAAATTCTCGGAATAAAGGTCTGATTCAGTCAATTCATATAATTTTTCTTAACGACGTTTCGACATGCTATTTGTCATCATCAGGTTAAAACACAGAAAAATTCTTCTATTTTTCTCTGCTGCAATTTTCTCAAACTCAAACACAAACAAGAAAATTGCAGCAGAGAAAAATAGAAGAATATTTTGTGTTTTAACCTGATGATGACAAATACCGTGTCGAAACGTCGTTAAGAAAAATTATATGAATTGACTGAATCAGACCTTTATTCCGAGAATTTGATGAAAATATATATAAATATATATATATATATATATATATATATATATATATATAAATATATATATATATATATATATAAATATATATATATATATATATATATATATATATATATATAATAATAATATAACTTTATTCAAAAAAGATGAGTTCACAAGGATACTATTTAGAATGAATAAAGTAGGTTTGCGATAAGTATTTTTACACTTGTTTCGCAGAAAAAATACAATTGAATCATATTCAATGGAGTCATATGCAATAAAACTTAGGTATAGACTATTTGAATTCAATATAAATGAAGAAACTATATATTATATGTATAGAATTTGAATCTGAATTTGAATCATCGACACAAGGAATTTAAGATTCAATTAGGCCTAAATACAGTAGAAACTAAATAAATATATTGTTATGATATGGTATATATGTCTAGAAAAAAAGTAAAAATAGGACACAATGATATTTGAAAACTGCATAAATACCTGCTATGATTGTTTTTATTATTTATTTTCTGTACAGTTTGCAACTTGAAAACCTTTGGCCATATTATAGTAGACGCAGATAATCCAAGAGGGTGGCAGTAGAGTTGTTCTATTAGCATCATTACGATTGATTAGTTCATTCGATTGGCACAACCTATAAACATATACAAATCCAAATTTAGAAATAAATATTCAGAATTCAACTAAACATTATATTTATCTGCAAGAAACATGCTGTATACAAAATTAGAACCAAAAGGAAATATAACAGGCAAATGTCAAATTATCTTTTAAATGAACAAAATAATGAAATTTGAGAACAGCAAAATGGTACATGTAAACTTTGAAGGAAATTTAGTAAATAGAACTGTGTGTAGAAATCAAATTTGAAAATAAAATATGTATAATGGGTAGGAAGTAGAATAATGTGTTTAAATTAAATGTGCTAATAGTAAAATGTGATATAAGATAACAAAAAGTGATGCGAGGAAAAGAAAAATAAAAATAAAGAAGGAAGCATATTAGAAAATTTTATGATGATCGATTTTGTGACAAAAATGCCAATAACCAAGGGCTATCAAGAAACTACTTACCAGGAATTGCAGTTTAGATTTCCAATTTTCGACTTCACCAGCAGTAAGGAGGCTGAACATTTGGAAAACATCCACATGAACTATTCACAGAACATCCCAGGATTTGTGTGAGTGCAAAGCATAACTCATAACAGGTACTTTATCATCATAAACTTAATAAGTGATAATATTCATCGAACAGCCACGTTGTGTTCGGTTTATTGACAGTAATACATAATTTGAGTGGCAATTCTCTTCTTCTATTCACCACAAATAACTGAGTATAACCTATAAATATTCATTTTAGAATATGTTCATTTTTGCGCATGATCAAGTTTTTGAATGTTTTCAATTTTGATTGGTTAGAAAATATAATTAGAATAAATTAGCTATCTCAGGATATGGGCCACAAACTTGATTAGGAAAGAGGAAAAACAATCAATGCCTTGAAAACTTAGAAAACTTGGAACTTCGTAAAAAGTAAAAAGTTGATTGAAGCTGGAATCTTTTTCCAGAAATTCGAAGTCGTTCCGCTTTTTTGCTGGGTGTAATTTTATTATATACTTAATATAAGTTAATAAGTTGGTGACAATTTTCAATTATTTTAGAAAGAACATTTCCAGTAGTTTTGTTGAAACGCTATGAGTTCAATTATGACAATGAAAAAACTGATGATCATTTCTCAGTTACGTTTCGCCCCCTCCAGCCCATCCAGGCGTCAAAGGAATCGTGAATCCATTTTCACATCCATGCCGAATCAAGTCGTGAAGCATTTTTCAATTACAGTCATCTGTATCTGAGAACCAATAATTCAGACACTTCGTAAATAATCATCACAAGACTGATATAATCTGTAGCGATGGCGTTCTGTAATTATATGAATCGGGATAAAGTCATTGTGATCGTGTGTAAAGGAGTCGCACGATGTCACGCGGCAAGATTGATCTAAATAGGGTAAAGTCGTGATTAGAACTATTTTGACCTTGACAATTAAACGTTTGAATATTAACGTCCGTTTCTCATGGGTATCAGTTTGCATGACGGTTTTGCATCTTTTGCATTTCCTTGACTGGTGAATCGTTTTGTAGAGGAATGATTATTGAAATAATATTGAAATTCGTTCACTTCCCTAACAACACAGGGTTGTCCTAGGTATGTCCTTTTTATGTACCGCGGTACAAGGACATGATTGGGACATTCAGGGGATGTTCCGCAGAGGTTGTCCAGATGTTGTCCCATTCATGCCCCTGGTATTTTTAATATCCATTCTCATATACAGGGTGATTCAAAAGTACTTTGACAAACTTCAGGAGGTGATTCCTCACAATATTCTAATATGAATTGTCCAAATAAATATATGTCCGGGAACGCTTCGTTTCCAAGATACAGGGTGTTGAAGTTTTATTTCTATTTTAGTTTTTTTTAAATAACTTTCAAAAAACTGACCTTAATTGAACGAAAATTGGTATTAAAAGGTTTCTTGAGGTGTCGAATTCGAACCTGATGTAATTATTGCTCTTACTCGTAGGGGGCGCCACCTAACACGTCTTTTTCTTTTTTGAAGATTCATACCTTTTTTGAGCGTACTTCTAGCACATTTTTCAGTAAAAAATCAATTCCTCTATCATATCTACGTAAAAAAGCTATCCCTGTTACAAGTCGCAATGAACAACCGTTTTCTAGATATTTGGACTTGAAAATTTCATGTCTGTTATTTGATAATCGATGCGTGTTGAAGTTATCACCATTATTTTGCATTTTTCACAAGAATGCTTAAGTAAGTAGTTTTGGTGATTATGTGACAGTTAAACGTTTTGTTGTTTTGTTGAAGTTTCTGTATGTTTTAAAACACTAATTTTGAAAAACGGATTATTTAAACAATAATGCTCATCAAGCCGATATGCATTTCGTTTATGGCCTTGCGGATGGCAATGCGCGCGAAGCAAGACGTATTTACCACGAGCGATTTCCTAATCGAGAACTGCCTTCAGCTCCATCATTTACCAGTCTCCACCGTCGTTTGGCAGAAACAGGTAGCTCCAGATTCATCTGGATCGGTTGGTCATACCATATCTAGGAAATAACAAGATCAAGTTGAATCCCAGCAAAACGGAAGTCGTTAACTTCACGAGGAAAAGAACTAACGTGATAATCCTCGGGAAGTTAAAGGTTGAAAACAACCAAGTGATAGAGAGGCCCTCGGTGAGATACCTGGGGGTGGAATTGGATAGTCGTATGTATTTACATAAGCACATCTCGCTAGCACTGCAGAGGGGAGCGGCGGCAATCAGCCCCACGTATCCCCTCATAGCACGCAATTCAAAATTGTCGCAAGATAATAAACTGCGAATCTACAAACAGATTATCCGGCCGGCAATGACATATGCCTGTCCAATTTTTTGCAGTATCCCTATGATTACTATAAAAAAACAAAAAAAACCGTGAATGAAAAGTTTGAATCAGAAAAGAAAAAAATTTATAGCGGCCTTATATTGAATGCTGAGAACCCTACAAAAAAATTATGTGAGTTAGTAAACATGAAACTAGATAAAAAGAAAGTTTTCCATAACGAAATCACCATCTGCTTACATAACGAAATTATTCTGAATAAATGCCATATCGCACACTTATTCGCAGATTACTTTGCAAATTCAGTAAATGATAAATATGCTGCTCAAATGCCTAGTGTTCAAAATTGCACATTACCCAGAACTAATAGTAACTCATTGTTCTACGAACTATATGACCAGAACGAAGTAATGGATATCATTTCAAACTTGAAAAATAAAACCTCCTTAGGATATGACGAGATACCAACTTATCAAAGCCTGTCGGAATGAATTCAGTTTCTATATCAGTCAAATTATGAATATGTCAATGAGAGTTGGTCAATTTCCAAATATCTTAAAAATATCAAAAACCACCCCAGTATATAAGAAGGGTGACCCACAACAAATTGAAAATTATAGAGCAATCACGACATTGAGTCCAATAGCCAAAGTAATCGAAAGAGGAATCTATATACGCCTAACAAATTTTTTGGAGAAATATAACATTCTCTCGAGTTGTCAACACGGGTTTAGAAAGGGGTTATCAACCCAAACTGCAACAATCGAGGTCACCCAGTATATATATATATATATATATATATATATATATATAACAGTCTTGACAATGGTGAATATGTTCTTGGTATATTTTTTGATTTAACGCGGACTTTCGATACGCTGAACCCAAGCATACTTGAAAGAAAACTGGAACGGTTAGGATTGCGGGGCCCTATAAAGAACTGGATAATTTCCTATGTAACGGAACGGCAATTGTTTGTGAAAATTGAGAATGATCTCTCTAGCCAATATAATGTAGGTATAGGAACCCCTCAGGGGAGTATCTTAGGACCTCTTATTCCTGTTGTACTTAAATGACCTTCCTGACTATATTGAAGGGGGGAAGGTGTTTATGTATGCAGACGATACAACAATAATAGTGACGGGCTCCTCGCTGAGTACTCTTAATGTGAAAGTGACCTCAGTAGTAAACCAATTCTATGAATGGTGTACAAGAAACCATCTTGTGGTGAATCTACAAAAAACTATGTTCATTCAATTCAACAGCGCACGCAGTAATAAACCAAACCTAGTCAATCTAAAAATAAATAACAATCAACATGAAATATCAAAATCTACAAAATTCCTAGGCATACATCTCGATAATAACATAATGTGGATTGAACAAATAGATAATACATGTAACAAGCTTAAAAAAAGCTGCTTTGCCTTCCTTACACTGAAAAAATCACTTTATAAATCGTCTCTGCTGAAAGTATATTACTCCGTAGTCTACTCGACCTTATCATTCAACATAATCAGCTGGGGCCTTGCAACTGAATGGACTAGAATATTCGTTCTCCAAAAACGCATAATAAGAATAATATATAGTATGAAACCTTTCGACTCATGCCGAGAAATATTTAAACTAAAGGGTATATTGACATTTCCCTGCATATACATCTTAAATATATTACTATATATACATAATAATAAAGATAGCTATGCTAAAAATGGTGACAGGCACAGGTATGAAACAAGAAACAAAGATAACCTTCGCATCGAAAAATTCAACCATACATATTTTACAAAATCACCACAACATAATGGACTCACATTATACAATTATATACCAAATAACTTAAAAGAATTATCGTCCCCTCTCTTCAAGAAAAAAATTTAAAAAATGCTGACAATGAATGCTTTCTATAGCCTTGAAGAATTTGTGAATTATTGTAAAAATACTTAATTTATGTTATTACTTCTATGCATGTCCTTATATGACTATTGTTTTCTCAAAATAATTCATTGATTTTTTAAATCTGTTTTCCATAGCATTATTAATGTGTTACTAAGTGTAAAATGACTTGCCATATCCAAGCACTGCTTGGCTACAAATGGTCAATAAAGAATTTGAATTTGAACTCAGATATTGAGGCTGGAGAGGCTGCAAAATAAAGCACTCCGTATTGCTACTAATAGCGACAGATATATCAGATTGGATGCGCTGCGCGAGCTAGCAAACATAGAAACAATCGCAGATTTCATCTGCAAGGTACCGGATAAATTCTACCGTTATCATCTCCCTGAGAGTCCGCTCATGGCAGAGATATGCAATCTTAGGTCGAATCAACCCAGGAAACATGGGGTTATTTTCTCAAAATCAGAACTATACAACGAAGTATAAAGCAAGTACAAAGTATAGAACCCTTAGGGGCTAAACGTTATACTACGGCAATGTAAATAGTCAAGAATTTTTTGAACCTGGTTTTTGTAATTTTCCAGTGTCAGGTAACGCCTAAACCAAAAAACTTAGATAAGAGTAAATAAGTGAATTTCGAAGACCAAACAAAAAAGGACAAGGGCGCATTAACGGAAGAAGGAGGCGCCTACTAACAAAAAGTATTTTAAATGAACACGACTAGTATGTTCGATAGCTAAACTGCCAACACCAGCAGGGGCTGTCCCTTCGCCCCCTCGGGAGGGCAAGTGGACAGTCAGACAGTCCCCAAGCAAAAAGCCACGAATCCTTCCCCCTCTTCCCATCCCACTAGGAGGAGACCAAGAAAGAAGATGTTACTGTATAAATGTATATATTAGTTAGCTTCAATATGTATTGTGTAAGTAGTAGAAATAAATATTTTTGATTGATTGATTGGTAGCTTTAAGAGGGCAGCTGATATTATTGGAAGACCACGAGCAGTCCGAACCCCAGAATTGGAAGAAGTTGTTTTGAACGCTCCCGAGGAGAATCCAGACACAAGTACAAGAATAATTGGTGAAGCTCAAAATTCTACTTAGTCCACAGTTTGGAGAATTATGCACGATCAGCAATTTAATCCATACCATATTCAAAGGGTACAAGCTCTTTCATCACGAGACTTTCCCCAACGCATTACTATGTGTCAGTAGTTTTTGAGAAAATTGGCTGGAAATCCTCAATTTTTAAGATATTCACTCTTCACGGATGAGGCAAACTTCTCCCGAAATGATATCACAAACTTTCATAACAACCATGTTTGGGCTCTGGAAAATCCGCACGCAGTTAGAGAAAGACATTATCAGTATCAATTTTCTGTAAATGTATGGGCGGCAATAATTGATAATTACTTGATAGGTCCTTTCTTTCTTCCGTTCCGACTGAATGGCACAACTTACAGAGACTTTTTAGAAAATGAATTGCCGGGAGTACTTCAGAATGTACCATTATAAATTCGTATCCGCATGTGGTTAATGCATGATGGGGCTCCGGCCCATTTTAGCGTTGTAGCCAGAGAATTCCTCAACACTGTCTATGCAAATCGATGTAGGGGTGTAGAAGAAACTAACCAGGCGTGGGCACCAAGGTCCCCAGATCTAAACCCGCTGGATTTTTATTTTTGGGGACATTTGAAGTCACTAGTTTATAAAACTCCAGTAGCGAACGGGGAAGATCTAGGAAACCGAATAGTAGACGCCTCTGAAACAATACACCAATAATTTTAGAGCGGGTACGAGATTCAATGACTAGAAGACTGAATGCCTGTATCTTCGCTGAAGGTGGACACTTTGAACAATGTATTTGAATACAATTTAGTTTCCTTTATTTTATTTTATTCTACATATTCAAAATTTATTGAAATAAAAGGTTGGCATTTCTTGCAAATTGTATTAAAACAAATTCAGATTTTGCACCCTTAATACAAAAATAACTATTTCAAACGAGTTAAAATAAATAGAATAGGCGGCGCCCTCTACAAAAAACCAAAACTACTTACTTAAACGTCAAATTCATTTCCTAAGCATTCTTGTGAAAAATGCAAAATCATGGTAATAACTTCAACACGCATCGATTAGCTATCAAATAATCGACTTGAAATTTTCAAGTCCAAATATCTAGAAAACGGTTGCTTATAGCGACTTGTAACACGCGTAGCTTTTTTACGTGGATGTGATAGTGGAATTAATTTTTTTCACTGAAAAATGTGCTAGAAGTACGCTCAACAAAGTTATGAATCTTCAAAAAAGAAAAAGACGTGTAGGTGGCGCCCCCTACGAGTAAGAGCAATAGTAACATCATATTCTAATTCGACACCTCAAAATACTTCTCAATACCAATTTTTGCTCAATTAAGGTCAGTATTTCAAAAGTTATAAAAAAAAAAAACTTTAACACTCTGTATCTTGGAAACGAAGCGTTTCCGGATATAAATTTATTTGGACAATTCATATTAGAATATTAGAATGTTAATTGAAGATTAAAAGTTCATATTTTGTTTTGAAAATGTTTGTTTTTCTTTTGGAAAATAATTATGAAGAAAATGTTATTATATCTCAGAAATTTCTGGAAAGTGACCATTTCGCAAGCAGAAAATTATTAATACATAATATACCCTTAATCTAAACTCCCAAGAATGATATAAATTATACACAAATCCCAAACACAATTGCATTTCGGTTTCTGTGGTTTTGTTCTGTCTGGCTTTGGCAACATTGTTTGAATTCTTTGGTGATCTGTCAACAATGTTATCCTCACTCTGCATAATGTGCAAGTTTCTAAATTCTTTAATTTGGTAAGAAAAAAGGAAACACCAGTTGAGAATTCAAGCATTGAAACTGATACTACACTTTCACAAAATAAGAGATATTTCATAAACCATAAGGTTTAGGAGAATCAAACCTCAATGAAACTTGACTTTATTCTGATCGCAAAATCCAAAAATGAAATAATATACAGGGTATTCCATTTAAAAATAACAACTCTGACACGTTTCGTGTTTTTGGCACACCCTGTACAACATGAAAATATTTTTGAAATGTAGCGCTAATAGTTCCCTATCCATCCTAACGGGAAAACTTTTTTAAAATCAAAAGCTTTAGCCATAATGCTTCGTGTGGAATAACGTGAGTAACCCGTTACTGATGATTGTTCTACCCAGCGTTTTCGTTATTCAATGAATGGACTCCAGATATTTTTGTATAGAAGTCGACGACGAATAAATCCGATCTACCCATATCATTCACACATCGATTTCAGATGATGCATCACACTTATTCTCGTAACAACCCACAGAACTTGAGAAAATGTAGGTGAGAATACCTTTTCACAAGCCGGCCATTTGGAACGTACGATTACAAATCACCTTGTTTGTTTTCAAAGGAATCCTTTCGAGTATAAGTAATACCCGTACATAAATTATAAGTAATATACCAGAACACAAAAGAAACAAATCGCTTCTCTATGCTAATAACAAAGTCCCGTTCGCATGGACATTACCTAATATTGTAACCTCAAACAACCCAATCTCTGCCTTATCTCATCTGAAAAGCAACAAACAAATGAAGCATAATACATATCCTTCACGAAAAACAGCGTTCACGTCTAATTAAACAAAATCTATCGCCCATTAGCTTCGACTATTACATTATTCCAAAACCGATGGATACAAGAAAATGTTTCTAGTCTCTAAGTGAAAGATTACAACTATTTCAATGTTAACACGTCACCGATCGTGTTTTAGATATAATGATCTGGTTTCTACTGACACATATAAATCGTACCTCTAAAATTTACACTGATTTCATTTTTAACGATCCACCCGACTTGATGTATCTATTAATCATTCCAGATTTTAGGCGAATGATCATCCTATAGTTAATGCTTGAGATATATCAACAATATACTCAGATCAAGCTGCATGGACTAGATGATGAATTCTCAAATATACTTGAAGGTCATATTTCTTCATGATATTATGCATTCGATTGTACTCATGTTGCATTTTAAGACGTCATATTATTTGTGTTAATTTGATTTTGATGTTGTACAGATCGCCAAGTGGTAATATGTAAAAAAAATCCAGTTGTATTGATTGAATTAAACGTCGTCATAATAATAATAATATAATAATAATAATATTTATCTACCAATTTTTGTCACATAGAATTTTAGGTTATACTTTCAAACTATAAGTAAATAAACAAAGATCCCATAAATCTCGAAGTTGTACATGGGAATAGTAGTACAAAATATATGAATAAATGGGATGTACAGTGCTTCTCAAAAGTCCCCTCCCCCCCTCTTATTTTTGGAACGATTATACATGAACAAGTGAAATTTGGAAACTGAATATTAAAGGTTGTAAACTTCCCTACTAGTGATGATAGATGACGAAATCGTCAAAGATGACGTCACAAGGCCATTGTGACCAATAATTTTAAATGGAATCCTACGGCAAGCGACACCTCTTTCAAAAGGTATCGACAAAACCTATTCAATGATACTAATTTTGTTTGTGTTTATGGCAGTTTTGATGGCTCATTAGTAAACATTAAAATTTAAATTCCATTCTGTATGATATTCATTACAGATTTAGGAATCAGTATCTACTTGAAGAAATTGCCCGAAGTGACCTCCATTTACTTCCTGACAGTGAAATATCCCATTTTTAAACTCTTCTCGTACTTTTGAAAATGTGTCTGCGGAAACAGCCTCACTTTCTGCAACAATACGTTGTTTTAAAACGTCAATATTGTCAGGTTCAGTGGCGTAAACCTTCGATTTAAGGTACCCCCACAGAAAAAAATCCAAAGGTGTGAGGTCCGGTGATCGAGCTGGACATTCCGTTGAACCTCGTCGTCCAATCCATCTACCACGATACTCCTCATCCAAATACCGTCTTACTGCACCGTAATATTGTGGAGGAGCACCATCCTGTTGGAATGTTATTTCCAAATTGCCGAATTCATTTGGATTATCTTCCAAAATTTCAAGGAATAACGGTTCTATTGCGTCTTGCAACAGCTCCAGATAAACCTCACCAGTTGAATGAGTATTAAAAAAAGGCCCAACGATGTGGTTTCCCAGGATACCTGCCCAAACATTCACCTTCTGGGGAAATTGGGTATGTGTTTTACGAAACAGGTGAGGATTTGCGTCACTCCAATACCTCACATTCTGTGTATTTACATTTCCATTCAGATAGAAAGTACTTTCGTTACTAAAACAAATTGTTTTGACATAGTCTGGCTGTTGGTTAATTTTAGTTTCCATATTTTCACAAAATTCTAGTCTTTGGTCTGGGTCGTCATCTGAGAGTTGATGAACCATTTTTAAGGTGAAATTTGTTTTTTTTTCAACACCCTGTGTACTTACTTCGACTGACTAGGAATGCAAGTAGGATTAACTATTACTTCTGCCAGTATATCAATTTTTTTCTCATCAGAAATTTGTGGTCTGCCAGATCGTTTCGCATCATTATTACCACCCGTTGTTTCAAACTTACGAAGAAGCTCCCTCAAATAAGTCCTCGAAACGGGGCGATCGGTAAACCTCTCATTAAAAATGCGTTCTGCTGCATGAATATTCTGTCTAGTTTCACCAAGAATTAGGATCGCTGCTACTTTATCACCTAAAGCACGTACCATTTCGCTTCTTGAAGCACTTAAACGTTCGGCTCACAACAGTTCAACAAATTATTCAAATGAACAAAAATATTAAAAGTAGCAAAAGCTGCTAAAACAGTTAAACGTACGATCAACAATACACAAATTATTAAATGTACAAAAACTTGGACAATTACAAAAACGTCGAATTAGGGAGACTAACAAAAACGTCAGCTTATTTGACAACTATCCAGAGGCGGAGCTTGAATTTGGAATTTTAGTTTACCTGATTCAATTCATCACAGCTTTGCGTTTTTTAAAAGCGAGTTGCCAAAACTGCCATAAACACAAACAAAATTAGTATCATTGAATAGGTTTTTTCGATACCTTTTAAAAGAGGTGTCGCTTGCCGTAGGGTTCCATTTAAAATTATTGGTCACAATGGCCTTGTGACGTCATCTTTGACGATTTCGTCATCTATCATCACTAGTAAGGAAGTTTACAACCTTTAATAATCAGTTTCCAAATTTCACTTGTTTATGTATAATCGTTCCAAAAATAAGAGGGGGGAGGGACTTTTGAGAAGCACTGTATGGACAATATACACGAAAATATACATAATACAGAATATACACGGAGGGATATACATTTTTTCAGGAAAATAAAAGCTTATAAAAAGAAACGGTATCCAATGGATAAACCATGTGAAAAGCCTTGAGATGCATGGAAATATTAACTCACTTAAGTTCAGTGAAGAACTTTCATTTCTTCGTATGGTTTAAATATTTTTCAAAGGATACAGGTATACCATTAAAGTTTTGTTTGAATATTTGTCAAAGGAAACAGCGCTGCTTAAAATATAAAAACAAATATAAATATAAAGAACGCTGCTTATAAAATTACAGAATGTCGTTCAGTTAAAAACACAATATTTACATAAAATTACATTTCATAAGACACATGATAATAATAGTAAAAAAGTAGATACAGTAAATGATATAATCGAAAAGGTTTCATTGAAGTGGAATGAGGGAGATAGCAAGTATAATGGCCACGTTTATACCGTATGAGAATTTGGTAACCTTACCAAGTGTATGTGACACAATTCAATCCAAATGTTTTAGTAATCGTTTATTTACATCGTGTTTTGTCATATGATTAATTAACCAACTGCGTTCTGGTTTGGTATTTATTCAGTCATGTAACCAAGAGAAAGGTTTGAAACTCTGCTATCTAATTCGGAATGGTGTCATATGTCAATGACAATGTCTGTATGTCAGTGATCTCAGGCTCAGTCATTTTAAATTTCATTTGTTCAGCAGTTTTTTTAAAGCACCTACTCAACAAGTCTTCTTCAAGGCTCTTGTAAATGTCTACGTGTATACATTTTTTGCCATCCAAAATTGATATAATTTTTTTGTCCAAAAATATTTGGAGAAACGCATTGGTTTCTTAATCTGTCCAATTAATACCTTTGTACTTTTTTATAGGAGGTTCTGAACTACAGCAACTTATTTTATATAAAAAATACTAACAAAAATATATAGAACATTTTCCGAGGTAATGATGCGGAAACTAAGGTTAAGAATCACAAAACATATTTTTCACTAACACTCTCTGGCTCTCTTTTTTATGGCTATTGTTTCCATTCGGTTCATTCAGCCAGTGCGATAACCACGACAGAAAGCTTAGCAACCTTTCGAACCAAAATTCACAGTCACGGTTGGTAAAACTTATCATACAGTTTACACCATCTTAGTCAACTTAGTTAGTATGGTACACAACAAATTTTGGTACCAAACCAAGCTAGTTACTTGACCAAGTGCACAGTTTAGACCACACTGACTAACAGAATTTAATTGGAATATAATCATTAGTCAGCATACCAAGACATGGTATAAACGTGGCCAATGAATCAACAGTTGATAATGCTGTGAATTATTGTTTTATCGGTATCCAGGATCCAAAGTTACAATCTTCTCTCTAGTGAGACGGTGTGACCCCGGGTCTTGTTAGATTACATAAATTCCTAGATCTTGGTGGGTAGGGGGAATGTTCTTTTCATAAACAAAAAAAAAATAAACTAGCGTTATGAAGTCAACTATGGAAAACATCAGAGCATCATCAGAGGATGGAATATCATTCAGGAGAAGGAGCACATCTCAAGCAGGCAGTTAGAATCATCATCTGTACTTCCAAGAAAAGGGTTTCCGATGACAAGAATCTAGCAGAAAGTAAGTAAGATTCCTTCGATGATTTGTTTCCCTCTCCTGCAACTGAAGTTATGGAATTGTATGACAACTGATAACAAGTCTAAGACTGGAAGAAGGGAACAAGGTGAGTATGAATCACTTCATAGGTATGAGGTCCATACACCTCTTAGGTAACGTTGTATGTACTTCCGACGATGCAACTTCAGCACTACGCTGCCATCTCCCAATCACATTTTCCTAACAATTTGTCATCTAGAATGAAATACACACTCCATTGATGAATCTGAGCTACAAATATAATCTTAGGAACAGCAAGGACAAATCTGGGAACATTATAGAGATGAGAATATTCAACTCAACTTCAACAATACCCTGTATTGTTCCAATAATATTTATCTGCTGAAATGACTTCCTAAATCATAGAATACACTTTATTAATCAAGCTGATCAATATAATATTAACTTTGCAGGTAGAAAAAACGAATCTTGGAACTTTATGAGCATGTAGGAGTGTCCGTCAACTTCTACGTTACCCAGCAAATTTTCAATAATGTCTATCTACTTATTTCACCCCTCAAATGAAAGAATATACTTTCTCGATAAAGCTGATAGAAAGAAAAGTATCTTTAGAGTTAGTAAAACCAAATCTAGGAAATATTAAAACCAAATCTGGGAAATATTATGAACATGTAGGATGACATTTCAACTTCTACACTACCCTGTCGTCTTCCTAGAATATTTCTCTACTAATCCAATATATCGAATGAAAGAATGCACTTTTCTCATCAAGCTGATATACTTTTTACCCACCTTACTGAGCTTGAGAGTTGAAAATAGAGTTCCAAAGTAAAATTTGCCCTGTAGCTTGAGTTATCAACAAGACGTCAAAGACGAAAGTTTATGGCTAAAATTTGTTAAATGCCGTATTTATTCAGTAGAGAAACCTGGTTCCAATTGTAGAACAGATATCTTAGACCACTTTCATACAAGTTTCAGATTGCAAATCCATTCGGTAAATTCGAAAATTGGCAAATTCCAGTCGGAAAATTGGGAATTCTTAGAAACAAAATGCGTCTCCCTGGATACGATCCTTTTCCTATAAAAGCGAGCACCAAATCGATCAGAAATCACTTCCACTTGGGTCCTGGTCGTGACAACATCTCCTGTTATGGAATTACATTTAGGTACTGGGAAGAAGAGGACGGATCTAAAATGGAATTTAGAAGTACAACACAATTACCTTCGGGAAGTCCAGGTCCGTAACGAATAGAAATGATAACTACATTCGATTATTCAGAATTTTCAAATAAATTCCTTTATTTGATATTAGCCATTCATTTTCACAACCCAGTCAACTCAGTTAAGTTACAGAGTCAGCATTTTCGGCCACGATTAGTCTGTGTCTAACTTATAACATCGAGTGAAATAGAGAAATTTTAGTACAACTGTGAAGTAGTGGAACTGAATACGTTTATCATTGTGTCATTGTTGCTTCTTGCCATAAATAAATCCCGGTTTTACGCAACATTAGTAATACTAAAAAGTGACCGTGGAAAGTAACGGGTTTGTGGGTAGGGGTGCACTCCAAAACATTCATGTCCATCAGCGGACGATGTCGGGAGTAAATTCTATAGGAATTTGGGTAAGATATCAGACTAATGAATTGTTAGACAGTCTCACAACTTTGTATTTTGACTACCTTAATAAACAACAGTCTGTCCTCCTGGACCTCAAAGAATCTTGTAAAGATAGGAAAATTGAAATTTGATAATTGTTCCTGGTTTGAATCTAGAATACTTAATGGTGGAATATATCTAGGTCATATTAGTCGAAGCCTATCAGTACCACATTAAATCCTCAAGTTATAGATATATATATATATATATATATATATATATATATATATATATATATATATTGGTCTAGAATTGATTTTAGTACTTGACTACGGCTCAACACGACAGTTTAATAGCTAAATTGAGAAATGTTGGAATGAGTATGTTTGTAGTGCTACAATGTTACTCTCTGCTAAGCATGGATCCCGGCTTTACGCCTAAAAACTCTATATAAAAAATAGAACGTACTGTAAAGAGTGGCCGAGGATGGTAACGGGTTGTCTAGTATGGGTGCACACAAAACAATCTCGGACCGGTCACTAGTCCTGTGAGTCTAGCAACTCCTTGGTTGCGTGCTGGAAATGTACTATAGTCTTCATTCTCTCAATTGGCGATAATCGATCTATGAATATACCCGTGAAAAACACCGGCAAGGTGTTTTGGGCATGAAACAATGTTACAACTACAGATATATTGCGATCATCTTTATATAATCCAATTTTCATCACTTCAGAAACACTTTACATAGCAGTATCAACTTAGATTCAAAACCAGAGACGATTTTTTATAAGCTGAACTCTTATAACTTGCAATAGTATCTTGTGGAAAATGTAAAGCCTTTAATCGTTGAATTGTTTTCAAACAAGTGGAGATTGTAACTCTTGGCTTTAATATATGTATTTATTTAAGTTTGTCTTTTATTTCTCTTCAGCTGAACAGAACGTCGTATCCTAAAGACACAAAAAAAAATATACACAACGTGGGAAAATTGAGGGTCTCTCCTTTCAAGGGTCTCTCTATATAAGGCTGTGTGCCGACAAAAAAAATGCTATACTAGGCTATCTTCTGAGAGTGGATGGATTGCAGATCCTGCTACCTGAGAAGTGGCGCTGAAGTGGCGCTGACTATCTAGACGAAAGAAGGAAAAAAAAAGAAGGTTGAAAAAATTGAAAGTCGACCAGAAAATTTACCAATCAAATAAGACCGGGGTGGGTTCGGTTACACTGGTAATGATTTTGAATTGATTCTTTGAAGTTCATTACAGCATATTTGAGTATTTAGTACGATAGTAATAGTATATTACGTATCAAGTGTTGTAAAAAGGATATTACGCACGAATGGAAAAATTGCGCCACGTAGCGGCGGGTGCGGTAATTACATGAGTGCGTATTGCTTTATATACTGGGTGCTGCATTTGTATAAGCCTTAAGTAATAAAAAAACGAAGGTAACTAACGTGGTTTATGGTAAAACTTTCAACAACAACAAACTAATGCGGTGAAAATATAAATTTATATTATATAGTATATAAATGATGAATTTAATAAATTAAATTTGTATGTAACGAAATAATTAGGAATTATTCATTATTATAATCAGTGGTATTGAAGTTAATAGTAAAATGTTTTACAGTTTTTTATTACAATGGTAGCATTTGATTTTTACCGATAAATTATTCATAGTTGAAATATTTGACGAAATCTCAATATGTTATTTATAGTCGACGTGGATGGTGAATTATTGTGATGGATTGCAATATTCTCTCAGAAGTTGTTGTTTTGTTAACAATGGATTCGTCAACTTCCATTCACCGAGTCGTTTCAGGGCCATTAAATCACCCCCTGCGTCGACCAAAATGGTAGCCGAAGTCGTCCTGAAGCAGCATCGGGCAATTTCAAGTACTCTGCAATTTTTTTCGGCGCTGCTCCTAGTTTATTTATTCCCACTACTTGTCTCGTCAGATTTCCATTTTGATAATTTAGGAAAAACTCACTAATACTGGTCCCATTTACAGCATTTCTCATTTCCATATATTTCTTGCAGATATTGTAGAAAATTCAGGAAACAATGAACGATCTTGGTATTTTATTTTTCGTATCAGAAATTCTTATTATAAGAGTTTTCCCATTAGAATCTTCTGAACCACTTGTTTTCATATTTTTGGGTTCTTGTTTTCTACAAGCCCCAGATATTCCAATAATCAGGGCTACTTTCTTAAAGAGGAATTCCCGATCAGGAGCTTCTTGCAAAAAATATTTCATTTCTTCCGCGGCAAGAATTTTTTATTTTTCCCCTTGTAGACGTCGGACTGCCTCTTCAGATAAATTCTCTCTCCTCAACGACATGTTTTTTATAATTTTGTTTATGAATGTTGGCAATGACTAATAATCCTCCTTTTGTCACTGTATCGTTAAAGATTAATTTCTTAGAAATTAACCACGTTGCAATTTCATTTTTCTTCCATTGAGTAGTTAGTAAACGTTCAACTAAGTGGTAACTTGCATTGTCCATCACAATAACTGAATTTTTAGGTATGAATTCAATCATTCGTTCGAAATATCCTTCAGACACGTCTCCGTTCATCTGTTCGTGATAATCCCAGGTTTTTTTGATTCAAACAAAAGTAGACCCTCCTCGAGAAATCCATGTACACTACCAATATGGGTAACAATTAGTCGTCGACCCTTACCTGTTGGGTCCTTGAGATCAGTTGAACATCCTTTCAGAAATGCTTCTCGAGCGGTTTTTATGTTTTTGTCTTTCAAAACTCTTCCTACAGAATGCCCTTCATTAACACACCTTCCGTCTAAATATTAAATGTTCTTGTTTTCTGTCCTATTTTTTTATGTTTCCTAGGTAGTCTCGTCTCCAACATACAATATATTCGGAATCGATAAGCATTGACTGTCTGCCAAATTTTTCGTATTTGAAGTTTAATCCATGTAAAACTTTCCAAATTTTAGTTCTACTTATTGTGGGCAAATCAGGATCATCGGTAATAATTTGCAAAACTTTATCTAAAGTTGGTATTTGCTTGTTAAGAAAAATGAATGAATTATCCTACGAACTGCTTTTTTTTTAAGTCATCCAGCTTCACTTTTGATCTCCCTGGTTTCGGTTTGGGTGAGGTTATACCAGCCTATTTTTCTTCTTTCAAAATTTTTTATATAGTTGATTTTCCATATACCATTGCTGTAGACGACATTTCAACTATACTTTCAACAGTATTAGAATGATTCTGTTGCTTAAAATAATTGTAGACATACAGTATAACACACTTTTCGTTAAGTGATAAATGGTCCATCTTTAATTTTTTTCACTGGTCTATAATTACGAGTTAATTCCATACTCGATAAAATCACTATCAACTATCGCAAAAATCACAATTACGTCTGATGTCTTCACTCGCCTATAATCGACTGGACAAAACTACTCTGATAATAATGAAAGATCCCAAACAAATAATGTAGTTCCTGGAAGTATGCCTATGACTGGCTGAATACTCGGTAGCATATTATTCTAACAATAGCAGGTGAATACATTTTATGATGTGCAAAATTGTATATCTAAATAGACGAAAACAATGTAAATCAAGCTGAAATATTGCCGTTGTACGATAAGCACAGGTACTAAAATATGCATACCAAATTAGTTCGTTTTCTGAGAATTTACTCTACGTTATTCTTGAAATATACTATAGGAAGATATTAATCACACGAAATGAAGGCAAGATCCAAATCACTGGGTTTCGCCCGACCCTTATAATCTCATAATTAACTCAGTTAATTGTTGGCTTTTTGTAAATGTATTAGCATCTGTTTAGGGTTAGTATATTCATAAGATGCCATAAATGTGAATATTTCCAATTTCTCTTCAACCCTTCAATTTCCTATTTTGGATGAATCGACTGATTTGAACATAAAATTGGCAGCCTATTGTGTAATGACCACCTGCTCAGCATTTTATGGATGAGAGAGATTTTTCCCATTCCATTGTTCTTCAATAATTAATAGACAACAACAAATAAAATGTTTATTAGACCGTATTGTTTGTTGAGCTCGTGATTAATTATCGATACGGGGAATTGAAGCATTCATATGGCTCCAAATGTCACATTACTATTCCCTTGTCGATTTCAGCACATATCGTGACTCAAACAGTTTATTTACTGGTAATGACTGCAGTTATGTTCGATTAGGTAAGTTGTGAGAACTTGCAGGATTTGTCTCACATTTATGGGATATGAAAATGTTTTCACTACTGTTTGAAGCAGAAAAGTAGTATGATGCCAAAATGACAAACAATCTCTCAATATCAGTACCAAGTAATCCAAGTATGCAACTATACAGTTCGAAACAGATTACGATATTTCCAGATCAACGAGATGTGTTGAATTACTGGGAATTACTGGGAAGAAAATTCCATCATTCCCTTCCATGGATGGTTTAAGGAAAATTTGCCCTACACATAATTTTTTTAAAGGATTTTTCAGGAAAAATTACATAAATAATGACATCACATTATTGTTGGGGCACGTCTAGGTTAGATTTGACAATCGTAGACTATGAATACTAATGCCATAAAATTGTTTCTGAATAGCAATTATAGTGGAATAATTTTATATTTTATCGGGAACAACCAGGCATAACAAACTCCATTTTCGAAATTGATAGTAGTAATGGGATCTCTGAATGGTGGGTAACTATCTCTAAGAAAAATTCACTAAAGCTGTGTACACGACGATTCCAAATCGAAATCCAAATCCAAATCTTCCGTGTAAAATTTTCTATATTTAAGCAAAGCCGTAGGCCGAAAGCACTTTGCTTAAATATGCAAAATTTTACACTCAATATAAAACTTCAATTGTCGATCTCTAAGAAGTTGGCAATTGTACTTTTGTTGCATGTTTCCGACATAGGTATATGCTGCGATATCTCTTGAGATGGTTAGTAGATTGAAAACAAACCGTCGACTATTGAATACTGATCATTTAAAGGGGTGTGACAACTATATGGAACCATCAGTATATGGAACCATCAGTTTACTTGAAATGAAGACAACACGAAAACATTTGTTTTTCTACACTATGTGAATATAAGTGTAATAATAATGATATCATTTTGCATTCTATGGATATCGAAAGCTGTGCTTGATATCGAAAGAAAAAATCAAACGGTCTAAAGATATAGTCAAATTCGGAAACACAACGTCAGATATTCTTTTAACAACGGGTCGTAGTCTGATATTTCTTTGTTTAAGTTTTGTAGGTATTATCTCTCATAAAAGTATCCCAAGAAAAAAAAATTGCTTGGATCATTTCTGGAAAATGCTTGATAACAGGTTTTCCGCCCGAACGATATTTGGGCTCCAAGTTTTCGGGAAACACCACTGAAATCTTTCTCTATTGGGTTTCGGCAGATTTCACTTGATATTTTGATGATCTAATCAGATCTTCATAGGAGCATTCGGTAACTCATCTTAGGGTCAAATATGAAATAGGTAATTATATAATGGTAAAAATGCCATCACTGATCTCTCATCCAATCACCTGATTGATATTTCATTAGCAAATTGAGTAAGTACAATGGCACAACTATTTTTCGAATGACCATGGAATGACATCTTTAATTCTATTTTTACTTAAATAATGTTTTAAATTTTGACCCAAAATTGAAGCTACAAAACGTTCTGATTACTGTTATGAATGATCCAACAATAGTTATTTTCTACGTTTATGCAAAAACCAAAAATGTGTTATTCAGGTAGCACTAAGTATAAGGAAATAAAAAGCGTAATTTAATAGCAAAAGATTTAATAATTACTAACACTATCGATTTGCATTGAGAAAGTTAGGAACTAATATGTTAGGAACAATTGAACTCAAACTTTATTTTTGATAAATTGAATTTTCTAATAATTTCGTAATCCAGTATGTAATAAATATGATTGAAAATAATAAAACATATGCAATTGTTTAAAATGTAATACAATATCACAGAAAATGGACTAAATAAGGTGCGGATTTTTAAGTTTATGTTTGTCATCATCACCTGTAGTAGAATGACAGATGAGTGTACTAAAAAATGTATTGCACTAGTGCAATAAAGTATCAGTTTTTTCACGAAATTTAGTTCAATATAGTATATTAAAGTATAAGTGGATAAAAAGGGCTTTAAAACACGCGCGATTTTTCGAGCACGACGGCGCAGCCGGAGTGCTCGAAATAGAGCAAGTGTTTTTAAGACCAGTTATCCACGAATACTTTACGTTATTTTTTTTTATTGGTGCACTTTGAAATCATATATACTGGTATTATTACTACAAAAAATAGATATAAGAACTAATAATGCAAGAAGGTTGAATTCGTGATGTGGCATCAGTATACCTTTCGTTGTCATGGAAATGAGAAAAACATTCATTTGCAATTTGTTACCAAAGATCAATATTTGTTGTCACCAGAGCTCAAAAATGAATTATTCTAATATCGATGTTTTGAATAGTGAGGCAGAATCGCGGTTAATACCGCGAAAATACAGTGATATATATAAAAAAGAATATGAAAAGTTCATCAAATGGATGGAGAAGCACATATAAATGAACGAATCGTGAGTAATATTTTATTTGACGTTACAAGGTGTCAGTCAGATCAATAATCACAAATTTGTCATTTAGACTTCACGTTTCTCGATTTGTTGATGTTGTCATGGTTACCTTTAAAAAACGCGCGTTTTTTAAAGTTCGATTTAAACACGCTGGGGCGTGCTTTAAATGGGTAAAAAGGGGCACCAATAAAAAAAAAGTTTTTTTTGCATGAACGTAGAAAAAATATGTTTTTTTTTACGTTCATGCAAAAAACAAAACTTTATTGAACTATATTTAGTGAAAAAACTGGTTCTTTATTGCACTAGTGCAATAAAATATTTATTGCTCTCATCTGTCATTCTACTACAACGTTTTGTGATTATGACAAACATAAACGTTCAAATCGACGCCATTTTAGTTCATTTTCTGTGATATTGTATTACATTTTAAACAATATGTTATATTATTTTCAATCATATTTATTACATTCTGGATTACGAAATTACTAGAAAATGCAATTTATCAAAAATAAAGTTTGAGTTAAATTGTCCCTAACATAGGTAGGTACCTATTAGTTCCTAACTTTCTCAATGCGAATCGATAGTGCTAATTAATTATTGAATATTTAGCTATTAAATTACCTACGCTTTTTATTTTCCCACACTTAGTGCCACCTAAATAAAACATTTTTTTATTTTTGCATGAACATGGAAAAAATATTGAATGCAACTTGTGCAAAAAGTGTTTATTGCACTTACTTTTTTGCACTTGTGCATAAATAACTATTAAAACATATCTTCCAAGAATAGCAAACAATCGAGCTGCCCTGTTGTGTTGCTTTTTACACGCTTTATATTAGCTTCACTGGTATTAGTCTAGTCAACAAGTGCTTTTTGGACCAACTTTTTTCAGCAGTCTCCGAAAATTATGATCGAGGTGTCATTGGATTCGGAATAACATCTAGAAGATTTTTGAAAAAAATGAAGTTCCGCTTGCAAAAATTGTAAAAGTTATTAACAATTAACTAAAAAAAAGGGGGCTTTGGTTTTTTGCAAATATCTCAAAAACTAATGAAGATTTTTCAAATCTGAAAAAAGATTCAAAAAGAGGAGTTGTAGGATCAATATTTATAATTCTCCCAGAGGAATGAAAATACGGCCGAAAACGGGTACTCTGGCTTGGGCAAGCCGCGCCCACTTTGGACACTTTAACAATAAAAATTATTTAAGCATACTAAATATGAAAATAAAAAAAAATAAAAAATTCAGACACCAACTGAACAGATGAATGAACAATGATCCGCTTGAAAACAAATTTTATTACAATTTTTCAATTAGTTATTTAATAGTTAATTAATATTCTTGCTTGAACATGAACATTGCAAGTGTGATAATTGTTAAACTATAAATTTAAGATTTTTTTCCTTTCTTGGAGCAATTCTCGAAAAGCTTCAAAATAGAATTTTTTTTAAAATTAAATTAAATTAATTAAATTCTAAAAAAACCAAAAAAATATTATTATATTATTTTTTTAAAAATTAAAAAAATAAATGTAAAAAAAAAAATGTTGAGTAATGAACAATAATTGATAAGATACGTGAATGAGGTAGTCATATTTTTAATAGTTTATAAGATTTTCAAGCATTAAATCAAAAAAAAAATTCTCCCTAAGTATTTTTCATCAACAATTGCTATAAATTTAATAAATAAATAAGTAACAACTAAACTTTTCAGCCAAATTTGTTCTTTATCTAATGGAGAATAAATAGTCTGGAGTATTTTCATCGTATCTCGATTAGTTTATAAATTATAATAATTTTAAGGATGAAAAACCAGGTAAGAATGACGAAGTTACAGAGAACTTATATTTGAAAATTAAAAAAAAAAACAATTGAAAAAAAAAAGTTTTTTTTAAAAATAAATAAAAAAAAAAAATAAAAATTAAAATTTTTTTAAAAAAAATTAAAAAAATTTTTTTTAATATCAAAAAAAAAAATAATGATGATTTTTGAAGAAAAAATGGTTTCTTAATATTAATTAGAAGTTGGAGAAAATAATTGTTAATTAACAAATACGTTTTTAAGCAATACATTTTTTTTTATGAAACAATTTTTCTTTTAAAAATCATTTTTTGTATCTAAGATTGGAATTCCATAAAAAAAAATAATTATCTCATAAACAACGCATTTGTTTATAACAATTTTTTAAACAATTGAAGATAAAAATTTAAAAATCATTTCTATGCAGTTTCTGATAACATGAAAACGAATCGTTAATAATATTTGGAAAGAAACATTTTTTTCAATGATCAATTCAAGTATTTAATTTTGCAACAACGAAAATGAAAAATGAAATTTTTTTAATTTTTCCAACCGGGTTCTATTCTGGAGCCTTCCAAGAATTGCTCCAAGAGAGGAAAAAATTCTTAAATTTATAGTTTAACAATTATCACACTTGCAATGTTCATGTTCAAGCAGAAAAAAAATATTAATTAACTATTGAATAACTAATTGAAAAATTATGATAACATTTTTTTCCAAGCGGATTATTGTTCATCCATCTGTTCAGTTAGTGTCTGAATTTTTTAAATTTTTTATTTTCATATTTAGTATGCTTAAATGATTTTTATTGTTGAAGTGTCCAAAGTGGGCGCGGCTTGCCCAAGCCAGAGTACCCGTTTTCGGCCGTATTTTCATCCCTCTGGGGAAATTATAAATATTGATCCTACAATTCCGGAAATCGAAATCTTTTTTCAGATTTGAAAAATCTTCATTATTTTCTGAGATATTCGCAAAAAACCAAAGCCCCCTTTTTTTTAGTTAATTGTTAATAAGTTTTACAATGTTTGCAAGCGGAACTTCATTTTCTTCAAAAATCATCTAGATGTCATTCCGAATCGAATGACACCTCGATCATAATTTTCGGAGACTGCTGAAAAAAGTTGGTCCGAAAGCACTTGTTGACTAGACTATATGTTTGTAACCTATGTTTGTTTGTAACCGACTCCTTTGGGCGCGATTTTGACCCACTTCCAGACGTACGAATGATTTGAAATTTGGCAGGTGTACATAATTTCGGTGACAATGCATTGAGAAATTTTTGTTTGAAAAAAAAACAAAATGGCGGCTCCGATATGGCGGACGAGTTTGTGATTATGATCCGATTCGCTTCAAAATTGGTATCTGAGGGTTTTCGTGGTCAGAGATTATGATTCTTTTGTCAAAACTGAAAAATTCAAGATGGCGGCTCCAAAATGGCGGACGAGTTTTGTGATTATGGTCCGATTCTATTCAAAATTGGAGAATAATAGTTAAAAAAATTAAAAATAATAATAATAGTTTGAAAAACTAAAAAATACGCTTCAATAGAAAACAAAACTAAAAAGTTTAAAATAAATAATAGTTTAAAAACTAAAGAAACGCTTTAATAGAAAACTAAACTAAAAAGTAGAAAATAATTTTAAATGAGTTTGAAATAAGAATACAGTGATTAATAACAAATTTATTTCATCGTAAAAAAGCGTCGGGTGCTTTTTAACATATTTCCATAATGATTCTACTTTTACCAATATCTGTCCATGAAATATTAACAACAATTGACATCAATTTTTACGATGAAATAAATTTGTTATTAATCACTGTATTCTTATTTCAGACCCATTTAAAATTAATTCCTACTTTTCAGTTTAGTTTTCTATCAAAGCGTGTTCTTTAGTTTTTAAACTATTATTTATTTTATATAGCTAATAAAATATTCATAATAAATAAAGTTTGACGATACGAATATATGCTATTGTAGTCTGCTTCTATGAGACTCCGTGGCGCAACGGTAGCGCGTCTGACTCCAGATCAGAAGGTTGCGTGTTCAAATCACGTCGGGGTCAATCTTTTTTTTTTTTTTTCCGACCTTTTTTTTAAATTTTTTGGTTGGTATTAAATTCTTCATTCCCTCAGATATTCGGCATTCGCGAATAATGACCTCCATATTACCTGCAAACAATTTCAAAATCGAAGAGAACAGGCTCTCTAAAGAAGTAAGCAAAAATCAACTGAGTAAGCAAGAGGACACAAATTAAGATATAGTTATTGAAAATTTGAAAACTTTATTCAGCGGTGAAAACTAATCGTTTCAATAAGAAACGGTTCTTTAGATATCGATAAAATAGGAATCTGTTCAGATAGAAATATTGAAGTATTAGGTATTAAGGAAAAATATGAAAACAACGTTGATATTTCGAAATTCCACAAATTAATAGCGTTTATTTTAATAATTAATCTATGTTTTATATAATAAATCAATAATAATTTATAGACTAAATTATTTAATATTAGACTAAATTATTTAATATTAGAAAACCTAATAGGTATTTTAAATCAAAATAAAATAAATTATTTTTATTTGAGTACTGAATTTTTATTTTTAAAATATATTTAATTTAAATATAAGATTAAGATTTTATTGAGATTTAGGCAGGTAATTTCAATTTTTTTGTATTTTTCTTCTTTGATGTAGAATCTTTATTATAATAAATATGTTTGTAACATTGTTTGAAGTAAAAAATGAGCAGTATAAAACGAAAAATTTGAAAGAGAACATTTAATTAATTTTCTATTGAAAGCTCCAGATTCCCAGTTTTTAATGATCAAAGTAAGTATACAGTGCTTCTCAAAAGTCACCTCCGCCCCTCTTATTTTTGGATCGATTACACATAAACAAGTGAAATTTGGAAAATGAATATTAAAGGTTGTAAACTTCCCTACCGGTGATGATAAATGACGAAATCGTCAAAGATGACGTCACAAGGCCATTGTGACCAATAATTTTAAATGGAACCCTACGGCAAGCGACACCTCTTTTAAAAGGTATCGAAAAAACCTATCCAATAATACTAATTTTGTTTGTGTTTATGGCAACTTTAATGGCTCATTAGTAAACATTAAAATTTAAATTTCATTCAGTATGATATTAATTACAGATTTAAGAATCAGTATCTACTCAAAGGAATTGCTCGAAGTGACCTCCATTTACTTCCTGACAGTGGAATATCCTATTTTTGAACTCTTCTCGTACTTTTGCAAATGTGTCTGCGGAAACAGCCTCACATTCTGCAACAATACGTTGTTTTAAAACGTCAATATTGTCAGGTTCAGTGGCGTGAACCTTCGATTTGAGGTACCCCCACAGAAAAAAATCCAAAGGTGTGAGGTCCGGTGATCGAGCTGGCCATTCCGTTGAACCTCGTCGTCCAATCCATCTACCACGATACTCCTCATCCAAATACCGTCCTACTGCATCGTAATAGTGTGAAGGAGCACCATCCTGTTGGAATGTTATTTCCAAATTGCCGAATTCATCTGGATTATCTTCCAAAATTTCAAGGATTAACGGTTCTATTGCGTTTTGCAACAGCTCCAGATAAACCTCACCAGTTAAATAAGTATCCAAAAAAAGAGGCCCAACGATGTGGTTTCCCAGGATACCTGTCCAAACATTCACCTTCTGGGAAAATTGGGTATGTGTTTCACGAAACAGGTGAGGATTTGCGTCACTCCAATACATCACATTCTGTGTATTTACATTTCCATTCAGATTGAAAGTACTTTCGTCAGAAAAACAAATTGTTTTGACATAGACTGGCTGTTGGTTAATTTTAGTTTCCATATTTTCACAAAATTCTAGTCTTTGGTCTGGGTTGTCGTCTGAGAGTTGTAGAACCATTTTTAATTTGTAAAGATGAAATTTTTTTTTTTTTCAACGCCCTGTGTACTGTACTTCGACTGACTTCACAGGTAGATGCAACGTGAGTTGTTGAAGAAGTAGGATTGAATATTACTTCTGCCAGTATATCAATTTTTTTTCTCATCAGAAATTTGTGGTCTGCCAGATCGTTTTGCATCATTAATACTACACGTTGTTTCAAACTCACGAAGAAGCTCCCTTAAATAAGTCCTCGAAGCGGGGCGATCGGGAAACCTCCCATTAAAAATGCGTTCTGCTGTATAAATATTTTGTCTAGTTTCACCTAGAATTAGGATCGCTGCTACTTCATCACCTAAAGCACGTACCATTTCGCTTCTTGAAGCACTCAAACGTTCGGCTCACAACAGTTTAACAAATTATTAAAATGTACAAAAATATTAAAAGTACCAAAAGCTGCTAAAACAGTTGAACGTTCGATCAACAATACACAAGAGAGATAAGTGCCATGTGAAGTGGAATGAATAGAAAAATCGAATTTAAACGGTTTTCTTCACATAAAGGATTCAATATAAAATTGAACCAGAGAAAGGTAGATCTCAGGTGAAAAACAACTACTTTCCTGGCAAATACCACGCAGAACGTTGAATGATATTCACCTGAAAATCCATGCATACTTCCATAAAATATCAATGGACATTGAATGCAAATGTTTCTTTCTGATAAGCTCGATTATGTTTAATTTAAGTCGTGTTCACCTAACAATCCGCATACCGGTTTCAGGCTTCTTGGCCCTCATCAGTACGGAGTAGTCAACCAGCCAAAAGTCCAAAGAACTCTGGCTGAAGTGAGACACAACGTAAACAAACCATCATCGATCTTGTAACACCTATAGGTACGCCGGAAAAGATAAACTTTAACTGGCGGTACCTAGTGACAGAAAGAAACACTCCGAAAATCTCCCACCTCGATAGGTTTCTAAATAAAAGATTCCTTCTCAGTAGGAGTGGCAAGCCCGTCTAGCATATAGTGAGAGATAAGTGCCATGTGAAGGTGGGAGATTTTCGGAGTGTTTCTTTCTGTCACTAGGTACCGCCAGTTAAAGTTTATCTTTTCCGGCGTACCTATAGGTGTTACAAGATCGATGATGGTTTGTTTACGTTGTGTCTCACTTCAGCCAGAGTTCTTGACTTTATTATCTCCTACGATGAGGCCAAGCCTGAACTATGCGGATGTTATGAACACGACAAATTAACATAATCGAGCTTATCGAAAAAACATTTGCATTCAATTCCATTGATATTTTATGGAAGTATGCATGATTTTCAGGTGAATATCATTCAACGTTCTGCGTGTATTGCCAGAAATAGTTATTTTCACCTGAGATCTACTCTCTGTTCATATTTGAATCCTTATGAAAACCGTTAAATCGATTTCATTCATTCACTTCCATGCACTTATCTCACTATATAGACGGGCTTGCCACTCCTACTGAGAAGGAATCTTTTATTTAGAAACCTATCGAGGTGGGAGATTTTCGGAGTGTTTCTTTCTGTCACTAGGTACCGCCAGTTAAAGTTTATCTTTTCCGGCGTACCTATAGGTGTTACAAGATCGATGATGGTTTGTTTACGTTGTGTCTCACTTCAGCCAGAGTTCTTTGGACTTTTGGCTGGTTGACTACTCCGTACTGATGAGGGCCAAGAAGCCTGAAACCGGTATGCGGATTGTTAGGTGAACACGACTTAAATTAAACATAATCGAGCTTATCAGAAAGAAACATTTGCATTCAATGTCCATTGATATTTTATGGAAGTATGCATGGATTTTCAGGTGAATATCATTCAACGTTCTGCGTGGTATTTGCCAGGAAAGTAGTTGTTTTTCACCTGAGATCTACCTTTCTCTGGTTCAATTTTATATTGAATCCTTTATGTGAAGAAAACCGTTTAAATTCGATTTTTCTAACAATACACAAATTATTAAATGTACAAAAACTTGAACAATTACAAAAACGTCGAATTAGGAAGACTAACAAAAACGTCAGCTTATTTGACAACTATCCAGAGGCGGAGCTTGAATTTGTGATTTTAGTATTAACTGATTTAATTCATCACAGCTTTGCGTTTATTAAAAGCGAGTTGCCAAAACTGCCATTAACACAAACAAAATTAGTATCATTGAATAGGTTTTTCGATACCGTTCAAAAGAGGTGTCGCTTGCCGTAGGGTTCCATTCGAAATTATTGGTCACAATGGCCTTGTGACGTCATCTTTGACGATTTCGTCATCTATCATCACTAGTAGGAAAGTTTACAACCTTTGATAATCAGTTTCCAAATTTCACTTGTTTATGTATAATCGTTCCAAAAATAAGATGGGGGAGGGGACTTTTGAGAAGCGCTGTATAGTATAAAATCTAAAAATTTTGTAACGTTATGCGACGAGTTAGATCGTTGCTCAGTTTTTAAACGCTATTAAAATGTATCGTGTTCGAATAGTGTGTTGCCTAACTAAATAAGTCGCTGATCCTCAAAGGCCACCGGCTTAGTTAGGCAACACACCATACGTAAATCCTCATATTTTTCAAAATAATATAAAACTATTTGCGTTTGCTTCACAATTTCACATGCAGAACGTTAGGATATTTCCTAATGTTTTTCTCTTCAGTTTAGCTATTTGTAACATTGCAATATGTTATTTTTAAGGTTGCTTTTATAATTGGAATTTTGGGGGCTTGTCGCCTGGAAGAATTATGTAAATTAACTTTTGTATGTCTAATCTTAGTGGACAATATGTACGGTAGAAGAAAAAATATTTTATGCAAATCTTGTGTAGATTCTCAATATTCACATTCGTCGAAAAAAGGACCCTTTACACACTTAATACATAAATAACTATTTCACAAGCTTTTATTCAACTTCACATTTCTATGTATGTATGATTGGTTCAAATCTTGCAAGTGAATTTGGACCCACTTCTAGTTGTCCGATTAACGTGAAATTTGGCAGGTGTTCATAATTCCGGTGACAATGAATAAATGAAAAGAACTGAATGGAGCTGATTGAAAAAATTCAAGAGAGGCTTTTATACAAATACACTGAAAAAGAAAAAAATAATGTATTCAATTGTTTAACCTAGGTTATTCTTTGAGTAGCAGATTCAAAAGCATGCCGAGAATATAAAAAGGTATTCTCGCGCGGCAAGATTTTGAATGTGTAATTTTTTTTATAATTTTTATTTAGTCTCTATTTCTGAACGTCAAGAGAATTATAATATCTAGTTTCTGACCGTTGGACAATAAGATCTATATTTCTCAATTGATGAAAATGCGCCCAGACCCTGAGCTTATCCTACGCCTCTGCAACGATAATTACAGGTACAATTGAAAATGTGGGCGTTTCGCTAAATTATTGCATCTTCAAGGTGATTTATCTCGGAGTTGATGAAAACCGGAACAAAGTAAGATCATTGCTAATTCGCAATAATCGTATCACGATGCATCATTACAATTACTTTCAAGGTCAAGCTTTTGACTTTTTACATTCACTGAAAGAAGGTACAATGTGAATATGTAATTATTTGTATTGCGTCAGATGATATTATACGTAAGAGGATTCAAATTGAAGTTCCATCTTTTACCTCTATGATATTTTGGTATCTCCTATATTCGAAAAACCGTAAACGAACAAAATGTTTTATTTTGATGTTTTCAAATTCGGTTCATTCCAAAACATTTAATCAACCCCAATTGTTCACAAAACAGACTTTCAGCCGTGGAAATGAAGAACGGGCCATTCTTTGAATTAAAGAAAAATAAAACTTCTAAAAATAGTATAATTTTAATACTTATAATATAATAATAGTAATAATAGTATAATTTTAATAATATTATAATTTTAATACTTATATAAAATGAAAAACCGCTGTTTGGCATACATAGAAAAAACTATTACTTTTGAAAACAGTGCAAATGTATGTAATACAGCACCACATCGGAAAAAAACATTTATTTAAGATAAAATCGTTAGGAAAGTATTACTTACTCGATTGAAAGAATTATATTACAAGTCCTAACTTAGTTTTTTCAACGTTTTAATTGGTTCTGTGAAAACGATACCCTGTCACCTTGGAGGATGGCTACTACTAAGTACCTACTTGAGCAAAATTAATTAAAGAAAATCAACGTGAAATATTTAAAATTCAATTGATTTCTATCCTGCAGGTAAAACAAAACGTTGAATGTCGTATCCAATAAAGATGGCAGCCGACCAAATGTAAGGAACTAAACTCCGTTTTATTTTTCTACGGGACAATTTTTGAAGTTTGCTGCTGACCGTCACCACAAGAAATACATGAAAATGTTTCAAGCCAACTTCCAAAACTGTTATTTGAAAAATGGAACGGAGAGTAGGTGCAATTACAGACATACAAATACTAAATTCAGTTTTCTAGAAAATGTAATTCAGTTGACTCAACGATAACAATAACATATTAAATAAACACTACTTAAAAAAGACTCAATCTGATTTAAGTTTATTTTCAAAATGCAATCCATTCGCCTCCCGTCACTTCCTTTCTCTTGTCTTATCTGATCCTTACGGCTTTTCTTATCTGATCTGGATGCCTTTTTATGAAGCGAAATTCTTCAATTATTCTCTCACGTAGCTGTTCTCTTGTTGTGATCTCTACCTCATAGTATATGCTCTTTTAAAACGCTCCCACAAATAATAATCTAGTGGGGTAAGGTCTGGTGATCTCGCCGGCCAGGGAATAGGCCCACCACGTCCCATCAATCTATTGAGAAAATTTTGTTTAAGAAACTGATTAACTGCCCTGGTGTAATGGGGTCCTGCTCCATCGTGTTGAAATCTCATATCTCTCACATCGACTTTCTCATCTTCCAGAAGAACAGGGAGAACATTCTCCAGAAAATCAAGGTATTCATTCCCATTCAATCTATCGTTGAAAAAATAAGGACCCACTAATTTATTACCGATGATACCTGCCCAAACGTTGACAGAGAATCTAACTTGAGATCTAGTTTGCTTTATTACATGTGGATTTTCATGTCTACAGTTGTGATTATTTCTGGAATTGTTTATGTCGTCTTTCGTGAACTGGGTTTCATCGCAAAACAATGTCTGATAAATGTATCTTCTATTTGCAGAAATCCACCTGCATAATCGCAAACGTGGAATATTATCTCCCGGATGCAGTGTCTGCACCAGTTGGGGGTGATAGGGATGGAGGAGATCTTTCTTTTCAACGTCCTGAAAACTGTGGACTAAGAAATGTGCAAAATGCTGGATAGTCGCCGGATTTTTATCTTATCATTTTGATTAACCATTTCTAAAATATCCTCTTTTTGGTCCTCAGTCAGTCGCTCACCAAGTTCTGTAGTGCCAGAAGGAACTTTTCCCGTTTCTCGCAGGTGCGTGAAAACGTTTATGTATGCCAAACAGCGTTTTTTATTCCTGTTAGTATCACCCGCTTTGACGTGACAGAAAGAAAATTTGTTCAACTCGCTTTACAGGGTGTTGTTTTTACAGGATCAATAAAAACGTGAAAAAATAAATAAATACGGCCCTGGAATTTCAACGGTTATTTGAATAAACTTTATCTCGAGTAATATGAACTTTCCTTATGATTTTCGTTGAAAAATTATGATGTGCTATCGATGTAGTGCCGCATCAGTCATAAGCAGAATGTGAATCATTAAAATTAAACTATTTTAAAAGTTTTTTTTTCTGTAGAAAACAAAAACTTCCGCGCATTTTTTTTTTACTTTTGCTCAGTATCGTCCTTGAGCTTTAAAGTGAGAAAAATTAAAATTGTCCGATCTGGCTTACAGGGTGTTGTTTTTAAAAAACCAATAAAAATCTAAGTCCAAACCTGAAATAAAAAAATTTAAAAACCTGTTTTGTTGATCTCAGGGGGCATACTCAGTGTGCCGAATTTCATATATATGAGTTTTTATTTTTAGTGATATTTAACGTAGAATAAGTCACATATTTCCAAATATCACCCTGTATATCCGTCAAAAACGCTAAAAGGAATTTTTTAATACCAGCCATGGAATGGCCTTGGTCCATAGTACTTATGGTTGGACTATGTACAATTCGTCGTGTATCACCCTGTATAATCACTGGCGGATGTTCTATCACCGGCATTACATCAGGTCTTCAGAAGGCATCAGGATATATTCCCTTTTCAATGCTCTTGTTTATTATGTATGCTAATGGGGTTGAGATATAAGAAACTTCTCTCTGTTCTGCTCTTATGTCGTCAATTCCAGGAGATTTATCGTTTTTGAGTTCATATTGCATATTTCTTTAGGCAGGATCTTCGAAGTTATTTCATAGTGAGCATATCTTTCAATTTTATCAGCAAGAATTTTCTCAAAACTCACATATTAACGAATCAATTCGTCTGCTATTTCCTAATCGTTTGTTAGTAGATCCCCATTTCCATCCGCTATGTGTCAATATACATTGTACATTAACATGGAAAATACTCACTAGGGAATTTGAAATTTTGTCAATTAAATAATTTGTAAACATATTTTTTGGAATCAGTTCTGTCGAAAATGCCCACTTCTAAATGTGAAACCCTGGATGGCAGCATCTTCAGGCGAAATAGAGAGATCATAGACATCTTGGACGAGTTTGTTGGGGAGAGAAATTTTGAAACATGCAGTATTTTCCATTTTTCTTCTGATACATTTGAAAACTGCTTCAGAACGTCTACACTCGTTTCAGGATGAATACGAGAAACGTGTATGTAGCCCAGTTCAGGTACTGACTTTATTGTCGAATTTGTTACCATTTGCTCTATAAACGCAATTCATAATAATAATAATAAACGTCTTTTATTATTTCATCTGTTTACAGTACATTTACTACACTATACATTTATCAAGAAAAAATAGGTCGAAGTTCAATTCATTTGGAGATCGAAAACTCCACTAAATTGCCGCATTCGTCAAAACAAGATGAGAGGAAAGCAAAAATAAATAAAAAAGTCAAAAATAATTTGATTACTGTTGAAACCTTCCTACTACCATTCTTATCAATATCATGTATGGTACAACCAGAAATCTAAGAAGGTCGTAAATCACCAACCACTTGAATTATCAGCAGGCGGTGGATTCTACCCAGAGTTGTACCTGCCCTAGCCTTTAAATTTTGTCTTATAGGTAGGTATAATGATATTGGGTTAAATTATTAAGAAAATCGCTTGAATATAATTGAGAATTGTTTATTTATATAATATATGATAATAATTATATTTAATTATATTAAATTATATAATAATATATGATATACCTAATTGATGTAAAATGTCAAACTTTATACTTTATAAAAAGTTCAGTTTCTCGATAAAAGGTATTTATAAAAAAAATTACTCAAGAAGATCAGTTTCTCGTCATCCAAATTGATAATAAACTTTTCTTTGGGAATTTTTTCTATATCCGTATATGACTTTTCCACCTTTTCAATTTGGGAAACACACTTGGCCCTGCTGCTATCAGGAATGTTTGCAGTTTCTGTTTGAATAAGAGCTACCACAGTTGAACTTAAGGTTGGAGAAGTATTATTTCTTCGAACTGCTGACTTAAGCTGTTGCCATATATGTTCAATTGGGTTAAACATACAGAGATAAGGAGGAAGTCTGAGCATCGTATGTCCCAAGCTTTCAGACAATTAATCACAAAAAAAAATCTTTTTATCGAATAACTGTGTAAAACGTCTAGTAACTGTTTTTTTCGTGTACATATCATAGTACATATCATTATTTAACATATATTCTTGTATAGTGGCTTTGGTGTCATTTCAACATGGTGCTTTTTCTAGTCTTCGACATGACGATAATATTGGTGGAATATTTGGAATGAGTTTATTTTGGAACCAGTCTTCAAATAATTCGGCTGTAGTATCATCATGATAATCGATTAAAGAGTCCTTAATATTCTCTGCCGATAAAGACGACGCATTAGGTATAAATTACTCATATTCTCCACCGGTAGTGGACGTGTTTATTAGAGCTGTGTGCAATTTGATTGTTTCGGTGGTGTTTCTGATTGATTTCTTGTCGACATTTATTCCTTTCAACATGCCGTTAACTCGTGATCAATTGTGTGAACTAAAAAGTGCGGCAGATGTTATTATAAAACAATTATTCAAGGACGAAACATTCCTCAAAACAATAACGGATAGTGTCTCTAACGAAATCATGAAAAACTTGAAACAACAACTTTCTTCATTCGAGAAAAAAGTGGAAACATTAGAAGCAGACATCAATGTCTTGACCGAGGCAAATAAAAAGGTTGTAAAAAACCTGAACGATAAGATCGACCTCCTAAATGCTAAAACAAGTGATTGTACAGGGTTGTCCTATAATCCCTTACAAATAATATCCGAAATCACAGAAATCAAACAACGTGAAAACAATTTATTGGTGTTTGGAATTCTAGAAAGTGCATTGGATTCTGATGCGGTCAAGGACGTGATCAGAACAGTTGTTCCTGATTTCGAGATGACAGGATCTAAGACTTATCGCTTAGGTAAACCCTCTCAGGAAAAAAATCGTCCAATAAGGATTATTATGCCTAACAATAATCACCATTCCCTGCTAATCAAAAACAATAGAAAAATACAGGCTGTTGATCAGTTTAAGGATATCTACATCAAACCTGACCAAACAGTTTTGCAAAGAGAGCATCTCATAAGATTGCGACAAGAACGGAAAAACCGGCAAGATTTGGGGGAACAAGACTTGATTATCAGATATAAAAACGGCATTCCTGTCATTGCTAAAAAAAACTAGTTTGCACATCCAACGGATCTTCCCAAGTTGCCAATAACTCTCAATTTATATCAAAACTGTAGAGGCCTGAACTCGAAAACCCATCTGTTCTACAAAATATACTTGATACTGAACATAATGTTATAATAGTAACTGAAACCTGGCTTAGGAAGGAGTGAACAATGAGGAGCTTTTTCCAGAAAATTTCTTAGCTTATCGTAAGGACCGGAAAACTCGCGGTGGTGGTGTGATGATTGCTGTCAACAATATTATTTTTCAGTCAGAGGCCTGCGATATTGTATGTCCAGTTGATAAAATTGACTTTCTTTGCGTTAGAGTCTCTACAAATAACTCAAAACCTCTTTTAATATGTACAGCTTATATTCCACCAAATACAACATATGATGACTATGACGAATTCTTTGGATTTCTTGAAGATTCTGCTGAACTGAATAATGCAATTATCATTGGAGACTTCAACATCAGTGAATTACATGACTACTATGATATTGGAAGCCTAACGAACCTAACCTGTCGCTTTATCAACTTTTTGGGTTTTGCGATTCAGCACAGAATTAAAAAAAATTACTGGATTTGGTTATCTGTCCAGCTGAAACTAGGTGTGTAGTGCAACATAATGATGACCCAATAGTTCCTATTGATCTCCATCATCCAGGACTCTCAGTGCAACTATCTATTAGTACTGGTAATGTAAAAAATTTTGTTTCGTCTGTTAAAAGGTTTGATTTGAAAAGAATTGACGAAGCTAAGTTCTCTCATCTACTCAGTGAACTGAACTGGTCTCAAGCTTTACTTCACCTTGATAGTGTTGATTCTATGTGCACAATATTTAATGACTCTTTGCACAACATTATGTCCAAATGTGTCCTCTGCTCAAAATGTAGATCACGTAGGTTCCCTGCGTGGTTTGGCAAATGTACTATAAATAAAATCAAATCAAAAAATCATTATCTGAAAATGTACAAAAAAAACAAATACCTTTCTTATTTACAGCGAGTCAAAAATGTCAGAAAATTGATCAAATTGAATATAGCAACTGACTATAAGTTATACATCGAGAGATCTGAAGAAATGCTCAAACATAACCCTCGTGGGTTTTGGAACTATATCAACTCAAAGAAAAACAAATCTCGCATCCCAGGAGAAATGATTCATAACAATAACATACTTTCTTCACCTCTCTCAATAGTCCAACGGTTTTGCAGCGAACTTTAGTAGTGTGTATAGCCAAGATGATGGTAATAACGTAGACTTAAGCGACAACCTATCTGATCTGACAATGATGCCAAGTCACCATTTCTTGAACCTTTCAACCATCACCAAGGAACAAATCAAAATGCCGCAAAAACTCAAAAATAAACTCACTTGTGGTCCGATGGGATCCCTGTTAAAATAGTCAAAAATCACATTAACCTTCTGGTGATCCTCTATATATCATTCTCAATCTTGCCTTACAAAAAACTATTATCCAAAGATTTGGAAATTGTCCAGAGTATGTCCTGTATTTAAATCCGGCAATATTACTCATGTTGAAAATTATAGACCAATAGTCATTATATCAGTTTTCTCAAAAATATTCGAGATTATACTATCTGAACTTATATACAATCATGTCAGTTCTTCTCTGTCTAACTTTCAGCATGGGTTTGTCAAAGCTAGAAACACTGCATCTAACCTCTGTATTTTTTCACAATTCGTTTCTGATTCACTTGACCAGAGGAACCAGGTGGATGTAATCTTTACTGACTTCAGTAAAGCTTTTGATCGCGTGTCTCACCCTCAACTACTCAAGAAGTTGCTAGCTTTGGTATATCTACTAATATTCAGTTGCTGCTCAATTCATACCTAACAGAACGGAAACTCTTTGTTGAGTGTGATGGAATAAAATCCTCCTGCTTTACAGCCTCATCCGGTGTTCCTCAGGGGTCAAATCTTGGTCCCTTATTATTCCTGATATTCATCAATGATATCACTGATCATATTCATTCTAACAAGCTATTATTTGCTGATGATATGAAGATTTATAGAGAAATAAAGGACGAAACGGATTACATTGTACTTCAGGAGGATTTGAATTCTCTGAGTAACTGGTGCATTCAGAATAAACTCCACTTGAATACCAAAAAATGTAAAGTTATGACTTTCACTCGAAAACTAGTTCCACTCACATTTAATTATGAACTTGATGGTAAAACTCTATTGCGTATCACTGAATCAAAGGACTTAGGAGTTATTTTTGATCAAAAACTGACTTTCTCAAATCATATTGAACATATCATTTCTAAATCGATAAAAAATTTAGGTTTTCTTATACGCAACTGTAAAGATTTCAAGTCATTTGATTCATTGAAAAACATCTACTTATCTATGGTCAGAAGCAAACTTGAGTACTGCAGTGTTGTTTGGAATCCTTCCCATTCCAAATACATTATGGCTATTGAGAACGTTCAGAAGAAATTCTTGAAATATGCTTATTATAAAAAACATGGTATTTATCCCGCTAGAGGCTATAATTATGACCTCTTGCTACAGGAGTTTAATTTGATATCACTAAGAAAATATCGCGAAATGAGAGACATGTGCTTTATTTACAAATTAATACACAATCAAATAGATTGTCCAACTTTATTGTCACAAATGATGTTCAATGTACCTCGTTTCTCATCTCGCTCATGTAACACATTTTACTTACCCGTACCTAACACTGTACATAACTTCAACTCACCTTTATCAACAATGTCTAGGAGCGTTAACAATTCACCCAATGTAGATATTTTCTTTTTGTCATTTGCACAATTCAAGCGTGATATTCTCAGCATACTTCCTAATTGATAATTATACATTACGCTCTCAGTCACTTAGTATTAATTATGCTTAGTATAAGACTACTCTTATCACCTATTAATAATTTTGTACACCTATTAATGGGCTCTTGGGCCTGTTGGATGTATTTTTGGAAATAAATAAATAAATAAATAAATAAAACCATTTTCGGTTCCTGCGTGAATTATCGTAATACGTTTCCCTTTATCAGACGGCGTATTAGTTTGGCACAAGTCAGATGAGTCTACCCAACTTTTTGGAATTTCGTGTGTATCGTGTACCATATTCTCTAAATTCGTTTATTGCCAATAATAATTCAAATCTCCATTCCTTAAGGCACACAGATTCCATTAAGATTTTTCTACTACTGGTGAATTTTTAAATTTAATTCCGTTCTGTAAAAGAGACTTCCCTGAAGTCTCTTTGCAACACAACACAACAGATTCATTCTTTTTGAACCGTTGCATTAAAATATCTAATGTAGACACAATTTGCTCTTTATACAAGGCATATATTCTTCTTGGAATTATATCTACATCACAGCCATCTAGTTTCCTCGAACCGCCAGAGTCTTTTCGTTTCTTTCTTTTCAAAATAGGGTTACTCACTATTTTAAACACTGTGGAATACGGTGTTTTTGTTGAAGAAGCACTTTATTGCACAGCTTGATCCTTGGGCATTCCACGATCAAGAAGGGAAGTATAAACATTCAATATAATTTGTTTCTCATGAGGGTGTAACATTTGTTGACTAGTGGTACTACGACCACCAGTTGAAGTTCTAGCTTCAGGACGAGCCCATGGACGCCACATTTTTCAAGATACAAAAATCGAATAGACACTTTAAAAGAGACACAACTGACACAACAGAATATTAGGTAGCTAATGACTAAATGTTGTTTAACTTTCCCCCTTTTATTTCTGAAATTGGAAAGTGGTCAGTTCTCAAAACAGTCTTGCTTTCCAAATCTGGTAGGTAATTTATTTTTTGCACGGCCGGGCGTAAAGTAGCCCGGATTTGCCGGCGTAAAGTAGCACTTTAGCGCCCGCGGACTATTTTATCGCCCGGCGGGCGATAGAATCGTTGAGCAGGCGCTAAAGTGAATTTCAATCTCATATCGATAGAAATCTATATTCCGATGGATCATATAATCAAACCCAAAACATTATTAACAATAATATAACGAAAACAATGAACATAAATTAATTTAAAAAATGAATTATAACTTAATATTGACAATACAATTAGAACAGTTATTTATGGAAATATTTGGATTTGTTGTTTTCTGTTGTTGCAGATAGTTACTGATTTCTACTGATTCCTCATTACTAGAAGTGTTTCAGAGTAGTGAGCAATACTTTCAGATTGTCTGCAATGGCTAGTAGAAGGCTCACCATTTTCTACAATTTTCTTAGCAATCCTCAGCTTATTTGCAACTGAATTTTCAATATAACCTTCCGCAACAGTCGTCGACTTCCACCCAGCATGTCTTTTAATGTTGATTATATCCTCGCCTGCATCTGCTAACATAGTTGCTGAGGAACGTCTGAAGCAGTGACCAGTATATTCTTTCGCATAAGAAATACCTAGGTGAGTGGCTATTTTGAATGGTATTTGACCGAATGTATTTTTTTTCCGATAACCTGTCTCGTACACTTTCCATTTTTATAATATAAAAAAACCGCTTTTGATCATTCTGATCTCGCAAGGAAGAATATTTTCTGTAAATATCCAAATAACTTGGCGATTTCTGTTCTTTATCGATTACAGTAAATAATCGATCTATCTTCGTTTTGGTTTCTCGTATAGTTATGAGTGAGAATGTCTCGAAATCTTGAATGTCGTCCACTGTGATATTTGCCAATTCTTCGCGGCGACATGCTCCACAAATACCAAAAATCAGTGTTATCTACAATAAATTCTCAGATTAACATACTGAACATTGAGAAAACATGAAATTAGAACTTACTTTCATCATAAGATAAAAATCGTCTGGTGCTTCCCTCAAAAATAACTCGATTTCTTTTGCTTAGGATCTTCGATTTCTTTGGTTTATAACCATCAAATTTTCGTTTAAAAAAACTATCAATCTTACGTATCTACTGATATCTATATTATCATGTACATTTAAAGTAGCTTTCAGCATGGAATAAATGACCACATGGTAGAGGGCTTACAATATTTAGATTTTTCCAGAAAATAGGCAAGAAGTACCTCACGAATCCTTCATACACCTTGTCTTATATTTTCTTGGATTTACTTGGCAAAAACTCAATTTCGCATTCTCAGCTGCTTTACTCATTTCTGGTGGAGTACAATTCACACTTTCTTCGTCGCTTGAATCCATTTCAAAATCAGTAATGAATTATCTGTGATCACAAAAATTGACAGCAAATATGGCTACTAGCCTATATAATCTTATTTCGAAAAATTGACTGAGTTGTTATGGTAACATTAATTCCATCACTTCTTGATTTATTCTGTTCCCGATATGCAGCCTTGATGTATTTTAATCATGTTCTAGATATCTACATGACATCAAATATACCGGTCGTGCATAAAATTTTGTATGTATTTCGGGCGTAATTTGCTTTTATGGACCTAGGCGTGTTAATATTACTTACACGCTGCGGTCCATAAAAGCCTATTTTACGCCCTTGATACATGAATAACTATTGTAACCGTAAATAGACCATTATCGCTATAATCTCATTAATAGCCCATTAGTACTGAAAGTCTGGTGGCCAGGTAAGTAAATTTTATTATTTACGCACATTTAAACATATTCTTACCAAGAGTTCTGAATCAACCTTACGAGATTTTTATTATCAAATGAATTCAAATACAAAACGAAAGCCAAAAATAATGGAAAGCCCACTATTATTAAAATGCCAAACTATTTCATGAGACATTTTAATCCGGACCTGGGAATCTTTGAAGGGACACACACTTTTATTGCTTATCTATATTTCGAACAATAGGTAGTAATAAAGAGGGTCGTCGGCTAATATTGATTTACGACCTTCTTAGATTTCTGGTCCTACTTTACTACAGTGGTAGCGCCGACGTTTGTCGCCACCGAACGAATCTCACTCGATATTCATTTAACCGCAATCGAGATCGCCTCCGGTGCGTGCCGTACTGTGTTTGTCAGCACAATAAAATTTTATGTGGCACAATAAGCAGCGAGCCGCTTCTCTAGAAAGCATATTAATGCGCCTCCAGATCAAAGTAAGAATTCAGAAGATGCGTCGTCGACTAGAATCCGCGGCAAGAAATATTTCCGTATTAGAAAGCCTATATGGGATTGGAAAAGGCTCCCGCGCATCCATGCATCGTTTTTGTGGTCGAGAACTGGAGTGACATAAATCATGTATACGTGTTGGATTTTTTAATCGCGTTGTAAATCTTTGCTGAAGAGATAATGGGTTGAGGTGCAGGTGACGATGAAGGAGGTACTGGGTTCCGGGTGGAAGTTCTCGTTATTGGTGCCCCTCAGATTTGTCGGTTCATTCTATGAAGGAAATATGTAAAAGTAAATTCGCCTCAATAGTGGTCCTTTCTCCCTAAACACGACCTTTATAATCCGGTGAATAGAGGGGGGGTTACCTTACAGACGGTCCGGTAGTTCTAAATTTTTGATATTTTTTTTTTTATGTTCTGGTTCCCACGAAAAGGGATATCCTGTAATGTTCAGAGAACATCGTGGGAACCAAGGGAAAGAAGGTAGGAGTTGGTGTTCTTCTTAAATTTCTGGAGGTTGTATGCCTCGGGGAACACCTCCCTAGGCAATGAGTTCCAAAGCCTCGCTGTTCGTTGGATGAACGAGTCTTTGAAAAGTGATGTTCTGCAGGTCTCCAAAGTGACCACGAAGAGGTGTGATGACTGAACTTGACGGGTTAGTCTCGAAGAGACTGCCAAAGCAGGAACGATTGTTGATATTCCAGAAGAGCATCGCCCATGAAAATATCGCCAACTTTTCTCCGGTGTTCCAGACAAGTGAGCGAGTTTGTAAGCGAGGCATCACCGACGAGACGAATTGCCCTTTTTTGGACAGTATCCAATAGCCTCAGGATATGTTTAGGTGCCGCGCTCCAAATATGGGAACAGTATTCCAGGACAGGTCGGATCTGTGCCTTATAGATCATAAGCAGCTGAGTGGGGGTGAAATAGCTCTTGGCACGAAACAAAAAACCAAGTTTTTGGGATGCACTTTTGGCAATGGACATCGCGTGATTTTCCCAGGAAAGGTTATTGCTGATAGTAATACCAAGCATCGATATGGATGACTTCAGTGGTATGGTTACTCCTGACAAAGTTATGTTAGGCACAGTGAGATCGGCTTTTTTAGAGAAAAGACATGCTTGTGTTTTGTTTGCATTGAATTCTACCCAGTTATTAGATCCCCACTCGAGAATTGTTGCTAAGTCCATATTTATATTATTAACATTTCTTCCTCGTTCATTTCTGGTTTCACGGGCTGATATAGGGGCCCTGGAAGAGAAAGCGGTATGGAGGGTACTATCATCGGCAAAGCTGTGTACTGGACATGAAGTTGCTTTCAACAGGTCGTTGATGTGAAGTAGAAATAGTGTTGGTGCGAGAATAGATCCTTGCGGAACACCAGCATTTATGAGTAGAGTGTCAGATGAAACTCCATCGACCACTACATGGAGAGACCTGTTTGAGAGGAAACTAGCAAGCAGAGAATACAGCTGAGGGGGCAAGCCATAAGACGGAAGCTTGGCGAGGAGTACCTGGTGCCAAACTCGATCGAACGCCTTGGAGATATCTAATGCCACAGCTAAAGTTTCTCCATACTTTTCAATAGATAGCTGCCATATATGTGAGACGTAAGCGAGCAGGTCACCAGTTGATCTCTGATGACGGAAGCCATATTGCCTATCGTTGACAATTCCTGAGTCTTCCAGATATTTCATGAGCTCGATGTTGATGGCTTTTTCCATGACCTTTGAAATAATAGATAGCAGTGCGATAGGTCTGTAGTTGCTAGGTAGGGCCTTTTTGCCTTTTTTAGGGACTGGCTGTACTCTTGCAATTTTCCAATTGGACGGAAATACCCCCAAATTGTAAGAGTGGTTGAACAACTTGCAAAGAACAGGTGTTAGTTCGGGGGCACATTTCTTGAGAAAATCGGCGGGATTCCGTCAGATCCACAGGCTTTGTTGGTGTTGAGACCCAGCAAAATCTTTCTGATAGTACGTTGGCGAAAGGTGATCTCGGGCATGTGACTGTCAATAGGTGTAATGTTCGGGGGTTGTTTTCCCGATGATTCCAGAGTGGAATTTCCAGCAAATAGGTGCGCAAATATATTGGCTTTTTCCTGGGCAGTCGTTGCTAGTGTTCCATCTTCTTTGGTTAGAGGAGGAAATGAGCTGGAAGTGAAGTTCCTTCCCACAGCTTTGGCGAAAGACCAAAATGAACGGGATCCGTTAGGACATTCAGCAAGTTTTGATCTTATTTTGGCATTGTGGGCATCTTTTGAGCATTCTATTGTCTCTTTGCATATGCCTCTAGCCTCGACATATGCTGCTCTGGTCTCAGGGCCCGGATTTTTTAGCCATCGATTGTATGCTGCCTGTTTGGCAGCCACAGCTCTAGAGCAGTTTCTGTTAAACCAGGTCTTATCGGATGATGTTCTTCTTTCGGTATTCGGTATGTAAGTTTGCATCCCCAACATGATGATTTCAGAAATTGTCTCAGCACATCGTGTTGGATCTACTGAAGAGAAACAAACTCTCTTTCATGGAAACGCTGAGAAAAACATACGAAGACCTTCCCAGTCGGCCGAATTGTAATGCCACATGAGACGGGGTGGTATTGTGCAGCTCGATGGTAAATGGAAAGAGCATGTTGTGGAGATGAGGGTGTGATCAGAGTTTCCAAGTGGGGCACAAACTTCTATTCTATACGGGTCAGGATTGGTGGTGAGGAAAAGATCTAGTGTATTGGCAGACTGGTTGTTGACATCAGGGATGCGGGTTGGTAGCTCGACCAGTTGTTCTAGACCATGAGTGATGGCGAAGGCCTCGGCTTGACGACCCGCATCATCTGTTTTGTTAGAGAATTTGAGCCAGGCAGCGTTATGTACATTAAAGTCTCCCATGATTATGGTTTCAGCTGTTGGATGGTTCTCCTGAATGTAGTCCAGTTTGAGTGATAAAAACTCAAAGAGGTCGTTATATGAAGGTTCATTAGGTGATAGGTAAAGGCAGCAGAGGAACTTAGTCAGTTTGGTATCAGATAGCTTGAACCACATCACATCAAAGTCTTTCGGTTCCAAACTCTCTTCACGCTGGCATGAAAGGTTAGCCTTAGCGTAAAGGCAGACTCCACCTTTGAACCTGAATCGAGAATGGAGTTCGTAACCAGGACAAAGTTGTGTTGTCTAGGATTGTTTTTGAGTGTTCAAAATGCAAAATGCACAGTTTTTCCCCGTCCGCGCCCACCGCCATATTGAAAAAAACCGAAAAAAATCGGAACTTTCTTCAGATTTTAGCTTATATCTTCGTTTTGGTGCATTTTAACTACGAAAAAGTTTCATTCAATGTTGTGAAGAATGAAATTTCCTATAATTTGAATTTTGTTCTTAGGACTGATAGTTAAGGAGATATGCACTTTTCAAAAAAATTAAAAAAAAAACGCTTTTTTCAGAAATTTGTCAAACTTCTAATAGTAGCCCAGATAACACATGGACATCCAATGGATATCCATTGGACATCCTTCATGAATTTTATGGATGTACTATAGACATCCAATTATATCCAAACGATATCTTATGGACATCCGATGGATGTCCAAAGTGGAACAACATGTACATCCATAGAATATCCTCCAAGGATATCCATAAGATATCATCCAGAAATGTACATAAGATATCTTTCAAAGATATCCATAAGATATACTTCAAAGATATCTTTCAGGAATATCCATGAGATATCCTTCAGGGATATTCAAAAGCTATCTGAAAGATTCCTTGAGAGATATTCTAAAGATATCCTTCGGGGAAATCTATCAAAGATAAAATATAGTCACATCGATCTGGAGGGAAATGAAATAATGGTATTGAACAAAAAAAATGTATTAATAAACTCTGGTATAAAAAAAACTTCGGGGTTATCAACAAATGAAATGTATACGTAAACTCTAAAATAAAAACAGAATATTAAATGCAGAATAATCAAAAAAATAGAATGCTATTTTCTTCGTCCATCAGGTGTTTCCTTCATTCTAGAAGATGACAGATGCCTTTCTTTGGCCCTTCTCAGCCAAGCTTAGATGGCTTCTTCAGTAGCTTTTTTATTTTCCGTCGAATCACTGAGGTCAGCTGCTTCTGAAATGATATGTATATATTCACGGGTATAATTGATGTTGAAATCTACAAAAAAATACTGAGAAATATTATGCTTTCTTTCGAATTCGAATACTGATGATGATAATATATACCACTGCCATAGTTTTTCTCTCTCTTTTTGACATAAACTTTTCTTGGAAATTTTGCATTCTCACTGAACTAGCAGTCTGTTATGAGGCAATACAAATTATTATCAAATAAATTGAACAACTAATGGGCTTTTCACCTAGTGATAATTCAGCCAGTTTCAGTTGTCCAGTTTATTTTTTATGCTCCATACCAGTATATTTGGAGGCAAACATATTAGTGAGCATGGAAGAAAGGCATCGTTCCACAAAGTCATTTTTGTGATTTTATTTAGGTAGCTAAAAAAAGAGTTCTAGAAAAAGGAATAGAAAAACATACAACTTACCTACAGCAGCTTTGAATTTCGATCCAGTTCCCAAATATTCTTCCGAAAGATTCATTTTTTCAGTGCAATCAATAGGAGAATGTTCGAATCTACTGATGAATCATCTTCATCACATGTCCACTGTTGTAGGCATTCACACCATGTTTAATCTGGGCACTGTGACATTCGAAAAACTCGTGTATTGTGGCAAATGTAACGACGTGCTTTTCAGCATTTCTGAAAATATCGAAACTCAAACAGCAAACACATAAATGCGTTGGAAATAATGGATGTTTATAGGTTATGTCCTTTTCAATTGATATTCACCTGTATTCGGCCAATATATAATTCCATTTGGAAACAATCAATTGCCACAGATGAAAACCATTATGTCCAGACCAACAGGGTATCAAAAACGAAGGGAAATAGAAAAAAAACACGACTTTTGTTTGGATTCAGTGCTATGACTATGACCTTCCTCAACAAAATAAAATGACAGACGTCGCCAGTAAATATGCGTATAGTTCTGTGGTCGCAGATGGTCCCCGCGTCAACGTATTTTTGAAAAGGTACAATTTGTGTATCTACGGAATGTTTAAATTCATTTATGATTGCTTTGGATATCTCATGGCCATCCCTAGGATATCTTCTGAAGGATATCTATTTCGAATCCGTCGATGGATATCCATTTCAAATCAAGTAGAAAAATGAAACATGAGATTTTTCCAAAAAAAATTAATCCATATGTACGAGCATGAAAGAAACTCAGAAATTGACACAATAAAAATCAATCTTGCAATTTAAACTTATCCATATTTGCTCCGGATATCTTATGGCCATCCATATGATATCTTCTGAAGGATATCCATGTCAAATCCATCGACGGATATCTTATGGATGTCCATTTTAAATCCGGGGATATCCCGACCAGAATTGGACATGAAATGGATATCAATAGGATTTCCTGTGTTATCTGGGAGGGGAGCCCACGATGCTAAATGGGGATTTACTCGAGCGTCATAGAGACCTATTGGGTTGCAAAGCTCAGATGATAAGAAGAAAAAAATGTTATATAATGTATACCTTTTCATCGGTGGGGGAAGCGGCTATAGATTTTCAAATATGTAAAAAAATACTGTTGCATGGACATACTCGACCGTGTCAGATATTGATAGCATCAATGTCCTACGTATTTTTAATAATGTACGTATGCTAATCTGATCGTTTGCATGATGCGGGTGGTCGTATGTAAGGGTTGAAAATGAAAAAAAAAATAATCGAGCGCGTCAGATTCTCTAAGGGGGTGTTGAGTGAACCTAAAAAAAGTTCCCATTCAATAATCTGACGATTTGGATGTGACGCAAACTCGCGGCCATTATTATAATGTGCAAAAATGATTCGCCATTTTGAAATACTCAAGAGCGTCAGATTGAGATATATATGGTTCATCTTTATGTCCTAGACGTGCTGTCTCCTAATCTGACGATTATCTAGAGGGATTCGCCTAATCTGACAAAAAAAAAAAAATATTTTTTTAAATCATTGAACTAAATTAATTGAAAAGCTCAGGAAATAGCATGCAAATAAAACAGTGTATGTTTTTTGAGTAGAATACTTGTACTTATAAGAAAATAATGGAAAAAAATGCTCAAAAAATTTAATTTTTTATAATTAATTGATTAATTAATCATCATTTTCATCAGTGGAATCATCTTCCTCTTCTGGCTCGATTTCATCCTCAGATTGCGTATCTGTATAAAAAAAATCATTGAAATATTTAACAATTTTTTTTATGAATAACGTGTTTTTTTAATTATTGGAGAAAAGATATATAGTTTTCCCAATATCAATTGCAGAAGCATGAAAAAGTCTTGCGGCGAAATCCTGTGAGCAGCAGTGGCGGAGATAACTAATTTTATTTAGATATTTTAAGATTTTAAAAATACTTCATAAATAATGAAAAATGAATAAAAATTAAAGACAAGCTTCTATTTATACAAATACATTAAGAAAGAAAAATAATTTCTTTCATTGTTTGATGTAGGTTATTATTATATCCTTAAACGTATTTCGATCGGCACACACCAAGACGATAGACCCTACTGGTTTTTAATCTTTCAGAACTATTAAAACACAAATATAACGCGTGATTTATGACCTCCCATCGTAGAGACACACCTGCCAGCATCAATGCCCGACTTGATTGGCCCAGACGAATCGGTTGTACAACAGACAGCAGTCACTGAGTCCACGTCGACTATCGGCTCTACCGTTTGCCGACGGAAAATGTTTACGAGTAGTACATATTATTTTTCGTTCCGTTTCTTCGCATATACGCTCGTGTTAGCGAAGTGAGTTTTCATTTGCTCCCTATAGAAACAGCTTCTGCAATTGATATTGGATGGACTATACCTATCAGGGGTTATGACTACATCTTCATATGCTTTCGGCAATTGATCACCTGCAAACCAGATCATTCTGAACTTTCCGTCGACAACTTTCCATCCATAGTCCGTTGGTAAGAGATCAATAATTTTTGCATTGTGGGCATTACTCCAAAAGCATGCAATGAATCTTGTGCGTAACACTTGCTGGAGTAACTCCGATTGACAGGGTGGCAAGTTGCACGCATCGTAATTCCGGACACTCGAGGAGGAGGGTTGTGATTGTTCTTTTACCTTGTACGTCTCATTGAAGATGACAATCCTGGCTTGATTGACATCGTCTTACTTTTTCAACCCATACACGTGGCAAGTAAAAGACTGTATGATGTTAAAAGAAGCCTGCACATTATGCTCCTTTGATCCCAAATCCAGAAATGCTTCTTGGAAAATTTCTGAATTCATCGGAAATTGCAAAGGTTTTTTTTCCCTCGTCGGTACAATGCTGGGTTGTAGATAGAGAAAGAATGAGAGAGGCATAGAAACGCGGGGAGGGGAATATAGGCATCACGCAGCTGCACGCATTAAACTTTATCGACGAATTTGTATCACTTCGGCTTGTGGAAATCGTCAGATTATATATTTTTCGTTATCCTTGAAGTATTTCCTTCAAAATAAAAAAATTTTTAGCCACGCTCGAGAATGTCGGATGACGTTTTTTTTACAACTCTGTAGCCCTCCCCTTTCTTAACGTCACCCTGAAATTGTCAGATTAGTGGAATATACACTTTTAGCATGTAATTAACTCACCCTACCTTAATCTGACGCCTCGAGAATTTCTGATGATCAATTTTTTTTTACTAATCTGATCCTTTATCCTTGACGGGCGGCCTTATATATGGGGCTCATATTTGGTGGAGGTACTCAACCGGGTACTAGGTATCCCCCTGTATATTAATCTGCCGCGCTTCAGTAAATCCCGAAATCCCCGCTTGGGCTCCCCTATTATGAATTTAGAACGCTGTAATTCAGTTACGGTCTATTCTAGGAAAACCAGGATTGCGTCAGGTACGTTCAACGTCACTATGGCACCGATGTGATGGTGATTTACGATGGCCACAGGATAAGTTCCTGGACAATGAGGGGAACAAGGACCGATTCGTGTAGCTGCTCTCCAGTGGAATGCAAGCGTCAAACATAGCCACAGACCAAGCTTCCGAAGATGCTGACAGGTTGATAGTTCCAACGCTCAATGCCTCTCCCCCACGTACGACACCGTCATCATTGTCGGGGAAGACATTCACCTACTCGTCCTGCTGACTGGCACAACACCTACGGTAAACAATGTCCACCTCAAAAAACCAGCGAGAGGGAAATATCCAGGCGCAATCTACTCTGCCTCCTCCTACAAGTATAACTCCACAGGTTGTATCTTGCTCCTGCACGCACTATCGCACTTCAAACATTTTTGGGATTGGAAAGAATACATTCTGCCAACTTTTTAGGGAAGACCCATCATTGCTGGAGCAGGCGGAGAGGTTCGAGGACCCTGCTGCCAGTCCCCAAGAAATTTCAGCAGCAGGGTAGAAAATCTTGGTATTCCTGTATGGTGGCCGTTGAGCTCCCTTCACTATAGCAAATCGAAGACAAGTACCATCAAGCTCAATCTGGCTGAACTGCCTCCTACCACTGACGCAGCACATTTCCACTTCCTGAGGACATACCACCAGGTCATGGAGTGGATGGGGATTGTCAAAGACTCTATCGAGTGGGGCTGGTGTAGAAAAGCTGGAAGACTGGAGCCCATCAGGATGAGTAGACACGCTGTCCCCTCAAACCTGCTCGAAGCCATCTCATGCAGATGCACAACTGGCCGTATGGGGGCGTGTGGCTGTGGGAAGGCGGGCCTGAAGTGTTCCGCCTCTTGCAAATTCTGTGTTGGCCAAGAAGGTAATAGCAGGAATGAAGTCATCGTCGACGTCGAAGACGACGCCGATCTAGTAACTTCACTATTTGACGAAAATGAAAACCCCGACTTCATCAACTCACCCCCTACGAAACGAGCGAAGCGCATGTAAATTTGTTTTCTTTTTAGTTCTTAGTTCAATTACTACCGATTTTTGTATGATTATTACTGCCTTTTGTTCTTACTTTGTTTAAATAAATGAATCTTTAAGAAATGTATCTGCTGCGTTGGTGAGTTAATTGAAATTGAACATCCCCTCTCACCAGTAGGTACTCAAGTGAAATAGTAACTGCCTCATGAGCATTGCGCTGTAACATGTAAGAAACTCAAGTTGTATTGGTATAAACCCTACCAATTTTATTCCGAAACTTGTTTTCCTAGAATAGGCCATAACTGAATTACAGAGTTCTAAAGTTAGAAGTTTGACAAATTTCCAGAAAATGCGATTTTTTTTATTATTTTGAAAATTTGAATTGTTAATCGTAGGAAATTTTATTTTTTACAACATTGAGTGAAACTCTTTTGTACCTTAAATACACCGAAACGAAGATATAGGCGAAAATCTGAAGAAAGTTCCGATTTTTTTCAATTTGTTGGCGGGCGCGGAGGGGGGGGGAATGGGAATTGTGCATTTTGCATTTTAAACACTTAATAACCATCCTAGATAACATATACAAAATTTTGAACTACCGGACCGTTTGTAAGGTAACCGCCCTCTCTTGGTCTCTATTCATTGGGTTGTTAGCAAAGTATAAGGGATCAAACAATGTGAAGAGGAAGAAACAGAAATACTGGGTGTATCAACGATACGTAGGTAGACGATAGCTGCTTCCGCATTAGATCTTGATCCGACTGCGTGATTACTACACCTATCTCTTAATGAAACCAAGAGTTGTTTTTAGAGATAATTATTAATACAAGTATTCCTTCATGATGGGATGCCTATCAAATAATGGCTGCAAGTACTTTCAATTCAAATTTGATTAAATTATTTTTTCAAACAACTTCACCCACTTGGTAATATAGTTGTCATTTTCATACTACTTAAACTATTAACTTTCATAGAATAGTTATTTACAGAACAGTCCAAGTTATTCGACGATTGATAACTCAAAAACGGTATAAGACAGGGTAACAATGGTATATTTTTGAAATCAGAAAAAAAACACTTTTTTTAAAAAATTCGATAATATACAGGGTATCCCGTTAAAAAAATATCCCCTGAAATCTGCACGCAAATCAGTTTTGATCCACCCCTATGGGTAAAAAAATAGGGGATGATTGATTTTTCACTTGTGAACATTGGCACACATATGCAGTTACATTGACAGACCTCCTATATCCGTCACAAAAATTACATTCTATGAAAATTTTTTCCTTGTTTGAAGGAACATATGGTACCTAATCATTCCAAGTGGTGACAGATATACTAGAAACCATCTGAGTTATATATTTTCACGTATGGGGAACATGGGGTACAATACTGAACTAAATAGTCTTCGTTCACCTACACTTCTCCACACAAAATAATTACGAGTTCCCACAATTAAATTACTCAATCACAATTCACTGTTGAAATATAGCACGTTACTGTAATCACTTCGTTTTACTCAAAGAACTCCCTAACTATGAACGAGTTACTATCTGGTGAGCGATATCTGCTCAGTATACAGTGTTTCATAATCGAATGCTAATCCGAAGGGCCATAATCTTTGGATGATTTTTAGGGAAAATGTTTATATCAGTAAAAAATCGGTTTTTCCCCAGTAGCTATAAAACTGCTTTGATTTTTTTTTTCAATTTAGGTACATGCAAAGTACGCGTAAAAATAAATATTTCCAGACCAGAGTTGATGGAACGATGGAATTGTGGAAGTATTGCAACAGAATGGTAAGTATCAAGTTTTTTCTATGTTAAGTGTAACTAATTTATATTTCAACCACTTGTGTATTCCATTAAAGTCCGAATCTGCTTTCTGTTTGAGTTCTGACAAAGTGTCTGCAGTATAAAGGACTACCGTGTCGTCAACAAAACCCACAATGTTACTATGCGAAGCTAAGGAAAATAAATTGTTTACATATATGTTGAATAGTATTGGGCAGAGGACACTACCTTGAGGGACACCGTATTGAATTGGGAGGTTGTCGCTGTTGGTGGTTTCTAGTCTAACAATTTTATTTATATTTTCTGGATAGCTTTCGAAAATGTTGAGCCCTATTCCACGAATGCCAGTCTTCTAAACTGTTTAATAGTAATGTGTGACTCACTGTGTCAAACGCCTTTGATAGGTCAAGAAAAATTCCCAAACATGATTTATGTATTCTTTCGGTAAGGAGTAAGATAGTATCCTCAGTGGAGGATTTTTTTTGAAACCAACTGTTGTCTGAGATATTTTATATTTTTGTAAATAGAATTAAGCGATTTGCTATGACCCGTTCAAAGACCTTCGACTGCTGATCAGGGATATAGGTCGGTAATTTGTAACGATAGTTTCGTCACTTTTTTTTTTATAGGTGTGACAACACTTTTTTTAGGATATTGGGTCTCCATACATTTGTTGAATATGTACACCAGAGGTTCTGATATGTATGTATATATAGTATCGAAAACAATTTATCTGGGGTATAGACAGAAATCTACACGAGCAACAAGGAACGCAATGACATGATGATACCACATAAACAAGAGAGACTCACTGCTGTGCGCCCCTCCTGTTACCCCACCCGACGCATTAACTGACCACGTGGCAATGCGACACAGCGCACAGCTCGACTCATTCTTGCCAGCCGTGGTTGCGAAAACAAAAGACCTTGACAATTATAACCTATTGAAACATACCGCCTATTTACACAACCGCAGAGAAAATACAATAGATTCGGCTATTGTTTGGTCCAAAATGGTGGTTTGTTCAAACATTTAATAAAATAATTCCGTACACAAAATATTTAATTTGGTTTGTCTTTTTTTGTAAATATTATTTTTCTCTCCATTCAAGAAATAATTGTTTTTCTGTTAGAAATAAGTTTTTTGTTTTTATTGTCTTACAGAAATATCGTTTGCTTTTGTTTATGTTTGAGAATTTTCTTTTATTTTCGCGGCCACCACGGCACCAAAGATATTTTGATCTACCTGTCGTCCGACAGATTAAATTTGTTCCAATTATCTGAAGTGAAATTATCGTCAATAATTCTTCTTCATTGCAGCGCACTCACTCTCCCGACTGCTGCTGGTATGATACTGACGTCCTGAGCTGACCGCCCTGACTCTCCTATCTCTGTGTCGTGACGTCGATATCCCTTCCCCGAGCGAGTGAGGAGAAATTGTAATGCTCTCTCAACATATATTCTTTACGCTCTCATGAAACCACCATACCCAAGATAAATACTTTCCGAAACTGTATGTATTTGTTTGAGATTTTCAAGGTATCTGCTCTGATTTCATCATATCCAGGGGCTTTATTCAATTTCAGGTTGTTAATAATGTCGGTAAATTTCTTTGGCGTCCGTAGAACAAATTATTTGGAATTGTGGTTCGAAGTGGAATATAGTTATGATTTTGTGATATGTCATTAGCCAGCTTGAATCCCATTTCAGTAAAGGATTTGTTGAAACATTTTTTATTACCAATAAGATTACCGAAATCGTTTTGAATATTATTTACAATGGTATTTTTCCGCTTGGAGTTGCTTATTCCATTTACAGTATAGCTGAAGAAGTCAATATTCCATATTATCTTATGGTGTTTTGTGACCTCACTGGTTATTATAGCTTGGAGTTTGGTTGGGAAAAGGTCAATTAACTGAAACCACTATGGATCTGTTGCCGACGTTTCAACTTTTATAAAGTCATCCTCAGGTCACTACAATAGGGATTATGAATATTACAAGGGTGAATAGTAGAGTAGCTTAGTACATGATAAATTACATGATAAAAACCCCAATACAGGTATAAAGAACAAACAACTTGAGCTGTAAATAGGTCAAATCTTATGAAAATATTTATATATAAAATTGACATGAATAAAAATTATTGTAAAATTGTAAAACAAATCATGTAGTAAAACAACGGGATACTTACAAGAAAAATAGGTTCCTTGTCATGATAAAATGTATATTAAAAAGGAGATTTACATATATTTGGATTCCTCTTGTTATAATATGAATGGAAAATTGTTAACATGTCGAAATTGACGGACAGATTGCTTCTGAATGAAGGCATCCAGTGGAAATTGGAAAAGTTTTTGTTTTTTCCTCTTGATTTCTTTCGTTATTTATTGATAAGGAACGTGTAGGAACCATAGGCGTGCATGGTTTGTGATTATTGTGGTGTTTTTAATTTACTATTAGGTATAATAGGAGTTGGGTAGAAATTGAGTATCTGTTTTCTCATTACCATTGTTTTTGTATTTTTTTATTTTTATCATTTCTTGTATACCTCTCTTTATAGTTTTTTTGCTTCCAGCGATTTCTGTATTTACAAAATCGAATTTGTGAAGATTTTTTTCTGAGTGTTCGGCAAGACCTGTTTTATTTGTTGTTCTTATGTGGTTTTACAGGTCTTATGCTCCGTTCATGTTCAGATATTCTAGTTTTGAGATATCGTCCTGTCTGCCCAATATATACTTTGTCACATTCTGCACAAGAAATTTTATAGATTATGTCACTTTCGAGTTCTTTTGGTGTTTTAGATTTCAACTTGGTGAAGTATTTTTTAACAGTGTTTTCATTTTTGAATGCGATATTGAAAGGCACATTAGTAAATATTTTCTTTATCTTCTCTGAAAGACCTGAAATGTATGGGATTTTGTAAAAGAAATTATTTCCATTTGGTAGTTTAATATTACTGCTTTGCTCTTTGAAAAGGAGTTTGTTTATTAATTTTGTTGGATAATTGTTTTTCAATAGGTATATTTCAATTGCTTCGAGATTTTTTGATGAAGAGATGGATGTGATAGTTGCAGAGCTCTATATTTGAGATTCAAAATAATATTGGCCTTCTGAGTGGAGGAGTGTTGAGAATTGAAGTTCAAAAATCTCTCAGAGAAGGTCGTTTTGTGATACCAATCTGTTATGATGGTCTAAAAATGGTAATTTGTTATTTTGTTCTTTCTCGACTGTGAATTGAAGGCGTGGGTGGTAGCTATTGAAAATATGCTGAACGGTATCTACTCCGTCTATGGGTACGCAGGTGATGATGTCATCTACGTAGCGTTTAAAAAACGGCAATTCAAAAGGCAATTTTTTATGGAAGTGTTTTGAAGTTCAGACATGACGATATCTGCACAAACTGGGGACAGACAGTCTCCCATACCCAGACCATAGATTTGTTTATAAAATTTGTCCTCAAGTATGAGGAGGAGGTTTTTATCATGTCATAATCCCTATTGTAGTGCCCTGAGGATGACTTTATAAAAGTTGAAACGTCGGCAACAGATCCATAGTGGTTTCAGTTAATTGAACTTTTCCCAACCAAACTCCAAGCTATAAACCATATCATTATTATGTTTTTTCAATTCACTTTGGAGACACTATCCATACACTTGTTGTGAGCTCCTGAATTATGATACATATCAGTGGATGAGCCCCACTTAAACAAGAAAGTTCCAGTGCAGAAATCGTTAAGGGGTAGTTTACTAAACGATAAATAATGGTTAAGTCGCGGATGTGGATATCCGAACAATCCGGCAACATGGCAGCTCCAGTTTCGTAAATTGGGGGCATCGTCACAGGACGTTCTTTATTGGGTGCGATGCCATAAATCGTGGGCATTAAATTTTACAACCTGTAGCTTACAAGTTTTTTTTATTGTAAGAACACATCAGGTAATGTCGGAGCATAAATAAGTCGGAAAGTGCTCATCGGGAATGTGTGGACTATAAATTTAATTGTGTGATGTTCCTCATGCATACCATTATTGAGCATAATTGGACTTTTACAATTCTTATTTGGACCTTGCCGGTGCACCGTTGGAGCTGATATCATCGTGCGCGTTTTTCAAATTCCTAATAATTGTGGGAACGTTTTTGGGCTTAGTTGTGCAATAGAAAAAAGTGGGCAGTGAACGTGGTTATTTGAATTTACCAGAAAAAATGTTTGGCTTCTTTTCTCTCGAACATTATGAAATTTCCGGAAAGGCTGTTACTCATAAAATCGAAACTCCCTGACTAAATATTGATCATTGATATATCAGAGACTTTCGAGTAAGTACGGTAGAAACATACTCCTTAAATAACAACACTGAAGCAGGAACTATACTGAAAGTAAATGACAATATGCGAAACTTCAAAATATTGCATAATAATATACGGAGTCTAAACAAGAATCTAGATGAATTCAAAATCCTCATCGAGGGTCTTGAAGTAGACATAGACTGTTTAGTATTAACAGAAACCTTGAAACTTCCGGACCCAAACTTATTCAGAATTCCTGCAGAACATCACTTTCCAAAGACTCGTTCATCCAACGAACAGCGAGGCTTTGGAACTCATTGCCTAGGGAGGTGTTCCCCGAGGCATACAACCTCCAGAAATTTAAGAAGAACACCAACTCCTACCTTTTTTCCCTTGGTTCCCACGATGTTCTCTGAACATTACAGGAATCCCTTTTCTGGGAACCAAAATAAAAAAAGTGAATTTGGATATATTTCTATGATGAATACCCCTACAAGAGTACAAGGAAATAGCATCTCATGTATCGATCATATATTTATTAAACCGAAAAATAACGATATAGATAAATTACTTCCGTTGGTAATACAGACATGCATTACAGATCATTCCACCACAATTTTACAGATTATCTCAGAGGGTAAGAAAAATACTATAAATAATGCCATATATAAAACAAATATCAACTATGATAAATTAAAAAATAATATTCAAAACCTATGTTGGGAACCCGTTTACACCGAAATAAGCATTGAATCAGCAACAAAGAAATTCGTGGACATGACTATGAATATTGTCAGAGAGTGTACCGAAACCATCGAAATTAAAAGAAAATACCATAAAAAAGCACATTGGATGACAAATGCTCTCCTTACATCTGTAAATGAAAAAAATGAACTATTCAAAAAACTCCAAAAACAACAGAATAACCTGGAATTGAGGCGAAGGTATAATAATTATAAAAATAAACTAACATCATTAATAAAGAAGGCAAAACAGGTTTATTACGGAAATATTATTGAGAACAACCGAAATAATTCGAAAAAAATGTGGACAGTCGTTCAAGACATCACGAAAAACCAAAAAGTAAACAGGGAAATAACCAGTTCAATAAATGATGCCGGAGAAAACATACCGACACGAAAGGCATTGCAAATGAGTTTAATGAAACTTTTATAAACATGGGAAAGAACTTAGCCGAAAACATAAAAATCAACAAAAATATTATTTTTCTAACACCACGAAACTTGAACTCATTTGTTATGCTTGACACGGACCATCATGAAATTGGAGAAATTATGCGTGAATTGAAAAACAATAAATCCCCTGGTTATGATGGATTGAAATCAGAAACCTTAAAATCTATTTCAGAATATCTTATTGAACCATTGACATACATTATAAATAAATGAATGGCCTTAGGATACTGGCCTTTGGCTTTCAAGGACACAATTGTTATTCCAATACACAAGAAAGGTGAAAATGCCTTGGCCAGTAACTACAGGCCAATATCACTGATAACAAACTTTGCAAAAATATTCTCCGACAAGCAATTCGGTTTCAGGGAAAATGTTTCCACACAAGATGCGATAGTTTTCCTAACAAATAATGTATTTTCTGCCCTAGATAAAAGTATGCCTTGCCTATGTATGTGTATAGATCTAGCTAAAGCATTTGACACTGTTAGTCACCCACTACTTATGGAGTCTCTAGAAGATATCGGAATAAGAGGTAAACCCCTCACACTCTTCGAAAGCTATATTCCGAACAGAATCCAATGTGTAAGAGTCCGGGCTGAGTACAGTGATAAGCTTCCCGTATAGTTTGGGGTACCACAAGGGACCATTCTGGGACCGATCTTATTTTCGATATATATCAATAATTTGTTCAAAATTGAGAGCTCTGGAGAAATCAAAGGTTCCGCAGACGATACGGCCATCGTTTACAAAATAGCTACCTGGGGGGAGTTAAAAATGACAGTACAAACCGATATTTAAATTTAAAAGTTGTTAAAAAAATTTGGAAAAAAAAAAAATTTGGAGACATCTGATTTCAACTATATAGAAATATATGAAAAAGGTCTATAAAAGTCATCATTTATGGATGTCCATATTAAATACGTAATAAAAAAACTACAATTTATTCTATATAAATTCAGACATCTTTGTCGCACATTACCTCAGAAAGAACTAAAAATTGTGTATTTTGCACTTGTAAATACGGCATCTTGGCTTGGGGTGCAGCACTCAGAAAACACATAACACCTTTAGAAATTCTACAACGAAGATTCTTGAAACTAATGTTACATAAAAAATGGGCCTACTCAACAGAACTGACTTACACTGAGTCAGGAGTGTTTGACCTCAGGCAGGAATTCAGTTATAAATGTATGATCAATTATCACATAAGTAAGAAATTTAAAAAAAGCAATCATGAATATGACACACGTAGAAAAAAATTACACTTAATTCCCTTCATGACAAAATCTATAGGACAAATATCAAATGAGTTCTTAGTGCCCAAACTCAACAACAGCATCCCCGATGAACTTAAAAACATGTCAAATGAAACATTTGAAAAAAATCTAAAAAAATTTGTGCTGACCTGCCCTAGGGCATACGTTCATGGTTTGATAGAAAAAAAAAATAATTGAATAAAGTTACATTTCATAAGGTATCCGGATAGGTAAGTATTTTGTTTCCATATCGCATCTCCCATGCAACCAATCTCCAGATGAAATTGATCCAAATTCAAATATTCTAAAAGTCAATGTTGAATAAATCCACTGTTTCTTGCTTTAATTTTTTTTTTATTGTGTTCTCTTATAAATAATTCAGTTATTACAGTATATATGTGTGTATTTTTTATATTTTTATATTTTATATTCATATTTTTAATTGCTACACTGTCTCGGAACAAGTATTTTACTCACCGAGTATATTTACTCATCATATCATTTATTTTAGTATTTAGTATTTGTTATCCATTCTCCATTTCATTAATGCCTGTCGTGTGATATTCAATAGGACGTTCTAGTGGAGTGTTCATTATTATTATCTTATAATACTTCTATTATAACGTATTGTATTGCTTATATTATTATGTGAGTGAATAAATATATTATTATTATTATAATGCAGATTTCTCAGATTCCGTACCTATCAACTTTTTTTTTAAAATTATTTATGTAAGGAGATATTTCATTTCGGATTCGTTTAGCTAGGAAGTCATCTCAATTCATTAAATGTGAAAAGTTAGGATGGGAACTTTTTATCAATGTTTGAAGATTTATAACCACAAAATGTCAAGACTAACTCTGCAAGAAAATTTATGGGGCGTCGTCTACAAGAACTGTTGCGGGAAGTGGAGCAAAAAAAAAACATCAAAATCAAAACACACTCGAATCAACCCACACAACCACCCTCAAAATCAGTACACAGTACATACATTATCTAAACCAGGTTTTTTAATTTCAAATTTTTCCTGGAAATCTCCCCATTATTATACTCACCTATCATAGCTCTGAAAATCTCAATGCCCGTAAACAACGAAACTTGACAATACTCGTATAACTATAGTAAAAGACGAGTGAAAAATCACATCACCAAAACACCCAAATTCCAGGACTTATTTATTCATTTATTTATTGTGGGATACAAACAGGACAAGCCTAAAAAATGTATCCACTATGTGATTATGAGATTGCAATAAGAAGTATTATCACATAAGTACGTTGAAATATTCAAGAGACGTATTCCCGAGACAATTAAAAAAAAAGTCTATATAAACTTGTGTCCGGAAATGCTTCGTTTCGGAGATACAGGGTTTTGTTCGCTTTTTGAAAATAACTTTTGCAAAAAATAAGTTATTCGCACGAAATTTGGTACCCGAGATTTTTTTGATGTGGGAAATCATAATTTTGTATTGATTTTCATGTAACATCTAGAGGGCGCTGCGTACGCTGTCATTATTTATTTCAAATTGCCCTAACATTTTTGACAGTAAACTTTTGGTACTTCTCATGAAAAAACCTCATTTCCACACCTTTTCCAAGTAAAAAAGGTACACGTTCTCAATAACGCTGGAGGTGATCGTTTTCGAAACATTTACAATTTTCTATATCGATGCATGTTACTTAGCTCCTAGGGTGCTAAGTGAAGTTGCTGAGAACATTACAAAATCTAACTATGTGGTAGGTCTCGTCGAAATAAACTACTTTTTTTCTATGAAATGTTTATCGAAAAATTATTTGTTTTCGAAATACAGATTGTTGAAATTTTTCTAAACATGGTTGGTTTCTGTCATAAGTTTTTTGAAATTTTAGTTATTTTCATCAAACTTTATACGCAGTATACCGGACAGACTTCTTCTGAACTGAGCATTATCAAACTGCTTAATCAGTATAGCCAAATTTGATTTCAATAATTTTTGTCACTCTCCGCTTGCAAATTAAGTTAATTAAATCGAGTCAATACAAATAGAAGTTCGCTGTCACATTTTTAACTATTCATTGACGAATTCACAGTTCGGAGTTTAAAAAGTGATTTTTTGGTACCATGCCCGACTTTACGAATGCTGAGAAGGCTGATATGGTTTTTGCATACGGCTTGGCTGACGGATATTCAACCGAGGCCAGACGCATCTATCAGGAAAGGTATCTCCAACGCGTCCCTCCTTGTGCAGCGACATTTGCGAATCTTTTCCGGCGACTTTCCGAATCTGGAAGCTTTGAAAGAAATTCTGCAGTAGGACCGCCACGGACTACAAGAACTGTGGAATTGGAGAAGGCGGTTCTCAAAGAAATTAGTGAACATCCAGAGACAAGTACCAGAAAAATTAGTCAAACTTTAAATGTGTGTCACATGACCGTTTACAGAATTTTAAAGGAACAGCAATTATATCCTTAGCATATTCAGCGTGTCCAGGCACTTACGCTACGTGATTTTCAACCAGGTATCGAATTTGCTCAATGACTTCAAAGAAAAGTCGAACAACATCCCCGAATTTTATCGAAAATCCTCCTCACAGATGAGGCTAATTTTTCAAGGAATGGTATCATGAACCTCCATAACAACCACATCTGGGCGGAAGATAACCCACATGCGATAACGCAAACTCATTTCCAAGACAGATTCTCTTTCAATGTATGGGTAGGCATAATTGGGGATTATTTAATTGGGCCCTATTTTCTTTCCTTACGTTTGAATGGAGATACTTACCAAACTTTTTTGGAACACGAGCTTTCCCAGCTCATGTAAGATGTTCCCATTGGTCTCCGAAATCACTCTTGGTTTATGCACGATGGAGCCCCTGCTCATTTTAGTGTGATAGCAAGAAATTTCTTAGACGTAGCATATCCCCAATGATGGATAGGAAGAGGAGGCACTCAGCATTGGCTCCCGAGGTCACCGGACCTCAATCCCGTCGATTTTTTCTTTTGGGGACACCTAAAATCACTCGTTTATGCGAGCTCCATTGAAAACAAGGAAATCTTAAGGGATCGCATCATAGCTTGCTGCAAAACGATAAAATACACTCCCGGCATTTTTCAACGGGTGCGGAATCCTTTGATGAGGAGAGCAGAAGCTTGTATTACTGTTGGGGGCCGTCACTTTGAACAGTTGTTGTAATAGTTGTTTCGTTCAATTTTTATATGTTAATTGCCTAATAAATAACATAGTACTTCTCCGAATTGCTTTTTTACAAACTCCGAAATGTAGCACTTTCTAATTAAACCTGACAATTTTTTTCAATTTGGATTGATTAAGCAGTTTGATAGTGCTCACTTTGAAAGAAGTCTGTTTTTAAAGTTTGATGAAAATAACTGCAGTTGCAAATAACTTATGACAAAAACCAACCATGTTTTGAAAAATTTCAACAATCTGTATCTCGAAAACAAATCATTTTTCGATGAACATTTCATAGGTAAAAAGTAGTTTATTTTGACGAAACCTACCACATACTTAGTTTTTGTAATGTTCTCAGCAACTTCACTTAGCGCCCTAGGAGCTAAGTAACATGCATCGATATAGAAAATTGTAAATATCTCGAAAACGACCACCTCCAGCGTTGTTGAGGAAGTGTACCTTTTTTACTCGGAAAATGTGTAGGAATAAGGTTTTTTCATGAAAAGTACCAAAAGTTTACTGTCAAAAATGTTAGGGTAATTTGAAATAAATAATGAAGCGCACACAGCGCCCTCTAGATGTTACATGAAAATACATTTATTTTTTGCAAAAGTTATTTTCAAAAAGCGTACAAAAAAATCAATTTCAACACCCTGTATCTCCGAAACGAAGCATTTCCGGATACAAGTTTATATAGACTGTATACATATATACGCTAGCTTAAGATTATATGAGAACAATTAATGAAAATGCTATTTTTGAACATTTAATTTTTGGAAATTCAACTTGACATATATTGTAGAAAGTGTGTTTTCGAAATATTTTGGAATTTGTGGATGCTATTTGCAGATTTGTCGATGTTAGTGGAATTTGATAATATATTGTAGGTCTTTATTACCCTGTGTAGAGGAGAATTTAGAAAATAGTTTGTATTTGCTTGCTCGGTGAAGAATAAGAGAGTTTGGCGAGTATTGTAGACTGGAAAGCATTTCCTATTTACGTACTCGATGAATTTATTTTGGATACTCTAAAATTTTTGCGTATAAATATTATAATAAGAGTTCCAAATCACTGCACCATAAGTCAGAACACTATTCATAGGACATATATAATGTTCTGAGGGTTCTGGGATCTGTCAGTTCGTAACAAGATCTTATTATGAAACCCAGCATCTTGTTGGCTTTCTTGGAGATTCTACATATGTGCTGGTCAAATAGAAACGAAAATGGCTAAGCGGTGTATGGCGCAAGATCTAAGCTATAATATCAAAAACTGACGAGAGTTCGAATCCCCACTCCTGACGATTTTTTTTTATATCGAAATTGAGAAATGAATTGTTTTTTTTTGTATTTGACTATTCATCTCAAAACTAAATCATTTCACAATTTCAAAGTGAAAAATAAAAAAAAAATCTTCAGGCGTGTGGATTCGAACCCTCGCAAACTTTTGAACATCAGAACTTAGATCTCGCGCCTTAGACTGCTTGGCTAACTGGACGATATCCATACTTTAACGTAAGTGAGAAAGTGTTTTATTTACTTTTGTACCTGATACCAGTAAAAGGGCCCCGCTTTCAAGCTAGCAAGTACGCATACGTTCTCAACTACTTATCACACTATTCATACTCAAAATTTGCCGGCTCTGGGATCTTACTCTAAAAGTATAATGATTCCCAGAGATACGTAACAATAAAAACTTTTTAACAAAAAATCAAACCGACAAAATACGGAACTGAAAAGTAAAAAATAAAATAAACCTTGTTAGTCTCAATAACTAAGCTCCTAAACTAACGTAAGTAACTAATTTTGAGTCGGCGCCAAACAAACAAGCAAATGAATAGATAAGGCGTAAAATGATGGCATCGAGTTGCGCGATGACATTCTGATATTTTGTTTGAAGTAATTTCATGATCTTCGTTGATTTCATCACTTTGTATATAATTCCATTCTTTCATAGAATGTAATTATTATTGTGACGGATGTAGGAGGATCTGTCAATGTCAACTACATATGTGTGCCACTGTTCACAAGGAAAAAATCAATCATCCTCTATTTTTCTACCCATAGGGGTGGATCATTACATTTCAAATTGGAATATGATCAACTATGAGGTATACCCTATCTGATAAAAAAAGAATCATCCAAATCGAAGATTCCAGTAGAATGTTATGCCTGATAGAATTGGTTAACGGACCAGAATTCAGAGGGTGAGTGATCAATATCCTTCATTTTGCTACTCTTAGGGGTGGATTTCATCTTTTAAATTCAAATGGCGTGATCATACATTAAAAAAAAATATACGCGTCGACTAGAGAACCTCCTCCTTTTTGGTTTCGTCGGGTAAAAAAGCACCCCATGCTTTTCGGCATAGTCGTTAAATATTAAAATTATTTCTTAATTTTAAGTGCGTTGAAAGCGTGTTCTACAGTTTTTTTAAATATATATTTTTTATATTTTTTACTTGAATCCAAAAGGATCACATATCAAAATTAGAAAAAACATTTTGTGGAACACGTTGGGAAACCCTATATTTCGTAACTCGCTTTTTTTGCGAAACTCGCTTCGCTCGTTCCGCAGAAATTCGCCCATTACCAAAAATAGTGCTTTTTCCAACTGGTTGCACAACTATTATGTTGCTTGGTATATTTTTTTTATATTAAATAATGTACTATATTTATATTTATGAACTCATAATTCTCTCCTCTATCATTTGACATCTCACTCGAGCCCATAGCAAAAATAATAATTTCAGAAACCCCCACGTCTTGAGGACTAAGGCTTTTTTTCATTTTAATGAAATTATAGCTGTCTACTAATGTGTTACGACTTTTGTCTTATATCAGAGATTTCCATCCTGATATTCGAAATAACATGTCAAGTTTGTCGGATGGTTCCTGGGAAAATTGAAAGTTTTCGTTTTTTTTTCGTTTTGTGATACAGAACACGCAGAAAAAGAATTGCACGCCAATTTATAACCAACAAAGAACGTCTCTGATTTCCTGTAATTTATATCATAGCTTGATCCAATTCCCAATTGTTTCCACTCGAGTTTCAATTCCAATTAAACCGACTGATTACAATTCGCTACTGGATTCACTATAAGTGGCGTCGGCTCCAGGCTAATGATAGACCTGCAGCGATTTTTGATTGAAATTCGACTCATTTGCTACTGAAAATGATATCATCATTCTGCGGAGATCATTTGGTTTTGGCAGAGCTAGTTATTTGCATGAAGCCGAGAACAGTAGCAATTTCTATTCAGTAGATTATCTTTCTAGAGAGAACATTTTATATGATGGAGAATCATTTTTTGGAATTAGGGATGAATAGTCACATAATAGTCACATAATAATATTTTCCACCTGACAATTAAAATTGTGTTGGATTCGTCAATACAGGTGAATTGAATGGGGTAGAATAAAATGAAAATAAAAAAGAACTGATACATACTTAAAACATACATCTACAGACTGAAGGAAAGTAACATTTCAAGTTTGAAGATATTCCTCCACAGAATAGAAACATTATATCACTAGAAAGTCCTTCAATGTTTTTGAGCTATAAATTGTTTCACAATTGAAGGCAAGTTCTTGAACAAAACACTTCTAAAAAAAAAAAGGTCTGATATCCAGTTTATAGACCTAACCTAACGAATTGATGAATTTCGATCCTGAAACAAATTACCACGAAAACAAAAAACTATATGATTTGGCAGATTACTGGATCTGCTTTCAGGTTTTTATACGTGACAATTACTTTTTCAAGATCTACCGACCTTGCTGTGGCTCTCATTATCTGTAATAACCGGGTGATTTATAGTTGCATTATGCTTTCGATTGAGAAATCTCATGGAAAGAACATAACAGGCTGCTTATCATGAGGTAATGTGTCCGGGTCATGCAGAAAAATAGCACAATGGTTTACATTTTAATTAGTTAATAAATTACTCTAATACAGGGTCCTACAGAAACGCTGCTATTCTTCAGAATTGCTGCCTAAAAACGTTCCACTTAATTTTTTAGCAAAAAGTGTCATGTCAGATGTATTCGATAACAAAGGCCATCTCATCAATTTGTTACGGAAATTATGAAAATGACAATTATCTCGGTCTTTAGGGTTGAGAAGTTTATGGTATTCCGAAACAATACCCGTTTCATTTTTAAGTCAGTCTTTCTGCCTATGAACATATGTTTTGAATCAATTCATCGACAAATATAGGACATGAGAGCAATGTTAAATTAGTTGAGAAAATATGGGTTTTTCCTGGGTTTTTCTAAATGGGTTACTAATGCACTCCCAGAGGAATGAGAATACTGCCTATGTGTAGAAAAATTTAAATAAGTGTCTTAATTATTTATCATATCAAAATGGGACTTCGATTCATACACTATACCACGAGACTATAACCTCCGTTGGATGACGTTTCTAATTTTGGGAACGAAACACCACTGAAAGAGGATTATAAGAGGTTTTTCAGAAAATATGGGTTTTTGTGAGATAGAGTTGAATATTATCTCTTAACATGTTTTAGTAAGTTTCAACTACAAGTTTGACGGAGTAATGCTCGTATAGCTGAGAAACCTTTTGGAGTAATTTTGAGCATTGTTAATACACGGAATAATATTTTTTATTGAGACATATCTGGATTTTTTTGTAATTATCTATATTAGGGTGACCCATTCTGACCCACTAGTTTTTTTCCAAGTCTCGTATGGAAATATGTTGGTTTTTTGTAATTTAGGTGCCCTCTTGAATATTTCCAAGGAGTCGCTCAAAAATTTACAAAATTTCAAAAATGGTCTAAATTTGAATTTTTTGTTTTTATTCTTTCTCTTGGGGAGGACTATGGATTAGACGTTTTTGAGCGACCTTTGAATATTAATTTTGAAGCTCAATTTTTTTATACAATCCATTATCATAATTATGAACCAATATAAACCGCGAGATACATATTGTTACGCCCTTCCACTCTAAATTATCATAAGGAGAATCCTTCGAATCAAGGTTAAAAGGATGGAAAAATGGAATATTCATATTCTTTTGAAATCACACGTGAAAAGGTTTCTGTCCAACGATCTTGATATTCCTCACTTAATATTCTCCTAACGTTCTCTACTACTCTTCCTAGATTTGGACATCAATTGAATTTTCAATCTGTTTTTTATAAATTCCCAAACTAATTCTATGGGGTTTAATAGTACCTATATTACGTATCAAATGTTGTAAAAAGCATATTATGCACGAAGTAATTCCATCAGTGCTTAATTGCTTTACAACACGCCTTACGTACTACTTTACCTACGGCCATATACAGTGTGCCAAAAAAGTCTGGACCACTTTTAATATTTTCATTATTATTATGTATTGTAAATGATGCTTAAACACGTCGATTTTTTATTTTAGTTGTCGTTTTTTGTTGTTCGTTTCATGTATACAGATATCTAAAAACCAGTTATGTTAGGGTACTTAATTTCTTCGAATGGAATACCCTGTATATTATTGCATCTTTAGATTTTTTGAACAATTTTATTTCGAACGATTATACAAAATTATAGAGAATATATGTTAAACCATGTTGTTGCTCATATAGGATATAATACGTTCTATTTACTACTACGTTGGTTTAATTCACATTAGGAACATTATAATTATTTATGGCTACTGTACAATCATCAAATATATTAGAAGTACTTCGATGTGTCGAATCATATGAAATTGTAATATTTTCATTTGTTGAGGTTGTATTACTATTATGTAAAATATCGGAGGATATTCTTTGTTTTTTTAAGAATCGTCAACATAACCTTCTGCTACTGAAGACGACTGCCAGCCACCATGTCTCTTCAAATCCAATAGATCCCCGCCAGCATCAACTGACATAGTTGCCGAAAATCTGCGAAAACAGTGTCCTGTAGCGATTAGAATTTTCTAGTTTAATAAATTTTACAATATCTTTTGGTATACTGCCTACTTTGTTTATCCCAACGCGTTGTTTGGTGCATTTTCCATTTATATATTGGAAAAAAAGGTAAATTTTCATTCAGTATTGTCTTGCGTATAGTGTAATATTTTTTTATTAACCGACGAAACCAAAAAGGAGGAGGTTCTCTATTCGACCCGTATATAATTTTTTTCCATCATATTTTTTTATGTATGATCACGCATAACTTTTTACTGAGGCGACCGATTCCGATAACTCTTTTTTCAGTGGATAGGGTGTACTTCTAATTTGGTCCGATTTGAATTTAAAAGATGGAATCCACCCCTAAGGGTAGCGAAATGAAGGATATTGATCACTCACCCTCTGAATTCTGGTCCGTTAACCGATTCTATCAGGCATAACTTTGTACTGGGTTCTTTGATTTGGATGATTCGTTTTTTAATAGATAGGGTTTACCTTATATTTGGATTTCGAATGAAATTATCCACCCTTACGGGTGGAAAAATAGGGGAAAATTGATTTTTCACTTGTGAACATTGGCACACACATACGTAGTTGACAATGACAGATCGCTACTGACATTGTTCTTGTTTCACATCCGTCAAAATCAGTATATTTAATGAGAGGATGGAATGATATACAAAGTAATGAAATAAACTAACCAGAACAACGAAAACAATTTATATTACAACAAATAGTAAAAGTAGATTATCATATTATTTAACTGGTAATAGTTGAAGTGAGGTGGGTAAGTAAGTATTTTGGAAGTAATCAAAAAACAAGTAGGTAGTAATTGGTAGATTTTAGCCACAAAGAATTGAAAAATTAAAAAAATGTTTTAACAGAAAATTAAACCGACGAAATACGGAACTGAAAAGTAAAAAATAAAAACTTTTTAACAAAAAATTGAGCCGACGAAAAAATCAATTGAAAAGCAAAAGATAAAATAAACCTTCTTAGTCTAAATGATAATTGAGCTCCTAAACTAATGTAAGTAACTGTTTTGATGACTTCTTCCATAGATAATGATCTTCGATAATTGTTTGTTTGGCGCCGACTCAAAATCAGTTACTTACATTAGTTTAGGAGCTCAATTATCATTTATACTAAGAAGGTTAATTTTATTTTTTGCATTTCAGTTGATTTTTTCGTCGGTTTTAGTTTTTGTTAAAAAGTTTTTCTATGATAAAAATGGTCAGAGATCACAAAAGAAAGTTGAATTTTCTGTTTGGAATTTTAACAATGAAGGATTTTCTTGTGTCCTCAACATCTTCAGTTTTCATATCTCTCAGTTCCTGTTTTCGGCAGGCATAGCTTACGCCAATTATAAGAACAGTCTGAAAATGAAAATTACTGTAAGTGTGGAAAATAGTATTAGTGGACATACTTCACCTTCATAAACAAGTACTGATTGTCAGGAGCCATTTCGAGGAAATCTTGAATATTTTTGGCCGTCAAAATTTTTGTTTTTGTGCTTCTAAAGCCATCCGATTCCCTTTTTAATAGCTCTATTAACTTGGAATAGGCTTCTATATTTATGTTTTTTTTATTTTTAGAGTAAAAGGCCCATAGAGAGCTAGGTTTGATTTTTCCCGATAGGAGTTGAAAATATGCTACCAAACCATTTTCGGAGAAATAATTCACCTTATTCATTAGTCTCCAGTCCATGAATCTACTGTAACAATTTTCGTAGCGTTCGCGGGATTTACTTGGCAGTTAATCATTCGTTGCCATTTTTGCCATTGCCATGACGTTGGGATGGGTTGAATTTTCGTTCTCACTATCACTTGACATATTGAAAATGTAGGTATTCTTTTTTAAACAGTTTGTATATTATAATTATTAACTAGAACTTATTTGTCTTTCAAAAAAGTTTGTTTGTATTATCAACCGACGAAACCAAAAAGGAGGAGGTTCTCTAGTCGACGCGTGTACTTATTTTTTTTTATGAATGATCCCGCATAACTTTTTACTGAGACGTCCGATTCCGATAATTCTTTTTTACAGTGGATAGGGTGTACTTCGAAGGTGGTACTATTCGAATTCAAAAGATGAAATCCACCCCTGAAAGTAGCATAATGAAGGATATTGATCACTCACCCTCTGAATTCTGGTCCGTTAACCGATTCTATCAGGCATAACTTTGTACTGGGTTCTTCGATTTAGATGATTCTTCTTTTAGTAGATAGGGTATACCTTATATCTGGATTTCGAATGGAATTATCCACCCTTACGGGTGAAAAAATGGGGAATAATTGATTTTTCACTTGTGAACATTGGCACACACATACGTAGTTGACAATGACAGATCGCTACTGACATTATTTTTGTTCCACATCCGTCAAAATCATCATATTCTATGAGAGGATGGAATGATATACAAAGTAATGCAATAAACTAACCAGAACAACAAAAATAATTTATATAACAACAAATAGTATAGGTAGATAATCATATTATTTAACTGGTAATAGTTGAAGTAAGGTGGGTAAGTAAGTATTTCGGAAGTAATCAAAAAACAAGTAGGTCGTAATTAGTAGATTTTACCCACAAAAAATTTAGAAACAAAAACTTCTTAACAAAAAATTAAACCGACGAAACACGGAACTGAAAAGTAGAAAATAAAATAAACCTTCTTAGTCTCAGTAACTAAGCTCCTGAACTAATGTAATTTTGAGTCGGCGCCAAACGAACAATCAACGAAGATCATTGAATTACTTCAAAAAAATTATCAGATTGTTACCGCGCAACTCGATGCCATCATTTTACACCCCACCTAATCCCCAGGCCTAGCTAGACCTAGGCTAGCTACGTATATTTCCAAATATAACCTGATATCGAATAAACAATATGGCTTCAGAGAGAATCTCTCCACCCAAGATGCACTATTGGCACTCACCTCTGAGATTTCTACTGCTCTGGATAAAAATATACTATGTCTATGCTTATTTATTGATCTATCGAAAGCGTTCGACACAGTAAGTCATGACCTACTCCAGGAGACATTAGAAAATATGGGTATCAGAAATAATTGTCTGAAACTATTCGAAAGTTATTTGACCGACAGATATCAGTCTGTGAGAGTGGAAGAAGCACTCAGTGATAGGAGAAAAATTGAGTATGGTGTACCTCAAGGAACCGTTTTGGGTCCCATTCTATTTAATATATATGTTAATGGCATACTCCTCATTGAGAGCAGTGGAAAAATTTTAGGTTTTGCTGACGACATAGTAATTTTCCATGAGGCAAGTTCTTGGCAAGAACTGTAAGTTATGGTGGAAACGGATTTTCCTTCATTCAAAAACTGGCTGGAACACAAGCTATCAACTGTTAATTTGGAAAAAACGTATTACTTACACTTCTGCTGCAATCGGTCGAATTCACCATCATTTCAGAGCTTCACGTTTGACATAAGGGGGCAACAACATACTATCTTACCAGAAACTAAAATTAAGTATTTGGGAATAATGATAGATACTCATCTAAAATGGGATGCTCATATTAATTATGTATGCAAAAAGCTGAGAATGATCATTTATAAATTCAAGTACCTTAAAGATATATTAAATTTTCAACAACTCAAAGTATTATACCACGCATTAGTCGAAAGTCATCTACGATATGGTATAATTATCTGGGGAGGAGTCTTGAAGACCCATATTTATCCCCTAGAACTTCTACAAAAAAGATTTCTCAAGCTGATTATGTCTTAAGAAGCTAAATATCCATCTGATGCACTATCTTCCGCAGCTCAAGTATTTGATATTCGCCAACTTTTTTATTACAACATTAGTATCAGATACCATAAAAATAAACATGACTTCAACCTACCGAGTCATCCTTACCATACAAGGCAAAAAAAAAGAGCACATAGTTCCGAACAGACACAAATCTATCGGCCAACGGTCCTTTAACTATATGTCTCCAAAATTGTATAACACTGTCCCAACCCATATACAAAAAAACAACTATCTGGTATCATATAAGAAAGAATTGAAGTCATTCATATACAGTCAACAACGAAAAAAAATTGCTGATTTGGTGAAAATGAAAAATGTTTGAAAATGTGTATGTATGTGTGTATGTTAATCTAAATTGTCTAGTTTTAAGTTGATATTTTATAAATTGTACACTGAGCTTTTAATATTTTAATATTTTTGTATTCATCTTTCTCGAATATACTGTGACAGATTTATATTGTACTGTGTAAGTGAATTTTCAAAAAATAATTAGTCTTAATGTATTTATTCTTATACTTTTTCATTTATATTGATTTTTCCATGTTATGTAACTCAGTAATATTGCATTGAGATTACCGTACTCTCAAATGTATTGTTCTTACGACCTAGACGTTCATAAATTCTATTAAATTCCTTTGTATTTTCAGCGAAACGAGTGCTACAGCACTTATCGCTAACCAACTTCATTCACATCTATCTATAGATTTTATTGTAAACCCATTCTCTCTGAATAAAGTTATTATTATTATTATTTGCTTGTTTGTTTGGCGCCGACTCAAAATTAGTTACTTACATTAGTTTAGGAGCTTAGTTACTGGGACTAAGAAGATTTATTTTATTTTTTACTTCTCAGTTCCGTATTTCGTCGGTTTAATTTTTTGTTAAAAAGTTTTTATTTTGATTTTGACAGTTGATATGATGCTGTTGACGGGCGATTGAGCGATCATGACGTACTTGCGGAATCATTAAATTTTCCGCTTACTTTTACGTATCAATTTTAATATAGTCAAACTGCGTTTTGTTAACGAAAACTGTGAGATTTGTTCACCGTGCGTAATGAGCTATTTACTGAGGCTGTGTGTCGTGTGTTTTTGCCTATATTCTACAGTAGTCGTAGATAAAACAAAATAATAATTTTATAACGTGCTTCCTGCAGAAATAAGAAACCTGAATAAAATTCTATTTAGAAACTTCATGAAAGCTCTTTGGCTTGATAATTCCTTTTATGATTTTCAGGAATTTATCAACTATGACTTCTGCAAATTTACTGCCCATTGACGCATTCTCAGTTCCTCTGTATCGAATTTATAATTGTATTTAGTATTTCTTATAATAGTAAAGATTCTCTAGGTTTTTTGTAGTTCTATTCTCATGACTGGTGTATTAGCACCAACGAAGAATTAATTGATTGATAATGTGAATCAGATAACGTTAACATTCCGAAGATTGGCAACAAGTCTCAGACTAATTTCCCACGCGTTTCCCGAAAGCTGAGGAATTCGTTAGACACCAGCTGGATTATGTTTCAACACGACAGGTTATCAGGCAAATCCGCCAGCGATACATCTTCGAATCCCACAAGACGGTTACTTGTAAGCGACTAGTACAAGGCGCGATAACCAATACGACTTGTGCCATATTGTAGGGGACTTTTTTTAAACCCAGAGCCGAGGCAAGAAATTTCAGGCCCTGCAAGACATCTCGCCAATTGAACCAGTGGTGTACGATGGACATACCATTGCAAAAATGAACTATAATTGAATATTCACTTATAATCTTCCTAGAGCACGAATTATTTCGAGGTCCGAATTTTCTTAAACATTTCGCGACGAAGAAAAAAATTTCAGATTTTAATCCAAGCTCGAGGGAGATTCGGTGAAAAAAATTAGACCAATATGATTTGGAAATAAAAACATTTCTGTAAGACCCAATCGAGACAACCAACCATCTGTTACATCTGCCCTGTGTAGTTCTACTATATTGATGTTCAGGGCAGTGTATTTTTAATAAAAATAAATTTCTTTCACCCTCGTAGTCCAAAAAGACATCAGTTCGGCCTGCGCGCGAAGGCAGGTCTTTTAGATCCTACTATGACTTCTCTGAGGTAAGAGAAATGAAAGGCAACTTAAAAAAAATATCTATATAATGAAAAAAGTAAAAATAAACAACAAACAAATTCTGGATAAGAGAAAAACGGCAATAGTATCAAAATATTTTAGTGAAAATACACATATAAAAAAAAAAACACATAGACATGATCGAAATATCAATTCCTGGAGCTCAGCAAAATGTGAAGTATTCATCTCCAAAACACATTTGTATTCATTTAACAGAATGGAGTGGAAAGAGACGAGTACCCTGTATCGATTATTCTCATTTGCAAAAAGCGTACTGTAAAACTCAAAATTGAAAAGATATTCTCCCCAGAGATTAACATACAGCTTCAAATCGCTTACCCTGTGTGCTGAGCTGCTATTCCCTACCAGTGGCAGATAATCCAGAAACTTCATCAAATCCCTGAATTCACGAATTGTTTTCCAGTGCACGATCACCGCCACTATTTTTCCGTTCCGTAGCGGGTTCAACGCTAAACACACGCGTGTACTAATTACCACCGAAACGATACTTAACCCTTAATCCAGGGCGTCGCGACGCAACCTCGCCTTAAAACTCTCGACGCGTTTTTCGCCGTCTCCCCGTATTGCCCACTTGACCGTCCGATTTCGCGAACCCTGACCGACCCCCTTGCCCGCCTCCAAAATTATTATTCACTCCCTTTGTTTTTTAAAACGTTCAATTAGACCCACCTTTTAATCCCAATTTTTCCCTTACAGCCCCGCCTTCAATGCAATGGCGTTTGTAGTTTTTTATTTTATTATCCCTTCAACGGCGATCTGTATAAATCCCACGCAAAAATTGGTTATCTTAAAGTTTCCAACTCAGCGTTTCTCAGTCGGGCGAGAAAATGATATTTTTTCTGCCTTGGGTGGTCCTACTTATCGTTATAAATAACCCATTGATCGTTTTATCAAGTCTAGACAATTCTTTAATGATTCTGTATTATCTGCAGGTGTCTGGGCATATGTATCTCATTTCATTGACCGATATGATTATTGGAATATATTTCCAATCGTTTACTCGAAAATATTTGCTGAACGAAATATGTAATGAACTGAGTTCGTTTGTACAGGGTACTACACATCTATTGTTATAATTTAACAAAATTCGGAAACTCTTCCAAGATGAAATTGAAAAAGCAATCAATTCTTTATCCTTACATACTAATCTATTTTTGAAGCAAAAACTGTTGAATTTTGTTCATTTCATCAATTGAAAATATTAATCATTGTATATACAGTGTCACTAAAAAAAATTACATCATGTTTTTTTTTCAATTACAAATTTGAGTAAAATTTTACAACAGTACAAAATTTGGCTTGGAAAATGATGACAAATGACACATACAAATCTATATAATATTTGACTTTTTTTAAATCACGAAAATAGCATTATCCCTCTAAATTTTGAAAATTGTTAGATGAAAAATTATCTTATTGTTGAATTTCATGCCATAATTTGAACTTCCAACCCTCCAGTGATATATATTTTTCATTTTAATTTTTTTGTTACCAATTCAGTAATTCAATGGAATAATTCACTGCAACCCAAAAAGAACTAGGTATATTTGATACATTAATCTGCTCTCAACTTTTGTACGCCAAAAATTACCTCAAACAACTCCATTTTGAACGGGAAGACATAAAATGTCACAAGAGGGCTCAACCAAGGGAATAAAATAGAAGGGAATAAATAGAAAAATTTAACATTCTTGAAAATTTCGAGGAAAAATGCAACTTTCGGGATATTCGTCGACCATATCGTGCGATTCATTTTGAATGTATCATTCCTCACTTTTTTGGTGACACTATAATCGATTTTGTTAATTTTGTGTAGTTATAATTGTATTAGAGAAACAATATATATTTCGATTTTTCATATATAAATCTAGAAACGAATTTCAAATTACTTATTATATATATATATATATATATATATATATATATATATATATATATATATATATATATATATATATATATATATATATATATATATATATATATATTGTTATGTTATGAAATGTTATTAAATAATTAAACTTAAAATTATCATTATTATTATTAGTTATTTTTATTAGTACCGATATTGCTATGTTGTTTTACAATTTTCATTACCTTTTCATGCTCTAGTCGATACATGTCTGTGAAGAGAACATTCCTGAAGTAGTTCTGGTATCAAAATTATATATCCAACAATACATCTAACAAAACTCCACGATTAAACCATATCAAAATTGAAATTTATGGAAAATACTGAATTAAAGCAAGATCAACGAACAGATAAGTTTCGAACATCCTGTATGACAATTCACATGAACAGAAAACCCACCAATGGGATTCGAAAGAGTTTGTGTGGGAAAAGTATTGATATAGAATAAAATGTAAGTGCAGAAATAAAAAAAAAATTAGATTTTATATGAATCTGTAAATAGTATGTGAGAGTTAGCATTAGATATCATTCATAAAATCATTAACATTAATTAGAATAGCAAATAATTCGGTTGGAAGTGATACAAATTCGGAAATCTGTGAAAAATAAAAATTTGGTGAGGGTTGCCATGGATCAGGATAACAAGTTTTGGAGAGATTGAATAAGTTGGAGAAAGTGAAGCCACGTACTAAATTTGAAAAGAAGCTTTCACCCATAATATAAGAAAACCTGATATAAAATTGCCGAACGAGGAAGATTTCTTGAAAGGCTGATTGGAGAAAGCACATAGTAAATAAAAATTCCACCTACCTGGCCCAGAAAATAAATCCTTGGAAGGAGTGCAGGTGAGCTGTCATTGACATCCCAGAAATACGTCCACAGGATTGGAAACGTCAACTGAAACGCAGCTACAAGGTATTCAATAACTGAACTCACCTAAGTGCAACCTTTCACATGAAACAAATAACTTTGAGTGTTCTAAACCATTGGTTATTTGTCTTGGGCTGAACAACCATAAAATTCCACACCAAAAAGACTGATAATACGTTCCAATTTTCATTATCACAAACATCAAACTGCACTATTTTTTTGTCATTGTTTTGCTAGTATAAGGTAGCTATCGCAGAGTAGGGTATATTTAAGTTTTCATCTGAATAAAGTCAACTACTTTGATTATTCTCTGCATACCTGTATTTATTTTTCAATTTCTAACTTTACTTTTCTCTACTGAACAGTTTTTATGATCGAATCGATAGTGCCATAGCCGGCAACACCGATTACAGGAACTTGCTGCTGGGAAGGAGTCATACCATTGTTGTGTCATTAGACAATGGCCATACATACCTGACTGAGCTGGGATGAGGTAAAAGGGTTTGAAAAGAAAAAAGGTAACATTACATAGCCGGAGATATTTTTATTTGTTATGATAGGGTTTCAGAAATATAATCTATGATATAAATTCTTAAAATTATACAAATTTTAAATCATATAAAATAACCCATCATTACTATATATATATAAATATATATATATATATATATATATATATATATATATATATATATATATATATATATATATATATATATATATATATATATATAAATATATATATATATATATATATATATATATATCATTATGAGGGTTGTTTTTTATTGATTGATTATTATTATTATTTTATTAACCACTAGTCATCACAATAATTTTGCAATTTGTTATGATAATAAGCTTGATTGATTTGATTCATCATCAATTTTACTTGATTCTTTGAGAAAATTACTTATCATAACAATATAATATCCCTATGTTGTTCTTACTATTTTTCAAACACCATTTTACCTTTCCTTTGTTACCTTATTCTAGCTCAGTCGGTTAGCCTATGGAAACATTATCATCCTACAGCTCAGCAGAGTTCAGTTGCGCCATCTAGTTGCTTTGTTTGAAGTCAAGTTATTGTTTCGTGAAAATATAGTTCGCGATATGATCAAAAGATGAATAACGAAACAGAAAATAGTTCAATTTGTTTTCCTGTTATTGAAATGAATTTCCAAAGGTTTCAAAATCCTACTCTTGCGATATCTAGCTTATATTAAATATAATTGAATCTATGAACTTGAAAAATCATCATATGACTTGCTCATGCACAATAGAATGAATGAGCAAATAGATATTTACAGGTTACATTGACAAAGTGGTTATAAGTTTGAAATAAAGTTCACCCCTGTGGATAAATATTATCAAAGACCCCAAAAATATGTCTAATACCAATGATATCACTTCGTTTATTTGTGTTTTTTTCAAAGTACCTGTAGTTCGTTGCGTTTGTGCACTCACGAAGACTTCTGGCTGTGTCCAGTGCTTTGAAAAGTGAACCTGTCCGTCGTTGGCTCCCTTTTATTGTTGGTTATGACCTGTGTGGAATGTGATCTGGATAGCGGGTGAGTGGCTTCTTGCTCAAATGGTTGTAGGCTGCTTCTTGGATTAATAATTGGAATTGCTCTCGCAGTTGTGTTTTATGCTCATTTGGATTGAATTATCTGATGAAAATTTTTCTAACGCTTTCTCCAGTTTTCTTCCTCCAGTAGCAACCATCAATTTTTATTTTTTGGCAAGAAATTTTAGTTTCCACACTTTTTAAAGCAACTTTTTTTATTCTACACCATGAAACTTATTTTATATATAGCTTATATTTCTCTACTTAATATCATTTATACAAATTGATTATAAATTCTCAGTCAACCATTTCCTGTTCTCAGATTTGATATTTTATCATTTTTTTATTATATATTATTTGTCATGTCCCTGTCAGGTTCCCTTGAGTTTCAGAGTTAGCATACAGAATGTTCCTGCCTATATATAATTTTTATCTGTTTGAATTCAAAGATTTTGTTTGTAGATTTTAATGTCCATTCTTTTTTTAGGTTGTGCAATCTAAATGGATAGTTGGAAACTTATTGATGTTAATAAAAAACCTTCAATGCTAAACTCTTTGAAGATCTGCGTCAAACATAAGATGTAAAAGGTTTCAGGAATGTAAAGTGCACAGAAAAATTGTAAGACCACCATACCAGGTATTCATGAGATGTAGATGTGTCATTTTATCAAATTTTCATCCTTTTAATAGTTATCATATATTTGATATCATAACAATATATTTATATGTGAATCACAATAATTTTCTTAAATAAAAAAGCATCAAAATAATGAATGTTTCAATTTCTTCCATATTTTTCGAGGAATCAGCATATTTTTAGTTTTTGCTGACCTAGTAATATTCCAAATATTTTATGAGCAAAAAAGTCATTTCCATTGAACATACTCTTGATGAAGCACTTTTCTCATCTTTATCCTGTGGTATAGTATGGCCACTTGAAAATGAAAGAATGTTTTTCATGTAACCTTGCCCCATTGTAGGAATGTACCATGTATAACAATATGAATATCAAATACTAAAATAGAGCAACTCATTTCGAGAACTGTCCATTGATAAGCTTTTGTGGCCCTTTGACAGGAATCCGCAAAACACGGTCTGCGAGATTTTCCCTGCCGGGATGTGAAAACACGTTGTGATAGAAATTAAAAAAACACCGTTGTAAATACAAGACCAACGTGAATTCACAATAATACTATAAAGCAGTACTGGTGATTTTATACAATGAATTAATACGAGCTTCATGTATATTTACGAAGGAATTGTAATTGATCATTGTAAATTTACAATCCATAATCACAGGCTTCAGGTAATTTCACAATAATATCATGAAGTCAGATTATTACTAAAATTTTAAATTGTAATTTTGACATGAGAAATTCTCAATTGATGTGATTTATACAAGAAATAAGTACATTGGGAATTCGCCATATTGAATCATTTCAAAAATTCAATTTCACAACACGTTTGCATAATTAGTGGGAACATTCACAAACATATGGTGAACATAACATGTGAAATCACAATACTCTTCTAGTTGAACTGTGATTTTACCATTGTCATTTCAGAACGCAACGTAGTAATACAAATAATTCCAGAAATATTCTGAAGACTGCTAAAGCCGAACTGTTCACTATGATTTCACAATGGATTTGTGAATTTTCTTGTGATATTTCACAACCACAAAGGTAATCAAATACAGTAAAAATCTAGGGCCACTAATTACCCATGATTTCAACTGTAATTTCACATAACACATTTTTCAGTAAATATATATATATATATATATATATATATATAAGAACAGGTGTAGGACCGGACCCAGCATACTATTTTGTGGAACTCCAGCTTCGGTACATTCATCGGAAAATATTCAATTTATTCTGTTGACTCGAATATTTCATCGGATTAAATTCAGATTTATTCCGCAATTTATATTTATGGGTTCGAACCCAGCCATCCTGTCGAATTCAATTTGCTTCGAGCACATCAAACACAATTGAAATATTCAACATTAACATAATATAATGAGTCGACACGCCATAAACGGCCATATAAGTTTCCATACGAAGGAACTATCTCTATTTTCATTCGAGAACATGTTGAATTAGTTTGTGAGCAATAAAACATGATTCCCTTGAGTGTTATACATATTGACGATTGCTCGTTGACGTACAGGATGGTCGAATGGACTACAGAAAGGAAAATGTGAATTAACAACATGTAAAATAACATTTGCAAATGGAGTGATTGAATGTAAATTAAAATAATCCTACAGTAGCATATGTGAATTATCACAGAAAATTCATTGTATGTACTTTGTGATTTCACCATGTATGTGGAAATTGTGTGACAGTTTTGGTTCTAACACCGACCAATGTCGTAGATTTTCCATCCCCTTTGGAACATCGACGAATATATGTTTCTGACAAAATCGTGATATCAGAATATTTATCGTTTGGAAGGGGTGTACCCCAATGTCCTGTCCTGGGACCCCAGTGATTTAAAATATATTTGGATGATTTGTTCTACACTATCTCCTCTACAAAGCTACCCATGTTTGTGTTCGATGCTACTTAGTGTTGAGTTTAGTGTTTTGCGCGTGAATAGATTATAAAAAAAATATCAACATAAGAAGTAAAAGAATATCGTCGATTATAGATTTCACTTGATTCTTATAAAAGATGAACAGTACTGGGCCCAAAATTGAACCCTGAGGAACACCCATATCAACTGTTAATAATTCCGAATGGAATTTGTTTATTTCATCGTTTATAGAAGCTCCAATTGATACGAACTGTTTGCGGTTTGCAAGAAAACATGATAGTGATTATGCCACATTACCTCGTAGACCATGGATTTCAAGGATTTATAATACACTTTCATGACTGGCGAAGTCAAACGCTTTGATTAAATCACAAAATAATGCAGCAGGACAGTCGCCTGCGTCTATGAATATGATGGTTTGGCAATAAAATGAATAAATAGTCGTTAATTGAATATTTAGGTTGTCGCAAATGAAAATTGATCACAAATTCATAATGCTGGTCAAGATCAATTAAACATATTTGAATTGTTTTCTAAATAACTGAAATTGAACAGCAAAGGTCACAATTTTATAAATTATTAGAGTAGAGTTCATCTAATGAGTAAAAAGCCACATTTAGTAGATATTATTTCGTGTAATGGTACAATTAAATCATTATGATTTTGGAAATTCAGATAATTATCTATATGTGAACTTTTTTTTTCGACTCATAATTAATCACTTGGTTTCCGAAATGAAGTTCTTCCGGGTTACATTTGGTGAGGATATTTGTTTTCAAGACCAATCTCCAATTCCGCTTGTATCATTCCTCATCATTGGATGAACTTTCGAACTATTTTTATAATTCCAAAATAATGTAGAATTCTATAGCCCCCCATCCAGTTCTCTTCACATTTTTGTTTGAAATTCTTGTTATTCCACAGCTTTCTTCGGCTATTTCTTATCTTCTGGAATTTCTGTTAGTACTAGCCTGACATGCACATGTCTGAATGTCTAAATTATGTTTTTTGGATTCGCAGACTTCCAGCAATTTTAGGTCTTGTGGAATAGAATGATTCTCCAGACACCCTGTATGATATTGTCCATGTTCACATCCATTTATCTTGTCCCAACCGGTATCTCACACCATCGTTGGTCGATATCTCATTTATCACTCGAAACCAATCAGTCAAACTTCACAGTCGATCACTTTGACTGTTCCTTGCATCAATCATGATCTGCTGGAGACGATTGCTGTTAGTATTGGTATCAAAAAACACAGTGGTAGCGACAGCGGGACCGTGAAGGTGCGATGTTTAAAAAAATTAAGTTCCAGCCTTCTGAGGTACATAGATGGATTGGAATTCGTGGAAATTCATTGTTGATGAGCTTATCGATAGAACAAATACTTTTCAAGAACAACAACAAACAAAAGACAGTCACACTCAAACTGGGTTTACTGAACCACGACACTTGGCTCCTTCAGGTGCTTATAGTGACAAATGATATATATATCGTTAATGCAATGATCCAGTGGTGGTACTATCGAGACGGGGTGAAAAAAAATATCAGAAGGGTTACAAGAAACTCCTCTAAAACTACAGTCCAATTTCACTCTTCAGTGCCATAGCCAAGGTGGTAGACCAAATCTTATTGGAACGTTCTGCTCTAGCTGAGAGAAGGTTGAAACTGATCCCGATGGATCAATTCGGATTCACGTTGTATCATTCAACGGGACGGACTTCTAGGGATAGAGTGAAGGAAGCCGGCAGAATATCTAGTTGGAGCAGGCGTTTCTCAGGGATCTTCTCTTTTGCCACCCTTATACTCTCTGTATAACCATATTCACACATTCGTCTGGAAGTGAAGATGCTACAAAAAGCTCCAGATTCATCTGGATTGATTTGTCGTGCCCTATTCAGAGAGTGATAAGATGAAATTATACTCAAAATAAAGAGATCTTCGAGAAGTTAAGGGAAAGAGTCACACTTGTTGAGCTACCTGTGAGTCGAACTGTATAAGGGAATGAACTTCCCTGAACACATAATGCTTTTACTTCCGAGAGGTTCACCCACAATTGAATTATTAGGAACTCAAAACTCCTGATTTAGAAACATGTCATAAAGAGCGTCAGACACTATACGACAATGAAAAACGAAAACATGGCCTAATATATCTATAGTATCGATAACATTGAACTTTTTTCGAAATATTATGAACAGTTAGAGAAGAAACAAAGCAACTTTTCCAAAAATCTAATCTAACAGGAACTACATAAACCAAGAAAAATAAAAAATCATTGCTTGGCATGTATGCAGGCGCTTCCTGTAAGTTAGACTTTTGACATTGAGACCGAAGATATAGTTACTTAGAACCCATATTTTCCATGTAAAAGCAATTGAATATCGAGAAAGAGAGATAATATATGTTAATTGTACATAAGAAAAAATCTTGTTGACAAACACATTAATAAAAATTCACAGAATGCGAATGAACATAAGTTACTGTCAAAAATGGATAAACACGTCACAGGATAAAAACAAATATGAAAACATAAATGGTGAGACTTAATTAAATACTTTCACGAAAACATTAAAAAGTTTGAACAATATAAACAAATGTAAACATCAACATAGTGTATCATCATAAAATTCAATCAAGAGTTAGTAGGCCTTATCACCAAGTAAGGTTTTCAGTTTGTATCTAAAAACCTGGAGATTTCTCTCTTTGGTATCACTTGGTATTTTATTATACATTTTCACTCCATTTTGAAGCAGAGAATCTTCTACTAGGTTAGAAGTGGGAATGGGGAGCTTTAGGCTATTTTCGTTCTGGCGAGTATTATAGGGGATGTTGTTGATTTCATATTCCAATCTATTCTTGTGAATTACAGAAACTGTCTCCAATATGAAAATTGAAACAAGAGTTAGGATTTTTTTATCTTCAAAAAGAGGTTTACAAGATTGATTTGTTGAAAATATAAACTGGATGTTCATAAAATCAGATGTGGAATCATCTGCGACTGAAAGATAAACTTTAGTCACTATCTTCCATCGTCAAGATAACCTCTTGTGGGGTATTCATGTTGAAAAGGGAAACATTCTCAATTGAGAATGTTTCCCTTTTCAAAAAGGTTTACAAGAATCTCTCCATTTGGCTTTGCCCGTTTTTGAAGCACAAACACTGACTGGAAGAGTTGATTGTTACATACCCCCCAGAAAGATATGCCATAGTGTAAATGGGAGTGCATAATACACAGATTTGGCAGCAATAGATCCTAATTCGTTTGATACTGTCCTCATAACATAACAACCAGAAGCCAGTTTTTTATTTAAATGAGTTATATGCTCTTCAAATTTCAGATTACTGTCCAAAAGTAGTCCCAAAGTTCTTGTTTACCACCAGTTGGCTTCCTAAATGCACATTTGATATACAACATTTGAATGTAATAACACTTGTTTTTTTCGAATTCAGAGTGAGTGAATTGGAGTCGTACCAATTCTGGATTGTAACCATATCGGGAAATATCATTTCGTTCAATTTACTTTTATCTCTATGGTGCCATAGTATGGTGGTGTCGTCAGCAAATGACGTGAACCTTCCGGAAATTGGTAACATGGTAATCATTTATATATAAAAGGAACAAAACAGTACCCAGCACCGAGCCTTGTGGTACTCCACTTTTAATTTCTGCAGTATTTGAAGATGTTGTTAGTCCTCACATACTGCTTTCTATCAGAAAGATACGAGTCGAACCATTTAAAAATGTTTTTTCTGAATCCATACAAATTAAGTTTGCACAGCAGTACCTCGTGGTTGACACAATCGAATGCTTTCGATAGGTCACAGAGCACTGCTGCGACAGCTTCTTTATCATTAATATCTCTGTAAATCATTGACATAACTGAATGTATTGCGTCAGTTGTATTCTTCGATTTCTGAAAACCGTACTGCTGTGCAATTGGCTGGATCTTCTCTATCACCCCCTTTATGGACAACCGAGGTTTTCAGGAATGAAGGAAAATAACCTTGTGCAAAGGAACTATTGATGAGTTGGGCAAGAATATCATTTCCAGTTTTACCGGAGATAGACCTAGGTCGAAAATTTCAAATAAAACAATATAGATATTCCCATTCGATAGAGCAAACAATTTCCTTTTCAATGACATATCACAAGTAGGCATTTGTTTTTAAAATGGCAGTGCGGTAGAAATTTATCTAAAATCAATATGGCGGCACTGTGACGTGATCGATCGAATTCTCGTAAATCAACCTAATAAATTGATTAGTTTTTGATGAAACATGCAGAAATGTTGTTTCCTCACTTTAGTAATTCTTTCAAATGACATTCTTCCCCTTGAATTTTCTCGAAAATTTCAAATAGGAAATGATACTTTTTTTGAAATCTTAAGTCAGTATCTACAGATAAATGCTTGACACACTACGCCTCTTTTTATTTTCATTTAAAAAATCATTGAAAGTTTTTTTTTCATTACAACTAAATAAGTAACTACATCTACATATTTTTTTTAAAACGTTATCCAAGCCTAACCCAATATTATTCGTGGAGATGTCCACAACAAGTCACCAAAGTTTTATCTGAGAAAATCTTTTGAAGGGCTAGATCGCAGTCTCTTGTCGTGGGATATAAAATTTGTATTTATCTTGGGCTCTTCTCCAGAAAACTCTGATAGACCATCAAGTTTGGAATACCCTGTATATGTATATATTGTTATGTTATGAAGGACCAGTAATATATTTTAAAAGGAAAAGAGGAAACAATTTCTTAAAAAACCACAAAATAATAAATACTTAATAGTCAGTAGTTCATGAGATATTGTTTTTACATTTTGTTTGAGATTCTATTTCCTTTATGAAGCCTCTGTATAATATTGATAGGTAAAAATATGCAAATACTATAATGCAATCATTTCCATACATTGACAAAATGATTACAACCTAGAATTGTTTGAAAATACAACAAAAAAGTCTAGATTTACAAAATCATTCTGAATTAAATGTGATCAACAAAATGATAAGCTTGAAACATACAGTATATGAAAGTGTATATAACTAAAAATAGCCAATGGAAGAACAACAAACTTCTTGATGACAATAGTCAATCAGAGAACAGTTTTTTCAAATAACCCGAAATGAGTGATAATGTGACAAGAAAGTGCGCGAAGTTGAAAATTCAAATGAAATGGACAAAACAGAAATGGTATCCAGGGGAAGAAATAACAAAGCTAGTGGGGATTGAAAAAATTTCAGAAAACGACGCCACGTACAAATTTTAGGAGCAAATTTTTCAAGATTTTCACGAATACTAGGTAGTTTGTCTATAATAAACTAACCAATTCAACCTCAAGAGAATTTCGACAAAAATAAATAGGAGAAAACAAGATTACCTTTTATGTACTCCACATAAAAATGTTTCCAAGCTGATTTCTGGGGATTTGTATGGTGCCATTTGCAATTGGAGAGTTCCTGAGAGTTGTGGATTGAAGAAGGATTTCAGATTGTTGGCATGTATTGTAACAGCGACAGTTCCAGCTCCAGGTATAAACTTTTTTAGTGCACATCACAAACTGAATCATTTTCCAACGTAAATCATATCGTATCTGAAGAACTCTATTTATTTTGGCATTGAACTATAAAAGAATTCTTCCAACCTCAAAGAGAAAGTGAGGTTATGTATACTGTATCCATCACTGTTTCATTATTTCCATGAAAATTTGTCAATTGACCATAGAATAAACTAGCTATCTCAGGCCAGGTAAATATAAGTTTTCCTGGATAAAGGAAATAATTGTTTTTGACAGGTTTTTGTTTATTTTCCACAATGATCTGATATTTTACCTATAAACACTGAATCGAAATTGACATCAAGACAGGGCAGTGGCTCTATTGCCAGGACCGGCTATCTGAGACGAAAGGCGTACCAACTGAGTTTAGTCTTGGTAAGAAAGAGTAATAACAATTGGCAGCAACGTGACGAGAAAACAGTGACGTTAGCTAGCAATTATTATTACATTACAATATATTATACAGGGCGAAAATAATTATCTATCAATATTTCATAACCAAAAGCTATTATCATATCACAATTGTTTTTACGAATCAATATTACATTACAATTTGTAGCCCAAAGCGGGACAAATTCACAACAATTGTTTTTGCAATCATTATTACATAACAATTTGTCGCCCAACGCAGGGTGAAATTAACAACAGTCATCATTATCACATTACAATTGGCGCCCAACGTTGAATAAATTAACAACATTTTTTTTTACAATTATTATATAACAATTGTCGCCCAACGCGGGGCGAAATAAACAACAGTCATTCAATATTACATTACAATATATATATATATATATATATATATATATATATTATTTCTGCACAATATGTCTGCTGCATTTATCTGTAGTAAGTAGTTCCTTGGATTCATTGATAAATATCTATTTTAGTTGAGCACATTTGCATATCTACCCAGCCAACACCATAAAATCAGCTATTTGGGTTGCATCAAAGGCAATAAACGAAAGAACTCATGAGAAAATACCGCTCTCTCACCAATAGAAAATCTCTGAACACTTCGGCTATAATCTCGCGCTATTGATAAATCAATTTACACCTGATAATACCAGTACACGTATTCACAAAAACACGACGCGAGGTGTAAAATGCATAAAATCACAGACGAACAACAATAACTGTTTTTCCGTGGAACATATCGTGTTTCGATTCAGAATAACGAGTGTACCAACGTAGTAACGTTTCAAAGACGATAGTTTGATTTATCTGTCGAGTTGAGTTTTCTGTTCCCCAATAGAAGTCGAAAAATGTGAATTACCTATTCAGAAAGAGTGAATTGGCCCGTTTAATGTTCTGGCCTAACCTTGATGACAGCCTTGCGTGTATTCAAGAAAGAGTAGACAAAATCCCGACCAGGCAAATTGTTTTCGGATTTTTTTATGATCCTGCCTTGGTGGTCAATCGAATATTCAATCAGTCTCAGAGTCCACGAATCAATCGGGTAGCCCAAGTCAGCACAAATAATTAGGCCAGAGTATTTTCCTCTTCTTCAGTCAAAGTGGTTTGCCCCCCACTTTTTAATTTGATCACACTTTCTGAAAGGCTGAGGGTATTGGGTTTGTCTGCAATGGCTTTCTTTAGAATCTATGGATCTTTTTTTTTCTTCGGTTCTAGTGGTTTGTAATGGGGGACCTGCTAACCACGATTTTCCACGTACAAACTAGGAAACACCGAGTTTCATATTGCTAGCCTCATCACTTGGCAGTGAAACTAATTAGTTAGACATCAATGATACAAATATCCCTGGACCCACAATACCAGATTTTTTGCCTCATCAAAAACTCATACATTTACAAGGTTGGCTAAGCTGCGTATAAATAACAAAATCCTGAATAGAGTAAGATCCCAGAGCCGGCAAGCGTACGTCATTTCAGCAAAGCTGAAATTTTGAGTATGAATAGTGTGATATGTAGTTGAGAACGAATGCGTACTTGCTAGCTTGAAAGCGGGACCTTTTTATAGGTAGCAGGTACAAGTACATACATTTTTCCCCACTTATGTATAGTAATGCTTCTGACAATTAATATTGTCCAGTTAGCCGAGCGGTCTAAGGCGCCAGATTTAAGCTCTGGATCTCAAAAGTTAGCAAGGGTTCGAATCCCCACGCCAGATGATTTTTCTTTAATTTTTCACCTCGAAATTGAGAAATGATTTGTTTTGAGACGAATATTCAAATAAAAAAAGCAAATCATTACTCAATTTTGATGGGAAAAATCTTGGGCGTGGGGATTCGAACATAACATCACAAAATTCATCGATAGTGCTCACTCTCCCCAATACTACAATAAATTTAGAAGTATTCACCGAAAAGTAGTGGAAGCAGCAAAAAGTTGTTATTACCATAACAGAATCTGCGAAAGTGAGGATACCATCAGAGATACATGGCGTACAGTAAATGAGTTTCGTGGCCAAACTCCTACTCTGGCAAATAACATCACTTTGGATGGCAACACTCTGAATGAATTCTATTGCTCCATAGCTGACAAACTGTCAAAAAACTTGGATAAAGCACCAGATCCATTATGGTTTATGCACAACGTAAATATTACTGAAATATTTGTTTCATATGAGACGAATTTAATAGAGCTAATGGATACAATGAAACATATCAAAAATAAAACTTCTTGTGGCATCGATAACATCTCGATGAGAATTTTTGAGAATATGCCAATTTTTGCTCTGGAGTTATGACTTCTTTGCCACAACTCCTAAAACAAATGTTGTGATTCCTCTTCACCTCAGATCCATCAAACTTTCAAACCATCCCGATCATTCCAACCCTTGGTAAAATCATAGAGAAGTCCCAACAAACATTTTAAGTAAAATTTACGTCATTTCGACCTTCAAATAGGTCAGCGCCCAAATTGGCGAAGGTAATTCTTACGTTATAATTACCTTAAATTTACCAATATGGGGAAGAAAATGGAAGTAATTCAGAAGTCAAAAATTGGGCAATCAAGTCATTTTGCCTAATAAGTCGAAGGCATAAATAGGTAAAATTGCCTTCAGAATAGTCGACTGATGGTAAAAATTTAGTCATTTATACCTTTTTTAGGTTATAAACACAATAATAAAACAAATAGTCGAAGGTTGGAAGAAAATAATAAAAGTATATTGCATATTGTGTATCTTAACCCACATGTTTATTCGTAAAAGCTCAGGAGATTAACATGGCGTATGAAAAAAGAACTGTCAAGGAACGTACAGCAGAGAATGATGTATGCAAGTGATGGTTTCCCATTCACATCTAGTTCGGAGTTTATTTGCAATACAAAATTTTCTGTGATGATGTTGAATTTTACTTATAAAACAAGTGGGCCCTTCCAAAATATCAAATTTGTATTGAAAAAATTCATAAAATTAACAGTCCTTCCTCAACTTTTTTCATCAAACACTGCAAAAACCAATTTCATAGATAAAGTATGTATATACATATCATATACACCAATTTTTTGACTATCTATCATTAAAATGAAGTCGATTCAAGAAAACTACGGAACAGTTTTGCAATGGCGGAAACGCTTCAAGCCAAAAAATATGGCGTCTTTCCCATATGGGACCTTTTCCTAAATTTTCAACTTTGAGAACACATAGGCTTTATGCAAAGACGAAAGTAACCTTTGTTCCTGACTTTGAAGACCATTTTCCTTATCTTGGGATTTCAAACCATTTCACATTGTGGTCACGTGATGAAATACAAATTTGTTATGGGATGTTTTTTCATGCGATATGGTTGGACTGGAATCGTGGATAATAAATTGATATTGTTGTTATTCGATATTCTGAGCAGAAACACTAGAATGATCATTTCAATTACTAATACGAGGAAAAATAAACATTATTTTCTACTTCTTGTTGATGGTAAAACCAAGTATCTCTATCTCGTCTATACCTAGTTACTCAAAGAAAAGGATATATAGTACAAAACCCCGCAATAAGTATTTATTCTGAAATTGAAGTGTTCATTCTGTAATTACACATCAAATATCAGTGGTATTGAAAATTGTATGCGATAATTGTACATTGTATTCAGTGCACATGTTGCCATAATAATATCTATGATAATGTTATATCAGTGTGAGGAGAAATAGCCAATCATAACATTTTAAATATCAAATGATTCCATAACCTTCTTAGATACGACCATAACGAAAATAAACGATAAACACGACTTTTCAATTTTCCACAAACATTCGTTATAGATATTACAAATCAAATGAAAATATACTTTATTGTCGGAAGAATAAATTCTTATTGACAAAGCTAGAAGATTGCTGGTAATATAATAAGTGATGAAACTTACAAAATGTATATAAAAAAAAGAATCTTTCGAGTATAAATCGGTTACATACACAGGCACATTAAAATCTAATTCAAAACTATATGAATGAATAAAGCTTTTTTGTAGGCAATTCAGTCACACAGAAAATTGACTGTAAAACATTATAATAAATTGGGAAAAGTGGTAAAAGTTATTCAGTTCATGGTAGACTAATGATGTAGCTGATAGTCATGGTATTATGGAAGAACTCCTCTATTTCATAAATAGCTAAATCTAAGAGAATTTTTTTAACAGAAGAGCTGAACAGGTTATAATCTATTATTTGAAGGGAGTGATTGTAAAGCTATTCAGTTTTATAAATTAGAGAGTTTTTGATTAAATTAGTTGAGGGAATGGGAAGTTCCAAGAGGTTTCTTTGGCAGGTGAATACATAGTAGCCGCTTATAATATATGATCCACATACTAGTGAATGATCCTCTGTCAGAAGATAATTTCAATGAAGAATTTAATATGATTAAACAAATTGTAGCCAATAACGAATATAACTCAAGTTTAGTTGACAGCATTCTATCGAGAAAGCTCTAAAAAAAGGCAATTCAGAAAGTTTATCCAAGCATCTCAAATACAAAGTCAAATTTCAGGGTTATTACTCATTTCATCAAATCTTCAAAGAAAATTTCTGATTATTTGAGACATAAATATATTAATATTGCTTACAGAACAAATAATACTTTGAGAAAAATTATTAAAAACAACAAAGATCGAATTGTCCCAGTTGGTACATAGGACAAACAGGTAGAACTTTCAAGCAACGCATATCCGAGCATAGAAACAGTTTTATTAAGGGCAAATCTAATTCAACTTTCGCTAACCATCTCCTTGCTGAAAAGCATTGCTTTGCTAATGAGTAATGAAGTTCTCTTTTAGAAAGATCAAAACCTCAATCTCCTGGAAAGCTTAACAAAGACAAGAATTCACATTATTCATCAGATGACCAGACTAATTTGAATAATCCGCCCTTTTAAACCTGTTTAAGAGAAATTGAATGATCTTTCGTCCAATAAGTGAATTACCTAATTGACTACCTGCTTCTATTATTTATAACTAGCCCCTGTGATTGTAAATTAGTTTCCACTTGAAAAAGCTGTAGTATAGCGGAAAACGTGTCGTCTGTTTTGTAATCCAATTTTTGTGAAAATCGTAGTTTACCTTAATTATGGATTTTCATCAAATCTATTATCTTTTTAAGTTTTGTTACTTTCCACCCCACCGTTGCTATCCACTCCACTCTACGGTACTTATATTGGTTTCAGTATAATTTTTCAAGTATTCCTTAATAAATTTTTTTTTGGGACGAAGTTCCTTATCGCGCGTTGCGAAAGGGGGCTAGACGGAATAAATTAAGACCAAAAGTTGTAACGACACTTTCTGCTGTAGTTGTATGCCGTGTATAAAAAATAATAACAATAATGAATCCTGACAGTGTTTCTGCACAAGTTCCGGATATTGCTGATGGAGTTAGGTTAGAAGAGATTTTATACAGATAATAATAAATGCTTATGTATTTTTAGCAAGTACGCATTATAACCTCTCTTTACTATTGTGCTAACCAAGTCTTACGCGTTATAATCTCTCCATTATTGTGTGTTTAGCAAGTGTACGCGTCATAACTTTAATAAATTTGAAAGCAAATTATATTTCAATATTACAATATCAATTGAGCCTACTGATTAAGTTTATATCACATTATATTTGTTAATAATGAAAAAAATTATTATAACTTAAAAAAAAATTATTACAATTCTTTCACTAATTAATCGAAAGGAACTTCGTTCCATCCGGGTGTCCCTTGACACCTCTAAATTTTTTTATCAGATAGCTTTGCCTCGACCAACCTGGCGCGTTGAAGTTTATTCCGTGTGTATATTCGCATAATATATCGATCAGCATAGGTCCCATTTTATTATAGCAAAAATTTGAGTTGATCTTGAAACCGAGCGATTTTGCCACCAGAATTTTCTGTAAAAATGTTGTCCATTTCTTGGATTTTTTCACATTACATTGTTTCCCACTTACTTTCATTGAAAAGCTTGACACAATATGTTTATGTATCTTACCCAAGCAATTCTTTGGTGTTCATGATGATCCTGTTCATGAAACGTTAACAATTTCGAACTCTCGACCTTTGGAAATGAGAATAACTCGCAAGCACTTATGGAGTATATTTTGCACAATTTTCGCGTCTATGTCAATTACGGGAAGAGGTTGGTGTTAATTTCGCGCCTTAGAGATCCGCAGTTTGCGATAAGTCGAGGAATTTCTCGCGCTCGGGGAATTTCATTAATATTTGGGATAGAAATGTGCTATGGCAATTTCCGCAAAGTGACGTTGATTGGTCGTCAGTGACTGTAGCTTGACGTGGGAGTGCCTGACAATGTAAGGTTGGCATTTTTCTATGATTTCATGAGTGTTTATTCGTCGTTCGTATGTGAGGACTGCGATGGCATTCCTTGGTAATGGGAAGAGACGCCGTTGTATCCGGATAGCTGTCAAATTAGATATACAGGGTGATTCAAAAGTACTTTGACAAACTTCAGTAGGTGAATCCTCACAATATTCCGATATGAATTGTCCGACTAAAAATATATGTTCGGAAACGCTTCGTTTCCAAGATACAGGGTGTTGAAGTTTTTTTTTTTTTTTTTAAATACCTTTCGAAATACTGACCTTAATTGAACGAAAATTGGTATTGAGAGGTTTTTTGAGGTGTCGAATTCGAACCTGATGTTATCATTGCTCTTACTCGTAGGGGGCGCCACCTACACGTCTTTTTATTTTTTTTGAAGATTCATGACTTTTTTTAGCGTTTTTTTGGCACATTTTTCAGTAGAAAAATATATTCCTCTATCATATCTACGTGAAAAAGCTACCCTCGCTACAAGTCGCTATAATAATAATAATAATAATAATCTTTATTTGAAAAAACAACCAAGTACAAGAAGCTACACCTGTAAAAGGTGGTAGGAATAAACGGGCGTCAAAAAACACATTGAAGGTCACTAAGACCATCACAAAACATATATAAACAGTGTGTAGGTACACAAAAACAAACAGACTACAGACTACAAACTAAGTAATCCCTTATGGAGTAAGGCTCCAGGTTTATTAGGAGTTTCCAAATTTCTTTTTTAAAACCATTCAGAGAAGCAACCGTTTTCTAGATATTTGGACTTGAAAATTTCAAGTCGATTATTTGATAATCGATGCGTGTTGATGTTATTCCCATTATTTTGCATTTTTCACAAGAATGCTTAGGGAATTAATTTGACGTTTAAGTAAGTAGTTTTGGTAATTACATATTATGTGACAGTTAAACGTTTTGTTGTTTTGTTGAAGTTTTTGTAAGTTTAAAAACCCCAATTTTGAAAAAATGGATTATTTAAACGATATTGCTCATTTAGCCGACATGCATTTCGTTTATGGCCTTGCGGATGGCAATGCGCGCGAAGCAAGACGTATTTACCAGGAGCGATTTCCTAATCGAGTAATGTATTCAGCTCCAACATTGTATGGCAGAAACAGGTAGCTTTAAGAGGGCAGCTGATATTATTGGAAGACCAAGAGCAGTCCGAACCCCAGAAATGGAAGAAGCTGTTTTGAACGCTCTCGAGGAGAATCCAGAAACAAGTACAAGAATAATTGCTGAAGCTCTAAATTCTCCAAATAGTTTGGAGAATTATCCACGATCAACAATTTTATCCATACCATATTCGAAGGGTATAAGCTCTTTTGCCACGAGACTTTCTCCAACGCATTACTATGTGTCAGTGGTTTTTGAGAAAATTGGCTGGAAATCCTCAATTTTTAAGATATGTACTCTTCACGGACGAGAAAAACTTCTCCCGAAATGCTATCAATAACTTTCATAACAACCATGTTTGGGCTCTGGAAAATCCGCACGCAGTTAGGGAAAGACATTATCAGTATCAATTTTCTGTGAATGTATGGGCGGCAATAATTGATAATTATTTGATAGGTCCTTCCTTTCTTCCGTTTCGACTGAATGGCGCAACTTACAGAGACTTTTTAGAAAATGAATTGCCGGGACTACTTCAGATTGTCCATCAGAAATTCGTATCCGCATGTGGTTTATGCATGATGGGGCTCCGGCCCATTTTAGCGTTGTAGCCAGGGTATTCCTTAACACTGTCTATCCGAACCGATGGATCGGTAGGGGTGTAGAAGAACCTAACCAGGCGTGGGCATCAAGGTCTCCAGCTCTAAACCCTGTAGAGCTTATCGGTCTCCGAGTGGCAAAAATTTGGGAGGTAAAGTAGGTATCGATTTGTCTCGCAACCATTTTTACCACGTTTATTTTAACTCGATTTCGTGTCTGTCTGGTACAAATCTTGCAATCGATTTTAAAATAATTTTTCGATGAGCTAGAGTGAACCCTATTGCGATTCTGGACCATACAACATCGTGCGAGGGGGAAAGTGAGGTTATAAAATAAAAATAAATCTGTGAAGGTGAAAACTATTTCCTCTCCAAACAGTGAACAGACACAAAAATCACGGCTAATTGAGCAAAAGAATATATTGAATCATATCCCGATGAAGGAATCCAGCGGGGGTAGTGCCGAGTGTAACACAAAAGTGAAACAAGCGAGAATAAAATGATCAAATTATAGACAACGTGGAATGCTCTACTTTTCTAGGTATTAGACTTGATCAGAATGTATCCTTCAATACTCACTGTGAAGTTTCAGCCAATACACTGAGTATTAAATGTTTTTATCTGAGATCTCTCAAATCTATAATTGACATACAGGGACGCCTGCTCTTCTATTGCGGGGAAATCCAATCCAGATTAACATACGGAATAACCATCTGGGGTAGTTCATCTGCAGATCATGAGGTTTTTCTGGTGCAAAAGAGGATTATGCGATGTCTTCCCAATGATACCTCATGCAGGGATCTATTCAAACAATTTAAAATTATTTCTCACTATGGCCTACATATATTGAAACTTTTAACATATATACACAAGCAACGCAAAACTTTGGTTAAGAATAACTCAATACATGATCAAAAAATAATTTCCATCTGCCCAATGTTCGTTTAACAGTTTCTCGGAAATCTGCAGATATACTGGGACTAAGACTATATAACTTTCTTCCTGAAGAACTAAAATTGATAGAAAGAGTGCACACATTCAAAAAAAAGATAAAAAGACTTAATGAATTTTTTGATAGTTTTAGATAAAATGTTTTGTTTGCCTATATTTTCTATCTTATCTTATACACTTTATGTAAACCTTGTTTGTATCTGAATTGTCCGATAGCCTCACAGCTCTATGGATTGAATAAAAATTGAATTGAATTGAATAAGTCAGGGTACCATTGGAAAGAGAACTAAACGCCCATCAGAACAATGTGACACCCCTTCCCATTTGAGTTCTCAGGGTAACATCTACCCCTTCTAAGGGGTTGAACCACGAGGGCTACAATGAAAGTGTCTCCCTCAAAAATTAAATTGACCTGTTTTTTCGATTCCTCATATTATTCACTGGAAGGAAGATATTAAGGGTGGGAAGTTTTCAAATTGACACCCTGTATGAAGAATGCTGTAATTCTCGATTTGTTATGTCTACTTAAAATAGATTATTGTTGTACGCGATGATGCAAAATAGTCTAAGTGAATTGTCACTATAATCAGAATGTATCTTAATGTTTTAACGCTAATATGTTACGAGGAAAGGAAAACATGACAATGAAATTCTAAATATGCTTTCAGAATGCGAAGATACCCCTTATTTCTAAATTATCGTATGTATTGGTTAATCCATACTGAATCATCAACTTCTTTATTCAAGTGAAACTATCTATGATATTTTTTACATCATATTATATAAATGAAAGCATCTATGTACTCAAAAAATCAAAGTAAATCAAACGAATGACGTTGATGATTATGACAAATTTCTCTACCGCATCAAATGTAATAGATACTTATACAAAAAAGTTATTTCTCCATGAAATGTCAATCAAATTCAGCTGCCAATCATGTCTACCGAAGTCAACATACTTAGCAAGTTGAGTGGTAATTTTCGAGTTGTTTGGATCATTGAGCTATCAATCATTTCCATTTCGATTGTCTAAGAAATAGCATATGCACTTTTGGCCTCAGTTCCATTAGATTTTTTTCGTCGTAATGATTTGCATATTAGACACTTTTTTTTAGTTATAAGTGAACTGCTCAGGAGAGATATGTCTAGGATATGTTGATGTCGAGCTATACCAGAATTACGTCATTGATTGGTACACAGATACTAAAAAAATAATAGATAAGAAAAAGTTGGATATTGACTTTCTACAATACTCTCTGCGACTAGACTTCATGTCCAGATGTGATCAGCAGTTTGATATATGGTTTTGTCGAACTCGAACATCAAAGCTCGGATTAGCATTAATTATGAACGTATATCTTTCAAATTAATTTCAGATGTTATTCAACACAACATTATTCAACATACATATATTATGGAACGATTTTAGAAATGTATAAATTATCATCTGCCATTTTGTGATAATCGAATTTATTCAGGAAACATGAACTATGAGATATTACTAATAGTAAGAAAAAAATAAGAATAAATTAGAATTGAAATGTTGGAGTTATTGAAGAAAATCAAAAGAAGTACCATGAAATATGATTGAAAAAAGACAACATATGAAGATATCCAAATACCAAATTCCATTAATTGAATCAGCCTAACTTTTGGGACGTCAAGCCACATAAATTTAAACAATGTTTGGGACATTCTATATATAAATACAGGGTGATTCAGAACTGGAGCGACAAACTCCGTGGGTTGATTATATTCATGAAAATAATAAGAAACGTTCCTATATATATATATATATATATATATATATATATATATATATATATATATATATATATATATATATACATATATATAAATGCAATCGTATTAGAGTTGCAATCAAATATTATAATTTTATCTGGCTATTTGGTCGAGCTTTTGGAAAAATAATCCTTTATCAAGACATCTATGAACAAAAGGTTAAAATTACAAGAAGTACCTCAATAAAACTTATGTAATAATTACGAACTTGACATTGAAATGAACTCAAATAGAAAATATCCATATTATGGAGAAAAATGAAATGTTGAACATAAAACACAAATTAGAAGAATAAAAACAATTAATTTTTTTGGGTGCTTCAATCTCACGGTAGAGGCAACCTTCTTCTTTTTTTGATTTCAATAAACTGAGGTATCCAAGCAAATCAATGTAGATACTGTAAAAAAGTACACTGAGTTTTTTGCAAGAAATGAATATACAGTGCGCGTCAAAATTATGGAACAAATTCGATATTTCGCAAGCCATGTACTTTTGACAAAAATCCTGAAATAGGTCGATTTTAATGTCAAAATGCCGATTTTTTTAAGTATATTCTAAAGAGGTTATGTCACTGGTTTTGCCATGGTGACGTAATAGGTATGTTTTTTAAATTGGAATAGATGTCTTGTGATACCTCATCTGAAACGCCTTTCAATACTGCATTCAATGATAATAATTAATTAGTTTTTTTTGTACAGGGTGAACAAAAATTAATATTTGATTTCAATAAGAAAATAACTTCATATCCAACAAAATAGAACAGTTTAATAAGATGTTCGAAATGTCATCCACCAGTCTCTTGACAATAAGCAAATCTACGGACACATTCCTCTTGCACATTGCGAATAACTTCCGGAGTAATTCTGTTAATTTCGATCCTAATTCGATTTTTCAACTCTTGTAGATTTTGCGGCCTATCTACATAGACCTTCAATTTCAAATAACCCCACAAGAAAAAATCCAGGGGCGTAAGATCTGGAGATCTTAGGAGCCACTCTATCGGTCCGCGTCTACCAATCCACCTCCTAGGAAAACAGTTATTTAAAAACTCGCGAACATCACGTGCATAGTGCGGGGGTGCACCATCTTGTTGCAACCAAATACTTTCATTTGGTGAGTTAGGATTGTTGGCGTTTGGAAAAATATGTTTTTATTATTATTACATTATGATTATGAAATTCTTGTATTGTCATCGGTCCTTGATATGTGTGACAAATTTCAGATTATTTGAAAGATTGGAAGTGGGTGAATATTTACTTCCAAGATTTTATTACATTGTGAGTTATTCAGTTACAAGTAGAGATGATAAAAGCGTGTTAAAGAATGCAAAATTTTACTTTTTTGAGCCAAGGCTCTAATCCCTTAGACTGCCCTGGCAGACTAGTGAGTCAGTGCTCTACTACACCAATGGATCCTTTCCAAATATCAATAGTTAGCTATTTCCTAGTCTAAAATGGAAACAAAAGACAATCACAAATTAATAGCATAATAGGCAAGTTAGTGTCAAATAAATGTCAGTTGAAATATCAACAAATATTCTTCACAAATTCTAAGTGAAAAGGTTCTAAAAGTGAACTATGGCTACTTTAAGTGAAACCCAACGCATAGAAATTTTAATTTTTATTGGATGCGGAGTTAGAACCAGAACTCAGCAAGAGGTATGCGACTTGTTCAATGCGAAGTATCCAAATAGACCTATCAGTCGTTCAACAGTCAGTAAGATTGAGAAAAAATTTAGAGAAACTGGTCATGTCAAACATATTCCGAATGCTGGACGTCCTAAAATCGAAGAAAACGTGAAACTTGATGTTCTATTGGGTGTAGAGAATAATCCTCACAATACTTCACGACAAATTGCAGCAGACCTTGACATATCCCAAAGTTCTGTATTACGTATTCTAAAAGCAGAAAAGTACCATCCATACAAAGTACAGCTACATCAACAACTCAATGATGATGATCCCGATCGCCGTGTGGAGTTCTGTGAAATAATGCAGGATTTGTGTAACCGCAATCAACGTTTTATAAAACAAATTCTGTTTTCCGATGAGGCTACGTTTTGCCTAAATGGTTCAGTAAATCGTCAGAATTGCAGATATTGGAATAGGGATAATCCTCACTGGATGATGGACGGGCATACTCAATGCCCTCAGAAAGTCAATGTTCGGGCAGGGATAATAAACGACAGGACAGGATTATTGGCCCGTATTTTTTCGAAGGAAATCTCACAGGGGAGCGTTACTTGGAATTTTAAAGAAATGAACTCATACCTAGCCTTGCCGATATTTTTCCAAACGCCAACAATCCTAACTCACCAAATGAAATTATTTGGTTGCAACAAGATGGTGCACCCCCGCACTATGCACGTGATGTTCGCGAGTTTTTGAATAACTGTTTTCCTAGGAAGTGGATTGGTAGACGCGGACAGATAGAGTGGCCCCCAAGATCTCCAGATCTTACGCCCCTGGATTTTTTCTTGTGGGGTTATTTGAAAACGAAAATCTATGTAGATAGGCCGCAAAATCTACAAGAGTTGAAAAATCGAATTAGGATCAAAATTAACAGAATTACTCCGGAAGTTATTCGCAATGTGCAAGAGGAATGTGTCCGTAGATTTGCTTATTGTCAAGAGACTGGTGGATAGCATTTCGAACATCTTATTCAACTGTTCTATTTTGTTGGATATAAAGTTATTCTATTATTGAAATAAAATATTAATTTTTGTTCACCCTGTACAAAAAAAAAACAAATAATTATTATCATTGAATGCAGTATTGAAAGGCCTTCCAGATGAGTTATCACAAGACATCTATTCCAATTTTAAAAAATTACCGATTACGTCACCATGTCAAAATCAGTGACATAACCTCTTTAGAATATACATAAAAAAATCGGCATTTCAAAATAAAAATCGATCTATTTCAGGATTTTTGTCAAAAGTACATGGCTTGCGAAATATATATATAATAATATATATATATATATATATATCGATGAAAGGGAGTACTGGGAAAGGGAATTTGTCAAAAGTACATGGCTTGCGAAATATATATATTATATATATATCGATGAAAGGGAGTACTGTTGAATTCAAAATGGAAGAAACTCAATGGGCGCTCAAAGAAAAGTGTTAACCGTAGACACGTGCTTCGGGCTCTCTGCCCTCATCAGTACGCTGAAGAAGTGCAAGGATGAACAACACTTGGTAGAAAACGACAAATCAACGGAGTCAACAAACAGAAGCCAGCCGCACATTTGTGGTTTCGGTTAGCAAACCTTGCATTTCAGGGCAACAACCAACGTCAACACGGAGGCAGCATAGCTACCTGCGTAAAAAAATTAAATAGGAGTTGCATGTTTTCCACCCCTTTGAAAGATCACAACAAAATTAAAAAAATATTCATAGGTAGCTTTTTGATGGATAGAACATGCCCACAAATGACCAGTTATTAATTTTTTTTCATTTTTGGAAACTTGCAACTTTTCAAGGAAAGGCTAAGAGGTTTTGTTTACATGAAAGATCCCCTTTAATTTTCGATAGGAATCACCCCCTAAAAACGTACGCACTTATTTGGTAACAACCTGTAGAAGTGTAGGAAACGTATCTTGGCTCAATTTGAATTTTTATATTTCATCTCCCAGTATCCGCTCTGGTGCTGTTTCCAAGTCTTTTATAAAATATTGTTTTCAAAGAAATAAATAATGTCAACTACCATTATGAATTCTTGATACACAACCATGTCGAGTTCTATGAAAAACCGAACATGACTGTGGTATTTTCGATACCAGAATAGAAGAGATGATTCATAAATTAAAATAATGCGACGTAATGTGTCCTACAGACAGAAATTTTCAACAGAGAATACATGGGCTGAACCGAATTATTTAGTCAGGGAGCAATCTGTAGACTATTCATTTAGAATATATTTTACATAAATGATTGTGTTTTAGGGGCTATGATCGGCTACGATATACCAACATTTTTCCAAGCTACTGCTGTCCAAAGTGTCCTATTATTTATTTCAGAAAGAAAATTATGTTTCTACTCATCGGAAATGGTTTCGTGAGCAAGTGTAACAGTGAAAATATCAACTGAGCCGTGAATATATTCGGAAAAAAAAATTCGTGAACAAGAACCAATGAGTTGTGCTTTACCTGGTTTATGACATAAAGAATAATGGCCTTTTTTCTCATCAATACAGTTGGAACAAACTGAAAAACGAAATACAAAACTCTTCTCGTGAAATATTGGTACTATAACAAATTCCTCACGGTGAAATTTGAAAAGAAAACTCAATCCGGGCTTTGGGTTTAATATAATTGAAAATATATGAAATCTATATTAAATTTAGCAGAGGTAATAATTATTTAGTATTTTTGGTTGAATTACGATTCCTATATGAAATCCAGAGTTGAGAAAGTGTGCATTAGAGTTAATTAAATGATTCCTAACAGTGAAATTTGAAGATAAAACTTAATCCGAGCTTTGGGTTGAATATAATTACAAATATATGAAATCTTTATCAAATATAGTATAATTAATAATTGCATAGTATTACTTAGTTGAATTACGGTTCCTATATACAATCCAAAGTTGAGAAAGTGTGCATTAGAGTTAGTAAAAAAAATTAAAGTTAATAATTTTATAGTATTCCTTGGTTATATACAATCCAGAGTTAAGAAAGTGTGCATTGGGTTTAATAGATTTAAAAATATAAAAAAAAATATTTCACAACATAAAATGTACTACCGATACCGATTCATTTCCCGAAATAACAGAGTTCTTGATATCGGGGAACTATATATGTATAGCCTAGTAACATTTTTATACAAAACCTGGAATGATTTACAAATGATAATCCAAAATTATGATACTCGTTTTGAAAAAAACTCTTGTATCCAAACAACAATATTATGAAAAATATATAAAAAATATCAATTCCAACTTTTTCAAAAACATATTTAGCACCTATGTCATAAACTTTTTCCTCGAAGCATCTATCATAACTTGCTTCGTTTTCGAGATACAGAGTGTCAAAGTTTTAAGAAAAAATCAGTTTTTTATTAATTACACAAAAACCTTTTTTGCGGGTTTTCGCTTTGTTTTCGAAAAAAGTTTAAAAACTGTTCGCCTGCATTTCCAAAAGGAAATGACTATCCAATTGGTATTAGGACAAATTTATGTATTTAATTATTTTGAAAAACGGGTAACTTTTAAGAATTCACTGAAACTGCTTAAAATGACTTGCTTTTTTCGCAACTACTGACGACAACAATTTTCATTTCTATTTGCTCAATCTATAAAAAATACAAAACAACATTGGCCTACAATGATTTGTTCTAATATCAATTAGATCAAAATCTGGGACGCCACTGGAATTATTAATTTGATCCGAAGTACATTAAATAAAGCTTTCCATTATTGAAATGAGTTCGACAAGTTTTATCAAAATCAGCCGAAAGGTTCTTGAGTAATGATAAAATTTACAGAAACACTTAAAGAAAACAAATCTTATTTTTACCTAAACAACCAATCCTGAAGATTTGGCGGTTTAACCCTTGGCTACTCTGTATAAATGTATCGGATACTGTTGTTTGAATCCCAAATTACAATTTGTCTACATTTATATCCTTTTTACACGATTTATATTAGCTTCACTTGTATGTTTGTTTGTAACCGACTCCTTTGGGCGCGATTTTGACCCACTTGAAGCCGTCCGAATGATTTGAAATTTGGCAGGTGTACATAATTCCGCTAACAATGCATTCAGAAATTTGTGTGTGATAAAAAAACAGAATGGCGGCTCCAATTGGCGTACGAGTTTTGTGATTATGGTCCGATTCGCTTCAAAATTGGTATCTGAGGGTTTTCGTGGTCGGAGATTATGATTCTTTTGTAAAAATTGAAAAATTCAGGATGGCGGCTTTAAAATGGCGGCCGAGTTTTGTGATTATGGTCTGATTCTATTCAAAATTGGTATGTGGGGGTTTTTGGCGTCGGAGATTATGATTATTTTGTCAAAATTTAAGGATTCAAGGTGGCAGCTCCAAAATGGCCGCGAGTTTTGTGATTATGGTCGGATTCTATTCAATATTGGAGAATAATAGTTGAAAAAATTCATTAATAATAGTTTGAAAAACTAAAAACACTCGCTAATAGAAAACTAAACTAAAAAAATAAATAATAGTTTAAAAAAACGAAAAAACACGCTTTTATAGAAAACCAGACTGGAAAAATTTAAAATGAGAAAAAACATTATTTTAATAAAAAAAAGCGTGGGGTGCATGGTATCAATAATCATATAGTACATTACACACCTAGGGCAGTAAAGTAAGCAATACTGTTGGAAGTAGTTGATTCGCCCTGTTGAATATTTATATTAAGATCTTTGAATAACCCTATATATGTGTTATATTTTGATGTATGAGAGTGGAGTGACAAGTGTCATTGTATTTTGTCAGTTTTTTATGCAAATAAAAAGTCATTACTGATTTACTTTTTCGATTAAAATCGTATTCAACTACGAAACTAGTTGAAACACTGCACAGTTTTAACAGGTTATGGGCCCAGGGCTTTGATCGAAAAAGTGTATTGACCATTGTGTGACAAAATATATTTAGACGAAGAAAGTAAGACGTAGACTTGAGTTGAGATTAAGATAACATCTGAAGTATGGATGATTTGAAAGTTGAAAAGCTAAACTCCGAGAACTACCGATATTGGTCAATGAGAGCGCAGGGAATATTGGAAGTGAAAAACCTATGGGAAGCCATCGATCCTGGTTTTGACGAAAACGCTTTAAAGGTTGAAGAAAACAAAAAGAAAGATCATAGTGCCAAATCTGTTCTATATTTGTTAGTGAATAATGATAGTCTTGATGACATTATGGACTGTAAAGCAGCAAAAGATATATGGGAGACGTTGAAGAGAATCCACACGAAATTTGATACTTGGCACGGTTTACTTTTACTCAAAGATTACATCAATACCACCAAAGCATCAGACGAAACAATAAACCAATATTTGAATAGAGGAAATGGGTTATACCATAAAGTCAAGAACGCTGGTTTTGAGTTTATGAAAAAATGCAAGGAGGATTCACAGTTCTTGGGTTACCTAGTCAATATGAACATTTAGCTAGAAATCTAAGAGCCGATGAAAATGATTTGAATATGTCCAATTTGAAGTCAAAACTCCTGGAAGAAGAAAGACGAATATGTAATAAACTAAAAAACGAGAAAGACGCGGAGGAAACCAAGGCATTCATAACGCAGAGAAGAGAGACGAATTCAAAGGTTGTCCAATTCAAATCAAGACGCGGAAAACCATCCCACAATCCTGCATCAAGCCGAAATACCACCAGAGAAAACATTGAATATTCGACGAAACCCAGATTTTCAGCCGATAATTTAAGGTGTTATAGATGTCTCGAGATGGGACATATCGGAAAAAACTGTCTTTTGTCTGTACCTCAAGAGACAAAACACGAGAGATTGCCGAATGAGACGGAAAGAGCTGAAAACTCGAACTCAAAATTTGCATTCAGTGCGATTAGGAGTAATATGATCGAGAACGAACACCATACATCATATCTGGTAAATAACAAGACGAATTCGAATACATGGGTTCTCGACAGTGGATCAACAGATCACATGACGTCAAATTTCGAAAAATTCTCAAATTTTACTAAAAAAGACACTATTGTGGAGGTAGCTGGCGGTAAAACGATACTATCAACTGGTTTTGGAGACGTTGACCTGAAATTGGACGAAGAGAATGGAGGGTCAGAAATAACATTAAAAAGTGTACTATATGTCCCAGAATTGAAAGCAAATTTACTATCTACGAGTTTAGCGGCGGAAAAAGACTGAAAATAATTTTTGAAGGAAATTATTCGAAACTAATTGCACCAGGTGGTAAACTTGTAGCTAAATCAATCAAATATAAAGGATTATATTATATCAAGGGAAAACACTATGAAGAATGGGGCAAAGATGGCATATTTAGTCATCCAGTGGCCAATAAAACTATTTCCAAACAAAATCAATTATGGCATAGAAGTCTCGCTCATATGAATGTTTCAAGTGTGAAGAAGATGCTCAATAAAGATAATAATGTATTTTTATCTGATGAAACCGACGAAATCGATAAAAATTGTACCATATATTACCAAGGAAAACTACGACGAACTTCATTCCCAAAGAGAAGTTTCAACAGGGAAGAAGCACTACTGAAACTCATACACTCCGATGTAGTTGGTCCCATCAATCCACTATCACTAGGGGGAAGCAGATACATTGTCACCTTTATTGATGATCATTCTAGATACTGTGAAATTGCTTTCCTGAAAGGTAAAGATGAAGTATTCAAAAATTTCCAAGAGTATAAGAAGAAAGTCGAGAATATGCAAGAAAGGAATATTTGTTGTTTACGAAGCGATAACGGGGGCGAATATTCATCAAAAGAATTTGTAGAATATTTGAAGAAACATGGAATAAAACATCAGCTGACTATTCCAGGAACGCCACAACAAAATGGAGTAGCGGAAAGAATTAATCAAACACTTTTTGACGCAGCGAGATGTATGATGATTGAGTCAGGTTTACCGGAAAAATTCTGGGCAGAGGCACTTGCAGCAGCATGTTACGTGAGGAATCGTTGTTCAACAGTCGCAAATGAAGGACTGAGTCCAATGGAGAAATGGAAGCGAGGAATTCACAATGATATATCACATTTGAGAGTTTTTGGATGCAGAGCATGGGCAGTCAACAGAACCAGAACAACAAAATTTTCCCCAAAAGGTATATCCTGTATATTTTTGGGTTACGATAGTAGCTCAAAGGCATATCGGCTCTGGAATCCACGAGACGACAAAATTTTCATCAGTAGAGATGTTAAATTTGAAGAAGAGGTTTTTCCAATGTTGAATGGAATGGAAAATATTTCGAAAGACAAATGTAGTGGGAGTAAAGATGAATCAAATTACATAGAAATAAAAACGAATATTTTGAAATTCAATGTCAGTGACGATCCGAGCTTGGTTCCGAAGAATAGCAGTAATCTGGGGGAGAATGTTTATGTAGAAGCTGAAGAAGTAACACGAGGACCAGTGGATGATTTATCCCAATCAACAGATGACGACGATACACACAAAGATAGAAATTTGGAAGAAGTCATCGAAAAATCTACCAAATCTGGCAGAATATTGAAAAAGCCGAATTGGATGTCCGATTTTGTATTTGATGGCAATTCAAAAACATCAAAATCTTGCAATAAGATTGAGAGAACAGGGCAGGAAGACAGGAGAGAAAATTATCCGATAAATTTGAAAGAAGCATTGAATGGAAATAATCGATTTCACTGGCAAGATGCTATAGTACAAGAGTTTGAGAATCTTATAAAAAATCGTACGTGGAATTTCATCGAACAACCAGAAAATATTAAAGCCATCAAAACGAAATGGGTTTTCAAGACGAAGTATAATGAGAACGGTGGGATCGAGAAATTCAAAGCTAGAGTTGTTGCATTGGGAAATACTCAAAGACCAGGAATTGATTTCGATCAGACGTATGCTCCGGTTGTTCAGAAGAAAACTATGAGAATGTTATTTGCAATAGCAGCTGAAATGGATTGGTCAATTCATCAAATGGACATCACTGCAGCATATTTATCTGCAGATTTGAAAGACACTGTTTATATGGAGATTCCAGAGGGTTACGATAAGGTATACCATATTTTGAGGGAGAAGTTTCCTGATCAGTTTCTGAAATCATTTACAAGAGAAGATGGTTTTGTTTGTAAACTGAATAAAAGTATTTATGGATTGCATCAATCGGGACTCATGTGGAATAAAACCATAGATAATTTCATCAAAAGTCAAGGTTTCAAAAGATCCGTTGCCGATCCATATGTTTATCATAAAATTGAAGAAGGGCTTATCATTACCATTTACGTAGACGACATATTGATTTTCGGAGGAAAGAAGAATATAGAAAGTATGAAAAATAAATTCAAACAAAATTTCGATACCAAAGATTTGGGGGAGGTTAGGAATATCTTATCAATCAGAGTTACGAAAGATCAGACGACAATAAGACTTGATCAATCAATCTATGCTACCGAAATTCTGAGAGAAATGAACATGCTAGACGCAAAGAAGGTATCTACTCCATTAGCTATTGGTAAAAATATAGAATTGATGACGAGAACTTTTGAATGACGATGACAAGAAATTATATCAGAGAGTTATTGGAAGTCTCTTATATTTAGCAGTTTCCACAAGATTGGATTTGGCATTTCCTGCTACATTCATGAGTCAGTTCAATCACAGACCTACGAAACATCATTGGAAAGGGATTAAACACATACTGAGATATTTGAATAGCACACGAGAATATGGTTTACAATATTGTAGAACTGGAAAAAATGCAGAGGCTTACAGCGACGCAGATTGGGGAGCAAATGAGACAGACAGGAAGTATTTCAGTGTAGTGAAAATAGGAGGTGGAGCAGTAAGCTGGTCTAGTCGTAAGCAACACTGTGTGGCGTTGAGTACTGTGGAGTCTGAATTCATCGCTCTGAGCGAAACTGCCAAAGAACTGATTTTTATGAAAGGGCTGGCACACGAAATATCCCAAGATAATTTTTTTGGAGATTGTTTTCCTATATTCATTGATAATCAAGGCGCAATGAAGCTAGCAGAAAATAATATCATTTCTGAAAGATCAAAGCATATCTATTTGCGTGTATTTCATATTAGAGATTTGATAGAAAAAGAAGCTATAGTTTTGAAATATGTTGCATCAAGAGATAATTTGGCTGATCAATTAACGAAATGTATAACTGCTGTCATTTTGCTGGAGCATTTGCATCAACTGGGAATCAGAGGTTCAGGGGGAGTGTTGGAAGTAGTTGATTCGCCCTGTTGAATATTTATATTAAGATCTTTGATTAACCCTATATATGTGTTATATTTTGATGTATGAGAGTGGAGTGACAAGTGTCATTGTATTTTGTCAGTTTTTTATGCAAATAAAAGTCATTGCTGATTTACTTTTTCGATTAAAATCGTATTCAACTACGAAACTAGTTGAAACACTGCACAGTTTTAACAAATACCATGCACCCCACGCTTTTTTTTAAATAAAATAATTTTTTTTCTCATTTTCTATTTTTTTAGTCTGGTTTTCTATAAAAGCGTGTTTTTTAGTTTTTTTAACCCCTATTTTAATTTGGTTCCTATTTCATGAATTCATTTCAATAATGTTTCAAATATATTCCCGCACTATTGCGAAAAAGTACTTTACCGTACGATTTGAAAAAAAAAACAGAATTATCCAAACGAATATGCATATTTTATATGTGAGACACAAAACGGTTGGACTCAACTTCTTAGACAATTTCTTTTTTTTGGTGAAACCATCGTAGTTGACTTGCATTGCTCCTATGGAGATATTTGAATGACACTGCAATACTCCGATGGAACCAAAATGTCAAATAAACTGAATTCAGAAACGTTTATGCATGTGTTCCTGCAAATTTCATTCTTATCGTTCGAATCAAATTAGTCCAAAGATATTGGGAACATTTTGTGAGATTTGGTGAACTTTTTAAATTAGTTGACAGAAGCGAATGACAAGTTTATCCAACTAAGATACATGGTACGTTCATTCTACGAGTACATTCTCTCGTTATCATAGAATGGGGTGAGTAGCGATTGTTAGTTTCAACAAAGCGGATTTGCGTTACGCTAAAGTTATATTCAAATTTAATCTTCAATTTGATATAAAAAATTAACAATTCAGAAAATGCACTGAGTGACATTCCATCAAAAATCTTGCAGGCTGCCGATTCTATAAGTAGGCAGTTAGTTCCAGAAAAGTCTCGCTGGCGTTACAAGAAAGAATTTTCAGTATTTGAATTGTGATGTAAAGACATTATCACTGTAAGGAGAGGTATTTATAATAAATATACTTTCACCCCTTATCAAGAAATATTTGCTCCTCAAAGTACTCGACGATTAAACTTATTGTAAAATTGAAGAAAGACATCGATATAAGTAAACATTTTGAATCAACGGTATATCTAAAAAGATTGAACGAAGGATTCAAACTCAAGAAATCGAAGGTTTTCGAAACACAGGAAATCTATAAAATCTTGTGTGATGCTGACTTCCTCTTGATGAAGGTGGCTACCATTTTTAGAATCGCTGGTGCTTGTCGTCTCGAAGAATTGATGAATATGACGATAGACGATATTGAAGACAAGAAAAATGTTCTTGTTATTACCACCCCGAATACAAAATCCAACATTATGAGAGAATTTGTGGTTTGCGATCCCGAAAATAAAAGAACAAGCTACCAAAAATTATTCTAAAAGTATGCCCTGCTGACACTCATCATCTGCGGTTTTTTCTCTTCTTCAAATCAGGAAAATGCACTGAACAATGTGTGGGAATTGATACTTCTGGCAAAATGCAATGAAACATTGATATGTACTTGGGCCTGCCAAATCCTGAGAATTACATCAGTCATTGTTTCCTGCGGTCGTCAGCCACAATTTTGGCCGACTCTGGGGCCAACATCACCAACATTAAAAGGCAGGGTGGATGGAAATCTACGACTGTGGCAGAATCATACATCGAGAATTCGCTCGAAAATAAGAAGAAGATCTGCGGTAACGTGCGGAAAAGTACCACTTTCCGCACTTGTTAGTTAAATAACTATTTCTGTGTTAGGGAAAACACTTATATTTCGTAATATGGAAAATAATAATTTGGTTGAACAAACAGACCAATCTTTTTTTTATGCGTCATCGTCGGAAAACTGTGTCTGGTGCAGCTACAAGAAGCCCTGAGAAAGGTATCACCTGTTCTGTCAGTTCCCATGAAAACAAAAAAAAGTCATTTTGTCCCCGCACTAAACGGTCCAACCCAAGAAACGTCTTCCCAGTGGGACACTCACATGGGATCGTGGGAATCCTAGGTAGCCGTGACACTGTACAAGTGTACTATTCGGACCACATTGCTTATTATTAGTTGAACATTCAGTATTTATTAGAAACCATGAAGAAATTTATTGCCGCAGATATAGAAAAAGATAATTCCGCTGTTTTATTGGTATCTTATTAGTTTTATTACTGTTGTTTTATTTTATGCCATAAAAGAGAAAATTTTGTTCGCCGTGCAGTGATTATGTTCCTGTTAGATTTTTTGGAATGGGTCGGGGCTCCACGCTGATTTAAAAATGTTTTTGTCCTCATTAGTGGAAGGATTGTTGATTTACTTCAGCTCGGATTTTCATGTTTTTTGTCATTCTGTTTGTTATCTTCTGAAATTTTGCACTTTCTCTCAGCTATAATATTTATAGAGTGTCTTTACAAAAACTGTGTTACTCTATACAGTGCTCGTCTAAAGTCCGTTCCCCCCCTACTAATTTTTGAACCACCTGCTATATCGCAACAAAATTTGAGGGCTTAAATAGGAGATAAAAACCTACTCCTTCATGGACAAATCACAGCTAAAAGTTTTAAAATGACGGCTGAGTGCCATCTTCAATAAATTTTTTAAATAGTACACACTATTTTCGAAATATGCTCATTATTCTCAACAGTTTTCTCTAATACACTTTACTCCTAAATTCAATTGTTTTCGAAATATTAACGTTTGAAAAGTGACATTCTGGTTTAAAATGAATTATGGATTTTGGTCACTTCCGGTGAAACATTTTGCTAACTAAACGTTATTATTAATTTGTAGTTAAATCTCTTAATGAATTCGACTAATAAGAGGCGTAAAGAGAGTTTATTAAGGATAAACAGTACCGCTTACCGGAAAATCTTGACGTTGGAAGATAGTGACTGAAGTTTATCTTTCAGTCGCAGATGATTCCACATCTGATTTTATGAACATCCTGTTCATATTTTCAACAAAACAACCTACGAAACAAATTAGTTAGCAAAAAATTATAATTCATTTTTGTATAACACTTTAACCCCAACAATGATTTCATCAAGTGTTCAATGTGGCCCCCTCCTAGATCTTGACAATAAAGTGCCCTATTATAAATAGCTTCTCTCACGTTGATGAAAGTCTGTTCATTTATTTCTTCACATTATTGTGCGTTCCAACTCTTCTATTCTTTGGCATTCAGTGGAGTATATTTTTGACTTCAGATACCCCCAAGGTGAAAAATCTAGAGGTATAAAATCCGGAGATCTTGGTGGTCATTCTGTACTTCCCCTGCGACCTATCCATCGCCCAGGAAAGTTTGTATCGAGAAACACTCTAGCCATGCGATCGAAATGGGAAGGTGCCCCATCCTGCTGAAATATGATTTCAGGATTTTCAAACTCTTCCTGATTGTTTAATACAATTTGTCCTATTCGAGGTTCAATTTCAGTTTCTGAAAGATTTCTGTGAAGAACTCCTGTAAAATTGCCTCTGATGAAAATCGGTTCAACAATGCGATTGCCCAAAATCCCCGCCCGCACATTCACCTTTTCAGGAAACTGGGTATGTCCTTCTCTAAAAATATGCGGATCAGTATCGCTTCAGTATCGAACATTCTGTTTGTCGACTTTTCCATTAAACAAACGTGCATTCGTCTGCGAAACATACACGTTTTAGGAAGCTTCGTTCTCCTTGAGTTGTTCTTGTTAACCACTCATAAAATTCAACCCCCGGGTCTGGATAATCCTCCGTGAGAGCATTCAGGATTTTCAGTTTGTAGGGATGAAACTTTTATTTTTTTAGGACTCTTTGGACACTTTTTGAACTTACTCTTCAACAACTGCAGACGTCGACTGAGTCGGATTGATTACCATTTCAGCAACAATTTCTACCTTTTTTTCTTCTGGAAGAGGTGGTCTTTCTGATCTTGGAGCATCTTTCAGCGTACCAGTTGCTTGGAGCTTATTTGAAAGTTTGCGCAAATATGACCTCGAAATAGGATTCTCGGAAAATTTATCATTGAACATACGGACTGCTAGAGGATAATTTCTTCCAGCTTCTCCAAAAATCAAAACTGCTTCAAATTTATCGTCTAAACTACGAGCCATGATCACACTTTTCATAAAAGGATTTAGGCGCTCAACGGACTATTTGACAGTTAGCAGTTCAGTTTGACAGTAAACAAGATGTTACCGCGACAACGATTTTTTCCTATGCAAACTTGATGGAAAGCAACATTAGTGTTTTTGGTTGGGTTTGAAATGACCAAAATGTCACTTTTCAAACGTTAATATTTCGAAAACAATTGAATTCAGGAGTGAAGTGTATAAGAGAAAACTGTTGAGAATTATGAGCAAATTTCGAAAATGGAATAATATACGGGGTGTTCTATTTGAAAAAATTATTATTATTTTCACTGTACTCCCAAGGAACCGTTATAGGATATGCCGATGACACCGCCATTTTCCATGAAGCGGAAACTCGGCCTGAGTTGAAACACAAAGTTGAAAATGATTTCATAATTCTAAGAAACTGGTTTGACAGCAAACTACTGACCATCGACATAGACAAAACGAACTTCCTACCTTTCAGTTGCAATAAAGCTGGAAATTCTCCGTTTCAACAACTCGACAGGGAAGCACTCTCAAAATTGTTGCCTTAAAAAATGTAAAATACCCTGGAGTTCATTTAGAAGTGAGACATACATATTAACTACATCACAAAAAAACTTGGAACAATTTCATTCAAGTTATAATTTCTTAATAACAACCTGCCTTTGAAGTTAATGAAAATATTGTATAATGCACTAGTGGAAAGTCATCTCCGATATGGAATCCTATTGTGGGGCAGTGCTTTTTGGATACACGTTAATCCACTTGAAGTATTACAACAAAAGTTCTTTAAATTATTTATGCTGAAAAATACAAGATATCCCTCCAACCTGTTATACAGTGCTAGTCAAAAGTCCCCTCCCCCCCTCGTATCTTTTGAACGGGTATACTTATAATAATGAAATTTGGAGGGTGGAAATAAACGGATGTAGGCTTCTCAACTGGTCATAACAGGTGACGCAATAGTCATAAATGACGTCACAAGGCCACTGTGACCAATAATTTCAAATGGGACCCTATGGCAAGTGACAGCTCGTTTGAAAGGTATTGAAAATACCTATTCAGTCATACCAATTTTGTTTGGGTTTCGGCTGATTTTGATTGATAAATTGAAGAAATAGTTTCGCATTTAATTAATAAAGATTTTAAAATACGCCTCTGGTTAATTGTCAAAAAGGTTGACGTTTTTGAATTCTCTACTTGTCAAAAGTGTTTATACCTTGAAAATTTACCTAAGCTATTGTTTAACGAGACGTTTAAGTGTTTACATAGGCAAAATGGTACGTACTGTAGCCGACAAAGTAGCAGCTATCTTAATAATTGGTGAATGTAGAAACAATTTCCATGCAGCGGAACGACTGTTTAATGAGAGGTACCCCGATCGCTCTATATCGAGGGTTTATTTGAGGGAGCTTCTTCAGAAGTTTGAAGCATCAGGTAGTGTTCAAGATGCCAAACGATCTGGTCGACCAAAAATTAGTGATGACAAAAAAATTGACATAATTGGAGAAATGGTAGTAAACCCTACTTCTTCCACAGCCCAAGTTGCGTCTATCTGTGAAGTCAGTCAAAGGACAGTACATAGGGTGTTGGCTAAAACAAATTTCATCCATACAAATTAAAAATGGTGCACCAACTTTCAGATGATGACCCGACCGAAGACTAGAATTCTGTGAAACTATGTCCAATAAAATGAACCAACAACCAGGCTACATACAGACAATTTGTTTTAGTGACGAAAGTACTTTCTTTCTCAATGGAAATGTTAACACTCAAAATGTGAGGTATTGGAGTGACACAAATCCTCACATCTTTCGTGAAAAACATACTCAATTTCCAGAAAAAGTAAATGTTTGGGCAGGTATTTTGGGAAACCACATAGTTGGGCCTCTTTTTCTCAATGCTAACTTAACCGGTGAATTGTATCTGGAGATGTTACAAAATGATATTGAGGCGTTAATTCTTGAAATTCTAGAAGATAATCCAGATGAATTCGACAACTTGGAAATAACGTTTCAACAAGATGGTGCTCCTACACACTATTACGGTGCAGTAAGACGTTACCTAGATGAAGAATATCGTGGTAGATGGATTGGACGACGAGGTTCGATCGAATGGCCAGCTCGGTCACCGGACCTTACACCATTAGATTTTTTTCTATGGGGGTACTTGAAATCTAAGGTTTACGCTACAGCACCTGACAGTATTGCCATTCTGAAACAACGAATTGTTGAATAATGTAGGGCAATTTCCGGTGACACACTGGGACGAGTACGACAAGAGTTTAGCAATAGGATGCATTACTGCCAGGAAGTAGATGGAGCACATTTTGAACACTTATTATAAGAACTGGTTCTTAAATCTTTATTAATTAAATGCGAAACTATAATTTTCGTATTTCTTCAATTTATCAATCAAAATCAGCCGAAACCCAAACAAAATTGGTATGACTGAGTAGGTATTTTCAATACCTTTCAAAGGAGCTGTCACTTGCCATAGGGTCCCATTTAAAATTATTGGTCACAGTGGCCTTGTGACGTCATTTATGACTATTGCGTCACCTGTTATGACCAGTTGAGAAGCCTACATCCGTTTATTTCCACCCTCCAAATTTCATTATTATAAGTATACCCGTTCAAAAGATACGAGGGGGGAGGGGACTTTTGACTAGCACTGTATAAACAATGCGAAGTCATGGATATTATTGTGTGAATGTGAAACTGCACCCAACGTACGACCGATACACGACTATAACACACGCAGAAATATGTTATCAACAATACCACAAGTAGAAAAAATCGTTAACCCAAAGATCATATGCATATATCACAAAAAAATTATATAATAATGTTGATGATACAATCAAATGTAAAAAAAAACTCAAGTCAAAGGGGAATTGAAAAAATATATTCTGGAAAACGATAAAAAATTAATAATCGATCTTATAGAAATGAAATCGAATAGAAGCAAAATAAAATAAATGCATACTTACACCTTAATAATAGTGTACTCTAACCAAAGTCTTTTTATGATATCCACCTTGGTGGTGAGTCTGAATACTCGTCTGCTCTTTGTTATATTCCATATATACACTGTGTTATTCTTTATGATGATATTCTTGTTACATCCTAACTCACCATACATCTACCCCAACTTTAAATATTTATCTCATTTTATAACCTTATGCATTTCAATGTGTTACCATGATATGGTTTGAACGTTTCAAACCTTACTACTCATTCCTGTAGACCTAGTCTAATTTTTATTTGATTTGATTTATATATATATATATATTACTATAATGCTAATTAATTGCTAGTATTTTGATTTCTCTTGTTGTTTTTTAATAACTAGTCATCATAATAAAATTATTTGCCATTGTTATGATGAGTTTGATTAATTGATTTCATTTTATTTGCAAATTTTGAAAAGAAATACCTATCAAAACACTAATAAAATATCCGGCTATGGTGCTTACTCTTTTTCAAATACTCTATTACCTATATTCTTTCACCTTATCCCAGCTCAGTGTTTTTGTCAAAACAGTGATATGTGAGGAGTGAAATACTTAGCTACTGTGCAAATCAAATGACCTCTAAAAATAATAATTGAAGGTTATATTAAATTATACGAACAAAATCAGAAATACTGCTCAATAACAGTGAAAAGTGCAAAAAAGTTACTTCAAATAAGTGTCTGCCCGAATACGTTCACTCAATCTAGTTTTATTCAAAAAAGTACCTGTGATCTCTTTACTTAAGCTTTTCTTGAGTCCTAGAGGTTGGCCTGGCTAGTGGATTCTACTGCTACTGTGTCCAGGTCCGTTTATCTTGTTGGACGATTTCCAGATATGGATATTGCTGTGTCCTGGAGGTAAGAAGTTTTTCCTAGGTAGTTTTCAACGGATATTGTTTCTGGATATGTTATATTGTTGTCAATTGGCTGAATTGCTCCTATTCTCGTAGTATATATGGTTAATAAATTTTGTCACTGTCTTCATCCAAAAATAATTTATTTTATCTCTTCAATCCTCGTTATTTTTCTTTCTGGCAACCATCACTTTTTGGTTTTTTCTCACAAATTTTAGGTTTTTACTCACTTCTTATGACACTTTTCCTCATTCTAAACTATGCTATGGATTTTATATACAATTTACATTTGTATACCTTACATAATATATACAGAGTTAGTTAAAATTCATATCTGACAATTTTCTGTACTCAAAATTTTATATTTTATCATTTTCCATCGGAATGTTTTGACATGTCGCTGTCATGTTTCCTTCTGATTTGATTTTAGCATACAGGATGTTTCAACTTGAATATTATTTTGTCTACTTGATATCTAAAATTTTATTCATGAATTTTGATTTTTACATTTTTTATAGGTTGTATAAATCAAATGAATTGTTGGCAACATACTCATGACAATAGTAAAGCTCCACTGCTAAACTCTTGAGACATCTGCGTCGACTTGAAAATGGTACAAGGTTTCAGAAAAGCAAAATGCACAGAAAAATTGCAAAACAAACATAGCAAGTATTTATGTGATATATAGGTACCATTATATCACTTTTTATTCTTTTTACATTGAACAAATATTTGTTATCATAACAATATATATATATATATATATATATATATATATATATATATCCATTTTATGATACAATATTTCGTTTGTAAATATCGAAACAACTGGAAGATCACTTATCGATTACTACTTTGTTCAACCTTATTCATTGTAATTCCATTATTATTTCATATCTATACTGAAGAAGTTTCTTAATGATTATTAATATGCCAGCATTCAACAAAAGATTGGATATGCAAGTTGGAATCAGTCATTTTATCTACAGTTTGCTGAAAGATTTATGAAAAATAGAAATACAAAAAATATGATACCTTAATTTTTATCAAAAAACTTGAGAGGTGTCAAGGGACACCCGGATGGAACGGAGTTCCTTTCGATCAATTAGTGAAGGAATTGTAATTTTTTTTTTTTAAGTTATAATAATATTATATATATATATACATATATATACATATATATATATATATATATATATGCACTCTGTCTGTCTATTCTTTCGTAAACGTCATAGATGCGCGGGACTTTGTAAACACAACAGAGTGTGTATATTAAAGAGTTTTTCATAGTTCAACACTTGTGCTGACTGAAGATCCCCGTTATTCCCCACTGTTCATACCAATTTTCAGTCGTTATTTCTAAATTTATATATATATAAATATATATATATACACTATATATATATATATATATATATATATATATATATACTCTCTCGACTTCGTAAACACAACAGCGTATAGGTTAGAACACGCACGGCTTGCTAAATACATACGCATTGATATTGTAATATTAAAATATAATTTGCTTTCAAATTCATTAAAGTTATGACGCGTACACTTGCTAAACCCACAATAATGGAGAGATTATAACGCGTAAGACTTGGTTAGCACACTAGTAAAGAAAAGTTATAATGCGTACTTGCTAAAAATACATAAGCATTTATTATTGTCTGTATAAAATCTCTACTTACCTAACTCCATCAGCAATATCCGGAGCTTGTGCAGAAACACTGTCAGGATTCATTATTGTTATTATTTTTTATTATTTATTATGTACAAAAAACCTGTATACACTCAACAAAAATAATCGTCGCGACACCACACTGTTCAATGTGAAATAGAAAGACGAAACGAAAATAACTGGCTTGCTTTCTATGAGAGAGAGAGAGAGAGAGAGAGACAGACAGAAAAACACGCGCACGCCGCACGGCTTACAACCATAGCGAAAGTCTCGTTACAACTTTTGGTCTTAATTTATTCCGTCTAGCCCTCTTTCGCAACGCGCGATAAGGAACTACGTTCCAATAATAACTTTTGGCGTCTTTTTGCATGTGAGGTACATCAATAGTGAACCATTCAACGATATGAACTGTTGGAAGGAATATTCAAGGATGTTGATATGGTTTGGCCCATTTATATTTTATCACAATATCACAGATTTTTTTCCAATTGCTTATATATTCAATACAAAAAACCAACAAATCTTGTACTTCGTAAAGAGATATAAAAAATGTGTTCACCATGAAAAACCAAAATAAATGTAGGAAATAAAATATACATCCGGTTGTTCTTGATACAAAATATAGATATCGAGAATATTAATTCAAACAATTATTATCCCAACCAATAAATATAAATAAATATAAATTATATTCGAAGTTGAAACGTATCCACTTGAAAAATTGTGAATATGGAAGTGACGATAGATCCAACCAAAGACCCTCCCATCGATGAAAAAGTCTGATAAAAGTAATTTGTTGATGGAAGACATTAATTTAATTATCTAATAATACACTCGGGTTTTCCCAATACATCCCACGCATTACTTGCAGGTTGTTGGAGTATGATCATTATTAATCTTTTTTTTCGTTATATATGACGCCATTGGTATATTTCGTTTGGATCTAAAGATTATTCTGATTTTAATTATGCAAATATTCTTCAATAAAATATATGTGAAAACTATGAGGTTGTTGATTATGAAATGGAACATACACTTTCGTGATTCAATCAAATCATAATTGTAGGAAAAATGTTATCAAATCTTTTTTTAAATGTGTCTTGAAATCTCAAATTACCTCGATAAAACAAGTTATGAGAGTGAAAAGTAATCCAAATTCCTTTTTTTTTTTTTTCCCCAAATCTCATCAACACCATACCACCATTTCTCAGAAATGAAACAAAAAAAAACAGTGAAATAATATTCATCATGGAATGATAAATATTCTCCTATATATGGTAAAGTGTTTGTTGTTGTTTGTCGGTCTCCAAAATAATGATCTAGCAACAGCAATAATACTTTTAGTGTTGAAGAAATCTCCGAAGATGATTGTGGTAACTGTCGAAACGTTGGATATGTTATAAATCATGATTTGAAAATCAGAGTATTACTTCCAATACGAACCAAACTGCCAACAATATATGTATACATCTCCCCCATAAAATTTGTTTGCAATTTTTCAAGTAATTCTTCGTTGACTTATCCGTGACGAAGCACTAGAAACAACCAATCACGCATCGAGTTATTCGAGGAGCTACAAGATAAATGGAAGATGGAACATAAAATGGTACAGTCAATCAAGTAACAATGTTCATGATAATGTGAAATATTTCAATATTTTTAAAAGAAAAATGATCTCTATACGTGAATAAAAACCCCCTCAGCGCCACAGGCGCATGAAAATTAACCCGATTGGAAAACTGAATCACTGACTGAAATTTTAGTGAGAGTGCATTCGACAATGTTATACCAATATACTGTTTGAGTCAGCAGCAAATAAAATATTACCGGTAACTGTATATAACTGTACCAAAGTTATATTAGAATAAATAATAGTTTAATAAAACTGAAAAACACGCTTTTATAGAAAACCAGACTAAAAAAATTGAAAATAAGTAAAAAATGTATTTTATTTAAGAAAAAAGCGTGGGGTGCATGGTATCCACTTGGCCAACAATTACCTGTAATCTGAGACATTTCTTACTTTACTGCCCTAGGTGTGTGTTATACTATAAAATTATTGATATGATGCACCCCACGCTTTTTTTTAAATAAAATACATTCTTTACTTATTTTCTATTTTTTTAGTCTGGTTTTCTATAAAAGCGTGTTTTTCAGTTTTTTTTAAACTATTATTTATTTCCTACTTTTTAGTGTGGTTTGAAAGCGTGTTTTTTTTAAACTATTATTTTTATAATTTTTTTGCTGATTAAAAAATGGAATAATCTTATCAAATTGGATAATTATAATCTCCGACCCTAAAAACCCCCACATTCCAATTTTGAATAGAATCAGACCATAATCACAAAACTCGGCCGCCATTTCGAAGCTGCTATCTTGAATTTTTCAATTTTTACGGAAGAATCATAATATTCGACCTCAAAAACCCCCACATACCGATTTTGAATAGAATCAGACCATAATCACAAAACTCGGCCGCCATTTCGCCATTTCGAATTTTCCAATTCTCACAAAATAATCATAATCTCCGACCTCAAAAACCCCGCACATACCAATATTGAATAGAATCAGACCATAATCACAAAACTCGTCCACCATTTTGAAGCCGCCATCTTGAATTTTTCAATTTTGACAAAAGAATCATAATCTCCGACCACGAAAACCCTCAGATACCAATTTTGAAGCGAATCGTACCATAATCACAAGACACGTATGCCATATTGGAGCCGCCATTCTGTTTTTTTTTCACACACAAATTCCTTAATGCATTGTCACCGGACACCTGTCAAATTTCAAATAATTCGGAGGTCTGGAAGTGGGTCAAAATTGCGCCCAAAGGAGTCGGTTACAAACAAACAAACAAACATACAAATGAAGCTAATATAAAGCGTGTAATAGAGAATGATCTTGAGTTTCATCCACTATAGAAGACTAGTCAAGAAGGTCAAAGGATGTCTAAAAGTTAAGGTTATATCTTTCTTTATTCGGTATTTGTATACCGATTTGCGTGAGCAAGACAGTGATGAGTCCATTGTATCAGTCTCCAGAATAATTCTCAAGATCTTACTCGGAATGCTAATTTACAAGAAGTATTCAATAAAGCAAAACAACGATTTTGAATTTCCAGCATAATCTATCCAAAAATGTATTCAACATTGAAAGAAACTACAAGAGATCATAATCTTGTCTGATAGCCGATCAATGCGCTGACCTTTCAGGAATCCATTCATGACTAAAATGAGCTGAGACGGCTTCGAAAAAACGAACGAGCTAAGAAAGCAAAAGTGAATTCGCAGACCAACTCGCGAAAAGGGCGAATACCATTCTTGGTACCTTGCGGAATCAACAGTAATACGAATTCAAATACTAGTAATATCTACAAGGTATGATATAAATGAGGATACTGTGAACTCACAACCTTCTACCAAACCTTTCTAAGCAAAAACAAACTTCCCATACGGCTAGGAATCTCTATCGACTGGAAGCACACCTGAAGAAACTGGTATTAGTAGAGGAAGGAAAGTACAGATTCTGCCAGGAAGATGACCACACTTCATCATCTCCTGCATATGAGGAGAAGAGGGAGATTTACCCAATTTGAAGCTATTAAATTTTAGGTCAAGAAATCCTCAATCTCATAGAAAAAAAAGGGGACACAATACATCTCATGGGTCGTAGTATATTCATAGTTCAATAACAAGATGATTACAACATGGCCTCTTGTAGAAGAAATCCTATACAGGTTCTGACAGGAAGATGACGGAACCTCAGTGCACATATTGTGCCCTTGAAACACAACCCTCTGAATTGATGGAAGATCTGAAGACGAGACAAGATACTCTTATATAAATAAGACGAAAGACCGAATCATCATAGCGTAGAGTAGAGTAGAGGATCTTAGGCCGTCAGGTCCAAAACCTAATCTTGAATCTTATATAATGTGAAAGCATTTCCATGGAATTGGACTTGCAACAGACGAAGAAGAAAAAGAGAAAGCGTGTCTGGTGCAGATGCAAAGAACTAAGGCGAAAAATAAATCACCATTTTGCTCGCCACTAACTAGACTTCGAAGGCCTGGAACCTCTTCATCGATATTTTTGGAAGCAGTTGGAAGTAATATGATCAAGCAATAATAGGGAAGGAAGATTAACGCTCCATTGGAATTGTACATTACCCATCCTGATGTTGAATTTTGAAAGAATTTGTATAACAAACAAAAAGACACTTTTGGATAATAGTGTATCATCCCCACCTGAAGAAGCTATTGTATGACGAAACACGTGTTTTGATTTTGCAAACCCAGTTCATTTGTATCCAACGGAGGCCATCCATCTCATACACTGGAGGTGATAGTACTAGGTAGGTGAGAAATCATACAGTCTAACTCAACCAAAAAATAATTTCAATACCAATGTGGCACGAAGATTCACATCAGGAACTAGACATGTTCCGAAGGATTAATCCTTCATTATGAGCAAAATGGAATAGGTTACAAGCAGATCTAAAGGGGAAGTAAAATGTTCAAAAGGGGCAAAAGTTAGGAGAGAAATAACCAACCATTGTATGTTGAACAAAATTATGAAAAACGACACTGAAAACAACTACAATAACGTAACATTATTGTGTCTGCAATAGGTTAATGGTTGACGTAAGACAAAGACTTTCGACATATGGAACATCAAGTTTCAATGCGGCAGAGAAATGTTTGTGACTGTGCCATGGAACGAGAAAAATGAGTAGCTAAGTGTGATGAAATTCGATCTAGAGATGGGAAATCAAAATAGTAAAGAGTTCAAAAGTTTTAGGCCATCGGAATGAATTTGTTCATTGATACAATGTAAATTAGAACTTTTGATTGCGTTAATAATTTCAAGAGTATCAAGGAGATTGAGTTTTTTATCTTCATCGCAAATATGTGAAATTCCTAGGTCAGAGTTGGGATCAAAATGTTGCTTTTCGTTTATAATATGGTTAGAAAAAACATCGTTAGAGTTATAAGTTCTTTTTCAGAGTTAGAATCAATTTTTCAAACGTGTTCAGCTAGTTAGTGTAGGGATAAAACAATTTAGTTTATAAACACTAGATTTATCCAACATTGGAATTTACCAAATTTTTTTTAGGTTGTTAAAAGTTTTGAAAGAGATAGAAAAATTTGAATCAATTTGGATTGATTTTATTAATATAAATATTCTTAAGTTTGAGAGATAGAGGACCAAAATAGAACAAAGAAAAATGTTTATTTGCTGTATTATTCTGAAGTTGGAAAATTTGTTGACATATCTATAATATAATCTATTGATTGTGTGGATTGGGAAGCCGTTGTTATAAGCAATTTGTTTGATGATGTTAAGTTCTGTTTAGAAATTGGAATCATTGAGAGATATAGTAAAGAGGCGGTGAAAAAATTAATGGAAAGATGAAAATTTCTGATTGTATGGATATTTAGAGTGAAACGATAATATATTATCAGTGTTGGTAGGTTTTATATATATGGAGAACTCAAGGGTTTCTGATCTACGAATCATTAAGTCAAGAAAAGGTAATTTATTATGAGATTCGATTTCCATGGTGAACTGGGTTGACTGACTTTTTTTTGCTTCAATATTGATTTTCATCAAGAATCGACCGCGTCAGTTCAAGAAATGATATGTTTTTATTGCCTGGTCTATACAACTATATCATATCAGTTTCTAATTCGATTTATTATCGATATGCAATCGATACGTCTCCCGGGCTGTGTGTTATTAATCGGAATATGTCCGAGTCCGTCATAATTCAATAACAAAAAGGCATTGTACCATCAATCAAGAAATTATTCCATGTCATTTTGAAGGATACGCTTGCCAATTTCCCCGTGTCAGATCTGATAAATTGTCTTCATCTCATGTGAATCAGTTCAGGAAATGGTTTGCTCGAAGACATTTTGATTGGAGAAACCAGTTGTCGTCCAGGGGGGATGTTCGAATAGAAAATTATGTAGGAAAACAATAACTGGTTTCAAAAATATTATGATCAAGAGAAAATGGAAGTGGAACTATTGAAAAAATGTGGAGATAGTGTATTAATTTAGAGGTTTAGAGAGACAGGATGAGTCCATAGTACAGTGCTTTTGTAAAGTACTGAATAAATTAATTTTTAGCCAAACCTGAAACAGGTCGATTTTTAATTTTAATTTGCAACATTTATAAGGGAAAATTATATATACAGGGTGATCAATGTTTCACTGATGACGTCCGCGACAATTTTTTCAATCAGAACACCCTATATATTATACAATTTTTGGAATCTCCATGGAAAGCAGATTTCAAAAATATATCATACATAGGGTTTGTATACAATGCGTCCGTTAAATTCAGTGCTCTCGTAAAGTAGTGAATAAATTCGTGAATAATTGAAGGAATAATTTTTGGAAAAAACGCTCGAAGCCGTCGAATTTCATTTTCATTCGGGCATTCTTTCAAATTTAATTAACACATACAGAATGATTCGTGTAGGAGAAATGACGTCATCGGTATTTTTTTTATGGCAACTCAATTTTTCATTACGGAATGTGAAAAGGTGATTATGAGTATGGGTGAAATAAAAAATAAATAAATAAAATATTTTGAAATATGAAAATACTAAATTTAATGGCAATGATAGCTTCAAACAACGATCGAATTAAATGATCAAATTGTGCAACGTTTGCTGTCTGACAGTAGCCAAGACGATGAATAAATTCGTTTTGAACATTGTCAATAACGTCAATACATTGTATCTCGTGATGAATTCTTGCTTTTAAATCTTCTAAATTATCCAGCCTATCAACATACACTTTACTCTTCAAGTATCCCCACAAGAAGTGATCAAGTGTTGTCAAATCTGGAGATCTAGCTGGCCACTCAATCGGTCCCCTCCACCCTAGGCAACGATTCGGAAACACTTCATCTGAATAGTCGCGGATAGCTGCTGCATAATGGGGAGATACACCATCTTGTTGAAAGAATAAATCAGTTCCCGGAAGATCAGGTTCCTCTGGATCTGGATACAAAGCTTTTAGTGCAGGAATAAGGTGGAATCACAGAAAATCCAAATATATTGCACCAGTCAGGTTCATGTCAAAGAAATAGGGACCTAGAATTCTTCCTTCGACAATGCCACATCATACATTCACTTTCTGTGGATTTTGAGTGTGATACGGCAATTTTGCCTATTGACGTGGCATTCAAAACAAACTAGCCTCGTCAGAAAAAATTATAGTTTTACGAAATTATTATCTTTATTGCATAGCTGTTGCAGATGTTCGCAGAATTGATTTCGCCGATCAAAGTCGCCTTCATTCAGCTCATGGATGAGAGTAGATATAGTTGCAAGAGTTCGGCCCCACTTTGGCACTTTTTCCCATGTAAATTCCCATAAGAAAATCTAAGGTCCAACGTGGTAATTTTACGACCACAAATCAGATCCTTGGGGAACACCCATTTTTTACGTGCTCGAGGCCTATATTATCCTAGATTTTCCCTAGATCTACTGTATTTTAAGGGTTAACCTGATGGATTTCTCATGGATGATTAACTTTTTCCCCACATCTAGGGAATTTTTCAGGTAGGTTATGTTTAGATTTGTCGTTTCAGGTAGATTTTCAGTGTTAACCTGATGGATTTCTCATGGATGATTGACTTTTTTCCCCAATCTAGGGAATTTTTCACGTAGGTTTGTTTAGATTAGTCGTTTCAGGTGATTTTAGGGTTAACCTGATGGATTTCTCATGGATGATTACTTTTTCCCCAGATCTAGGGAATTTTTCAGTAGGTTGTGTTTAGATTTGTCGTTTCAGGGGGATTTTTAGGGTTAATCTGATGGATTTCTCAGGGATGATTAAATTTTTCCCCAGATCTAAGGATTTTTTCCCTAGATTTTCTGAATTTTTATGGTTAACCTGATGGATTTCTTAGGTTGTATTAAAGTTTTTCCCTAGATCTAGGGATTTTTCATGTTTATGTTTATGTATGAATATAAGATTTTTGTATGTTGTTTGTGAAGTCTATGATGTGAATTTAGATGAGGGTTCTACGATTACGGTTGTTTTGTTGGATGTTGTAAATCTAAGTGTTTTAATTAATAAGGTTTTTTTATTTAAATTAACCCAACCTAACCAAACTCTGCTAACATTGTTATTATATGAGTTAGTTACTTCTGCAAGCATTCAAAGACATATTTTTTTAAATTAACCCAACCTAACCAAACTCTGCTAACATTGTTATTATATGAGTATTAGTAACTTCTGCAAGCATTCAAAAGACATACATTTTTAAACTCAGAAAATAATGAATTATTATGTTTAACAGAGTTGTAGTTGGAGTTGAATTAAAAATATATATATCTTGAATGCTTGCAGAATAACTAACTACATATAATAACAATGTTAGCAGAGTTTGGTTAGGTTGGGTTAATTTAAAAAAATATATATCACTTGAATGCTTGCAGAAGTAACTAACACACATATAATAACAATGTTAGCAGAGTTTGGTTAGGTTGGGTTAATTTAAAAAAATATATATCACTTGAATGCTTGCAGAAGTAACTAATACTCATATAATAACAATGTTAGCAGAGGTTAGGTTGGGTTAATAAAAAACATCAAACCCACTTAGATTTACAACATCCAACAAAACAACCGTAATCGTAGAACCCTCATCTAAATTCACATCATAGACTTCACAAACAACATACAAAAATCTTATATTCATACATAAACATAAACATGAAAAATCCCTAGATCTAGGGAAAAACTTTAATACAACTTAAGAAATCCATCAGATTAACCCTAAAAATCCCCCTGAAACGACAAATCTGAACACAACCTACGTGAAAAATTCCCTAGATCTGGGGAAAAAGTTAATCATCCATGAGAAATCCATTAGGTTGACCCTTGAAATCCACCTGAAACGTCTAATCTAAACACAACCTACATGAAAAATTTCCCAGATCTGGGGAAAAAAAGTCAATCATCCATGAGAAATCCATCAGGTTAACCCTAAAAATCCACCTGAAACGATTAATCTAAACACAACCTACTCATTGCAGTTGAACAAAAGCATAATTACGGAGATTTCTTCAAATCATATATTTCGATATATCATACAAACAAGTCCGAGTACTTTTAGCACGAAGAACCCAGTAGACGCAAGATCTAAAGACAGAAGTTCTGATTGATGATCAAAAACACTTGAGCAATAATTTCCCCATCATCTCCATCAAGAAATCTCGTGATGCAATTAGCGTCTAACACAACGAGAGCTAGTTACCCGAGAGAGAAAAAAAAGGCCAAAAAACTCAACAGACATCAAGTACACCAGTCTCTCCATCTATGACCCATCAGGATACCACAATGCATGCACAAGGTCAAGATATTGGTAAATACAAATCGAGAGCTCAGGAAACAAATGACTATTGAGCTGTCGGTCCGGTCCCACCTATATTTAAACTCGTACATGATGGAGCGTGTGAAAGAAGTCCGAGCATGTGCGAAAACAATGCTGACTTGATATGACAATGCGTTTTCTTGGGCTGATAGCCGCTCTAACGACAGGGGTGGGCCAGCTATGGCTCTGAATCGTTAGGTGATTCGGTAATCCCACGTATCCGATCCTGAGTGGTACCCGCATTGTTTGGAACGGATAGGAACAATCAATGGATGGGAATAGAATGAGACGAGAGCTTTTGGATATTGGATGGGTGTCATCACGTTTTCACCAACGATTTACCATCTTTCACTCATACTTCATATGATATATCTTCGGTTTGACCTATATATATATATATATATATATATATATATATATATATATATATATATATTGTTAAGTAATGATATTTTATATAACAAGATTGCTAATAATTTTTGCTATTCTTTGTGAGCCAAAATGTTATGATATAGATAGATATTTTTGCCCTGTATAATATTGCAATGATGTAATAATAATTGCTAGCTACGTCACTGTTCTCTCGTCACGTTGCTGCCAATTGTTATCATTTTTCTTACCACAGCTAGCACAGTTGGTACACCTCTTATCTCAGAAAGCCGGTTCAAGGCAATTTAGCCACTACTTGATATGTCAAACTCAATTTTCAATGGTCGTAGAAATGATTGTTGATCATTGTATAAAACAAACAACAAAGTATCAAAAGCATTATTTCTTTATTCAGAAGACTTAATTTTACCTGGCCTACGAGAAATAACTTATACTAATGTGAATCTCAAATATTCACGGATAATCATAAAAATGAAATCATGGATAGATAGACAGAACCTCACTTTTTTTCCTTGAGAGTGAAGTTTTCTGTTATAATTCAAAATAAAGTGAAATAAAGTTCTTCAGATGTGAAATACGTTATTTGTGAAATTGTTCAGGACCGGATGTGCACTATTAAAAGTTTTATACCTGGCTGGAAATGTCGGTGTTCAAGATATGCCCTGAAACTGGATCCCTTCTCACTCCAAGCTCTATCAGGAACTCCAATACCATAAATCAGGAACCATTCATATGCAGAAATCAGCTTTGGACACTTGGATATGTTGTATAATTAAGGTAATATTGGTTTTGTTCTTCAAATGTTGGAATTATTTCGTTTTTCTTCTCCAAAAATGATGCGTGGCATTCCTTTCTAAAATTTTTTTCGATCTCCCTTCGGCTTTGTTTTCTGTCACCTAGCTACGAATTTTCCTTCCTCTTTTTTCATTTGAATTTTTGAATTCGCGCACCAAATTGTCACATTTTACTGTTTGGGTTCATCTTATATAATTTATATATACAACTATTTTTCCATTCTTATTACTATTTACAAATTTCAATAATAATTGCTTATGACATCACCCCGTTGTTATTCTCTCACAATTTCCAATTTTCCATATGACCATCTATTCCCTGATTGGCTATTGTCATCAAGAAGTTTGCTGTTCTACCATTGGCAACTTTTAGTTAGGTACAATTTCATATACTGTATGTTTCAAATTTATAAATGTGTTGATCTCTTTTTATTCATGAAAATTTTGTAAATCTAGACTTTTTGTTGTCTTTTTACCAATTATGAGTTATAATTATTATGACAGTGTATGAAATTGATTGTGTTATAGTATTTTGACATTTTTATCTATCCATATTATATATAGGCTTACAAATAAATAGAACTTCCAAAATTATGTAAAAACAATCTCTTGAAACTAATAACTATTTATTAATTATTCTTTTTGTGGGTTTTTCCTTTTAAAACTCATAACTGGCATAACATAAATATATATATATATATATATATATATATATATATATATATATATATATTTATACTCATTTCGAGGTGAAAAGTTGCTATCAAGGTATGTCCTGAAATGCCTCCCCTCTGAGATACAAGGTGTCAAAAGTACGAAAAAAAAATAGGTTTTCATTTGTTTTCTCCAAAATTCCCGAAGGAAAAAAATTTTAAACTTGGTACACTAATAAGTTATGATTTTTTGTTTTCGTAAACCAATGGCGTAGTTACGATGGTATGTGGTCATATGTTCCCTCATATTTTCTTGGGACAAGTGAATGGACAAATAAACGTACATAGTACGGGTGAGTCAGAATCAGACCGATAATTCCATTTTTTCATTCATCTTATCATTTGATCGAATCGATGTCGCGGATTCACTGATATGTTACCATACTTTCTTGCATATTATTGTTTCGACACATCAACTGACAAACAAACCCAACCTCAAATTCATAATACTCCTCTTAGATAAGAGTTGAGGTCTGAAATAATTTTGAAGCAAAAACGAAAGCTAAGTACTCTTAATTTGTTGAAGTTTATGTTGGAGTATCATTATCAAAGCCATTTCTGATTGAATTATCTAGGAAAATATTATCAAATCAACATGTTTTTGATTAAGAAAAACAATTATTGTGTATTAATATCCACTTAAATGATTTCTTTCGTTTCGTGATAACTAGTTGCAGAGACGAGCTTTTCATGCTAGTTTGTGGTAGGCTGTTCAGTACACCACTGATTAACGCATAAAACATACTTGAAATTTGGAACTAAAAAGAAACGAAGCCTTTTTTCATTGTTCCTGGTAGAAATACACTGATATATCGATTCATACAATAGACATAATTGACAGTAACCCAAAACAGTTTGTATTATTGTCAAGTCATCTGTCATCATTTCAGTCAGTGAAGATCATTTCAAAATGCATTATTGGTCTTTCCTATACCACTTATAATCGGGAAATCTAACAACTTCACTTCTTCGAAAGCTGTTTTTTTCTTCATTCAATCAATTTATTTGCTTATTATCAGTACAATAGATTTAGCATCGTCAAGCACAATATCAATGATGTTCCAACTGACATTTTTGCCAAAATTGGAAAAATCGTGGGGGGCTAGACAGAATTGCAAATAGCGCAATTTAAGCTCTCATTTTTTCCAGAGGTCAAGTATAGTTTGACGGTTATTCAAATCAAGCGGAATTGACAGGTTTATTTGCATACGAATCTCCTACATATATCTTATCAGAACCCGCCTGAAGGCTCTTCTACTATTCTGCCGAAGGAGACACCTTCCAAGTCACACGTGGACATTCTGTAGTTAGCAGTGTGCTCCTCCACTACAATTCGCACGTTTTTCTTTCTCCTTCCCAGGCTTGAGGCAGTCTCTGGTACTTCAACTCTCACCACATTTTATACAAGCAGACTTTGCGAAGCAGTGCATCTGGCAGAACCCGATTTTCTGGTACCGATGGACTGACCTACTGGAAATTGTGGTTTTTTAACACAGTCCTTAGCAGTCAACTCTGCTTTGATAACCTCTACGTTGAGGACGTGGGAACGCTCCCGAAGACGACCCTCAACTTCTTGTTCTCGGGTAATGTGAAGGTATAATGTAGTACCTTTGAACCCTGGAATATTTTTATTAGTTTTCTACAGTCATCGGGTAAGTTTGTTGAGTTTTATATCGTGTTGTTTGTTCTTGGCAGGCTTTATCATTCTGATTTGGTTTTGTACCATGAGTGAGTTGACCATGACCCACTGATTCTATTCTCGCCCTGTGGAAGGAGGGACTTCCCCTTTCTTAGGTTGTTGATTCCGTTAATGTTGCCTCTCCTAGGTGGTATTGGGAGCTGTTGTTGCACTTAATTTATCGCAATTTGAAAAGACGATGCAGTACTATTTACAGATATCCGGTTGATGACATGCACTGCAGAAATCCTACTGCTCACATTCATTTGTTCATGACAGTATCGTATAGCATAGATAATAATAATACTAATTCGTCCTTATTCACCATAAAAATATAATAATAATAATAAGTACAAATATAACAGTAAAGGTAAAAAGTCGGAGTGTCAGCGAGAGCTGATTTTAAACTCAACCTTATGTTAAAAAAAAAAGAAATAAATATGAACAAAATGTTAACAATATGAAAGACAGTGAAATGGCTGTGTGTAAATCTAGAGCTAGTAAACGCTCTCAAGAACAGAATAAATAGTAGTAGTAACTTTCTAGTAATAACTTTCCAGTAATAAATAGATCTGTGGATAAGGTTAGCCGAGTAAGTTCGAGCAAAGACAGTCTATTTGCCAAGATGAACTTCCAGTCTTTTTTCAAAAGTACTCAATGAGTAGGATCTAAATTCACTGGGTAGTGAGTTATTACATTTCGGTGCGCTGTACGAGAAGCTACGGGTGAAAACTGAAGTTTTGTGCTTTGGAATGATGAGAGTTGTTTTATTACGAGTGGAAAATCTGTTCAGATCCGAAAATGTTTTCAGCCTTTTGAAGAGGTAATCTGGCCGTTGGAAAGTTAGGACTTTGTGGGTAATTGTTAGAAGGTGTAAGTTTCTCTAGATTCAGCCAACCTGATTTCTTCATCGGCTCGGTTATGTGGACGTATTTACGGATGCCGAAAGAAAACCTCATGCAATTATTTTGTATACATCGTAGGCGGTGACAATCATTTTGGCGTAAAGCTGAAACGTATATACTGTCACAATAGGAGATTTTAGAAAATATTAGCGACTCGCAAAGTTATATCTTCAATTCCCTTGAGAGTTAGTCCATATTAGGATAAAGTTGCCTCAAGACGTTGTAGGAAAATTGGCTGAGGTGGCTGACGTGTTTGGTGAATCTTAGCTAAGGATCAAGCCAAAGTCCTAGATTTTTGAATTATTTCGCAATTGGGAGAAAGACATCGTCTAGACGAATTTGTATGGTGTTCATTGAGACTTCTATGTCCTTTTTGGTGCCGAATAGCATCACTGCAGACTTTTTTGGATTGAGTTTGAGTTTATGGGGTGTAGAAATATCGAAGATGGTTTGGAGATCAGTATTAATTTGAGTTTGTGCCAAGGTCACGAATGGGAAATGAAAAATAAATCTGGGTGTCGTCGGCATAGTGTATTGTACAAGTGTTGGCAAAAAGGTGGAAGTCAGATATGTAAAGACCAAACAATAAGGATCCAAGAATGGAAGCCTGCGGTACGCCTTTAGTTACAGATTATGCCTCTGAAATCACTCCATCAAGAGTTACCTTTTGGGTACGGTCTGACAAATAATTTTTTATTGAGCGTACTGCATCCAGCGAGAAGCCGAAAGCGACTAGCTTCTGACAGAGGATATCGTGGTCGATTGTGTCGAACGCTTTGCTATTGGGAATTCAAAATAAGGGATACTCCCTCTGATGTCGATTTTGGAAACTATACATACATTGATACATTGTTTACTTTTCCAAACATTAATGTTTTTAATTTGATTATAGTCATTGCATACCTAAAACTTGTCGAATCTCTTGTGATTGTTGACATTTAATGGAATTATTGTTTACCTGTTGTTTGTCCTCGAGTGAAAAAATGAGTGATTCAAGTTCAAATCATTATTGTTGTGTACCTCAATGTGACTCTTGGGCAAAACGATCCCGTTGAACTGGAATAAGTATTCATCATTCTCCATTTCCATGGGAAAATGAACGTAACGTTCTGGTGCAGACCAATCTAGGATTGAGCGAGTTTATAGACAGACGATGGGCTCTTGAAGAAGAATCCAGTCCCTTCCCAGAATCCTCCTGTATCGTCTGTGGCCAAGATAAAAGTGAAAAAGAGAACCTTCAAAGAGAGTTGTGCGGAAAAAAAAGAGAGTTGAGAAGAGAAAAAAGAGATATTATTCAACATACCGAAAATTATTCATACAGTATGGAAAAAGAGTGACTTTATATGTATATCTAGGTGATAAGGACACATTGTTTACTTTTCGAAACTTCACCGTTTATATGATTTTAGCCATTGTACACTTGAAACTTGTCGAATCCCTTGTGATTGTTGACATTCAATGAAATTCTGGTTTACCTGGTCAATATTCTGTTGACTATTGTACGTCCTCGAGTGAAAAAATGAGTGATTCTAGTTCAAATCATTATTGTTTTATACCACAATGTGACTCTTGGATAAAACGATCCTGTTGTACTGGAATGAGTTTTCATCATTTTCCGTGAGAAAATGAATGTAACCTACTGGTGCAGACTAATCTAGGATTGAGTGAGTCTATAGAAAGACGACGTGCTCTTGGGATCTTGAAGAAGAATGAGTTCCTTCCCAAAATGTTCCTGTATCGTGTGTGGCCAAGGGAAAGAGTTAAAAAGAGAAACTTCGAAGAGAGTTGAGAAGAAAAAAAAGAGATATTATTCAACATACCGAAGATTATTCATACAGTATGGAAAAAAAGTGACTATTTATGTATATCGACGTGATAAGGACACATTTTCACACCATCTTGTTTGTTTCAAATGAAATTAAAAAAACCTGTTTTTGTTTGTTTTATTTTTAATTCGAACATTCACAAATAATAATGTGTAACATTTCTTTCAAATATTTCTTAATAATTCCTAATGACTTTACTAAGCTGTCCAAAAACTTCGAAAAATATTTTTTTTGCAAGCAATTTAGAGCATACTTTGTCTCCTTCAAAGATAGTTCTCGCAAATGATATAATCTTAAGATTTAAATACACCACTTCACTAGAGTCTTGGAATGAATAACACTACACAAAAAAACTGGAAAATTATACCAAATGGAAATATTTTCAGAAAAACTCCGAACACAAGTGTATAACCTCTGAGAAAACAGACAAACAATGTAAGTATGTCTGGTTTGAATTTTTGCCACTCTGGCGCTGGCATCTAATTTTGAATTCCCAATTGTCGAGCAAAACTAAACAAGAAACACAGCCCTCTTAGAGAAATTCTGCGATTTTAATTATGTTGTACCTTCTTATGACTTATGCTATACACTGTAGTATCTGTTGCATCAATAAATTACTTACTCATGTTGTTAATGTACTTTTCAATAGTGTGTGCAGTTACGGTAGAAAAGAAAAACAGGTTACCGGACTTTTCTTGTACTTTGTAGCGGTCAAGTAGAGAAGTCTGGTATGCAGACCTGTCAGGCTGCGAAATTGTGCTGAAGTATGAATTAATGCGATTCACGTCTTTCAAATCATTCGGGATTCCAGGGGTGGCTTTATCTCTTGACATTTCAAGAGATCTGAGTGTATTTCGAGTTCTTTTACAGTCTTTCTTTGCAAGGATAAAGTTGAGGTAGGCTTTCTTCTTAGATCTAGGTGTCTTAGATTCCTTCTGTTCCACCAACTCCGGAAAAAGCAGCGATACAGTATTTTCCGATTTCCACTGCCGTGTTGATAAAATTATATGAACAGTGTCGCTGCTATCAAGTGGCCACACACACAGACGTACATCACCAGCATCTTACGGTTCACTTCTCCCCATTAACTTATCCTCTCAAATTCCTCGCGACACTTTCACGGGAAGCACAGTGTGAGAAGTTTGCTTTATGATTATTGGTCGGTGACAGTGTGGTGCATAAATAGTGTTCCGCGCATAAAATTTACCATAGAAGTCCACGTATGAGCATTTGGTGCTTATCAAGATCGTCATTTAAGTAATAATTAAGTGCAACCGTAGCGAAGGCGGTTGTACTGACTAACAAGCATATAAATATTGGGTCTTATTAGATTGAGTATCAGCAGATGAACACGATTTAATTGTTGGGGATAACTGATGTGGTGGAAGATGAAGAGAAATGCGGTAGGCATGGAGAAATCTTACTGATGCGGTACTAGAACAAAATTTCTTTTGTATTTCGTACATTGTTTTTCGAACGTGTTATTTCTTGACTGACGTCAGAACAATTCTGTCAAAATATATACATTTTGTTTTTTTCCAATATAAGTCATTTTTGATGACTTTTAAATGTCAAAAGTGGTCGATTTTTGACCAGAGTGCAAAAAAAAAATATTCTGCACGGCGTGCAAAACTGTACAGACACACGTTGTTTAAATACTGGTGATACACAATACCCATCATTCTCATTTCAATCGTTTTTTGATAAACATATTAAAATAATATTCCATAATCCTATTTTTTCGAAGTTTATATTAATAGTACAATTGCTTTATTCTGTATGTAATTCCAAACGATGATTTTGGTAATACTAAATCAAATGGCTTTTCTTAGTTATAAGTATTATTGTTCTCGACTTCGATATTTCCACTTTTCTTGTTGTCACCACTGAAAATACCGTTTCCAATTGTCACTTTTTCTTCCACGTACTGCTCCACATAATGTTCTGCAACAATCGACGACCGCCATCCACACGATGTTTAGTCTCGAAATATCAACCCCTGAGCCAACTGAAAGCGACGCAGAGGACCTTCTGAAACTATGCTGAAGTATTCATTCCGACTACTTGAACTGCACATTTTCCATTCCTATACTGAAGAAGAAATCTAGGGTTTTCTGTTATCTTAGAACGCAAGTGACATGTACTTACGGCAAATTTCAGCTGGATTAAATTTGTATTCATTGTTATTTGGAACAACAAATGTTTTTTGTATTTCCGTTTTTGAATAGGAATTTTAACAATTATATAAGAATCATTGTCCTCAATATCATGTATTGCCATTTTAGAAAGTATGTTCCGGGGACAGACGCCTGACAATCCCATAATCATAACTACTTTCATCAATAAAAAAAATTCATCCGCAGCATCAAGCAAAAATTTAGTTACTTCTACTCTCGTGAAAACTTTTGCATTTTTCGGCTTATAGCCGGCACTTTTCTATTCAAGAAATACCTTTGGTATAATCACCTATATGCATGTTCTTGTTAACAGCTAAAGTTAATTTAAACATAGATTATTTTTTGACATTTTCAGAAACCAATGAAAACTTAAATTCAAATCATTCATGTACGTTTTGGATACATTTGCCGGTCAGCTGAAGTCTATATCGAGATGTTCTTTTTGTAATTACTGCTCCGTTACTTCTGAACCTCTCTGGGTACTTTGAATCCCTATTCCAGACTTGCCAAACGAAGCAGTGAATTTAACACAATGTATTGAACTGTTGACAGAAGAGGAGACTTTGACTGACGATGCGAGCCCATACTGTTCAACTTGTGGAATGAAAAGGGAATTCAAAAAGATGATTCGTATACAAACATTTCCAAAAATTTTAGTTATCCATTTAAAACGCGTTTCTTCGACTAATGGCAGTAAATTGGACAATGTGATTAATTTTTTCATACAAAATTTGAATTTGAACCAATATTCTGCTCAGGATGGAATCAATACTCTTTATAATATCTATGCCATATCTGATCATAGCGGCAGCATTTCTAATGGACACTATGCGGCATATTTCAAACACCCTTATTCTAATTGTTGGCACCTCTTCGATGACTGCCGTGTATTTTCCAAGATTGATTCTCTCATCTCTCTCATGTTTCCTTTTCTATGAGAAAGTTGATGATCTGAATTCTGATGGGTATTTTGTTTTTATTGTCTGTTCATAACATTGTAGCATTGTGCGAGGAAATGTTTTTATGATCTTAACATCAAAAACTAATCTATGGAATACCACACGAGATTGATTTGTTGAAAATATGAACAGGATGTTCATAAAATCAGATGTGGAATCATCTGCGACTGAAAGATAAACCTCAGTCACTATCTTCCATCGTCAAGATAACCTCTTGAGGGGTATTCATGTTGAAAAGGGAAACATTCTCAATTGGATATTGATAAAAAGATTTTTCTGTGAATTGAAAAATCCACGATAAAAATGAACTTATTTTTCTGTGAATTTCTAACAGGGAAGTAGTTGTTTTCTGTTAGAAATTCACAAAAAAGAACTTCATTTTTATCACAGAAAAATCTTTTTATCAATATCCAATTGAGAATGTTTTCCTTTTCAACCACACGAGAGTTCGATAAAGTAGAAAATAATTCTCCAGATTTGTTTCTCAAACTTTTTGTCATGTAGCAATAGCCACTCGAGCCCGTTGGGCTCTCGTGTCTATTGCCTGGCAACAAGTTATCGAAAATCAGTCGAATTATTTTTACTTTATTCTCGCTCTCTTGTGATATTACAACTGAAAACTTCGACCACAGGGTTGACGACTTCATAGTTCTAGATTTTTCTCCCAAATACAACATCGAAATCCGCATCGAGAATTTGATTTTGAGTCATTAAAATTTGCTAGTAGCGATCTAATGTTTGAATGACATACGTTCAGCATAATCTGAAAATGTATTGAATTTTAGAATGGGTGAAATGATAAGATTGAGAAGAAGAAGGAGTGAGGTGGAGGAAAACGAAGAATGAAAAAGGAATGGAATAGAATCAATTCAGAGGAAGAGGAAATCAACGCAGCCCTACAAAACTAGTCAACAGTTACGTAAACGTGTAGCGTTCGTTTAGTTACATTGATAGATAATATAACTCAAAGGAACAAAACATTGCTTTCAAACAAATCATGCAGTGTCGCACATTACATAATTAAAAGTGCAAGAACCAAAAATAGAAAAAAGAAAGAAAAATAAAATTTTATGAAAAACCCTCTTTTTGAATGTATTTAACTAAAGCAGAGAATTATCAAAAGTAAATTAATAGTGCATGATTTATACGGTTCAATGTTACTTCCCACAAAGTTCCTTCAAGGGGTTTTCGTCTTTTATTCGATGCACTACATTATCAGTTTTTACAAATATATTTCCAATGAAGCTCCAAACGTCTTTTCTTGAGAATTTTTCCAGATATGCTTTTATCCATAACTCCTCTTGGTTAGATCTTCCTGGACTTCAAAAATCTTCGATTCCCCAGGACTTTGTTACGGGTGGCAACATTGCTAAACCTCACAAGAACGCAGGAAGGTTTTTCGCTGCTTATGTCCGCGTTTTTATTGGGAGCCCGGTGACACTTTTTATCAGTGACTCATTATGGTTTTTTCACAGAAAAATTTTAGTGATTGTATCGATTACCGACTCGTTTTCAGTCTCTGCAACTCCAAAAAAAACGTAGATTTCTAGCCCTTGAGAACTCTCGTACAAATAGGCCCAATTGCCAATCAATTTGATATTATTGCAATTCCTTCTAATGTTGAACCATTCAGAAATATTGGACATACGTCATGAAAAGTATACATTTTAACATCACATATTTCACGAAGCATCCATTGTGCAGTGGAAATACATATTTGTGTTGCAAGGTGTCACGGGGTCATAAAATGGATTCTTGAAGGTCTTGCGGCCTCTTTCATCTCCTCTCTATTGGGGTTTTTGTCTTTTTGGTTTTCTTGGCACATCTACTAGTACGGGTGTTGGTGATGAAACGAATAAGCTATGGTTTGACAAATATCAGAAATATATGGGTAATGCTGAGACAATTGCTTTCGAGGGTAAAAGTATCAAAATCGACTCAGCACTAGCTGTTAGCCGAAATTTCTCACATTTCCAACCCGTCCGCACAAATCTTCCACAAAGAAATCAATGTTAACGACAAGTGAAATCTTTGATGTTAATATATATAGATGTCCGATATATAACATTAACTTCACCCTGCATGTTTATTATATTTTTATCAAATCAATGCAAAGAAAAATTATTAATAATCTGAGAGATGGCTTTTGAGTAAAGAGAATGGGGTCTTTTGACTCCACGCTTACTCACCTATGAAATTCCACATTTTTTGTGTCTAACTACACAATAATGTTGAGACATGCATTTATTTCATTGACTTGCATTTAGGCTTACATTTATTATTTTTTTTTCCTACTTTCTGAAACAATTTTTGAGAATGCTAGTGCACTTTGAAAACGCCGAGTTTCAAAACGCCTCCATGACCTTGGAGAGAGAGCGTGACGTACTGTTGAGCCCGTTGATTCTGCAGTAGGTAGAGAGTTCGAGTTATAGGCTATTGTGAGTCAGGCTCGTCAATCTCAATTAACCTTCTTATCGACTTTGACAAGTCTTTGACAAGTAGAGTCAAAATTAAAACTATTTTTGTCAAATGTGTACGTGTTCTACTTTTTGATGAAATATGGAACATCATAGGCAGGTTTACACCATACAAACCTTGTACGACTTTTTTATGCATAGAATGTGAGAATTCAACAAGAAAAACACCTCAAAAATATTGTTTTTTGGGTGCCCTTCGAAGAAAAAAAAAAAAAATTGTGTTGCTCGTCGCGAGTACATACCAACAAAAACACAATTGTTTTGCTGCGAGGATTATTTCACTTAGAAGGATGATATGAAAAACTACATTCAGTATTCATTGACGGGCACGGCAAGAAAATTTGAAAAAAAAGTTCTGCCCCACATTTTCAATAAGCAGCTTGTTGCAAATTTGAGGCTGTAACACGACCATATCGCAACTCATGCCACAATTTTGAGATCTACTCGAAAGTTCTGCTAATTCACACAATTTTGGTATAAAAACAGTGCTCGCAAGAATAATAAATTCATCACCGGAAGTTTATTCGATTTTTTTTAATCTATCACGATTTGATCAATAGACAAACGCATGATTAGAATAATATCGAATAAACTGCACGTCAATTTGTTTTTCCTGAGCTGTCACTGAAAATTCGCGTGAAAATTATTTTTTTGTATCGTTCGTGTATGGCGCAGAAACAACAGCAGAATAATCGAATTCATATAGGACTCTTATGATTTTTTTAGTTGTTTCTACTGTAGATAAAACGGTTTTTTTCCAATAGCACAGTACTTCGGTAACAGCAGATTTTTCGTTCCGGCGATGTAACCACATTAAAAAAGCTATCGCATGTTCACAACCCCCTGGAAACAGAGAAAGGGCTGCTGCTTAAAAAATGTTGTTACAAAAGTAACTGAAAAGTTAGTTGTAAGGTACCGAAATTACGTGAATAAATGAAAAAGAATGTGCTACACTCTACGAATTGAAAAAAAATTTTTTATGTATTGATGTATTTTTGCATAGTTCCATCGCAAACGAACAGGGATTCTCCCAATAAAAAAGTCTATCAAATATCCTGATTGATTATAAGCAACCAAAAGAAACCCCTATGAACCACCTACCTGTTTCTCTAAAACATTCATTAAGGAAAAAAATTACATATAATTTTTATATTTCGGTGCAGTAACAAATTGTATAAATTCAAAAATCTAGTTCATGAGTTTTCTGGCAGTTCGAATGATTTTTCAACTTAGTAAGCTGTGGAAAACAACATTTCTGAATCTTGTCTACTAATTGTGTAAGTTATACTTATAAGCACGATAATGGTGTTTTTTTTTTGAATTTTTTTACCGTTTTCTCGACAGACATTGCATTGGTATTCCAATTCCCCCGTCGAAGCGGTTGGATCAAAATCGACATAAGCAAAACATTCATTTCTGCCTCCTCACTTACGATCATCTTCTCCATTGTTGGGTTCTTTTCGGAATCTTCTCTCCACATTTCTGAAAAAGGTTCTTTGGGGGTGTCTTCTGCGTGGGTATCGTTCAGCGTATAACTGACAAGCGGCGACAATGTTTTCAAGACATTCTCCGTAAATTAATAACATATCAACCTGTTCACTTCTTGTGAACCTATAATTTTGATTTAACATTTCTACTAAACTAATTCTCGAAAGTCAACTAATTTTCGAGAGTTGAGATGAAAGATGACAGCAAAACACAATTAGTTGACAAGATTCAGAAATGTTGTTTTCCACAGCTTACTAAGTTGAAAACTTATTCGAACTGCAAGGAAACTCATGAAGTAGTTGTAGATTTTTGAATGTATACAATTTGTTACGGCACCGAAATATAATGAGATGTATTATTTCTCCTTAATGAATGTTCTAGAGAGACGGTTAAAAGGCCCATAAGTGTTTCATTTGAAAAAAAATAATTTTTGATCAACATGTGATGTGACTGAATTAATTCATCAATAAATGACACAAAAAATAATCTTTCAGAAAAAATAATGTTTCTCTGTTAGATGCGACTCATTGTGAATAGCCTCGACCAAATCCCATTTATCCACGAGGTAAAATAAAAAAACAATTTTAATTTCAATTGTTCAAGAAAAAATTACATCCGACATGAGGTTTGGACTTGTTTTGACCTGTTGAACTTGAATATGTAAAAATATACATGGTGTTCCGTTTGAAAAAATAAAGTAACTGGCCTTCCAGAGAAACCGGGAGTCCACTATATTGGATTGTAATGTGATCAAATTCGAAATGGCTGCTTATATAACTGTACCAAATTTCAGAAAAATCCGTTCACGAATGCAGAAGTTACAGGGGTGGCCCGATATCCTGTGTCACCCTCGATGTCTATGGTTGGGAAGTGATAAAATTTGATGGAGTTCGAGCAATGTTCAATGAACTGTGAATGCCGGATAATCAACGTTACGTGGTTTGTTCGCATTTCTCTGTCATCTCCCCAGCTAATTTAACATCAAACCGATGAGTACTGAGCACCGCCGTCAATAAAAGAACAGTACCGCGATTGTTATTGACACTTAGCAAGTCAAGAACACGAGTTAATTATGGAACTGTTTTTTTTGTGGAGCTTCATCGAGCGTTTCTTCCCGCAGTCATTTCGCAAGTTGATGATGGATACTAATGAAGTTGATAGCTCATGGTGTCTTCTTTGATGGATTCATTATTTACTATTATTCTGTCAGCGGTTTTCCGCAAACGGCTATAATTTTTTTATCTGAAGCAAAAACTAGAGAAAAGCAATTTTTGTAAATGGTTTGATATTAGTACCAATTGATCATCAATAGAAAATAAAACATTTCTATACAAATAATCCACGGTAGTCGTTGAAGAGCGTCCTATTTCGTGAACCGGAGGTCCAATTAACAGCGCTGCTCCCAAATGGTAAACGGAAAAAACACACATAGCAGCCATAAGTACGTGCAATCACCAATAATAAATAGTGAACACCAGCATAGAAATAATCTGGTTGCATCGTATTGCTTCGAGAAAAATTAACTGCACTCATCGGATGAAGCCTCTAATTGAGGGGATTTGCAGTAGAGGGGGAGCTGGACAAGTACGCCGGAAAGAAAGCAAGTTCCAAGAAATACACACAAAGAAAGGAAGAGAGTTCCAAAAGACATTTTCATGTTGTCATTTCAGTGAGCCAATGGAAAAAATGAAGAGCCCAATAATAAGAAGAACTTTCTGCCAGTGTATGGACACACCACGGTAACTAAAAACTATTATTTCCGCAAATTACTTCAATAATTTAACGAAATTGTCGAGTCGAGATGGAACGTGATGCTTCATAGATTCGTATAATCATAATGTTCCACATAATATCTCATTATAATGAAGAATATCGATCAGTCTCCAATGTGAGAGTGATGATGAGGATAAAGAGAGCTGGGTTGCGTTCGAATATACACACAAGGAGTGGACGAATGAATTAATAAAATATTGAGTTGCCTTGTGTATTTTTGTCATTTTATGAGGTATGAGGACACAACCTCGAATGACGAACTCAATAAAGAGCATCTTGAGGTAAAAGAATAAATTTATCATTATTTAAGTATACCACACGAACAAGAGGTTATGATAGTTTTATAAAACATAAACAAAATGATAAAATCAAATTAAAATTATGAAAAACTATAGATTTTGGTCTGTACCCATTATCCAGATTATTTATTACCCTTATTTCGGTTTATTTTTGGAAGTGAAATTATCAGTTTGTTTACTTACTTACCTACTATTAAGAATATCAAAACTGCTTTTGTTACTTTCATTAATCCATATTATCTATTTACGACGGTTCGCCGCTTGACCCTCGTGATCTCAACACTATCTTTCTGTGACATTATGTGCCGATGATTTCGGACGTGTTTACCAATACCATCTGTATAACAGGTTCAATGCATTCGAAATCTTCGGAGTCAGACCACAATATAAAGTATTTCTAATAGATTCAAATATTTTCCTATTCCTTTTCTAACAATGATTTTTTATGGCAAAGGACCAGAGCAGGTGTCACATTTTTTGGTTAGAAAGAGACCTTCGAACCCTGGCTTGGAATAATTGGGGAAAATCTAAAGGTAGAAATGAACGCATTAATTACTTCTAGTTATTTTTCCCATGTAAATTCTCATAAGAAGATATGAGGTCCAACGTGGTAATTTAACGACAATTTAACTGTTTCGACCTTTATAAAATCATCATCAGGTTCTCGACGTTTCGAATCATCATCAGGGTATTGACGTTTTGAATATTCTTCAGTTGGACCTTTATAAGATCATCGTCAGGTTATCTACGTAATTCGAATCGTTATCAGGGTATTGACGTTTTGAATAATCTTCGGATCTTTATGAGACTATCATCAGGTTCTCAACGGCTCAAAACATCTTCAGTTCAACGTTATCAGATCTCCATCAGGTTCTTTACGTTTCGAGTCGTCATCAGGTTTTCGGCGCTTCGAAATCATCATTAGGTGCTCGACGTTTCGAATCATCATCAGGTTCTTGAAGTTGCGAAAGATATTCAATGTGTTTACATAATATCATTCAGGCTCGACAAGGTGACAGTATATTCACCCTGAAACTGACACAAGTAATCCCAATATACAAAAATGGCGATAAAATTGAAGTTATAAACTATCGACCAATTTCTTTGATCACTGCTGTTGCCAAAATCTTTGAAAAAATTATAAAAATTCGACTATCATCCTACCTCAAAAAATATAACATCCTCTCCTGTAGACAATATAGTTTCCGAGAAGGTGTGTCGACACAAGATGCTATCCTAGATCTAACGGCTGAAATATACTCTGCTATGGATAACAAGAAGGCATCACTATGCATCTTCATAGACCAGTCAAAAGCTTTCGACACGGTTAGTCACCCACAGGTATAAGAGGAACCACACTGAAACTGTTCCAAAGTTATCTGCTAAACAGGAAACAATGCGCCAAAATTGGAAAACACAAAAGCGATTACAAGAGAATAGAATATGGTGTCCCACAGGGAACCATTCTGGGCCCAACTCTGTTTGATATCTACCTCAATGACTTATTCTCAATTCCAACAACAGGAAAAATATTCACATATGCTGATGACACAGCCATTTTTTATGAGGACACAACCTGGATTTCCCTGAAAAATAAAGTAGAGATGGATCTTGGAAACATCAAAAACTGGTTTTCATATAGACTCCTCACAATAAATTTCAGCAAAATGTACTACCTACCAATTTATGCTTCTGCACGTTACTCACCATCTTTTACTTCCCCTAATGTGTCAAATTCTTTCACCATCACATCTGGAAAACAGATAAAATATGTCGGCATTATCATAGATGACAAGCTCAAATGGGAATCCCATATAATATACGTTATAAAAAAGCTACAATTTCTGATGGATCGTTTCAAAGTCCTACGAGATATGCTAGATAACAAAACACTCAAAACGTTATACTTCGCTCTCATTCAAACGCATATTACTTATGGGATACTGACACGGGAATCAGCTGGAAAGATCACTATGAATAAACTGATAGTGAAACAAAAAAGAATCCTTAAAATAATTTTCAAAAAAAAAACCCATCTAACAGATGCTCTCTATTTCGAAACGAATATATTTGATCCCGTACAGCTCTTCTTTTTACATACTAATATCAAATGTTTCAAATCAAAGCAAAAACATCCTAGAATAGAACACGAATACAACACTCGAAATAAACAAAATAATTTCAAAATACCTTACATGAATAAAGCTGTAGGGCAAAAAAGTCACAGCTACCTGAGCCTTAAACTATTCATTACTCTACCAAATCAAATGAAAAGTTGAAAAAATCAAAACAAGATTGAATGACTACATCACTAGCTTGTCACGTATAGAGATACATAAATTATTATATTCCTAATCATCCCAACAGAAACATTTTTCCGTTTTTTATATAAATATCCCCTATGACATAACAACCTTCCCAAAAATTTGTCATTTTATTATATCGTAAATGTTATTTTATCTTGAAGATTAAATAGTTTATATATGTTTATATCAATGTTAGTGTATAAAATTGTATATCTATGTTTCGCAAACACCTAGTGTTAAATATTGATTTTGTATTTTATTATTTTACTACATGATACATTCTCACATCCTGTTTGTAATTTTCACAGTCACACACAAACTGGTAACAGTTTATGTGACTTCTCTCGTTTATTAACTTATACTCTACTTCTGCCTATGTTTTTATATTGTACCTGAAGTTAATGAATTATTATATATTATTATAACCTCAAATCAGATCCTTGGGGAACACCCATTTACGTGCTCGAGGCCTTTACTACCATGGATTTTCCCTTGATCTTCTGTACTCTGGGAGAAAAATCCATGTGATTTATAGATATGAGCTTCTTACTACTTGGTACTCTCCTATTCAAACAACTCAACCTACGTAAACAATCCCTAAATCTGGAGAAGAAATCCAATCCTTTATGTGAAATAAGGTAAAAATCATATCAAAAGTCAGAAATCCATCGGTTCAACTCCCAAAATGCAATAGATCAAGGGAAAATCCATGGATTCGAGCACTTAAATGGGTTTTTCCCAAGGATCTGATTTAAGATTATGAGGGTGAATATACAAGTGATGTACTGTATCACCTTTTCGAACCTGAATAATATTATGTGAACACAATTAATATGTGTCGCAACTTCAAGAACCTGATGATGATTTTAATCTTCGAGGATCTAATGATGATTTCGAAACACCGAAAACCTGATGATGACTCGAAACTTTAAGAACCTGATGAAGATCTAATAACGTTGAACTGATGATAGTCTCATAAAGGTCTAACTGAATATTATCCAAAACGTCAATACCCTGATAATGATTCGAAACGTCGAGAACCTGATGATGATCTTATGAAGGTCGAAACAGGTAAATGGTCGCAAAATTACCACGTTGGATCTTAGATTTTCTTATGGGAATTTATATGCGAAAAATGACTGATTTGTCCACGAATTCTTGTAGTATATACTACTCTATCTAACTCGCGTATGTTCAAATTGAGTATATGCAATTCACTTCTGTAGCCAGGATACCATTCTTCCCGCTAACCCGCCATTCAAGTGAGTTTTCGAACGCGCAGTTCACAGAGGTGAATCGAAACTGCGAAGATGATATCCGTCACCGATACGTGCGTGAAAGGATCGAGAACATTATGGTTCGATTGTCTGTTGTTTTGTTTATGCCGAATGCCGATTGACCAGCAAATTGAACGGCATTATCTTCTTCTGTGAACGCATGTCATCGAGTGTGGAGCTTTCTTAAATTACAGATTCACGAAGAAATATGTAAAATACATCTTTTCCCTAACCCTATATAAAAACCTAATATCACTTGACCAACCCGTTTTCTTGAGCAAACGATCTACCCTCACGAACCTGTGTTTCACCCCATATTAGCAGTAACTGAAAATCCGAGTAGTCTCGCTGCTGTATCTTCCATAACAGGCGTGAGTAAAACATCAGCACAAATACCTGTGTGAAAACAGCAGCTAAAAATAGATTTTTTTTAATTGGGGTTGGTATTTCACCCCCTCTGCAAGTAATGCAAGAATTTTTTTCCACACCAAATGATTATCTGCATCGTCAGGAATGATCTGTGGATACTTACGTTGAGGCAGTTTCAGGTTTTAACCCCGAAATCGTTTTTTTTTAATTGGGGTTGGTATTTCACCCCCTCTGCAAGTAATGCAAGAATTTTTTTCAACGCCAATTGATTCTCTGCATTGTCAAAAATGATCTGTTATCACTTTCGTTGGGGCAGTTTTAGGTCTTAACCCCGAAATGTTTTTTTTTTAATTGGGGTTGGTATTTTACCCTCTCTGCAAGTAATGCAAATTTTTTCACACGAAATGATTCTATGTATAAGGAAGAATAATATGTTTCCACTTTCGTTGAGACAGTTTTCAGCTTGGCACATTATAATCCCACCATGATGCAGAATTATCATTTTTTGGATTAAAAGGTATTGGGAATCATTCTTAAAGTAATTCATAAGTTATTTTACGATTTTCCGTCTTGTGGAGGAGAAAATGAGGATAATACTTTTACATCTTCACTGAACCCAAATAAATTTTAATTCCGACGCCACTGATCGTTCGGCAAACTTCGGCAAATTGGCTGCTATCTTTTAGCTGCTGTTTTCACACAGGTAGCACAAATAATATAATCAAAACATAAATATCTCCCTATAAACCTAAAGAACCCCACACGAAAACATATGGAAAATTGGCTCTCGGTCGAATTGGCTGAAATTTTATTATGTTATAGTAGGATGGGTCATTAGAAAAAAGTGTGAGTTCAACTGACTTTGTATGTTTAGTTTCTGAGATATAAGCGGCCAAAATTGGTAAAAACGTCGTATTAGCAAAGAAAAAAACTGGTTTTTTAGTCGAAATAAGACGAAGTAAGGATGAAAATGTATTGATCGGAACTCATGAACATGTTCAATTATAATCTTATTGATGATAGTACATTAGGGTGTGTGCGGAGCATAGTCAAAAAATCGTTTTTCCGGATTTTTTTTCCAGCACTATTTCAGAACCAACAAGTTATATTTTGTAAAGATATCATAGTTTCAGTCTATTGTAGGCGAAAAAACGTGTTTTGTTGTTTTGTTTCTTGATGACTCTCTCTGTTTGAAATATATATTTCTTTAATTTTCTAGTATACCCCTATACTGAAAACAATTGACAGATCGTTTTTTATTACAAAAAAAGGAATTAATTGCTACCGCCCATTGAATGAAAGATAGGGTAACATTCTGATGAACTCAATTGTTCAATATTACTTTTCATTTAGATAAAGGGTGCGTTACATTTTTTTTAGGTCATTTTCAATGTTTTTATTGAATATCTAGAAAACTGTTCCGTTAATTTGGACCATATTTTACTCACAATATTTTGAAAATGTTGACTATCACATACGATAGTTTTATTAATTTTGTATGTTGCGTTTCTGAGATATGCATTTTTGAAGTTTACGGTATCACGATATATGGGGTAACCTATCGATTTAACAAAATTTTATGGAACCTTTCGACACATTCAATTCTATTATAAATCTTTTCGAAATCAATTATTTGATACTATAAACAACACAAACCACACTCAACAACAATTTGGAACTCAACAGTATAGATTAAAAAGTCAATTAATATCATGGAAATTATAATATAACAAATCGAAATTGAAATTAATTAGTTATAAACAACATAATGAACAATTTACATACTGGAACTCTGAAAAAACAAACAATAACCAAAACCCAAATTCAAATAAAATTATGAATATTGTTGGTTGGTCTATTTGCGCAATCTAAAACATTTCTCAATAGTTTATGGTTAGGGTACTTTATTGTTTCTATTTGAAATTGATATGCGTAATACTGAACCTGGACTATTACGCTGCCGCATAGCGACCAGATTTAGGAATGCTATAAAGTATCAACTGTGGATATCCTTTAGTATTATTCCTGATGCACATGCAAATGAACGTATTGTAGGCTACTACCGTACCTGCAGAAGTGGAGCAAGAACAGTGGGATGCTGTTTCCATATTTGCAGCATGCTTTTGTACCTAGGATATGCTCGTCATCAAGAACTATTAAACAATGTTTGAGATTGCGCAAATAGTCCAATAAATAACAATATTAATAATATTATTTGAATTTAGGTTTTGTTTATTGTTTGTTTTTTGAGAGTTCAATTATGTAAATTGTTGTTTATGTTGTTTATAACTGATTAGTTTCAATTTCGATTTACAATACACTATAAGATTTTCACTACTTGAGGGATCACTGAAGCACGACGCGTGTTTCGCTATACAATAGCTTCATCAGGTTCATTTCGATTTGTTATATTATAATTTCCATAATATCAAATGACTTTTTATGTTAGAAGTCGTTATTTATAATTCGATTATTTTTTTAGGCTATACTGTTGTGTGCCAAATTGTTGTTGAGTGTGGTTTGTGTTGTTTATAGTATCAAATAATTGATTCCGAAGAGTTTTATATTGAAATTGAATGTGTCGAAAGGTTCCATGAAATGTTGTTAAATCGATAGGTTACCCCATATATCCTAATACCGTAAACTTCAAAAATACATATCTTAGAAACGCAACATACAAAGCTGATGAAAGTATCGTATATGATAGTCAACATTTTCAAAATATTGTGAGTAGAATATGGTCCAAATTAACAAAACAGTTTTCTAGATATTCAATAAAAACATTAAAAATGACCAAAAAAAATGTAACGCACCCTTTATCTAAATGAAAGGTAATAATGAACAATTGAGTCCATCAGAATTTTACTCTATCTTTCATTCAATGGGCAGTAGCAATTAATTCCTTTTTTCTTTATACATACGTTGGAAAAAGAACATCGCGAACAGAGATTTGAAGTCTGCCCGTGGAAACAAGGAAAGATAGAGGAACATAGACAGTTTTCAGAGTATGTGTTGTTCGCTGATGAGGAAAGTTTCACCTCAAATAGAGAAATGAGTTCGCAAAATTACCGGCGAGGGGGCGACAAATAGAATACAAGGACCAAACGTCTGGAGTGGTATTTTCAATAATGAATTAATTGGTCCATCCTTTTTATATTGTTTGATGTTTGAAATAGAGCCATTTATTGATCAATTCTCACAGCAATAAAGAGAACGACTATGGTTTCAGCTCAACTAATCATCGTGTCATAGAACGACATTAATTAAAGAATATCTCGATGACAAATTGGAGAGAAAATAAATTGGTAGATACTCAATATATTCATGGCCAGCAAGGTCTCCTGATCTCACTCCTTTAGATTTTTTCTATGGAGGTACATTGAGGAAAAGGTGTATGCTCAAAATATCGACGTATTGGAAAATGTTATTAGAGTGTTGTGGCAGTATACCGAAATATAAAAAAAATGTCAATTTAGGATTTTGCACGAACAATTTTATTGGTGTTGTTTCCAATTCTGAACAACTTTTTAAAATTGGTAGTTTACTCCTTATCAAAATTTCTATTTTTTGTTGTCTCCTGTACACCGTTTGGAAATTTAGAATTTTAACAACTCAAATGCCAATTTCATGCAATGCACCAATCTTTATCAGGAATAAAATTATCTGACAATGGATAAAAAACAAAATTTCCCATAAGGTGCAAACTTTTTGAAACTCACTGTATATTCGAAGCAATAATGATAGTGAACAATGTTGCTGGGTCATTCACAGGGCACCCACCCTATCGTCATCAGACATGTGATAAGTAGGCGAAAAACAAGTTGTTTTTCTGAAACTGACCCTCGTCCATATTTAATATAGATATATTTCTCTATAAAAGCGATGCTCGGGAACAATCATGCAAAAGTCGAACAGTTGAATAATTGTGGCAGTTAGGTAGCTGAAGCAGTTGAGAAATAGAAGTATCATGTAGTTTCAATCATTCAGTAGGTGGTCAGACCCATCAATTTATTGAGTTGAATTGATTCAACTGAATGTATCCAGACAGTGCCATTAGGTCACCAGAAGACAATCTTTCATCATTGTTAATGAAAGTCAGTCTCAAATCATCTTATAACAAAGTCAGCTTTTCAGAATAACACGAGTACGTAATAAAGCTTTTGGAAAGTTTATGTGAAGTAGAACCAGAAATCTGCGAAGCCCGTAAATCAATATTAGCCGACGACCCTCATTTTTTCCTATTGTTCGAAATATAGATAAGCAATGAAAGTGTGTGTCCCTTAAAAGATTCCCAGGTCCGGATTAAAATATCTCATGAAATAGTTTGACATTTTAATAATAGTGAGCTCTCCATTATTTTTGGCTTTTATTGACAGTTTTGTATTTAAATTTATTTGATAATGAAAAATCTCGTAAGGTTGATTTAGAACCCTTGGTAAGGATATGTTTAAATATGTGTAAATGATAGAATTTACTCACGTGGCCACCAGACTTTCAGTACTTATGGGCTATTAACGATATTATAGCGATAATGGTCTATTTACGGTTTCAAAATAAATAACCTACCAGATATGGAAAACAAGACTGTTTTGAGAACTGACCGCTTTCCAATTTCAGGAATAAAAGGGGGAAAGTTAGACAACATTAAGTCATTACCTACCTACTATTCCGTTGTGTCAGTTGTGTCTATTTTAAAGTGTCTATTCGATTTTTGTGTCGTGAAAAATGTGGCGTCCAAGGGCTCATCCTGATGCTAGTACTTCAACTGGTGGTCGTTGGTTGGTTGGTTGGTTGGTTTAAGGCTGACGAGCCAGAGACAGGGTTGGCACTTAGCTTCCCTTGACACTGCGACCAGCTGGGGTCTATGTATCACTCTTGTCGTCAGTGGTTCCTCATTCAAACAGGTTTGTACCTAACAGGTCTAGAAGCCTGTTGATAGGTTCTTCGACTCATGCCCGTTTCAGGGCCGATCTTTCAAAAAATTCTGTGTCGCCCACCATAGGGCGTCACAGTCGAGATTGAAAGACAAGAGTTAGACCCGAGGCCTCCTCTTGTCTTTGATGACAACGCATTCTTCAGTATCTATCCCCATGTCCTGGGTTTTGATGAGCTGAAGAATCTTTTTGGTTTCCATTTTACCAAATGGCTTTGGAATCCACTCTGTTTCCGGGAGTTTCTCAGTAGGTGTTCGACCATCTGCTGATACCTCCTCGGTTGGGTTTACGGTTTCTGGTGCCGAGTGTGATTCAACTGGAATCTCCTCGACTTCCATACCCGCTATCGGTGTTGGGTCTTCTTCAACTGGAAGTTCCCCAGGGAACTGGTGGTCGTAGTCGACAAATGTTACACCCTCATGAGAAACAAATTATAATAAATATTTATACTTCCCTTCTGGAGCGATGAATGTCCAAGGATCAAGCTGTGCAAGAAAGTGCTTATTTAAGAAAAACACGATTTGAAATAGTAAGTAACCCTATTTTAAAAAGAAAAAAACGAAAAGACTCTGGCGGTACAAGAAAACTAGATGGCTGTGATGTAGATATAATTCGAAGAACAATATATGCCTTGTATGAAGAGCAAATTGTGCATACATTAGATATTTCAATGCAAAGGTTTAAAAAGAATTAAACTGGTATCCAGTGTTGCAAATAGACTTCAAGGAAGTCTCTTTTACAGAACGGAATTGAATTTAAACAACTCACTAGTAGCAGAAAAATCATAATGGAATCTGTGCGCCTCAAGAAATGGAGATTTGAATATTTATTGGCAATAAACGAATTTAGAGAATATGGTTGAACAGAAGTGTATTTGGATGGAACTTGGTTCGATACACACAATATTCCAAACAAGAGTTGGGTAGACTCATCTGACTTGTGCCAAACTAATGCGCCGTCTAATAAAGGAAAACGCATTACGATAATTCACGCAGGAACAGAAAATCGTTTTATACCAAATGCATTGTCTTTATCGGCAAAGAATATTAAGGATTCTTTAGTCGATTATCATGATGATACTACAGCCGAATTATTTGAAGACTGGTTCCAAAATAAACTCATACCAAATATTCCATCCAACAGTATTATTAGTCGAAGACTAGATAAAGCACCATGTTCAAATGACACCAAAGCCGCTATACAAGAATATATGCTGAATAATGATATGCACTATGAGGAAAAGTACATAAAAAACAGTTACCAGAAGTTTTACGCAGTTATTCGATAAAAATACATATTTTTGTGATTCATTGTCTGAAAGCTTGGGACATACGGTGCTCAGACTTCCTCCTCATCACTGCATGTTTAACCCAATTGAACATATATGGCATCAGCTTAAGTCAGCAGTTCGAAGAAATAATACTTCTCCAACCTCAAGTTCAACTGTGGTAGCTTTTATTCAAACAGAAACTGCAAACATTCCTGATAGCAGCTGGGCCATATTAAAAAGTTGGAAAAGTCATATATGGATATAGAAAAAATTCCCAAAGAAAAGTTTATTATCAATTTGGATGACGACAGTGAAACTTAGTAATTTTGTTTATAAATACCTTTTATCGAGAAACTGAATTTTTATAAAGTTTGACATTTTACATTAATTGGGTATATCATATATTATTATATAATATAAAATAATTATATATATATATATATATATATATATATATATATATATATATATAAATGATGAGAAAATGAATTTATTTAACGACTATTTCATTATTGTTGGGCAGGACATTTTAAAAAAAATCTCTAGAGGTGATTTGCCGAACGGTTTTCTTAAAAACACATCTATAAATTCTACTATGTACTTGGAACCTACGAATGAGAATGAAGTAATTATCTTGATTGCAAAACTCAAAAATAACTGCTCTCCAGGACCTGATGGAATAACTGCAAAAATGATAAAACATACGCATACACAGATCATAGGACCATTGGTACATATTATAAATTTATCGTTTCAAACAGGGGCCGTGCCTCGACAATGGAAAGAATCAGTAGTTACACCAGTCTATAAAACGGGAAAAAAAATCAATTGAACAACTACAGGCCAATCTCTGTAATTAACAATATTGCAAAGATTTTCGAACAATGCATTGAAAAAAGGTTATTATCATTCTTTGATAAACATTCCGTCATAACTAAACATCAGTACGGCTTTCTGAATAAATTATGCACTGAAAATGCTATTATGGACCTTGTTGAAAAAACTGTCGGTGCCTTGGACAAATCGAGGAAGTGTTTAACCATATTCCTTGATTTGGCCAAAGCATTTGACACCGTATCCCATAGTCTCCTATTAGAAAAATTATATACATATGGTGTGCGAGATAAGACACTAGAAATTTTGCAGAATTATTTAACAAATAGATTACAAAGAGTTAAAATTGATGAACAGTTGAGTACTCCACAAGAAGTTACTATTGGCGTTCCTCAGGGAACTGTGCTTGGACCTGTTCTCTTTCTCATTTACATTAACAGTGTCACGGAAATGACTGACTTTTGTGGTCACCTCCTCTGCTATGCCGATGACACAGCTATTGTATACACAGGAGAATCATGGGAAAATGTCTATAAACTTGCTGAAGACGGGCTCCAAAAGATTAAGACATGGCTTGATTATAATTTACTCACTTTGAATGTTAGCATGACGAAATTTATGACATTTTCTCTGCAAAACAATGATCAGCCACAAAAAATAAAATTAAAGATAAAAAGTTCGAGATGCGACTCACATCAACCATGCACATGTGAAACAATAGAAAAGACCTAATACATCAAATACTTAGGTGTTATGCTGGACCAGCATTTCAGGTGGGACGAACACATAAGTCATGTCACAAAAAGACTGAGAAAGCTTATTTACACCTTCTATAATCTACGGGATATTCTAGATAGGAAGAATTTGATGATTTGTTATACATCTCTGGCAGAGTCGGTGATACGGTATTGTATAATAGCTTGGGGTGGAACATTTTATAGTTCAATGACCTGCATGCAAACAGTGCAAAACACTTTATTAAAAATAATATTCAAGAAACACAGATTGCATACAAGTGAATCACTATACAGAGACGCCAAATTACTAAACATCAGATCCTTATATACTTTCCAAAGCCTGACATGGATTTATTCAAACATGGAAAAATATGACCAATGCAAATCCAAAGTAAGTAGATTCACCGATAAAATACAACTTCCATTGTTTCACAAGACTCACACTCAGAGATTCGTTTTCTTTTTTGGTCCTAAACTCTACAATATGCTCCCAGCACTTCTGAAAAATATAAACACACTTCCCAAATTCAAAAAAAGTTTAAAATTATACCTCGCTGAAAATGCAACTGTGTTTAACAATATCTTTTGAGTCCCTACTACTACTAAACTGACGCAAATTAATCATATCACACAAAAATTCCATAAGAGTATTTATTCAGGATTACCCTCTCTCACTCTTTCCTTTGGTTCACTGCATTTACTTTCTCACTTCAATATATATTATATATATATATATATATATATATATATATATATATATATATATATATATATATATATTACATAATCTATAATATGAACTTCTGCTCCACTTCTCCCCGCTACTCATAAATTTTTGTTTGATTCCTCAAACCGCACCGTAATAATTTTTTTATTTTTTATAGTCGTAAGTAATCATCCAATTTGAGAGAATTGGCACAGTACAAGCATATTCTATGCTTAGGTGTGATTCTCGAGAATTTGATGAATGTAAAATTGCACATAAAATGGTTATTATGTAATTGATTATTTGAATTGAATAAATTTTTTATATATATATATATATATATATATATATTTAAAATTTAATTATAAAACAAAATTTAATGGCTAGAGCAGGTACCACTCTGCGTAGAATCCACCGCCTGCTGATAACTCAAGTGGTTGGTGATTTACGACCTTCTTAGATTTCTGGTTCTACCATAATCAATACGGAATACGAGTACGTTTCGTTCGTTTGTATTATACCTGCAATCTATACTGTTCACCTGAACACGATTGCAAAAACGAGCGATCGAAACGTCTTCAAACACATTAAGACGATGGACGCCCGGAACAAATGATATCAAATAATTCTCAAGGTTCGATCAGGAATTGTGCAACTCCAATCATATCATTCGTGACAGCACTTTAAATCAATAAAAGACATAGAAATCATGTCCTAGAATAGTTTGAACGAGTTATTTCGCAACCCGATTGAATAGCCACTGAATTGAACTCAATGAACCGATGCAAGGCGGGAAAAGTATTACGCGACCTTTCTATTGTCTTTCATGTCTCTCATATTTGTTATTGCCTGCCATCAATCTTTCAGTTTTGAGAGCTTTATGCGCTGCAGTCAAGTGTTTATTATTGTTATTATTCTGTGCTTCATCATAATTGTTTCTGTATTGGCAATCGGACCTATTGTCAAGCTCCTTATTGTGTAAGGTGGATTCAGGGGCAAGCAAGACGTACTGGAATGTTGGATTTTGTACAGTGAGTGTAGAAAATTCGCTCTGAAGAACACTTTCAATCAGAGGGGTGAAAATTTATGAGATCTTTGCTCCCACTACTTTCACTCCTGATGTTTCTTCTCGTGGAAGGTTCACCCTGTTATTTAATGATAATAATATTGTCGGTAAGCAATGGAGAGTATTTATATTTTTTGGTCGTTCATTTTCAATGTGGTTAATCGAATAGAAATGGAATATTTGGCTTTATCATCAATATTTTCAAATATATAAATCAATTGCAAGGTATTGTCCAAATTTGTATGAGACAACCATTTTTCACCAATTAAATGTATTTTTTTATTCCATATGCCAGCAGATGATATAAACATACCGTGTGATACAGCCTCATGGTACATCCCCTTTTCTGCTTTGTTTCTCTAGCTATATTTCTGAAACTCGAAACATTGAATATGCTCACTAGACGGCACTTTTCGACATATTTGGAAAAAAAACACTTCCGGTTTTTCCAGGAATGACATCAACTTTCGATTTTGAAATGGGACACCCTGTATATTACTACATTTTTGAAATCTTCGTAATTATCTGAAGCCAATGATGCCTTATAGTATATATTTCATTTGTCAGAACACCCATTTTATTTTTCGATCTAGAGTGCCATGAACTCCCTTGAATTATTCCAAATAATCAACATTTTGCCACACTATCGAATTTTTTATTAAAATAATATTGTGGTTCGAAATACTTGCCAAAAAAGTAAAACCAAATGGTTTTTGACTCGAAACTCCATTTTTTCAAATGGTACAATAATGGTACTCTGACGTCACTCGAAAGTACCATCGATGGGGTATTCATCCATATTAACTATTTTTGTGTATAACCAATACGAAAACAATGATGTAGTTGAAGAAAGTTCAAGTATCTTGTCGGTTCAATAACAAAAATTTTTCAAGGTGGCCATGGAACACAAATCTCATTTGGACGTTTCGATAATATGTAATTTTCAGTTAGTCACTGAATACATTATTGAATTGATCGCATTGCTAATAGAAATAAGTTAAGAATGCTACCAGTTTATAACAGAAACGGAAATGTAGGTATGATGTTAATTTATGAGGAATGTCGGCAAAATGCAGTTGTTGCTCATAGTCTAGTCAACAAGTGCTTTTTGGACCAACTTTTTTCAGCAGTCTCCGAAAATTATGATCGAGGTGTCATTCGATTCGGAATGACATCTAGATGATTCCTGAAAAAAATGAAGTTCCGCTTGCAAAAATTGTAAAAGTTATTAACAATTACCTAAAAAAAAGGGGGCTTTGGTTTTTTGCAAATATCTCGAAAACTGATCAAGATTATTCAAATCTGAAAAAAGATTCAAAAAGAGGAGGAAATGTCCTAAAAAAAAATTTGGATTTTCGGAATTGTAGGATTAATATTTATAATTTTCCCAGAGGGATGAAAATACGGCCGAAAACAGGTACTCTGGCTTGGGCAAGCCGCGCCCACTTTGGACACTTTAAAATTAAAAATTATTTAAGCATACTAAATATGAAAATAAAAAATTGAAAAAAGTCAGACACCAACTGAACAGATGAATGAACAATAATCCGCTTGAAAAAAATTTTTTTCACAATTTTTCTATTAGTTATTCAATAGTTTCTTTTAAAAATCATTATTTGTATCAAAGATTGGAATTCTATAAAAAAAAAACAATTATCTTTAAACAACGCATTTGTTTATAACAATTTTCAAACAATTAGAGATAAAAAAAATTTAAATTATTTCTATGCAGTTTCTGATAACATAAAAACGGATCGTTAATAATATTTGAAAAAAAACATTTTTTTCAATGATTAATTTAAGTATTTAATTTTGCAACAACGAAAATTATTAATAAAAAACTGAAAAATGCAAATTTTTTTATTTTTCCAACGGAATTCTATTCTGAAGCCTTTCAAGAATTGCTCTAAGAGGGGAAAAAAATCTTAAATTTATAGTTCAACAATTATCACACTTGCAATGTTTATGTTCAAGCAGAAAAAAATTGTTAATTAACTATTGAATAACTAATTGAAAAATTGTGAAACATTTTTTTTCCAGGCGGATTATTGTTCATTCATCTGTTCAGTTAGTGTCTGAATTTTTTCAATTTTTATTTTCATATTCAGTATGTTTAAATAATTTTTATTGTTAAAGTGTCCAAAGTGGGCGCGGCTTGCCCAAGCCAGAGTACCCGTTTTCGGCCGTATTTTCATCCCTCTGGAAAAATTATGAATATCGATCCTACAATTCTAGGATTCGAAACTTTGATAGGAAATTTCCTCCTCTTTTTGAATCTTGTTTCAGATTTGAAAAATCTTCATTCGTTTTTGAGATATTTGCAAAAAACCAAAGCCCCTTTTTTTTCAGTTAATTGTTGATAACTTTTACAATTTTTGCAAGCGGCACTTCATTTTTTTCCGAAATCATCTAGATGTCATTTCGAATCGAATGACACCTCGATCATAATTTTCGGAGACTGCTGAAAAAAGTTGGTCCAAAAAGCACTTGTTGACTAGACTATCAACAGCTGTACTCGGAAAGATACCCCGAACGACAATGTCCGGCTCGAAATTACTTCAAGCTTCTCGAAGAGCAGTTCAGAAGAGAGCCTGATGATAATGTTGGTAATGAACATAATATTGTTTCTGAAGATATGGAGATAAGTGTTCTCATGAAAGTGAAAATCGATAAAACAGCATATCTTAGAGAGATCGCTTCCGAATTGGATACCAGTCGTGAAAGTGTCAAAATTATTCTGAAAAAACATAAGTATCGATCTTATAAATATCAAATAAATCAACATTTGTATAAGAAGAATATTGCCGGTGGGTACTACGCAATAATGTACAGCCAAAAAATTTGTTTCTTAACACAACACAACAAATTCTTACAAAATCGCAATTTGGATTCAGACAAAACTCAAATACTACGGATGCTACTTTCCAAATGATAGAAAAAATACACGAGTTTTTGGAATCGAAACAATACCCAATCGGAATTTTCTGCGATCTCTCTAAGGCATTCGATTGCGTAAATCATAATACACTCTTAGAGAAATTGAACTTCTATGGTATCAGAGGTCTGTCTAATGCTTGGTTTGTCATACCTATCACGAAGATTAATGTGTGAGAGTGAAACATGAAATGTTAGGTAATGTGTCGCTTCATGACTCAGAATATACTCAAATTCAGGCTGGCGTCCCACAGGGATCAGTATTAGGTCCGACATTATTTCTCATATATGAAAATGATATTGTTTGTAGCTTTCCTACAGTTACCTTTACACTTTTTGCCGACGACACAAGTATACTTATTCACGAAAAAAACACTGACTTACTCACTACATCGTCCGAAGAAATAATGGAAGGAGTTTCAGACTGGTTTCTGGCAAACTCAATGTCTCTCAACTTCTCCAAATCGAACAATATATTATTTAGATTATATAAAGATATTGATGATATCACTATACACCTCAACCAAAACTCCATTGATTTCGTAAACTCAACAAAATTCCTAGGAATAACCATTAACAACAAGTTGAACTGGCTAGATCATACTTCTGCACTTCAAGTGAAATTAAGTAGGTCAATTTTTGCGCTACGCACTATTAAGAGAAATACCAACTTCGTGACAATGAAACTAGTCTACTTCGCATATTTTCATAGCATATAACAGTATGGTATAGAATTTTGGGGCACATCCATTTATGCTCCTGGCGTATTTATGATCCAGAAAAGGGCTATTTGTATACTATTCGGCTTGAGTTATAGAAACTCTTGTAGAACATTCTTCAGAGACCACAGAATATTCACATTAGCAAACACTTACATATTTAAAATAAGTATGCTGATACACAAAAATCGATCAACATCATCACTAACCTCAAACAAGCACTCATATCCAACTAGAAATCAAGAATACCCTCTGCCAAACTATGATTACAATAGAACTAGAAAGGGGCCAGTGTATTCAGGAATCAAAGTATACAACCACCTACCTTCCAACTTGAAATCTCTAAGCAAATATCGTTTCAAAACACAGCTGAAAAAATTACTGCATAAAAATGTTTTTTGTCATAATTGTTTTATGTAGGTATGTATATATGTTTCTTCGTATATATGTATATAGGTATTTCTATATTTTCTTGTCTTTTCTCCTTTTCTCACTTTCGCTTTCATTCACTACACCCCTAGACTTTCTCGATGCTGTATGCTATGTAGAATCTAAAATATATTTGTTAAAATATGTAAAAATACCAACTGTAATTTCGATTCTGAGAAATAAATTTATCTAAACTCATCTATCTATCTATCAATTGTATTCTCCGATGAGTCAAGATTCACCAATCTTGGTTCATTCAAACAGAATACCCGATATTGGACGCAAGAGAATCAGTATTTATTAACGGAGGGGCATTTCCAAGAACGTTTTGGGTTTAATTTATGGCTAGGAGTATTTGGAGATCGAATAATTGGTCCCACAATATTTTATGGATAACTGAATGGCGGTAGATACCTTAGTTTCCTCAGAAATGAAATTGAATATTATTTAGAAGATTTACCGCTGAATCTGGAAAATCGACTGTTTTTTCAGCAGGATGGTGCACCTCTGCACAATAGTAGCATTACCTTTGTGACCGATTTGGGGAAATGTGGATCGGAACAGATGGACCTGTTAGGTGGCCTGCAAGATCACCTGACTCAACTCCTTCAGATTTTTTTATTTGGGGTCACTTCAAAAACATCGTCTTGAAAACATACCCAACGACCCGCGATGACCTAGAATTACGAGTTAGACAAGCCATGCAAAGTATAACGCCTCAACAATTTTCAATTTCAATTCAATTTTCAATTTATTTCGTAAACCATAATAACAAGATACTTGTACACATACATATTTATGATCCCAAGGGTTCACCTAAGCACTTAAGGAGCTTGTTTTGTGCAGCTCCTTGGAATACTTCAGGATTTTCCTTGGGTAATCAATATAAATTTTATATTACACGTGGAGGTTCATTCATATATACTCATATACATACACACGTGAATACATATATAGGTAAGCTTTTTTTTTCAGAGTAACTTCAGTGGTGTTATATAGTTAAGATTGATGAATTGCTTTATATCAGTCTTGTATTTGTTAAATGAGAGGTTTTCTTTCAAACTGCGATCGAGTATATTGTGAAATTTGGGATCGAAATAGAAAATTGTTCGTTGTGTATGAGTTTTTTTTAAATGAAGATTATTACATTTAGGTTTTCGGTAGATCTGGTATTTTTGATATTTTCGCTATGGTAAAAAATGTATCAGTATACATCCAAATAAGACAGAGGTGAATATATATACATCTTATGTTATACAATTTAGTTTCTTTATAGACCTGTTCTGTTGAGTAAAGCTTTTTTTTTCGAAGAATAATTCTTATTATTGTATTTTGCATGCTTGGAGAGTGCAGGTTGCAGTCAAATATACCACCCCATACGGAGATACAATACCTAATAACTGATTCTTCCAAGGATCTGTATACCGTCATCAGATTTTTTATGTTTAGGATTTAAAAATTGTACATTTTGTAAGTAAGCTGGGGGAATCGCTTTGTAACATATGTCTCATCTCATATGCTGATCGAAAACTACACCAAGATATTTCATCTTTCATTATTTTTTTAGGACAATCACATTGTTTTTTCTGTGCCCATTCAGAGGTATGTATTTTTAGGATATTTTCGGTTGATTGCTCGTTTTCAAGAAGTGTGAAGCGAACGAATTTGGTTTTATTCAGATTCAAACTGGGGAGATTATAGCTCAGCCATATCTGGATATCCTTCAAGCCATTAGATGTTTTTTTATATACTTGTTGCCATGTTTTGCCAGAAAAAATAATCGCCGTGTCGTCTGCATATGAAATAATGTTATCAATAGATTTTTACAACCGATACTGTTTATATTTACTAGAAATAAGATCGACCCCAGAACTGTGCCTTGTGGGACACCAACTGTGATTTCATTTGAGGAACTAATACTATTCGAAAATACCGCGAATCGAACTCTAAAATGTTTGGATATCTGGAATATTGACCAGATCTCCGTAAAATAACTCATTCAGTGACTAACTGACAATTACAGATTATCGAAAAGTCAAAATGTGATTTCTGTTCCATAGCCACCTTGATAAATTATAGTTAATAAACCGAGATACTTGAACTTTTTTCAACTACATTATTGTGTTCGTATTAGTTATACACAAAAAAAGTTAATATGGATGGGTACCCCATCGATGGTACTTTCGAATGACGTCAGAGTACAATCATGTTACCATTTAAAAAAATGGAGTTTCGAGTAAAAAACGTGTTGTTTTTACTTGTTTGGTTTCTAACACCTATTGATATAAATAATTGAATATACCGTGCCTTTTTTTGTCAACCTATACAAGCAAAAACACTATCCCAATTTTTTATTTGATTTCATTCAATTCCAAGTTCTCCTACTGCGTTTTTTAACACAGCCTTTTTTAAATTTAATGATTACTGACAATTAATGTGACAATTTTAATATTCCCCTACAAGTGCAGTACTATAATAATTATTCCAACAGCAACCGTACTACATTTGTGTATGTACTTTGTCACAACGCAGTAATTAATAAATAATTCCATTACAATATGTGTTGTGCTGATTTTAACCTAATTTTGTATTGTTCTGTTTAAAGGCAGCACTCATTAGTTAATTTTAATACTGATTTTACAAATCTTCCCACATGTGTCCATCTTCACAACATTCTAAAAACTAATTATATTAGAAATTTGTACTATTTTTGTACCATTTTGTTTACTCACCGTTTAAAAAAACCCATACGTTTTGTTAAAAAGTGTGGGGTATAAAATGGAACAAAAATATTACAGTACAAAATTATGTAATAATAAGTTTTGTCAACTTTCGTACTACAATACTATTTTAATCGAAAATGTGATAGTGTAGCATTATTTTGATTATTTGGAATAATTTTAGGTGAGTTCATGGCTCTCTAGATCGAAAAATGAAATGGGTGTTCCGACAAATGAAGTATCAACTATAAGGTATTATTGGATTCAGATAATTACGAAGATTTCAAAAATGTGGTAATATACCAGGCGTCCCACTTGAAAATCGAAAGTTGATTTCATTTCCGGAAAAACCGGATTATGTCGAAAACCGCCGTCTATTGAGCATATTCAATGTTCCAAATTACAGAAATATAGCTGGAGAAACAAAGGAGAATAGGATGTTGTGCCATGAGTCTATGTCACACGGTATAACATAAATAGTGTTCGATTGAAGATAATAAAAACAATAATTATTATTACTATTATTATATAGTTCCAATCTGGTATTCTACTTCAGTAAAATGCCAATCCTTCTCAAGTGCCACTCGAAATATTCGTTCCATCTTTCGATCAAACTGAAAGTCACGATGAGTCGGTGCAGCAAAATAGAGTTAAGTACATAAACCAATATTTGCCACAACCATAAAATGAAATCTCGAGTGTTTTGGTTTTGCGTCACTTTAGCATAGGAATGAATCCAATCAGGTGTTTATTGTTCAATTAGTTGAATGACTGAAATGAGTTCGTAGGGGAAATATGATCATTTTCACTAGAAGACCGGGAAATTTCAGCCAAGCATTGACACAACAGAGTTATTAAAACTCTTGGAATATTATAATTTTTGAATTTATGCATACCCTGATTATAGCCCAGGTGATGGCTATAGATAAAGCTATGTTTCGTATACATGAATTACGTTGTTTGTGTGAATTATACTACGAATGTATTATAGTATATTATTTAACGAGCGGTAATGTAGGTCATAACTCACGCAGATGAAGTTTGCAGCACGAGCCGTAGGCGAGTGTTGTAATTCATTAAGTGAGTTATGACCATTACCGCAAGTTGAATACTATACTTTATCTACGACTATAACAATAAATACTAAGATACAAGTACAGAGAAAGAACTTCATTCACAAATCTTGATAGTTACTTATAACAATGCTATAAAAATTTCAATTGTAATTACTCATTTTTGTTATTAATAAAATTAACTGTAAAGTTTGAACAACCAGGAAACTGAATATGTGGGACTGATTTGTTGAAAATATAAACAGGATGTTCATAAAATCAGATGTGGAATCATCTGCGACTGAGAATACTTCCCTTTTCAACATGTGGGACTGAATTATGCAAGTTTATTATTTCATTTTGGGTTTGTTGCATATATGTTGTTGATGTACTAACTGGTTGAGGTGTTATAGAACTGCATATTTTATTTGCAGTATGTCTGAAGCTTTTCGGAATCATCAACGTACCCCTCAGCCACAGTAGTTGATCGCCAACCGCCATGGCGTTTCAGTGCCGTTATATTCCTTCCAGCATCTACTAATAAAGTTGACGACGAGAGGCGAAAACAATGCCCTGTATATAAATTACAGTGTGGTAATTTTAAAAATGTAGCAATATCTTTTCCCATTGCTCCAAATTCATTAATACCGATTCTTTGTGAGTGATATTTTCCATTTTGAAATTTAAAGAAATATATCGTTTGCGATATATCAGTAGGACGGAGATTCGAATATTTCCTATGGCATAAACATTTTCCGTAACAGTGAATTTTCTGGCAATTTTTGTTTTTGTATTTGGTACACTGACCATAAAAATAGTTCCATGATCTTCTGAAACTGTAATTTGCATAGAGTGCAATTCTGCTGCACGACAAGCACCCATAATGCCCATTATTGAAGCAACCTAAAATGAATTATGTAATTGACTCGATGATAAAAACGATTGAATATTGTGAGATAGCCTACCTTTGTCGCCAGATATTTCTCATGAGGAACTTCATTTATGAAATTACTAAGTTGTTCTGGTCTAAAAGTTTTTGCCTTTTCAGCTACATGTTTCTCTGATTGACGTTTAAGAAACGCGCGTAATTTCAAATAATTCTCTATATTGATTCCATTATTTATGTTGAGTGTGCTTCTTGGCATGGAGTAGAAAGTCCATAGGGACGATGCTTTATATTTAGTGCTAAGTTCACTAAAATATGCCGAAAGTACATTTTCTGTGAACGATGACTTAATGTTCTTGCTGCTACACCAATCTTCAAAATTTTTGTATACACCTTTATATTTATTTTTGGATTTTTCGGGCAATGAATTCTGTATGGTAACATTAGCTACTTGTCTTATTTCTGGAGGTACATAATAATTCATCTTCACTATCTGAATTCATCTTTTTCAGCACAAAATTCAGAATAATTGGGTATTAACCTAATTTGAAAACGTCAAAATTATTCAAGTGACATTACTCCCCTCAATAACAATAATGGACTGTTTTCCTTCTGGCCAACGGCTTGTACAGAAGAACAGAGCCACCTTGATATTCGGTTCGTAAATAATTCCCAGAGTCTTTTCCGATTTATTATAGTGAGTAATATAACTCACGTTGTTTGTTTATATATACTATTACTTGCTCAAAAGCAGTTGAATAATCAATATATAATTCAATAGGCTTAGATGAAATAAATCATTCAAGCTGGCGAAGCCACAGGCATAAGTTTTATTATCATTTCTTTGTTCGAGATGTATATCAAACAGGAGTAAATTGTAAATGATTCCTCTGAAACCCTATCGTTCTTCTTTAACAGAAGTGTATGACAAACTGTATCAAAAGAGGTCGACAATGTTTTGTTATATAACTTCTCATTATCTCTTGACATGGTTTTTGGGTAACCTTCCACAGTCTGAAAATGAAAATATAATCAGGCAAATATATGCAAGTGTAGAAAGGGCAAACTAATTAGTTCACCCCGATAAGTTACTGCGTTCACCAAATTATATTTCCTATAGAAAAATGATTCGATTTGTCAGTAACTTCTCGTTCCCTGAATATGCCTATAAAAAATAGTAAAAATTCAAAAGATACTTCTCTATATAATTTTTGATTGGCGTTTCGGGGACTATATCTGCCTCCGTTCTCAAAATCTCCTAAATCTCCTTTAATTGTTTGAATAATTTGGATTTTTCTTGCAGAGTCTTTTTCGCTTTTTCAACTGACGGATGTCAATTGAGATCTGCCAAAAAAGTTTGAGAGTGATGTATTGCTCATTTGATATATGGGGTGTTGTTCAGATCAGTTTATTAGCATTCTACCATATCTCACTTCCTCTCTTAGTAGAGGTAACCATGTATGATCCATTTCAACATAATTTGTTGAAAAGCAGTTGTTATTGGAAAGAAGAATACAGGCCATTCCTTCCAATTTTCTCCTCTCTTGATGTGGTTCTTTCATCAAGATTTTTGTCCTATTCCATTCATTCGTATATTTTCATTTCCAGACTGTGGAAGGTTACCCAAAAAACATGTCAAGAAACGTTGTTCCTCCACAAAAAAACACATTCATTCAATATTCTCATTATCAATATTGAGAAAGATCGGCCAAACTCTTCCAATTATGTGGTAGACGGGCAGATTATTAATTTAATAAATCACAACCTGTATACCCTGTATTTCTTTGTTCTCTGAAGTTACGATTTCATTTGTTTTCTCCCTGAACGAACTCAAAAAGATATCAACAGGATATTCATTAAGTCAAATGTCTCATCAATCAGTCTTGCCCCAATCTCCCCTACACCCTACATTTACCCAACAGCTCATCTTCCCGAATGTGGATGCTTTTAATATTCGAGAGCAGGCCAATTGTTATTCACTCACATTCAAGTGTCCTGCCTTACCTTGACTTGTCAAAGGAGTGGCTGAAATCTCATATTTATCTTAGCTACTGGATCAACTGAGATACTGCGACAGTCATGTTTATTTTTGTTAGTGCTCTTCAATATCCGCGTGACATGTTTTTATTTCTTCTAGTGTGATGAGCAAGGAGTATTTTTTTCTAGGTCGCATTGGATATTAAGAGGCATCGAGTGCTTCTACCAATCATAATGATTTGGTAGATTTCATAGAAATACCATCTTTTCATGGTACCTGGTGGTTCGAAATTGAAGGGCGTATACAGGGTGTCCCAAACTCGATGGCCTATTAGACGTTTCTGGAGAACGGATTACAGGATAGTTTTGAAAATTTGATTTCTTAGGTAATTAGTTCTGGTTCATCGATCTAAAATATTTTCGGCGCTGCGGCGTTGCCGTTTATATTGAAAAGTAGCGAAAACTTTAATTTTTTAAACATTTTCAATGAGGCACCCTATATATTATTTCCTTTTTCGCTTTGCTATTACTTTACGATCATTTTTGTGTGACATTCCTCATACCTATTGTTACGGGCACGTTGTGACAATCAGAAATATCCAGTTCAGAGTTCACTCTTTCTTACATATATTTCAATCTAGTACTCTTTCGTCATATAATTTCTAGGAAATCATCCGTGGGCAGAGGACTACTAGTTATACATTCGCACCGTACCTAACCTGGGAAAATCCGTCAATAGATTGCTGACTTTCCTGTTCCATGATGGATGTTTAACGCGCATTTATTTGATTTTTTATAATTGGAGGGTAGCCATTTTGCGAAATTGATTCATTCAATTGGAAGCTACACGATTTTCGGATCTTTCAAGTGAAACTAAACTCTTTAGAGATAAACGGATGTTTTATTGATGGTATAGTGGTACTAATAAAGCATTTCAATACATATATTGGATCAAATCTCGTAGACAGAAGTCTCACTGAACTGCAATATCCCCCTGGAACAAGGAAACACTCTCTTTTAGGCCACATTACATCCACGGCCCATAACGTGTATCATATGCTTTGGGATTGGACCTTGCTTATGATCGAGTGTTCGTAAGGAGTACATGAACCATAGCCTGCTTCCATGAGAAATATGAGCTGTCGTCCTGTTACCAGGACATGTATCTAGGCATCCGGACTCTTATTGGCAGTCCCTTGGGAATATTGGCCTCCTTTGCTTTTCATCAGTGTGAACAGATAAGCCTAGTTATATTGAGTCCAGAAAGAAGTAGTTACTAGTGGAATTTTGGTACTTGGTCAATTACGATATACGCTTTATCGCTTCATAAGTATGCTTGATCGCTTCATAAGTAGGCAGAGCTGTACACTCTTGAGTACTATTTAGTTACTGGTAGATGCATGTTTTTGGGCGCTTGAGTTGCATATTGGCTTGATTCGAATGCAAAACTTAAAATAGTGAAAGCTTTAGACAGAAATCGGTTGTACACCGGTGATATAGCTATATCTAAGGTAAAGTAAATTCCTAGAACCCGATTGGTGCAATAAGGCAATTCTCCCCCATTCATATGATTTAAATATTCTCTCTTACAGGGTCGTCGACCGATAGTATTTGTTATTAACATTGTGGATGCATTTTGGTATCTAGTCATAATTAATATTGCCATTGTTTTGATTTGTGACCAGGTTAGAATCATTGTTGACAGTTGGCTTTTGTGATATTTTTGTGATATTTTGTGATATTTAGCCAACTTTTCCCCACGAACTAAATTACCGTAGGTGTTGACATCGCACTTTGTGATATTTAACCAGTTCTCCCTTAGTAAGTGCTTAATAAAAGCCCTGGTCTCATGTCATGAACGGCCTATACCAGATTGGAAATTGAATGAGTGCATTAGAGATAGGGTGATAGCTGTTATTATTATTGAAAAAGTACTGTGTAATAAACATATTCGTATCGGACTTCAGAGTTTGATTTTGTTGAGTATTATTTCCCGTTTTCAAAGAATGCTTTGGATCTCCTAAAAATCTCAAGGGGTTGATAAAACGGGTGGCGCCCTTTATTTATTTTATTTTTATTGTACCCACGGCCCTTCTTCACTGTATCAAAGCTGGCGGCCTACCTCTCTGAGATGTAATGTTATATTGTACTTTTACCACCACCTTGTCAGTGTTGAACCAATAATAAATTGCGATATCAGAGGAACCTGACACTATCTCAAGCGGTTTTCGCGAAATTCATTGATTTCCTTATTTTTTGTGCAAAACATAGCTTCAATTAAATGTTTATTACCGCGGTATTTGAACTCGTATAAAGCATCTTGGGTGTGGATTACCAATAGTATGTGCATTAGTTATGTCTAAGGAAATTCGTTTTCCATTATACAGGGTCGTTCAAAATTTGTGATTTTGCCGATAGATACAAAAATGGTGAAAAGTACATTTTTTTAAATGGAACACCCTGTATATCATCGAATATTCTGAAAGACAATTGAAGTTCCTTTCAAATGATGTATGATGTTCCTCTACCTAAAGAGTCTGATTTCCGAAATATAAGCAAGTTTCTTTACAAATTTAAAATATCTGCATTCGAATATGTATTATTATCCATTTTGACAGAAACACCATGAAAATCACCACTTGTCAAACTAAAAGATTGTCTTGCTCTTTTCTGGTCACGACACACAACAACCATCTTCACTTCCCAGTACAACAAATCGAAATAGTTAATATTACCCAATTGACATGATCTGATTAAAAAATCAAATCAATCTGGAATGATTTGCTCCAAAATGTTCATACTTTTGGAGGATACGGGCGATATTGAGTTTGTTTCTAACTCTCAGGTGATGCCATTCAGTTTTAGCAGAGATCACCTACAATAATATGTTTTTCAAACACCCTGTATAACATATGGTCAAATCATTCGATGTTACTGAAATTACTCAATAACAGATAGGTACGTATTTGAATTCAGGTTGGTCTCATTTTGGTAGCAAAACAATTACAAAATAATATATTTTCAATGAACGGTAGAGATAGGTATACGACATATTATTTGAATTTGTCAGTAAAATCCAAAAACAGAATGAAATACTGGGTGTTCCATTTGAAATTCGAAAGTTAATATTAGTAACAAGTATTTGTGGCAACACTGCAACCTTGAAAATATTTTTAGGAGCTAGATTGCAGTCTCTTATCGTGGGATACAAAATTTCGAGTATTTATATCTCAGATCTCCAGAAATGTTCAATAGGCAATCAAGTTTTTGAATACCCTGTATATTTATCATTCTTTGTACAATGAGTTCATCATCTTATCATTCATATACTTCAATACAGTGCATAACCTTCTGCTATAATTTGATCACATTGACCATGAAGATAAACAATTTCATCAAAACTTTGTTTGAATAGTTATTGCCTTCCATTTTGATTCTTTCCTTATTAATTTTTTGGTAATGAACGCGCAAACGTTTCATTATTAATGCACCAATTGTCGAATGACGTATTCCATGACATTTAATACAAAATAGGGCAAAATAATCTGATTTTCTTAGAAAATTGCTTTCATTTCGGAAACCAGACTATTTATTTCAATTCAAAAGAGTTTTATTCAATTTCGGTCAATATACAATAAACTTAGCCTATTATTTACAACTTAATAAGTCTTGATAAATGGGGTGTGTAGGTATCCTGCTTGCTCCTCCAAGGGATGCCTCTGCCTGATGTTGGGCAGTTTAGTGGGTAATTACTAGGTTTGTTTTCACGGGATTTGGGGCAATTTGTTTCGCCTCCTACATGTTATGCGAGAATTTATTAGGATTCGTGTTTGTCGGTAATCTTATTTTCTGGATATGGTAATGAATAATTGTTCGTTTAGCGTATATCGAAAAAGACTGAGGCCAAAAATCCGGTTCAAAAGAATTCGGTTTGTGCATTTGCATGCACATTCAGGGTATTCCATTTAAAATAATAAATATTTCTGGAAGTAATTAATAACCAGATGTATTTTTTTCAACATCCACATTTTTTCTCGGACACGTGAACGAATTACTAGATTGTGCATTTCAATGAGTTCGACCAGAATATGCCGCAACTCTCGGCACAGCGGCGATAAAGGGGTGAAAACAAAATCAACAAACATTGTGCTTAAGGATTAGATGTACCCAAAAAAATTACTGTGTCGACTTTTGCCGGGAACCTCCGTCACAGTAGGACAAATGCTTGGGTATTTTTTTTGTATCACCGCGCTTATATACCTGAGATAACCAATATTCACCGAAAACTTTGCATGACAAGCTCTTGAATCTAGAACTCACGCAATAACCTACGTCACACATCCAGAACGATTATTTTCAACTATTTAGGCCATTTGAATAAAAGCTTGTCTTCAAAAAGTGTTTTTATTAATTATTTTATTATTTAACATTTTCGAGTTTCTTGTTTTGTTTTATAAAATAAAACTCCAATGCATTGTTCGGCTGAAAGACATACTGCTCTCACGTTGCCCAGCAAGGCACTGGTAGTGATAAAAATTCGAGAGCCACACCAAAATCGTTGCTCAATTCAAATGGTTCATTTTCATTTCCGTGATCGTAGAAATATCATTCTGATTTATTTATAAAGGTGAAAGAACACAACTGAAAGTCACCATGAATAATGTATTTCAAAACTAGAACGAAATAATAAATCCTAAAGAACATCTTTTAGGCCGATCACATCCGCAAAATTCTGAGTATTGCCGTTTCCGGATTGGATCAATAACAACTTTATAATGCACTGATGGACATAATGTCTGATGGTTTATACGTGGTTTCTAAGATAATATTATCTAGAATCTTCCAGTCTAGAATCATCCATAGTCAGATTTCAAGTTTGACATCTGGTATAGTCTGAAAGCACTGATTGCCGCCTCTTCCATGGCGCCTGGCTTATCATTACTTCTAAAGCTGAGGTGGGGCAAGTGAATATTACCCCTGTGATTCCTAACTAGGCTAACAGCGGCACTTTGATGATAGTTTGATATGACCGATAGATCAATGTCCTCTATTCCAGGAGCAATATTATGTAAATTCCAATCATTGGTTGTGAAAAATATATAGAAATAAATAGTAAAAAAGCCCCTAGAAGTATACACTTGAGCAGGTATATTCGTAGTAAATATGTGTGTAAGTATGTATGATAGTTTGTAGGTATGTAGGTATGTATGTTGAGTGTGTGATCACATTGAACAAGTATTCCTGACGTCAGAATGTGTAGAATGAGGCGTCCGAATGTTTACGGACTTGGTTACAGACAGATATACATATATGTTTTTTATATATCTTTGGTATATTGGTTGAATAAAGATTGAAATATCATAAGCGATTTTCAACTATTTTGTGAATTTTGTCCCATTTTTCCAGAAAAATTAAGGTTTTACCTTTTTTTTAAATAAATTAATGTTGTTAATACTTTTCATTGAATCAGGTAACAACAAGCTTTTACATTTAGGTAGTTGAAACAACCTTGGGCGATGGTTTTGTTTATTTCTAGGATGACAGATGCGTTGTTTCTGAAACGAGTGTGTTCGTGTTGAACTCTATTGGTTCGTGTTTGTTTTGATGTTGTCTTATGAGGAGTCTTTTGTAGAATTGTTGTCTTAAAAGAAAAGTTCTTGTGTTCCTGAATAGATTTTCAGTAGGGTAAGTCCGGGATAGTTCATAAACTCGTTTTATGATCAATTTTCGTACTGTTTGTAGATTGAGATGGTGATTTGTTATGGTGCTGCTGTGTTATGAGATTCTACAAGCGAGTGATATAAGATTCTCATTCGATTTATTTCCAGTAATATGGAATTTTTATAGCAAACTCCACATAGTCTGTGTGGATATTCCATTTCAGGTGGCTATCAAGAAAAATACCAAGATACTCGAGTTGCTGGGCAGAAGATATATCGATGATTTTGCCTTCAGATTCAATGATTTGGAGAAATAGTTTGGTAGGTGCTTGGCAGAAGATGTAAAAGGCAAATAATGTGTTCTGCTATAGTTTACTGTAAGTAATTTACTATTAAATCATTTGAAAATTGAAGGCAAATCTTCTTCAACAGTTTGCTTCACTTGCCAACTTGTATTTTCATAGAAAATTGTGGTATCGTCAGCAAAGCTGACAATGTCCTTCCACTTTCGATGAGTTAATTCAGGTATACATTGAAAGTAGTGGCCCTAGGACTGTTCCTGCGGTACTCCATTCGTCACTAGTCTCTTATTACTGATTATTTTACCAATAGTAGTGAATTATTTTCTTTCGCCGATGCAGCTGGTAATCAATTTCAGGGGAATTCCCCTGAAGCCTATTCTTTCGAGTGAATTTTTTTAATCTCTAAAACCAAATTGGTTGTCGTATAATATTTTGAACTTTGTTAAGGAACTGTATATTCTTTTTTTGAGTATTTTTTCAAGGATTGTTCCCAAATTGGAGATCAGAGAGATCGGTCCACATCCAGTTCATTTCCATTTTTGAAAAATGCTATGATTTTTACCATTTTTAGAGCCTTTGGGTATACTCCTGTTGTCAATATTAGATTGATGATATGATTGATCGGAGCGGTTATATAATTGCACGGTAACTTTATTGTCACTCTAGCGATATTATCGATACCTGGGCTTTTTTTGTCTTTGAGTGAATTTATAATCTCAGTTATCTCTGTTGGATCGGTTTCTGAAAGGAATATGGTAGCATCAATTTGGTTTGCTAGCTTTCCTACGATCTCAGTGAAATATTTAGAGAAGGTATTTGCAATTTCATGATCTTTCGTCAATTTTGTGCTTTTCAATTTTTATATTATACACCATTACTGAAACTCAATCAAAGAACTCACAGAGCTCACCACCAAACAGTCCGCTATGCCTGGACCTTTTGGCTTTTTATAAAAAGGTATGTTATAAAAATATGATGGTATATCAATATACAGAGTGTTCCATAAAATATACAGAATTTAATCGGAAATATGGCAGACAACCGTCGCCGTCGATCGTGATAGAAAAAAATATTCCGTATGTATTTCTGTGATATGGTGTTTATTTATCCTATTGCAGTCAATTTCTTTCACGTTTTTCCATAGGGTACTAGAATCGAACATATTTTTTTAATATTTTTTTTTGCTTTCAGGATCACTCCCAGTAGTTTATTTCGGTATTTTTTCAACTTGCTTGCTGCATTTCATTTTTTTCTCCAAGTTTCAACCGTTTGATATTGATTGATAAATCAGTGCATTCATCAGAGTTGATTGATGAATTTTAATCCAATTCAGGAAAAAAGATCTACAACACTGTGGAGAAATGGTCCGTTACTGTAGTTTAAGAGATAATGGGGACCTATAGGAATTTATCTAGGGAGATATTGTTTTTCACAGACACGTGATCTAGACAGCTTTCAGAGTTTTTTTGTATTCTAGTGGGTTTGTTTATGAGTGATGCATAGCCCTCCTTCTCCATTATGTTTAATAATACGTTTCTCTGTTCTCCACCGTTTGAGATATTTATGTTTTTATCTCCAAGTATTATGACAAAATATATATGTTTCGTTGTTTTAGTGAATTGTATCTGTAATAACTTGATAGTAGCTATGTTCACGATTTCCTTCAAAATATTCGGATGTTTACTATAATATATTATAACTCCATCATTTTGGTTTATTTCACCTTCATTGTAGATTCATTCATAGCCTGTTAATGTGAAATTTTTTGACAGTTCTAACAACCATTCAAATTTTGTCATTTTGTGTCATATGAAACAATTTCACCCAATCATGTCAACATTTCACTGATAATTGCATTCAGTGCAATCAACAATCACTATGACAACACGATTGAGTTTGACAACTTCATTCCAAATAAATTTGAAAATGTCACGTTTAGGCAATGCGAATGTTCAAAGTATAAATGCGCTAATCAAAGAAATAATTCCCAGATATACAACCTACAGTCACAAATGTAATTGGGGAATATTTATGGAATTTTGCTGCGAACGAGAATATGAATTGAATGAACATAGAAGCTTAGAAGAATTGGCGTTGATACTAAAGATTGGGCGGTCAATATGAGAAAGAAAGACGGGACCGAATTTAAAGAAGCAACGATGAAGACAATGGGGAACGTTTCGTGCAAACTTTTGCAAGAAAAGTACTATAATTACTATAATATTATGATTGACCCGTTTAAAAATCAAGTATTTAAACCAGCCCGAGATGCCCGCGATGCAATCAGGAAGAAACTACAAGCAAATCCATGTAAACGTGAGTCCAGATCAGTTTCGTTAAATTTGTCTGAAGGTACCAAAATGATATTGGTATGGGATGAAAATACTCCTGAAGGTCTTATGCCTAAATTTTACCATATTGCTGCTGTAGAATTAGCATGGCGAGGAGGAGAGGCAGTTGCTTGTCTGGTGGATTTTTTTCAAATCGAGAAAAAATAACAATGACTCTCAACAAATCGCATTGAATACAATCCGGTATTCAGTAAAACGTGCCAAGGTGGTTGTTAAGGTTTCCCCTTATTCCTGACCCATCTTTTTGTTAAAACTATTATTTTATTTTTTTATTCTTTATATATAAGTATTTTCATATGGTCGAAGCAATTCCCCTTAATTTTCAAATATACAGGGCTATTCAAATTCGTTTCTGTACATGGGGATCTCGTAAACGATAAGAGATAGAGTGTCGGTTATATTGTGGCAAAGTTGCGTATTTTAGAGACCTATTCAATGATGTGAAAAAATCGAATTTAGCTCTTTTGGTTCTGGAGATATACAGGAAAAACAAAAAAATCCCAAATTATTTTTTTGCCTGTATCTTCTTTATTCTGCAGGCATATTGAAAATCTGTCCACATTTGCTATTGGCACTTGATGTGGGCTATCAGAATATGTTCATGAATCTTTTATACAGGGTGTCATCTGACTTGGGCCACCCCCATCTTTGAATTTTTAAATACGGACCTGTATTTTTTGTTGTAGTTTTTGGATCGTCGACGTTCACTTCATACTGAGAAATTAAATTAAATTTTATATTTCAGGAAGTTTCGGTAATATTTTATTATAATTGGGTGAATTATTCCCTTTTAAATTACGGCCCTGGAAATTAGTTGACTGAGTTAAATAAAAACACAATAGCAACTTTCACGTCTCCTCATGTACCATAGTGTTTTAGAGTATTTTTTCATTTTTAGGTACCAATTCATATTTCTTCACATTTTCAATGCTCTTTGAGCGTTTTCTACAATGAACTTCGAATAGCAAAACTTTTATGATTATCTGAAACATATCTACAACAAAATAGATTATACATATGTATTTTGATAAGCTGAAAAAGAAATTATAGCAATAATTACATACAGAACGAACACTATAATTGTAATAAAATTGAAATGAAGTAATTTATATACACAAAAAATTAATGGCGCAATAAATGTTCGAATTGGAGTCCTTCCATTTCGAGACATTTTGAACTCGTTTTTCATATTATTTATTGCCCTTAATACACTTCTTTGCTGCATTGTTGCGAAAGCATTCAAAATCCTCAATCTCAAGTCTTCCACATTTTCTTGCACCATAAGTGATTCTTGGAGATAGAAAGATCATAACACCACATTTTCGCTAGTTACTATAATACTTACCTATAAGTTGCTAATGTCTTTAGTTACCATGTTTAATACCGATGAAATCTCAGTAGACTATGAGAACAATTGTCGATAATATTTTGACATTTGTCATATTTGTTGTATATCTTTGAGTTTATTGGTGTAAAATGATGTTTTCCGCTGAAGAAAAACGGGACATGGTGAAAATTTATTATGAAAACCATAGAAACAGTTATGCTACGGCTCAACGGTATATGGAAATTTTTCCTGAAAGGCGTCAACCGTATGAATCTTTGTTCCAGAAATTAGACTAAAACCTCAGCGAATTTGGTTCATTCAATAAGCCTCCAAAAGTTATGGTAACAGAACTCCAGCCGAAATAGAGAAAGTATTGTTGAAAAGTAAGTTTTTTAAATTTTAATAAACTCTCAGTAATATCACTGAATTTTAGATTAATGAAAATTCATCGAAATCATCGGTACAAATTGCAGATGAATTGAATTTGCCACAAATGACAGTTTGGCGCACTCTCAGGAAGCATAATTTTAAATGTTACAAAATTAAAACGGTTCATAAATTACATCAGGAGATCCGAAAGAAGAACAAATTTCTGCAACTGGTTGCGTAGACAAATCGTAAGAGATGGGAATTTTTTGAATAACATCATTTGGACCGATGAGAGTCGTTTCACAAACTGCGGTGTATTCAATAGGAATAATGAACATGTCTGGTCTCAGACCAATGAAAATAATTTCAGAGAGTTCGCCCTCAAGTGCGATTTGGATTTAATGTATGGGCAGGAATTTTTGATAATAAAATTCTTGGGCCATATATTTTCCAGGAGACATTGAATGGCGAACGTTATTTGCGATTCTTAAGGACCACCTTCACTGAATACCTCGAAGATATTCCAATAGGTAGGTTGAATGGAATCTGGTTTCAACATGATGGAGCTCGTCCTCATTGTACAAGAGAGGTTAATCAGTTTCTGAATACCACATTCAACAACAGATGGATAGCAAATAATGGGCCAATAAGATGGCCTGCAAGATCACCAGATCTTACTATTTTGGACTATTTTCTATGGGGACATTGAAAATAGGATTTACGCTGGCGGAGAGATAGAAAATATAGAAGACTTGAGATTGAGGATTTTGAATGCTTTCGCAACAATGCAGCAAAGAAGTGTATTAAGGGCAATAAATAATATGAAAAAACGAGTTCAAAAATGTCTCGAAATGGAAGGACTCCAATTCGAACATTTATTGCGCCATTAATTTTTTGTATATAAATTACTATATTTCAATTTTCATTACAATTATAGTGTTCGTTTCGGATGTAATTATTGCTATCATTTCTTTTCAGCTTGACAAAATACATATGTATAATCTATTTTGTTGTAGATATGTTTCAGATAATCATAAAGGTTTGCTATTCGAAGTTCATTGTAGAAAACGCTCAAAGAGCATTTGAAATGTGAAGAAATATGAATTGGTACCTAAAATGAAAAAATACCCTCGAAAACACTATGGTACATGGGGAGACGTGAAAGTTGCTATTGTGTTTTTATTTAACTCAGTCAACCAATTTCCAGGGCCGTAATTTAAAGGGAATAATTCACCGAATTATAATAAAATATTACCGAAACTTCCCGAAATATAAAATTAAATTAAATTTCTCAGTATGAAGTGAACGTCGACGATGCAAAACTACAACAAAAATACAGGTCCGTATTTAAAAATTCAAAGGGGTGGCCCAAGTCAGATGACACCCTGTATAAAAGATTCATGAACATATTCTGATAGCCCACATCAAGTGCCAATAGCAAAATGTGGACAGATTTTCAATATGCCTGCGAATAAAGAAGATACAGGCAAAAAATAATTTGGGATTTTGGTTTTCCTGTATATCTCAGAACCAAAGAGCTAAATTCGATTTTTCACATCATTGAATAGGTCTCTAAAATACGCAACTTTGCCACAATTTAACCGACACTCTATCTCTTATCGTTTACGAGATCCCCATGTACAGAAACGAATTTGAATAGCCCTGTATATATCATTTCGCGTTCATGAAAGCATACTTCCACTTTACGCATGCGCGCGAAGAAAATCAAGCAAGAATTCAGTTTTCTTTCGACTCCGCTTTGAAACACTCCGCTTTCAAGATATACGTCTCGCCAGTTTAGTTAAAAACGGAAAACATTTTGGTTCTTCAAGTTTCCGTCTCACCGCTATAGTGTTAAAAGGAAGACATTGTCACGTGTGTGATAACCCACTTTTCGTAGTTTAAACACAAGATTCCTGAAGGAAGGAGGAAGATCCATCCATCTAGGCACCAGAGGTAGGTGGAAGTTCTTTCTCGATTTTAAATCGTTCAATAATCCATTTGAACCAGCAAATTTCATATTTTTCATTTTTACCGCCACAGTGGTTCTAAAAGCTGGACAAGTAGTAAGTGGTTGGTTTCCAATAGTGAAAGACAAAGCTGTCCTGTACGTCTTTTTTATAAACTGATATCAAAACGAGGCGACAATATAACATCCCGTTTCTTAAAACCAAATCGACACTGAAAAAATGAAACTGACAAATGGTACGATAATGTACGTGTTTGAAGAAATACAATAAATGGATGGACTATATCTGCTGCTGAGGCAATTGGTTTGAATGTAAAAAACAAAAAGATAACAAATCACTCGAATAGATGAACTGCTGTTAGCGAATTGGCAAAAAGTGGTGTAGAAGAACAGCAATTGCTGAAAATTACTGGTCATAGCAATCACAATTCTATAAAACCATACTTAAATCTCGATCGAAAGCACCACAACAAGATCATAAATATTAGGCGTGGTAATATATCTTCTATAGTAGAGAACAGCAACGAATCTAATGTTAAGTTAAATTCAAATAATTGAACTTTCACTAACTGTACTTTTAATAAATAAATAAATGTTTTATTGGGTTGAGTTATGAATTTTTTTGTCAGAAAATTTTTGCGCCGAATATCCCTCGGATATTGACAAATGCCTCATAATATTATGACAAATTACCGAATTACCAAGGAACGAGCTTGGTTACTACTGAAAAGCGTAGTTTCCATGTGTCAGTGAACACAATTATATCAAAGTCAAATCAAGGTCGTTGGGGATAATTTTAAATTCCGAAGTTTTTACTTATATTGGGTATGTTACAGTGTAATATTTTCATATCTTTTTTGTTACCTACTCCAAATGAAAGTTTAGATTATTTCAAATTCTGCATCAGTTTTGTCTCAATACTGTTTATTGCCAAGTTCTGAATATATTAATCCATGGCAAATGTTTTACTGAGTCAGTTTGAAGTAAAAGAAATAACGTTTTTAAGAATTCTACAGAATAATATAGAACGAAAAAAGAAAGAAAAAAACTGTTTTTTGGGGGAGTTCAACTGGTCTGAGTTTCACTTCCTGGCTGCTCTCGCATTAGATCTGGCTGATTTTTTTGGCGTTTCTCCGGAAGAGCTGATTGAAGATGTTTTTGGTTTCGGCTTCTGTTCTTCTTCTTTGTTGTATACTATGGTAACCACAATCCCTTGTATAATTCTTTCTGAGGATCATATGAATGGAAACCTTGTCGATACTTCCAATAATTGAATTACTAAAAATGTAATGAATTCATTAGCAAAAATGTGTGCTTCGTAAGAGCTAGATGTGAGCAAGGTAAAATAAAATAGGAAACTTGTTTTTTTTATGTCTTCCTGTATCTTTGATTAATGTGTTATCACATAGAGGTGTTGCAGTTATTATATGTTTGTTATTTTTAACCGACGAAACCAAAAAGGAGGAGGTTCCCTAGTCGACGCGTATATTTTTATTTTTATTTTTTTATGTATGATCACGCATAACTTTTTACTGGACGTTCGATTTCGATAATTCTCACTTCAGTGGATAGGGTGTACTTCGATGTTGGTACCATTTGAATTTTAAAGATAAAATCGACCCCTAAGGGTGGCAAAATGAAGGATATTGATCACTCACCCTCTGAATTCTGGTCCGTTAACCGATTCTATCAGGCATAACTTTGTACTGGGTTCTTCGATTCGGATGATTCTTTTTCATTAAATAGGGTATACCTCAAAGTTGATCATATTTGGATTTCGAATGGAATTATCCACCTTTACGGGTAGAAAAATAGGGATTAATTGATTTTTCACTTGTGAACATTGGCACACATATAGTTGACAATGACAGATCGCTAATGTAATTATGTTTGTTCTCCTCCATCCGTCACAATCATTATATTCTATGAGAGGATATACAAAGTAATGAAATAAACTAACCAGAACAACAAAAAATAATTTATATTACAACAAATAGTAAAGTAGATAATCATATCATTTAACTGGTAATGGTTGAAGTAAGGTGGGTAAGTAAGTATTTTGGAAGTAATAAAAAAACAAGTAGGTAGTAATTAGTAGATTTCAGCCATAAAAAATTTAAAAATAAAAACTTTTCAACAAAAAATTAAACCGACGAAATACGGAACTGAAAATAAAAAAATAAAATTAACCTTCTTAGTCTCAATAACTAAGCTCCTAAACTAATGTAAGTAACTAATTTTTGAGTCGGCGCCTAACAAACAAAAATGAATTAGGTAAGGCGTAAAATGATGGCATCGAGTTGCGCGGTGACATTCTGATAATTTTTCGAAGTAATTTAATGATCTTCGTTGATTGTTCGTTTGCGCCGACTCAAAATTGGTTACTCAAATTGGTTTATAATAATAATATTTTATTCCATTAAGACCATATTATATGGTATTGGACATGTCAAAAATATAAATATAAAAATCTATACACCTATAATCATATAAAACATAAAATTTCATTCTACGAGACCGTAAAGAAGACTCGAAGACTTACAGGCACATAAATAACAGTTATTATACAATTTCAGTTATTTTTTTACATATAGACATTTAGATACTCAATGTTCAGTATAATTTAACAGTCAATACAATTTTAAGTCAGAGACTCGCTTGGGCTATATATGCATTTATCAATCAAATAACTTTTAGTTGTTTTTTGAAAGAATTTCATTTCTTTCACTTTTTATTGATTCCGGAGTATATTGAAAAACTTTATACCACTGTATTGAGGATTTTTTCATATAAGGAAGTTCTGTGGTGAGGAATTTGTAGCAATGCCATGCCTTGTTTTATAATTATGACTATCATGATTATGTGTTAGTGAATCTATATTTTACTGAAAAAGCAAAATACATTTGTAAATATATATACTGGGAACTGTTAAGATGTTATTATCTCTAGGAGCTTAGTTATTGAGACTAAAAAGGTTTATTTTATTCTTTACTTTTCAGTTCCGTATTTCGTCGGTTTAATTTTTTTGTTAAAAGTTTTTCGTTACTGTAATTTTCCCAGATAAACAGTAATTTCTGCTTCCCGTCCTTTTCGCCAAATGATTCGGCCTATTGATGAACCCCAACCGTATTGTCCTGGCCAAAGCAGAGTTCCTCACACCTCCTAACATCTATATCACCTACTAGTCTCAGTCACGATGGGTTTGCCCAGAGGGCGCTGTTCATTATACTTACATTATATTTAAATTGAATAAGACATGATATATATTCGACATGGTCGTGGGTGACTATTGTGCGACTCTGAATGACATTAGTAGTAAATAATTGGGTGGTAATTAAACGTTTATTAAACGTTTATTATGCAATGTGTAAAATTATTTTATAGCTGCCGGTTCAGAGTATCGCCGCCCACTGGACGTGGGATATTTCATTGAACTGAATCATGAGTCATCTGGGATTGTGGAACTAGGCCCCGGTAGTGTCATCTCGTAAATTATTATACAGGGTACGGCACAGAGACGTTTTCAGGGAAGGCGAATAGAGAATAATTGGGGCCGGTCAAATTTTGTTCATTCCGGGTGAATCGCAGTCTGGAAAATAACATAGATACCCAGTAAACACAAATTGATCTCTGAGATGTTAGGGAACTCACATCCACGTTTCACATCACACCTGCAGAGTCAAATTGCGACTCATATTGCCATCTCAGAACTTCTATTTCGGGCCCTATTGGTCATTTTCTACTTCACATTCTGATGACAAATGGAACTCGAAATTACCTAATACGACTCTCTATTTTACATCACATTTTGAGTCACATTGAGGGTAACATTTAATCTAATGTGACGTTGGGAAAACCATCCACCATTTATGAACGAGAGGTACTTTTCGACTCTTTGAATGTGTCATATTCTGTCGTCAGGAAGCCCTGAGAGAATTATATTGTGCTTCCCAAGAATGTTACATGCACCTTCAATTTGATGTATCTTTTGCAATCACATGTAGATCGATGAAGATATTCAATGAGAAGACTAATAGACCTCAAATTTCTGTCACATAGACCAATCGAGGTTTCACAAGGATGCCCAATTTTACTTGAAAGTGAATCACATTTTGAATCAGATTACATCTCACTAGGGATTTGATAGAACTCACATTCTACAGATGTCATAAACCAGCAGAGCACGGAATGAAGATTTTTTATGATTGAAAATTATGAGCTATTCAAGCATCTTCTCCTAAATTTTGTACTTGTTTTTTAATAGAACATGTTCTGCTACCTTAACAAAAATTAGCAGATCAAGGTGGGCAGATATATTTTTAATTAGAAAATCAAAAGCTAATGGGGAGCTTTCGAATGCTCTATTCAGAAATTTTTGAGCAAAGTTTACATTTTCAGATAACTTTCTTCATACACATTGAAATATCAACTTGAAATATTTGAACAGGAAATTATATTTAATGTAAGCATGTATGTGCTCTATTTCAACATGATATTCCATTGTGACTGAAATAAAAGTGATGTGAACAATGTGATAATAAAAAATGTGAACGTCAAAAGACACAAAATTTCAGAATAGAGCTCTCAAATCCTTCTAAATAACCTATAATTTTCTGTTTGAAAAAATTATAATCCGCCTTGATCTACTAATTTTTTGTTAAGCCAGCAGAACATGTTAGATTAAAATATATATGCAAGCACATAATTTCGGAATAGAGCATTCAAATCTCTAATTAGCTTATAATTTTCCAGTAATAAAAAAATAAGTTCTGCTCACCTTACTTTCCTAGCTTTCTGGAGACATATTCTATAGTGGGTTTCGATAGAGGTTTCAGTAAAAATAAGATGGGTATGAAAAAAAAATAAAAAATTACTACACACAATTCACTTAAAAAAAAAATATAAAAATTGTGGGAATAAATGCAAAATTATTCTCAGCAGAAAACATCAATATAAAAAAATATTAATACAATTTTAAAGCGCCAACGGTGCTTCCCGTTCTTTTCTCTGCTTGTCATGGCGAAGCTAATCTCTTGTTAATACTTCGTCTCCTTCAGTGTTGGGTATTCCCAGAAACTGCATCTGAAAATGAATGAAAAGATTCAATATGATTTCGTTTGTTTGGTTCTATCAGCTTCACGTGAACCTCAGATAAATTAAACTAGAGTTTAGAATATATATCAAAACAAACAAATTCCATTTCTGGTCTGTAGAAGAGATGAAATATTGGCTCAATGCTCTTTAATTGAATAAGCTACAGAACTGCTGAAAAAAAATTTTACTAAAAAAATTTCTTGTGGCTATTTGTTTCTCACCATCTAAATAATGATTCTAGATTTTTAATGAATCAAATGTTTGGTTCATGAGAAACAAACACATGATTCCTAAGAAACCTGAGTTATAATAACAAAAAAAAATGAGATAGCCTAATACAATAGATCTAAAAGATGATTTGTGTATTTGTTACCCATCACACTACAACCAATCCACGAATCGACAAATTTGGCATGTTGATAGATTTTGTGAAGGGTAACATTCATGTCCTGGAAGTGCGAAGACGAAGGTATTAGCTAATAAGATATAAATTTCATAAAGAGGCATTTGATAATATTTGAATCAAATGCTCCATTCAAATTCTGCTAAAATGCCTCGAGTTTTCACTTTATGCTGATCTTTTTCTGATCATAGAAGGCCGTGAAGGGGTGATTAATGATCATTTTCTTCTCAATAAGATATTTTTTTTTGATATGTATTATGAAAGAAAAAAATCAATAGTTCAAAAATGTGCAAATACTTGGATGTGGCTTATCAAATTACAACACTGTATATCTTCATGAATATCTATATTTGTTATTCAATCAATGTGAGGCTTTATTTATACAAAGTTTTATAGCTAGTTGTATTCCTTTATCTGGTTATATAATTTTGTGACACAATGCGTTCACTGACATATCTTAATTCATTTGTGCAAAGAAATGTGCATGGCTGTTGAGCTCATATATAAGGTTATTGGGTGCGTATTCACCTTATGAAGGATCAAGTAAATATATCGCAAATACATAAAACTCAAATCAAACAATGGTTCCAAAGTATTCCTAAAATTACTAACTACCTACCTATTTTAATCCGTAAATTCAATGAATCACGCTGTTAGTACTCACCTTGAAAAAGTATGTATAAAGACACTGGAAAACTAAACACATTTATATCAAAATCCAAACGCCCCAAAGCAAGCAAATGGCAGCACAAAAGCACAAACAAACCGAAACTCAATACACAGGACGCCATGAGGCCATAACCTATGTTAGCACCTGTTAGTGTCAACGGTCGAAACTGTCCAGCGTTGTTAGATTTAATTAGGAAATCTTCCATAAGAAGTAATCAATATTTTTCTCAACCAAACTTCTACATTATTCGATTTCAAAATTATAGAGTTGATTTCTTTATAATTTTTGAAAATGGATTCATTGTGATGGAATAATGCCCCCAGTAGCAATATTTATTGAGGTAATGAAATTATATTTCACTACCTAACACTTCGTAAAGAATAATCTGGCAATAGGTGTTAGATCGACCAATCAGATGCATCAGTTCATATTGTGCGCCGCCTGAATGATTGAGCGGGAGTCAATATAATTTTAAACTTCATGCACTGTGGAAAAGCCATGAATTTTCACTGAATTGCAACAAAAATAGATATGTCTCGTTTCTCAACACTGAGTAATATTGGGTAGGGATACGTATACCTTCGTTAGCGACGAAGTCGATCTTGGATAATATAGGTAATTTGAATTTCTCTTTGGGATTCCATTCAAGTAAATAACACTTTCAATCGTGTCTCCTAAGAAATCATAATCTTGGAGTTGGATACGTATACCTATTCAATTTCGAAATAGCATTTGCTTTGAATTTATTTAAATATAATACCACATAATATAAAACTATGTGGTTTCTTCATGGACTTTTGAAGAAAAGCCTACTTACTTATTTAGGTACATATAATATGTCAATATTAATGATGTATGAAATAATACTCCACTCACATAGGTATCATTCAAAAAATATCGAATTACATTGCGTTGCGGCCTAATCCTCTCCCCGACCATATATATAGGTAACATTGATGTTTTAAAATGTATTATTGTATACCTATTGTAAAATATTGTTCGGCATAAAGTTGTGATTCCCCACTATGATTTTCATTTCAAAATTGAATGTTCCTGAGAGGTTGAAAAGGCTCACAAACTGATATTCACAAGGTCACTTTATTTAAAATAATGCGAAACACTTTCACCATCGAGACATGAAAATGGGATTCTAAACTACTGAAATTTTCGGTTCAGCAATGAATGTGTTTGAGAAATCCAGAGATTCACAAATTCACATTCATATTCGTCTCAGATCAACCAAATAGAAGAGCAATTGAACCTTTTATCTTATTTGGCATCTCTTGGTGGTAACGGCGACGTATTATGGGGATTCACTTTTGTAACATTTGGCGATATGAATGCGACATCTCAGGGATGTTTGTGTTAACTGGGTAGTGATCTACAGCTTACATAGATTATACAAATAGCATCTGAAATCCCCTTTTACACCTCCATATTTTGTGAATCATGAATCTCAAAGTGATGAACTTTTGGATAATTAAGCCGTGTACTAAAACGCATAACATAAGTTTAAGTCATCGCTGAAACGACTTAATTATTTTTGTCGAATTATTTGCTTTCAGATAGCTTGACGCGAAATGTTCATAAAGTAGTAACAATTAAGTTGATTGGTCAGTGATTGGTTGGTAAGTAAGAACGTTTCAGTACACGGCTTAGATAAAAGCTTGCCTTTAAAAAAGTTTTTTAATAGTTATTTTATTTTTGTTCTTTACTTTAGTTAGTTCACCTCAATCTGTTCATTTCTAATAGAGCATTGTTATTACAAAGTCTCCTCCTGTAAGTTTGAGCAAAAGAAATCATGATCTCCGATCCCAAACACTCCCCCATCAATTTTGAATGGAATCGGCCATAATCATAAAACCGTTCGGCATCCTGAAGTCGCCATCTTTAATTTATATAATTTGATACCAAATTAATAATTTTCCGAAACTGAAAACCTCCACATATAAATTTTGAATGATATATGACCATAATCAGAAAATGTCCTCCATCTTGGGGTTCCATCTCAAATTTATGAATTTGAATCCAATCGGACCATAATCACCAAAACTCGTCCTCCATCTTGTGGACGCCATCTTGAATATATGAATTTCGACAAAAAATTCATAATCTCCGACCACGAAAACCCTGCATACCAATTTCGAATCCAATTGGACCATAATCACAAAACTGTCCTCCATCTTGGGGCCGCCATCTTAAATTTCCCTAATATCGACCCCTGAAACTCCCACATACCAATTTTGAATCGAATCGGATCATAATCACAAAACTCGTCCATATCTTGGAGCCGCCATTTCGAATTTATGAATTTTGAGCAGAAATTCATAATCTCCGACTTCCAAAACCCTCACACCAATTTTGAATCAAATTGGACCATAATTACAAATCTCGTACGCCATCTTGGAGCCGCCATTTTGTTTTTTTCCTAATAATGCAATATTACCGGGATTATGAATTTTGAAATCCTATGACGACCATATACAAGAATGGAATAAAACGATAATTCTAGACAAAGGACCCCATTACAAAAATTACATTTTGCAGAATTCGCCTTCGTTCTACTATCTGGTGGAAACTGTATATAACCGAATTCTTCTGATTTTCATGTTCCATGAAAACTATACAGAAAATTCCACTCATGTGTTAAAATGTCCATAATAGGTGTGGAATTATCGCTGAATTACAGCGGTAATCCACCTACTATGTGGATTATCACTTATAATCTCCCTAGAGCATGAATTATTGCCAGAAATTTTTTGAGTACATGAATTCTTTGAAAATTATCACGAGTCGCTGAAGCGACGGTGATAATTCTCTTTAAAATGAATGTACGAGACAAATTTCCACAATTAATTAAAAGCACTTGGGGGATTGTAAAATTTTATACCGGAATTATATTTAAATAGAAAACATTAAGTGAATATTTATTTTGATGTTATTCACAAATAAATAGAAGGCTGTGTTTAATGGGAGTTTTGGAGGATATTTTTTTCTGATTTTTCCTATTCCCCTAGTATAATAAAATATATAATATCAGATAAACTATTATGTAAACTCAATTGATTTCATACAATTTTTTTACTAGGTTTCAGGAAAATGTTAATATTGACTAAACATGAAAGTGGATACGTTCGTATTGCGGGAGATATTTTTTTATTTTTCCCGTGCCCCAGTAAAATAAAATTTATAATATCAGATACATTATTATATAAGAATAATTGATTTCATATAATTTTCATACTAGGTTTCAGCGAATGTCAATATTGACTACAAACAAAGGTGATATACAGCAAAAATATATAACTATACCTATACATATATACTTAAATATTTCTCATATTCTTTTAGGTTCAATTCTAAGAAAAATTAATATTAGCGGTAATAATTTGTGTTTTAAATAATTCAGGAAATCAGGATATTTTATTCTTTATTCTAAATAAAATGTTGGCGTATGTTACCGGTTAAAAAAATATTTTGTAAAGTTAGCCATGGATTTGACATTCACTACTCCTGTCAATCAAAATTTTATTTGTGGCCATATAAGTTCCTCATAACATTGTATACAATCATAAGTTAGTAAAAAAAGTCATAATAAAATGAACTTTCAATCATATGAATTGTGTTCCTTTTGCAAAGAACCACAGCATATTAAAATGTACCTTAAAATGTAAAATATCTAACATACCTAGTGGAAGAATCTGGATTAAATCCTGAGCAAGAAAACTTATTTAAAAGTTGGCAACATTCTGCGTGATTTGTGCCTTTTTTGGACACAAATCTTATACTCAAAAGAATTAAACTGGTGTCTCAGTATTATTTTTATTTCATGAAACACAGGCATATTGTTAAAAAAACACCGGTTATGTGTTTTATTCACCACTAAGGAAGAGGAGGTAGAAGTGGAATTTTGAAAAAATTTAAAATTAATTAATGATATTATAGAATGTACACCTTAATGAATTGTTGTAATATTTCCAACTTATAAAGTAAGAAAATGAAAAATATTGTCAATATTATTTCAATATTATTTTTTTTCTAATTATATGATAGCTGTCATGTGCCGGGAAATTTCCACTTATTAATTTTACGTCTACATGCTAATGTGGATGAAAAATTTTCAGAAAATTTACTGGTTACCATAGTAACCATGTCGAAATGAAGCATCTGATTGGTTTTAAAATAACTGGTATAAAATTTTCTACCAAATACCATTTCGTGCTTTAGAAATTAACCAAATAAATCCTGAAAATTTTTTCGTTGATTCAAATTGCCCTCCTCCTTCAGGTCGGTAATGTTCACGACCTTCACAAGTTGTTTTAGACAGGTGAAACACTATACTTTTCTACAACCCTGTTTATATCATAATAATATGCTAAAAAAACATGAACAAATTTCTTTAAACATTACTTATGATTCAAATAATGGTTGATTGTTACATTCGAATTATTCAAAATTATAGGAATATTACAATACAATATTTTATGTATTGAAGTAGAGGATGCCACATCTGTTATGCGCCGTAATCGGATAGCGTTGTATTTTGTATGGATTGTAAAATTTTGGTTTGTATTTGATTTTTGCTGCTTACTGATTGATCAATATATATCCCTCCGCAGCGTTACTAGATTTCCAGCCTCCAAGCTTTTTTAATTGAAGTAAATCACCTCCTGCATCCACTAATTGCGTTGCGGAAGTTCTACGCAAACAATGCCCAGTATATTTTTGGGGATCAGGCAAGTTTAAATATTGAGGCTATTTGCATAGGAAATTTACTGAATGTATTTATTTCCACAACCTGTCTAGTACTCTTTCCGTTCTGGTAGTTAATAAAGAATCTAGAATTTATTTGGTCCATATCTAGTGAACGGAGGTTCATATATATTATAGAAATCTCGTAGCAGAACCCAGAAATGTGGAAGGAACGCGGTATGTTTCTGTATTACGTATTGTAACTAAGAGTATACTGCTGGTATCTTTTATATAATTTACTGTCAAATCTTTTAATTCATGGCAACGACAAGCCCCCAAAATTGCAAAAACTAAGGCTACCTACAAACGTTAATATCAATATAATTAAGAATTTGTCGCAATAATGAAGTAATCAACTTACCTTAGTCATTAGGTATTTGGAGTCGGGTAGAACCATCAGATTTTCGTTTAAAAAAAGAGCGTAACTTGGGATATTTACTGATATCGATATTAATAATCGTGATAATTTAAAAAACTAACAATGCTTTCGGTGCAAACTGACAAGTCTAAACAATTAACAAGGAACGTCAAACTAATGAGACCAGGCAACTAAATATACATTGTTTTTAAATCTCACGGTATTTTTACGATTCCATTTTGCTTTTCAATTGAACAAGAGAAAAAAACAATGCATTTTCATTATAGAAATGATTTCTGTCTTTGTTTATTAATAATTTGAAGTCATCAAAACATTATAAACGAGGGCAGGAAATGATTGAAAATATAAATTTAACTTTCGTCATTAGTTAACGATATTAGAATTTCTCTCACTTGCGACGGGAATCACGTTTTCGAAAGAAGTATTCTATTAAAAAATGACGTCTTTTCGTAAAGGGTTGTAGAAAAAGATTATTATTTTAATTATTATAGTGGATTTTTTCAGTCAATATTTCCATAATATTGTACCGATATTATTCCAATAAATGTATTTTACTGGTGGATTAGTCCATTCTAAATATAGATATGATCAGTCAGTATGAATCTACAATTCCAACAATGCAATAAACATATACAGTATGTCAATTCCATCCGAATGTACCATTTCATCAATCAACACTCGAACACCTTTTCTATTGGACATATCGTGTGTGTTCTGAAAATGCAACAATACATGATCACTCAGAGTCGTGTAGTCTGGAAAAACCCACACAAAATATGTAACATCAAATTATGATGAATCCTGACGGCGCCGTAAGAAGTTTCAGAAAGGAGTGGCTAGAGCACCGCCGCCTAGACGTTCACTTCTGAAAGAGGTCACACTGAAAAAAGTGTTTTGTGAAAACAGGTTGATTTGTTTGGAAATATGAACAGGGTGTTCAAAAAATCAGATGTGGAATCATCTACGATTCAAATATAAACTTTAGTCACTATATTCCATTGTTCAAGACAACCTCCTGTGGGGTACTCATGTTGAAAAGGGAAATAATCTCAGTGGAATATTAATTTCTGTGAATTGAAAAATTCACGATAAAAATGTTTTTTTATGAATATCTAACAGAAAACAACTACTTCCCTGGCTAAATCCACGCTGAACATTGAACTATATCTGATAGTTATTCAATTGAGAATGTTTCTCTTTTCAAAATCATAGGTTATTCAAATCGACTGTGAATGATAATCAAGTTGTGAAATTTCACATATGAACAAAATTTCACAATTATATTAGTGGAATAAATATGACAATTCGGAACGTTCCTATTTTTCAAACTTGTTTTTTCTTTTGATGGATTGTTTATGCTTTTTTAGTATTCACACGTTGTGAAATTCTTCAAAACTTGTGAAATACATTTACATTTTTAAACCCTAAAATATTGTGATTTCACATCAACTTTCGTACCATGTTTGTGAATGTAGGTAGCTCACAAATACGTAATTTTATTTCAGAATCAGAATATAATTTCACAAAAGTGGGGTGAACTTGAATCGTGAAATGCTTCATGCTAGTTTGTGGTAGGCTGTTCAGTACACCACTGATCAACATAAAACATGCACGAAATTTGGAACTAAAACGAAACGCAGCCTTTTTCATTGTTCCCGGTAGAAACACACTGATATATCGATACTTACATTGGACATAATTGGCGTAACCCAAAACAGTTTGTATTATTGTCAAGTCATTGTCATCATTTCAGTCAGTGAACATCTTTTCAAAATGGATTATTCTTTGAAGAATATACAGATATTTCGTTTATGGTGAAACAGGGAAATGGTAGCCGCTGCTGAATTATATCAACATAGATATCCAAACAGACATCATCCACATTTCACTACTTTTATAGCTGTGCATCGACGATTGAAGAACGGGGTCCTTTGTATTCAGTGAACACCATTGTGGTGCGAATAGAACAAGAAGATATAATGTTACGGAAGAACAAATTCCAAACCATTAGCAGCAGATCCTTCTACCAGCACTGGGCTATTTCGTATAGGTTACAAGAGTCACAATCAACAGTAAGCCGGCTAGCACGTGAACAATATTGTATCCATTTCGCCTACATAAGGTGATGGCTCTAGATGCTGGTGATTATGGCCCTTGTAGATTTTTGTAAATGGTTTTGAGAATGTATGAAGCAGCAAACGACTTTCCTAGATATGTTCTATTCACGGATGAGGCATGCTTCACAAGAGATGGATATTGCAATAGTAGGAACAGCCATTTATGGCATGAAGAAACTCCGCATGGAATGTTTCGAAAAGCTACCAACAAAGTTTTCAGTGAATATTTGGGTAGGATTTATCGAAAATCGTATCGTTGGACCATAGCTTCTTCCTCCCGTCTCTTGAACATGTTTCACCTGGGCTACTTGGAGACATACCTCAATTGGTTCGTCAAGATTGTGGTATCAATATGATGGAGCACCGGCCCATTTCCAACGAATCGTTCGTCAATTTCTTGATCAAACATTCCATGATCGGTGGATAGGTAGACGTGGTCCCATACATTGGCCTGCATATTCTCCGGATTTAACTTCACTGGACTTCTTGTTGTGGGGATACTTCGAATCCCTAGTGTATGGAACACCTGTAGAATCTGTGGAAGATATGACAGCAATAATTTCAGCAGCATGTACGTTAATACAGGATACACCAGGAATATTCCAAAGCGACAGTCGATGATACGGAGATGTCAATTGTGTATAGAAAATAATGGTGGTGTTTGTTTCTATGTAGTATACTCACTAAACTGTTTCTATCATTTTAGTAGATATTAATACAAAATAATTGTTTATCTTCATCAAAAACATGTTGATTGGATAATAGTTCCTAGATAATTCAATCAGAAATGTCTTTGATAATGATACTCAGAATAAACTTCAACAAATCAAAGTACTTATCTTCAGTTTTTCGCAAAATTTTTTTCCTAGACCTTACCTCTTATCTAAGTGGAGTATTATGAATTTGAGGTTGGGTTTGTTTGTCAGTTGATCTGTCAAAACAATCATATGGAAGGAAGTATGGTAACATATCAGTAAAATCCGCGACATCGATTCGATCAAATAATATGATGAATGAAAAAATGGAGTTATCGGTCTCATTCTGACTCACCCGTACTATGTTTCCGATAGTTCCAACATTAAAAAATTTTTTCAGGAGGTTGACACATTTCCCGATATGTTGTAGGAAATTACCATTATGCGATTATTGCTCATAGGAAATTATGTCTCTACTAAAGACATATCATCAGTTTTTCTCAATTATCTCAGAAACCTCCACTTTTAGGCACATGTAATGTCATGACTTTTAGGTTGAGTATCGATGAGCCGAACTAATGTCCAACGCTCATTCGTCCATTCACTTGTCCCAAGAAAATATGAAGGAACGTATGACCACATACCATCGTAACTACGCAATGGTTTACGTTGGTGAACCTTGACTAGTGTACCAAGAGTAAAATGTTTTCCTTCTGGAATTTTGGAGAAAACAAATTTTTTTTTTGTACTTTAGACACCCTCTATCTCAGAGGGGGTGCATTTTAGGACATACTTTGATAGCAACTTTTCACCTCGAAATGAGGTGAGGAATCTGTAGTCGGAGTTTGTCGGTCTTATTCTGACTCACCCTGTATCCGCAAACTGGGTATAGACGCACTTCACACCCAAGGGTGACTAACTAACACAAGGCAGGTTCCTGTACTCATTGCACCCGAAAAAAATCCAAGTTTCCGACGAGTTGCAAGTTTCGCAATGTAAATGAGCGAGATAAAGGGTGTGCCAAAACTTAGGGCGACTAATTGTGACGATACTGCTGCGTGGGTAATGTAGGCATTCGTGATTCTGCTAGTTCTGCTTGACAATATTACCCATTACACTATACACTATGAGACGGACCGATCGGTAGAGTAGCCACGCCCAATTCGAAATGATTTCCAACCCATCCTTTTGTTCACACGAGTTGAACTCGAACTATTATAACCAATTATTTGGGATGTGTTCTACATATCACGCGCGTCCCGATATGGAGATATAAACGTGAACACGTATTTCGATAATCTCGCGATGCTGATGGTATGCAGAAAAAAAAAGGCTTGCGAACGAGGTTGTTCACCAAATGTTGTACGAGATTGCTCGCACTCTCGAGCAAGCGTAACGAGTAGTTTATTACGGCTTGGTGAGAGTGTCTGATGAAGTATTATAAGGAATTAATTACAATGTTGGGTATTAGAATGGTTTTTAATCTGCTGTTGAAATTTCAATCGTTTGATAAAGAATCATTTGACGGTGTCACTCCGATAGTCGCCTTTTTGGGCAATTGTCTCTCAAGCTTTTCCAAATTCCCAACGATTGAACTGAGACATTGATATCTGTTACTTTTATGAGGTTTGGTGACAAAATTAGCAAAATATAGAAATGTTTTCAGTTTTTCAAACCCACCCGAACGATACGTAATCGATGTTGTTTGTTCATTTCTAAATTGATAGTTTCTCAGACTTATCTCCATTAATTTTGACCTATGTCAATGTATGTGTCAGAATAGCGTCGTGTATAGTCCCACAGAAAAATTCATAACTTCTAAACCATTCAAGATAACTCGATCAACTTTTTTTTCCAGTCGATTCCATAGACTTTAGCGCGTCTTCTAAAAGGCAGCCTACTATGATTTTTGGAGAAAGACAAATTACAAATGGCAATAGCTCGACTTTTTCGTGACTAAAAATATATTTCATAGCTGAGATGCGAAACTGAGAACTGGGGATTCCTATTTGAGATAAATAAGTGTTGTCCCCGAAAGAACCGCGCACGAAAACATATGAGAAATCAGCTGTCGGTCGAATTGGCTGAAATTTCATTATGTTATAGTAGGATGGGTCATTAGGAAAGAGTGTGAGTTTAAATGATTTTGTATGTTTAGTTTCTGAGATATAAGCGGACAAAGTTCGTAAAAACGTCGTATTGGGGTAGGATTGACAAAGAAAAAAATTTTTTTTCAGTCGAAATAAGACAAAGTAAGGATGAAAATGTATTGATCGGAACTAATAAACATGTTCGATTATTATCTTATTGATGATAGTACATTAGGGTGTATACGGGGCATAGTAAAAAAAATACCCAACTAACATTATTGGAAAATTATACCAAGCAGTGGGGTAAAACGGCTCCAAGAAGTCCGAATTTACCCATTTCTGACCAAATATTTCACCTTCAAGTACTAACTAGCTCCAAAGTTATAATTGGAGTTATAGAAACCATAATTGAGACCACCAAATCTCCTTCAAAAACCAAGAACTTAATAGGCGTAGTGCGTTATTACTTGTTATGGACTTCAAATATACCTTCACAGCCTCATGGGTTGATAGAGTCATTCACTAGGTTAAATTTTACCTAAAGGTAACCAGCAAAATGTGTTCAAAATACTTGGAACTCTCAGGAAAAACCTTCTGGTGAATATTTACCTAATTATTACCTCATGTGTGTTCATATAGTCAGGGAATTGACAAGTCAGTAAACAGGTCTACCATTACCTATTTTGGCACCCATTAAGTTAAAGGAGTTGCCTGGACATTTCTTGGCCTAGTTTATACCTACTGCTCTACAGTGAGGGCAAGATTACCACAATATTTGTCTAATCAGACTAAATGTCTACAACGAAGTCAAAGTTACCTAAAATAAAATCCTCAAAGTAACTTAGTCTATCATCAGATATTAAAGACCAAGTCGATTCAGATGAGGATGACATGATACAATGTACTTCCTTTAATTTTTTTATTGTGCCCTAAATTTTAGAAATCTATAAAATGCCGAGCAAAAATTCGAATAGAGTTAGTAAACCATACAGGTATACCATCAACTATTATCGATTAGCTGCCAGAATGAGAACAAATGAAAATATAATTCGAAACCATCCTAAACTTTCCGATGTCCAGAGATCAGAGCCATCATCTCCCACTCAGTCATCATCAACTGCAGAAATTAATGTAGAGTGTGAAATTGCTTCTACTGATGATGATACCGGGGAAAAATATGGATCAGAAGACGATGAGTTCAATGGGAATAAGGCACAAAGCTTGGAAGATAACCTCTCATTGTTAGAGGAGCTCAGACATTGGGCCTTGTCGCATAAAGTCTCCATACAAGCAGTTGGTGCTCAACTATGGGTGTTGCTCCACGTCTTTTTATGGCGGCAACTATTTTAAAACACTCATCCATTATTGAAATAAAAACATGAAAGCGTTAACCTTAAACTTTGGTTAGGTCTCAGGTCATGTTGGTAAGAGATGGATGGGAATGACAGAATGCACTGAACAATGAATGGGCTGCGTTCAGAAAGCTTCGTGTGTCGCCAGCGGTAAACTACAGCCGTGACGTTTTCAATGATGCAGCGACAAAATGGAATTCAATGAAGTTCATCCTGTTGAAGTAAATGGATGAAAAAATGGTATTGAATACGCAAAAAAATCAAATCAAATGGAAAATTTATTTTAACAAAAATAAGAGATTGATGTGTTGAAATGATGAGTTTCTATGGCTTAGAAAATTTCAAAACCAATCATTGTGGCTTCCGGAAAAGTCAAAATCAAGCAAATCATAATTGGTCGATTTTTTAATGGTATTTACAGTTGGCTGATAAATTGTATATTTCCGGGCACCGCATGCGGAACGCAGAAATGTCAAATCAAAATTATTCAGCCAATCACAACACACCATTTTATATTCAAAATGTTATGATTGGCTATTTCTCTTCGGAAAGAGATTCCCTCATTAGACCATAACATTAATCATGGTTTCTATTCTGGGAAGATGTGCACTGGAATATAAATATCGCGTACTATTATCAACATTACTGATGGATTTGATATTTAATATCAGAATAAACACTCATTACAGGGTTTTGTATCCATTTCTCTGAGTACCTATAGGTTACTTGGCTTTACCATTAACATTAGCGAAAAATATTTATTTTTTCACCCCGTATCGACATTTGAGTGTTTCTGCACAGAACATAGAATAAGTAAAATATAAATTTATTATCCACGATTCACAATCCATCCAGAGAACGAAACGTATAGACATGCATGAAAAAACATCCAATAACATATATTGTATTTCATCACGTGACCACAATGTGAAAGGGTCTGAAATCCCAAGATAAAGAAAATGGACTTCAAAGTCAGGAATAAAGGTTACTTTCGACTTTGAACAAAGTCTATGTGTTCTCATAAGGAAAAATGTCTTAATTTCCCAAATTTCGACTTCTGAATTACTTCAATTTTTTTCCCCATGATGGTAAATTTAAGGTAATTATAACGTTATAATTACCTTCGCCAATTAGGGCGCTGACCTATTCGAAGGTCGAAATGACGTAAATTTTACCTATAATGTTTGTTGGGTAGTTTTTCCGGATTTTTTTTCCAACACTATTTCAAGACCATCAAGTTATATTTTGTTGAGATATCATAGTTCCAGTCTATTGTAGGCAAAAACATGTGTTTTGTTTCTTGATGACTCTCTCTGTTTAAATTTTTTTTTTTTAATTTTTGAATCTTACTATACTGAAAACAATTGACAGATCGTTTTTTATTACAAAAAAGGAATTATTTGCCACTGCCCATTGAATAAAAGATAGGGTAACATTCTGATGAACTCAATTGTTCAATATTAGCTTTCATTTAGATAAAGGGTGCGCTACATTTTTTGTATGCCTTTTACAATGTTATTATTGAATATCTAGAAAAATGTTTCGTTAATTTGGATCACATTTTACTCACAATATTTTGAAAATGTTGACTATCATATACGATAATTTTATCAACTTTGTGTGTTGCGTTTCTACGATATACATTTTTGAAATTTACTGTATTACGATATATTAGTCTACTCGACAAGTTGAAAATGGTCTAAAATAGAGATACTGCTCTTAAAATTATGTGTGATAGCTCATTCGATCTGGAATAACGCCTAGAAAAATGTGCCAAAACCGTGTATTAGCACATAAAAAATTGCAAAAGTTATAAACAATTGAAAATGAAAAAAAATGGCATTTCGTTTTTAACCAATATTTCATAAACTATCATTATTTAAGAAATTTCAAGAAAATATTCTGAAAGAGGAGGAAATTTCCAATAAAAAACTCCGAACTCCCAGAACTCTATCTTGATTATAAATGAAAAAAAATGTTTAAATAACTGTCGTAGAAGTTTTTCGCTCCGTAGAGCCTTTCTTATATACATACTCAACAAGATCACGTGATGAAAGTTAAAAAAATATTCATACTTTGTTTATAATAATTTTTGTACTTGAACAAAAACAAAAAAATCCAAGTAATGTTGTTGAAAAAATTTTTTTTTCCTTTATCATCATATTATCGTTTTTTTATCAACACAAGATATAAATTGATTTGCAAAAAAAAATTCCCGCCATTTGTTGAAAATTTATTTATAAACAAATTGATAATTTCAATATTTTTTGAATTTTTTTTCCACAAGTCCATTATATTATAATTATTATGATTTTTGAGAAAAAACTTTTTCCTTAGTAACAATTTTTAATTGTTTATAATCGTTTTTTTCATATTTTCATTGTTTAAATAATAAGTTGAGATTTTTTTTTTAATCATAATTGACTGTCCTCTATGGAGTAACAAATTTTTTTATTTTTTTTATTAACAATTCCATTGTTTATTAACTTACCAATTTGTTATAAACAAATTTTTAACTTTGTTAGATTCTTTTTCTGATACTTCCAAAATTTACAAAAACAACCATATATAACAAAGTATAGAAAAAAAACTTTTTCAATTTTTTATTGCACTTTGGGAATTGGAATTGGGAAAAATTGGGAAGTTTTTTTTTCTCTACTTTGTTATATATGGTTGTTTTTGTTAATTTTGGAAGTTTCAGAAAAAAAAATTAACAAAGTTAAAAGTTTGTTTATAACAAATTGGAAGTTAATAAACAATGAAATTGTTGATAAAAATTTTTTTTGTTACTTTATAGAGGACTGTCGATTATGATTTTCAGGAAAAAAATTATTCTTCAACCAATTATTTAAACAATAGAAATATAAAAAAAACCGATTATAAACAATTAAAAATTGTTATTAAGGAATTTTTTGTTTTCCAAAAATCATAATATTTGTGATATACCTAATGAAGTTGTGAGCAAAAATTTCAAAAATATTGAAATAATCAATTTGTTTATAAAAAATTTATCAACAAATAGTGGGAATTTTTTTTTTAATTTAATATTTTTGATTATAAATATAAAATAATTTAACAAAAATAATTTTTTTATTTTATGCATGATCTGGTTAAGTATGTATATAAGAAACGCTCAACAAAGCGAAAAATTTTCACAACAATTACTTAAAAATTTTTTTTCATTTACAATTAAGACAGAAGTTTGAGAAAATTTTGTTGGTTAACAATCGTTCAACTTGTTGGAAAATCAACTTTAAGTAAAATTCCCAACGGGAATGAATTATTTATAGTGTTCCGAATACACCATAATTCTTTCAAATTTAAAAAAAATATATTTAATACCTCAAATAAATTAATTAATGTGTCGTACTCGCTTTTGACGCCACGCGCACAACCTAAAAATGTCGCTCGGAGACCCATTTTCAGCGTTAAATAAAAATTATAAATAATGGAGATAGAGTTCCGGGAGCCGAGAATTTTTCATTGTAAATTACCTCCTCTTTCAGAATCTTTTTCTTGAAATTTCTTAAATATCAATAGTTCATATAATATTGGCAAAAAACGAAATGCCATTTTGTTTTTCATCTTCAATTGTTTATAACTTTTGCAATTTTTTAAGAGCTTTTGGCACATTTTGCTAGGCGTTATTCCTGATCCAATGAGCTATCACACATACTTTTAAGAGCAGTATCTCTATTTTAGACCATTTTCAACTTGTCGAGTAGACTAATATGGGGTAACCTATCGATTTAACAAAATTCTATGGAACCTTTCGACACATTCAATTCTATTATAAAACTTTTCGAAATCAATTATTTGATACTATAAACAACACAAACCACACACAACAACAATTTATAACTCAACAGTATAGAAATCGAATTATAAATAACGACTTCTAACATAAAAAGTCTATTAATATTATGGAAATTATAATATAACACACCGAAATAAACCTGATGGAGCTATATATGTATTTTGAGGCGCCCAGGATAATGTTATGAAGCCAGTAATTAATGTCCTCAAGCATTACGATAATGTTCTTAAACATTGAATGGATGTTTACTGGTGATCAAAAGATGTACTCTCATCGATAGAATATGCCTTCAAATCATCTTAATGAGGAATAAAGTTGGTTTGTTATTGCACAAAAAACATTAATGTTAATATACTCTTGTGATTGAACAATGAACTTTAGATGATAGAATAATCATTGTAGGCCATTAAACAATGTCCCTAATCGTTGAAATGATTCTATAAACATCGTACCAATGCTAATTAGCGATCAAACAGAAAACTTTCGGCGATAAAATACATGTTTTGATAATAAGTATAAGAAATAAAATTGATTGGTTAATTTACAAAATACATTGATGCCAGGATCGATAATCGATGTTCAAGGGGATGGTATCAATGAACCTGGTCCTCAAGCAATGTCCTTATAGTGAACATATAAACACCTCTTCATCAGGCAATCAACAACTGAACATTATAGTGATCACATAGGGCATCGGTTGAGAAATAATGTCCAAATACTTTGTCGTAATGCTTGTTTTCATTACAATCAGGTCACTTCTTTGTTCTGTGCAACGTCCTACTCGTCTTTGATTCACGTCGGCGTATTGCCTTTCGAAAACAAATATTCAATGACAGCTCGATACTCGATTATTTCTATTTCCACAAAAACACTCACAAACAACAACTGCGCGTCCAAAATGACTGCAATTCTGGTGAGTACCTTTCAAAAGATGCGCAAACATATTCTCTAGCTATTGTTGACAAGTGCTGCCATCTTCATGTTCAGGTCGGAAACTTTTCAGGCTACCCTAGTAGTTGTTGCTCATATCAAAGGGGGAATTTATGACTTAATTCAATTTGGCATAACTTTGTTATCCATTTCGAAAGAGGGAATGAGATGAAACTTCCATAAAATTACTCAATACTTTGCCATGGAGAGATTTTCGCAATGCAGACGTATTTAATTATTTAAGTGAAATATTCAATATTTTTCGTTAATTCTTGCCACTTATTCTCCATTTCACTTGACGTCTCATTTCCATCCCAATAAAGAAGGCTTCATTTTCATCGAAATGAGGAATTTACCCCTTCATCCTATTACATGTTACGTCACTGTGGCGTATGAAGAACATAGATAACATGAAGCGGCGACACGCTTATCGGGTGGATCGCTTTACTGTAGAAGTTCGTGTTCTTCTAATCGGACAAGAAAATATCGAAACCTACATAAAAGGACAAGTTGCCAAGACATATTTGATACTTGCGAAAACTGCATGAATCCAACGGTGATGATTTGATAACACCTCGTCGGGATGTGGGGATATTAATGTTTGTGTCGGAATCGCAAGCTTAGAAACGATATTTTCTGATGACAGTTGTGTCTTTTTTTTCTCAAGCCATTTCCTCTAGCCCTATATCATAGGATGATTTCATTTTGTTTCTATCGTTTGTGACTTTGGTGCTTTGTTGGGGTGAAGAATCCGTTATTAGTGTATATATGTGACTTCTAAAAAAATTATTGAGTTATGGGATCATTGGCTGAGGAAAAGTTAGGAAGACTATACTGTAGTACAGAAAATAATTTTTAAAATAATAACTGGATTTGATGGACCCTGGGTAAGTTTTCATATATGAAAATGAAACATACCTCAGAGAACTGCATCATATATACAGCACACGAAATAAAAGATTGCATAATGTACATAATACCTCACCTGCTTCCATGAAACAAATGAAAATAAAATACTCCTACAGAAAACATATCAAAGAATAGATTCTAAAACGAAATAGAGATGTTTTTATTAAAAAATAACAAATAATCAATAATGTAAAATTCCTATAATTATGAACATACCTCGTTCATCCTTGTACATTATATTTTTATGGTTATTGATTATTATGACATGGACAAATGCTTTGATATCGTATAGTACATACATTTTCAAACATACATCTTTTATCCTATTTCAACTCACCCATTATATGAAATAGGAAGTAAGTAAGTAAGTAATTTATTCATTCACATAAACAAAAAAGTTTACAGGTCGTCCTCAGCAACGAGGTACAAATTAGGTGTATTTCTGTTGAGTCTAATGCGATTGACGCTACCTAAGCAAACTTGTATTGTAGCGAGCAACCAAATAAACTCAACAGAGCAGATAACATATAATTATATTCAACTTAGATCGTTAAAAAAATGAGAGAAGAGTATTAGGATAAAAATAGAGAGAATGAAAGAAAGAGAAAGATAGATAAAAGGAAATGTAGACAGGGACAAGGCATGTAGCACTGGTTTATAATAAGTTCCAGCCTATACCTTATATGGATTATCTATCGAGTATATTTTCAAACATTTTATAATCATTTTTTCTACGACAACCTCAATAAATGTTCATTTTATAACCGTAACTTCAATCATAAACAAGCACATTTTGTACAGAATTTCATTTTTGCATCGGTTGCTAGGCAAGTTGCCAAGCAACAAATGCGAAATGGAAGATTTCGTGTTAGGTCTAGGTTCACTCTAAAATCACGACGACTACGGCTTGTCAAATTATGACGTCCAGCGACAAATTGATGAAATGTCAGCAGATCGTTTCTGTCAAAGTTTTAGTAGGTAACGAGTAATTTCATAGTTGTTTTCTATAAAAACTATTGATTAAAATGGAAACTGATAGTGATATTGACTTAGATTTGACACCTCCGAACATAATAGAAGCAGCAAAGGTAACAACACTGAATTTATTACCGGAAACGTCGAAGAGTATGTATCAACGCGCTTATAACCTTTTTTTGGAATGGATGGTAGATCAAAAGACAAAATCTTTTTCCGAGAACGTTTTAATGGCTTATTTCGGCGACTTAGCCAAAAAATTTAAAAGTTCCAATTTGTGGTCACACTTCTCAATGCTGAGAACGACTCTTAGTATCTATAATGATATAGATATTGCCAAATATTTGAAACTGAAAGCATTCCTCAAGCGGCAGTCTAACGGCTACAAACCCAAAAAGTCAAAGATCCTTACAGCAAATGACATCGATAATTTCATTGAACAGGCTCCAGATGAAATATATTTGGCAACAAGAGTATTCAGAGTAATGAAATATCATCAGTTTATTTCTTTCAAAGTTTTTACAATGTATGCATGTATTAAACGTGAACGATATGTTGTCATAGAAAAAGTATAGTATGCAACTCGCAACAAAATGGCCATTTTGCACTCGTATGAATTGCAGCACTTGCCTTCGGCTCGTGCTGCAAATTTCATACTCGTGCAAAATGGGCATCATTTTGTGCTCATTGCATAATATACTATTTTATGAATGTCTTCAATTCTCTTTTCAGTTTAAAATTTACTGTGGATTTGTTTTAATTGGAAGCAGCCTAAGGAGTTTCTAGGATTACTATGCGAAAAGTTGAATTCAAATCAATTGGATGATTTGACATATCGATATATACAGTTTGTTGGTTTGGTGATTAGGCAACATGTAATTTGTGACGTTTTCGATAGGTGTATTTCTATTGAAATCTACCCAAAAAGATGCTTCCCGCAGATGTGAATAAATCTACAGTTGGAGCAATTGATCAACTCATTAAACATGCGCAGGAAATTTTGGATAACAAACATCAGACTTTTGGATTATTCTACCTCATTGACCATGACATACTAGTACACAAATTGCAGTTATATGGTGTACGTGGCTCAGCATTGAATTGGGTAAGATCTTACCTGGCTGATCGTAGTCAGCTGGTCTGTGTGAACGAAACAAATTCTGAAAGAAAAAGTGTGTCGATAGGGGTACCTCAAGGTTTCGTTCTAGGACCTCTTTTATTTTTAGTTTTCATAAATGATCTCCAGAAATTCTGTTGTAGAGCTTCCTTAACTGTTATCTTGGTATCTGCGAGTACTATGTCTGAAGTAATTGAAAAAGCTCAGGAAGTAACTGGTCAAATTTCTGAGTGGTGTTCACTAAATGGCCTGCTTCCAAATACTGCAAAATTTCGAATGCTCAACTTTGTCACAAAAAATACAGCAATTGATATAAGCTATTTGGTTAAATTAAATGATGTATCTTTACATCAAGTAAATTGTACTAAATTCTTAGGGGTCGAGATTGATGATGAACTGGAAGTACCATGTTGATAGTGTCAAACTTAAGCTTAGTAAACATATACAGTGCTACTCAAAAGTCCCCTCCCCTCCTCTTATTTTTAGAACGATTATACATAAACAAGTGAAATTTGGAAACTGAATATTAAAGGTTGTAAACTTCTCTACTAGTGATGATAGATGACGAAATCGTCCAAGATGACGTCACAAGGCCATTGTGACCAATAATTTTAAATGGAACCCTACGGCAAGCGACACCTCTTTCAAAAGGTATCGAAAAAACCTATTCAATGATACTAATTTTCTTTGTGTTTATGGCAGTTTTGGCAACTCGCTTTTGAGAAACGCGAAGCTGTGATGAATTAAATCAGTTAATACTAAAATTCCAAATTCAAGCTCTGCCTCTGGATAGTTGTCAAATAAGCTGACGTTTTTGTTAGTCTCCCTAATTCGACGTTTTTGTAATTGTCCAAGTTTTTGTACATTTAATAATTTCTGTATTGTTGATCGAATATTAACTGTTTCAGCAGCTTTTGGTACTTTTAATATTTTTGTTCATTTCAATAATTTGTTAAACTGTGAGCCGAACGTTCAAGTGCTTCAAGAAGCGAAATGGTACGTGCTTAAGGTGATAAAGTAGCAGTGATCCTAATTCTTGGTGAAACTGGACAAAATATTCATGCAGCAGAACGCATTTTTAATGAGAGGTTTCCCGATCGCCCCGTTTCGAGGACCTATTTAAGGAAGCTTCTTCGTAAGTTTGAAACAACGGGTTGTATTAATGATGCGAAACGATCTGGCAGACCACAAATTTCTGATGAGAAAAAAATTGATATACTGGCAGTAGTAATAGTTAATCCTACTTCTTCAACAACTCACGTTGCATCTACCTGTGAAGTCAGTCGGGTGTTGAAAAAAAAACAAATTTCATCCATACAAATTAAAAATGGCACATCAACTCTCAGACGACGACCCAGACCGAAGACTAGAGTTTTGTGAAAATATGGAAACTAAAATTAACCAACAGCCAGACTAGGTCAAACTAATTTGTTTTAGTGACGAAAGTACTTTCTATCTAAATGGATATGTAAATACACAGAATGTGAGGTATTGGAGTGACGCAAATCCTCACCTGTTTCGTGAAACACATACCCAATTTCCCCACAAGGTGAATGTTTGGGCAGGTATCCTGGGAAACCACATCGTTGGGCCTCTTTTTTTAATACTAATTTAACTGGTGAGGTTTATCTGGAGCTGTTGCAAAACGCAATAGAACCGTTAATCCTTGAAATTTCGGAAGATAATCCAGAGTAATTCGGCAATTTGGAAATAACATTCCAACAGGATGGTGCTTCTCCACACTATTACGGTGCAGTAATACGGTATTTGGATGAGGAGTATCGTGGTAGATGGATTGGACGACTAGGTTCAACGTAATGGCCAGCTCGATCACCGGACCTCACACCTTTGGATTTTTTTCCATTGGGGTACCTTGAATCGAAGGTATAACACCACTGAACCTGATAATATTAATGTTTTAAAACAACGTAATGTGGGGCTGTTTTCGCAGACACATTTGCAAAAGTACGAGAAGAGTTCAAAAATAGGATATTTCACTGTCAGGAAGTGAATGGAGGTCACTTCGAACAATTTCTTTAAGTAGATACTGATTCTTAAATCTGTAATTAATATCATACCGAATGGAATTTAAATGTTAATGTTTACTAATGAGCCATTAAAACTGCCATAAACACAAACAAAATTAGTATCATTGAATAGGTTTTTTCGATACCTTTCGAAAGAGGTGTCGCTTGCCGTAGGGTTCCATTTAAAATTATTGGTCACATTGGCCTTGTGACGTCATCTTTGACGATTTCGTCATCTATCATCACTGGTAGGGAAGTTTACAACCTTTAATATTCAGTTTCCAAATTTCACTCGTTTATGTATAATTGTTCCAAAAATAAGAGGGGGGGAGGGTACTTTTGAGAAGCACTGTATATTTAATTCGTCAGTTGAAACAAACAGTCTCTCTTGATGTTCTCAAACTTCTATCCCATAGTCTAATTCAATCAGTTATCTCCTATGGTCTTGAACAATGGGGTTTATCACCTGAAGCTAACGAAGTCTTTGCTATTCAGAAAAAAACAATTAGAATTTTGGCTGGTGCATCTTTAGGAGAATATTGTTGGCCATTATTCATTCATCATTGTTTTTTAACGATGCCATGTTTGTATATTTACAATACTCTGACATATATTAAAAACACTATTTCAACGATTCCAAAAAATGAACAAATCCACCATCATTTTATTAGAAATAACTCGCATCTACATCAACCTCATATTAGATTGTATCACAGAATCATCCCATGTACTGCGGGGTTGAACTTTATAATAGGCTAAATAGTGACATTAAATCATCTTTTAAAGGAGACTCAAAATTCTGTTATTGCAAAAAGCATACTACTCTGTTGAAGAGTTTCTACTTGAAACCTGATAATATTACATGTTTTCATAGTTTTATTTCATTTCTACAATATTATTTCAACAAAATGTGTCTTTATCTGATATTCGAGTTGTTTAACAATTGTATCATTGACTAATGTCTGTTTTTTTCATTATAATTGTGTAGTACCTATATTTATTGTATCATATTAACTTTTAGTTGTTTGACCTGTTGGATTAGTGTGTATTTTACGATGATGTTATGTTCTGCTTTCACTAGTGTTATTGTAAATGATAATTTATCCAATAAATATTGGATTGATTGATTGATTGATTGTTTGAAAAAATTGATTCATATTTTTTCATGTAGGTTATTAGAATTCCCAGCCAATTCTGCCTTCAGCCGCAATCTGAAGATAAATCACGTTTCTAAAATGCAAGTATCAAATTTCACACATGATTGATTCGAAAAAATTATCTGATGAAACATAAAATGCCATGAGGTCCACTATTTGTCCACATCGAGGAGAAGAAGACTTCAGCTGCTAATGGGGAGACAATGTAGTTTCGTTTTGACACTAGCGGGTGTCACTCGTTTGTCTGAACATATTTGTTACGGTCAAGGCGTAGGCGGGCAAATTCAACGACTGAATTAGTTTTGTTCATTTGAAAATGACTCACATTATTGAGGTGTCAGAAAGCAGTTTGTTTCTTTATGTTTATTTCCATGATGTAGTTTTAATGGAACTGAATATGAGAAAAAACTGCGACATCCGGGAATTTAAAATATTAACATATTTTATCCTTTAGCATATACCTCATTATTGACAGTTTTTCCGGAATAACAACCTTTCATAATCTGAAAAAAAATTGAATGGATCAGGGAAGTGTAGAAGTTACTGGGTCAAGAGTAATAATAATAATAATATTTATTCATTTCATTTACAATAAAGGATACAAGTATGACATAAATTGTGAATAAATATCAGATATTTCAAAATGGTGCTAGGCTTCTGTCATGTTCAGGTTCACTTTAGCCAATAGCTAGTCTGTGTTCCAAAACATGAGAACTGTGTTCGTTTTGAGATATAAGATAGAATTCTATGATTAAAGCGATATAAGGTAAATTATTATCAATATTGAAAATAACTAATATAATACAATATACTAGGTAATATAAAAACATACTAATGTATGAACTTTATAAAATTATATGGTTAAAATATTTTAACATATTCAATAATCATAAGAACAATTTTATATATATATATATATATGTCAAGCGATCAGTTCCGGGACATTTTTCAACCTATATATACAGTGTTAGAATCGGGTATACATTAGCTTCAGCTATCGAAAAATCTATATACTTTCGAAAAAAAATATTTTTTTTGGAAATGGCTATTATACCGTTGAGTTCCGGTACATATGATTTTATTTTATCAGTCTGTGAGTACATTGTTTTTTCTTCATGAGAATATGGTATACATCCACATATGGTTTATAAATAACAAATTCCTTCTCATAAAAATTAGCAGAATATGAAATATTTATATATCTTGAAGTTCCGGTACATACAAATATAAAATTTTATATATCGCGAAGTTCCGGTACTAACACATCAATTTGAATCAAATTGGAATAATCATATCAAAATATGATTGATTATTATCTGGTATCTGGTTTGTTGTTATAATTCATCAACCTCTATATAAAATGCTATTTTGGTGATGAGATAGTGATCAGCTATCGAACAAAATATATCTAAAAGTTTCTATAATAGTTATGTACCGTTATGTTACTTAATTCGTGAGTACCATGTATAAAATAATTTTTTCTTCTCTGAATTCAGTATAATCAGATTGTCAAATTAAAACATGTTTAGGAACCAGAGACCATCCAATTTCTAATTTCAACAATTAGTGAATTCAGAAACTAAAAAAAAATATAATTCTAAAATAAATTTGAAACCTTACATTTGGAAGGTTCAACCAAAATATCAAGGGTTATAGTTGAATATATGCATTTCAGTTTAATGTTATTCTTTATGAGACACAGGATGGACGTAATAGACTGAAAACGTAATAGGCAGAAAACTATTTCTTAATCTAGCTTCAGGAAGGTTCTCTCAAAACTATTATTCATTCCCACTTAGGACCACTTCTATAGGTTTCAGTTAATCTCTGGTTGAGTTAACTATTGGTTAGAATAGAAATGATGCTCGTTTATGATCGGCCGAAGGCACAATCTAACCACTAGTTAACTCAACCAGAGTTAACTGGAACCTATAAGAAGTGGCCTTAGTCTACTAAATATCAATATAATTTCTTTGATACCTGTAGACGGAAGTACCCAATAATCATCATGACTGTCACTCTTGAGAGCATATATATTCAACAATTAACAATGGAAAACAGTAAAAACAGTGTTATTGATGATTACAAGAATTTTCGGAGGGAACTACGTTATTGGTGATGCATAATGACACGAAACGTCTGATAATGCAGTGGAGTTATTTATTTTGTTGAAATTTTGATTCAGAAACATTACTGCATTATGATCCAAAATATATGAAGAAAGGTTTTTGGGTAATTTATTGTAATGAAATATTCAGAAATCTGTTTTATATTTGTCAGGAATCGTTTATACCGTTAATACAGTTTATGCGTAATAGTCATGATAATGACTGATTATTTACGATGCGAGCTTACATGCTAAGTTTAAACTCAGTAGAATTTGAATACGTGAAAATAGAGTCCCTCTATGCAATTCGGTAATAATCAAGTATAAAATTGCAAACAGATTGGAAAATAATAGCGCCCGTTCTTGGGGTTTTTGAGTGACATGAACGGACAAGTTCGGAAATAACATAAATAACATTCTCTATTCGATATTCTGCCATAAAATATTTTGGCTAAAACAATTCCATTGAAATATTTTTGCTCAAGTAGAAATCCAATGAAATTAGTTGTTTTGCGGTCATCGATTGAACACAACCAATCAGATTATACTGAGAACAGATTCCATGGGCTGTTTTCACTCTATTACTTGCTATGGATACATTTTGATTTATTTCTATTCTGACGTTTCAAATTTTCATAATTTCAAAATGTCATGATTTGGTTGTAATACTAATGTGAAGATCAATGAAATTATTAAACGAAATAAATTAAAAAATACTGATTTCTATGATAAGCAAAAAATTGTATATCCGAATAACCCTCGAACATTGATAAATGCTCAAAAATTGTATATCAACTTTCTCAAGTTTGTTGCTTATAAGAAACAGACCTCCGCCTACGGCGTCGGTCTGTTTCCAAGTAACATGCTTTCGAAATCTGTTATAATTTTTTTTCGAACAATTAATAATGTCCTTGGGTTATTTCTACTGAGAACAGATTATCGTCTCCAATTTCGAAAACTTGAAAAAACTATTCGAATGTAGTTCTCTCCAATGCTCAGTTGACATCATTATGCATTTGCAACATGTTTTTCATATTCTGTAATACATGGATTTTCCCATATGCGGAAAAATACCAGGAAATTTGAAAGAAATGTCAATATTCTGTGAGAGCGGATAAATTACAAAATGTAATACGTTGACACCGACACTATAATTTTCTAATGGCACCAAATGTGTTTCAATGCTTTGAATGGTTCTACGTCATATAGAGTCATTTGAAATACTGATGCAAAAAGGTCATTTAATTAGTCAAGGTGTCTATCGAGATTCGGAGTCTACATTAGGTTTCGTAATGATTACATGGGTTCTTTACTGAAGTGTTGCAGATAAAATGAGCTGAGGTGATTGGTCCTAGAAAGTATTTAAGTTTTTTCGTTATTTGAGGAAATCTGAAATAAAATGATGGAGGAACGTATACATTTCTTATAACACTCACATAAAAATCTCCTGGGAATATATTTTTCACATTGACATTTTTTTTCTGCAATTGTCATTGTAGCAGTTGTTTGAAATGGGGATGTAGCAGGACAGTTTTCTCATTTTATAATTGATAAAAAAAAATATTATTGATCAGAAATGATTATTCAGTCCAGGGATGAACCATTTCGACTATTGAATCCGTCCTGATCTCCAGAATTTTTCGTTAAAAAGTTTCGACTTACGGTTTTCTCAAGCTAGCCGGATTAAAGATCGAAGAGAATTCGTTAAACTGGCATGAACCATACAAACATATCCAAAGCTTGGAAAATACGAGTTGTTTGCCATCCTTCCATTCATATATTCTCAGTTTCATTGTGAGTCTTCCAACTTATTCTTCTGAATCATTGTCATTTTCAGCCATGTTCTATAATTCCCAACTAGTAACCAAGAAATACCCGAATAATTTCCAACTATGCCCACTGATTCCCTATTTATACCACCAATTTCTAACCAATATCAACTAATTCCCGGTAATACCCAACTATTCTATCCCAACTAATATCCAATTCCCGCTAATACTCATTATTACCACTAATACCTTTCAAATTATACATGGCTGAATTGGGATTTTCAGCTATATTCTATAATTTCCAACTAGTGCCATATAATACCCGTAATTCCCGGCTAATTCCTAACTGATACCAGTAATTTCTAACTAATACCTACTTATATCCAGTAATACCCAACTAATTCGTCAAATACCCGACTAATACCCAAAACTTATGCCACTAAGACCCACGCAATTTTCCAGCAGTTCCTTCCTTCGAATGACGTTAACGCTTTTGTAATTGCACTGCAAAAAACTATTAACGTTCGAATATTTCAATGAAAGATCAAAAAAATACCAAAATAAAAAGACAAAAGAGAAGTATTTCCAAAACTTCCATTGACATACATGGCCCTTGAATGCCATCGAGTTAGATGATGTCATCCAAGCATTCTCAAAATTCTGTCCGTATTTAAAGATTTGGGTGGCACAGGCCAAACAATACCCCGTACATATAGTGAGATATCCCAAAAAGTCCAATAGCACAGTGCAATCAGTTTTTTGTTAACTCTTAAAATTGAGCATATACTAGCAAAAAAAAAATCCGTATATCACCTGAACCAGGATGTTTAGATCCAATTTCTCGATTTCATATCATTAGGCTCCGTAATACGTAATTTTGCCTTGAGTTTAACCAACTCAATCTCTTACTGTTTACGAGATCCCCATGCATACACTCGAATTTTAATCACCCTATATATCAAGGATAGCAGATTACTGGTTACGAGTTGAACAACAGGATCGATCGGATTTCGAAGGATTAAGAAGTTTTTCCTCATATAATGATGGAATTGTCCTTTTATTGAGAAAGACCAGTATCAAATTTCACTCTTCCCTGAAAACAACTCGGGGAAGACATAAACTTCAGTGCATCCGTCCACTGAGAACTTCCAGTACTTCGTTCTCTCTCACGCAATATTAATTTGTATATCGGCCTATAGAAAACTACGGTACTCTCTCGACCATATAGAATCACGTGTACTTTTGTATATGTATGTAAGGAGTTTTTTCAGTACTCCCGCAAGATATATGCTATTTCGATGTTTCCGTTATTATTACGACGTAGTCTTCCTGGTTCTCAGCACCATTACCAATTAGCAATTCAACACTATTCAATCCGTGGAATGAGCTTTTTTGAGATTTCATTTAACTCGCTTCGTTATCTAGTTGTCTGTCAGCTACAAATCTTGCGATACAAAATTCGACTAATTCTAATTGAGATAGAGCTATGAAATTTGGCAGGTCTACACCATTCTGGTGACAATGTATGATAACATTTATATATGGGAAAAAACACGATGGCGGCTCCAAAATGCCAAAGTTTTGTTATTAATGATCCGATTTAAAATTGGTATCTATTCATATAGATGAATAATATACTAAATCCAATATCCATTCAGAGTAAGAAGAAAAAAAAATACTTATTTTTGTAGTTTTTGAATTTTATGTTGATTTCGGGAAATATATAAGTGAAGTACTGTCACATTTCATCCTGAAATTCTACACATGTGTTTTCTTTTCTTTCCTTTTTTACTGAAATTCGTATGTATTCACATTACTATTATACAGTGTGACCCATTTAAAATGGAAGCACCCCTATAAAACATGTATTTTTCAACCGATTGGATGGACATTTTTTTCATTAAGTCGGCATTCAGAAAGTCTACTAGAACACCAAATTTGATAAAAGGGTCTTAATTTGCGTGGCTTTGAAATTCAATTAAAATATTTTTTACAAAATTGGACTGGATTAAGAAAGTTTTGCAATATCAGTGAACGGAATTTCATCGAAATATATTCATCAATAAAAAAGTTATGAGGGAATGTTTAAAAAATTTCCAAAAATAAAAATAGGTTAGATTATATAAAAAAAAATTAATGGGGAATAATTAATAATTTTATTCCCCAATAACTTTTAATAATGAACATAATTTTTACATAACCATTTCAAAACCTCGTGAATCTAGTGGTACAGTCAGACTTTTTCTGAAAAAAGGGTGCTTCCATTTTAAATGGGGTCACACAGTATGAGTTTATTTTTAGGGTGCTTCCATTTTAAATAGAGTCACACAGTATAAGTTTATTTTTATTTCAATACCAATTTTATTTATTATGCGGAACGTTCATAACATTATATATTTTCATTCTTCTAGATTTATCTATCTATTAAAATTATATTCTTATATTTATATGTGTATTGATCAACGTTTAATATGTGAACTATTTCCATTTTTACTTTTTGGAACAAGTTAATTTTTTTGTTTAAAATAAGTGAAAAAGTTTATTAATAATTATTATTATATTATTAGGCTCCTAATATGAACTTTGTTGTTGTTTTTGGCTATCTTCCGTTAAAATCCTATGCATATACTCGAATTTGAATCACCCTGTATATCAAGAATTCACGTGACAATATTTGTATATCTGCCTACAGAAAACATCCGGTACTCTCTCGGCCATATAGAATCACGTGTAGTTTTTTTGTATATGTATGTACTGAGTTTTTCCGGTACTCCCGCGTTTTCAGAAATCTCAAATCACAACTTTTTCTCAATTGGTCCTGCAATTATTTTAATCACATGAAATAATGGTTAATTTGACACGTATAATCCAATGGGAGCAACTAGAAAACTCTAGATTGTTGGTTCTCTGAGATATCACGTTATTTATCTCGATCACTTTGAATTTTGATATTATTTTCGCTTTTTCCAAGTTTTAAACATTTTGGTGAAAAACTAATGGCATCATCGTTCTTCTCGAGTCGGAACACTCCTCCATCCAGAATTTGGGTCCGATCCGAAAAAACGAAAATTATTCTCTTCGCCAGGAAGTGCATAAATAATACTGGAATCTCAAATCAAAACTTTTCTCAATTGGACCTGGAATTATTTCAATCATATGGAACACGGTAGATGATCGAGTTTCCGAAGTATCACGTCATTTATCTGGGTTACATAGGATGTTTCTATTATTCTTACTTTTTTCAATTTTTAGACGTCTCAGCGAAAAATTAATGGAATCATCGTTTCAGTCGTCTAGAAATATCCTTCAATCCGATATTTGATTCCGATCTGACAAAACAGAAATGATTCACTCCTGCCAGAGAGTGCATAAATACTCCTGAAATCTTAAATCACAACTTTTCTCACTTGAACCTGGAATTATTTCAATCATATGAAATAAGGGATAATTTGATAGGAATAAGCTAATGGAAGCAGCTAGAAAATGCTAGATTGTTGGTTTTCCGAGATATCACGTCACTAATCTGGGTTACTTGGAATTTTCTATTATTTTCATTTTCTCCAATTTCTGGACATTTTAGTAAAAAACGAATGACATAATTTTTCTCTCGTGTCGAAACACGTCTTAATCCAAAATTTGGTTGCATAAATAATCCTGAAATCTTAAATAAAAACAAATTTTCAATGTATTCAGACCATAAATCACATTGATCCTTATGAATTCTTGAATTTTTACCAGAAATTTGTTAATTCCGACCCCAAAGAGCCCTTGATAACAATATTGAACAGAATCGGATATCCAATAATTGTCCGCCACATTGAATTTTCCAATAAAAGAATCTACCCCAAAAACACCTAGATACATATACAAAAGTGCACGTGATTCTATATGGTCGAGAGAGTACCGGATGTTTTCTGTAGGCAGATATACAAATTAATATCGGGAATCTAAGGGAGAAGAAAGTACTGGAAGTTCTCAGTGAACGGATGTACTAAATTTTATGTCGGCTCCGAGTTGGTTTCAGGAAAGAGTGGAATCTGGAGTCTTTCTCAACCAAAGGGCAATTCCATCATTATATGAGGTAATCTTTGGAAAGCAGCACTAAATGCTCTAAAGTCACACACTTGTGAGACTAGATTAACTTGGGACTGCAAACTCTCCCTAAGGCAACTGGCTACGAACAATCAGGTTACTCTGTTTGTGGGTGCCAGGTCACAAGGGAATCAAAGGCAATGGAAAAGCGGACAGCCTTGCCAAACAAGGCGCAAACATTCAATTTTCTGGCCCGGAACCCTTTTGTGGTCTTTTCAAAGCCCACGTCAACGAAGAGTTTCGGCTCTGGGAAGCTGACCAAATTGAAACCCATTGGAGTAAGGTTCCAGGGCAAAGACAAGCGACAAAGGAAGCTGAACAGCTTCTCGAGTTGGACAAGAAAGACTTGAAACTAGTACCGGGACCGCTCACTGGACATTGTCCTCTGAGATATCACCTAAAAAGATGGATAGATCAGATAGTGAACTGTGCCGTTACTGCGAAAACTTCGCTGAAACTGCAGAACACCTGCTTTGCGACTGCCAAGCAATGTTCTGCAAAAGGCTTAAGTTCCTCGAAGGGCTTCCACTAACGCCCTCATACATCAGGAACTTAGCTCCCAGGAAACTGATACGCTTCGCAAGGAGTCTCGGAATCCCGGGTCTTGAATAGATGAGGGTAATGTACAAAAGACCTTATGGTCGAGGTACGGAGAGGCTGAGAGCCATATCGACCCCCTACAATCTACAGAGAGATAGAGAGAGAGAGAGAAGAGAGAGAGAGAGAGAGAGAGAGAGAAGAGAGAGAGAAGAGAGAGAGAAAGAGAGAGAGAGAGAGAGAGAGAGAAGTCGTATGGAGGGAACATAACGCTTTTTCCTTAGGTGATGATAAATCTCCAAATCGAATTACATTCGGAGTTGAAGATAAGTTAAACGGTTTTATTGAAAAAAAGATAATAATATATTAAAACCTAAAAAAAATATTATTAATGTATACATATTTACTCAGGTTACGATACGCCCCACGATTTTATTTTTTGTTTGATCAATGCCCTAGATTGATGAGGAGAGTGGTGTGTTGACCTACCGAATTACATTACATTATCCACATCATTATTATCTTTTTTTCAATAAAACCATTTAACTTGAAAAAATTTTTTTTTAGTTATTTTATTTTCAAGTTTTTATTTAATTACTCAATATTTCTCATTCTATTGAGTTCATTTAGTGCCTCATTATTACAAGGTTTCTTTCCTGACAATTTGTTGCAATCTAACTCTTCAATACATAATTACGTGAGCGTAACCAGCTCTGCGTTGCTGGTTACGCTCACGTTGGTTATTTAACCTGACTTTGCGTTGCTCAGGTGTTTCAGACGATAATCGCTGACGTAGTTCTTAGTTCTGAATGGATGCCTGGAATTCAGTTTTAATGTAAATGTAGACTGCCTAAACTCTATGATCCGCCATGCACTGTGTTCTGCTTGTGTTGTGCTTTGATACCCATTACCCATATTGAAACAATATGAAATCTGGCATTTTGTGCCGTCGGATATCTTAGATTTGAAATTTGGCGTAGTGTACAGTATTCTACGAGTCAAACCCTTTCATTTAATACTCATATTTAGAGGGTTGTGAAAAAGATATTCAATATGCCATTTTGTTGGCGGCCATATTGAATTTGCAATTTTTTTCAATGTGTACTCTATTCTACTGTTCAAGTCCTTTCATTTGATACTCATACTGGGGGAGTTGTGAAAAAATATGTTATCCGCCATTTTGTGTGATTTACAATGATACTGAATATATTAAATTCCATTGTCATCGGAATTAAACGTGTGTACCAAATATCAGACCAATTTTTCAACAGGAAGGATGTAAAATTTCAATTAATAAATTTGACCCAAGGTAAATAAAACCGTTTTAAAAAGCGTAAGGAACTTCGTTCCTGACGGGGGTCCCCCGACCGCACACGATTTATGTGTTTATTTCAATTGTTAATAAAAACTTGATTGCACTGTGCTATTGGACCTTTTTGGGACCATCTCATAATATGAATGAATATTATGTACGGGGTGTTGCTTGGCCTGTGCCACCCAATTCTTAAAATTTTTAAACGGATTAGATTTTTTAAATGCTTGAATGACATTTAAATGCCTTTTATTTCAGTGGAAGTTGTGGAAATAAGAAAGCAGTCCTCATTTGAATCCGCTACAGATGGCACTTGGTATAAATATGTGGTTGGCTGAATTGGCAAGACTTTTTCATCCATTGAAAAAAATAATCTGCTCAAATTTCATAAAGAAGAGTAAAACGATATGCTGAATAATATTTTCATCATCATTGTTTTTCGCGTGTCGAAATGCCCCTCAATCCGACGACAGAAGAGAAATGATTACCTCCTGCCAGGAAATGCACAAATACTTCTGAAATTCCAAATGACAATTTTTCAAAATCGAACCTCGAATTTTTTCAATCTAAGGGACAATTTGACACGAAGAATCCAATGTAAAAAACGATAAAACACTAGATGGTCAAAATTCCTAGATATTACGCCATTTATCACACACACTTGGGATTTTTCTATAAATATAATTTTTTCAATTTCTAGTCCTCGGAAAACAAATGCAATAATACAAAAATTGTTTTAAATACGCGTCAATCCGAAATTAAGTTCCGATCCGACAAAATAAAAATGATTCATTTCAGCCACAAAGTACATAAACACTTCTGAAATATGAAATTTCACAATTTGACTAAGAATATATTCAATCATATGGAGTATGCGTCTTTTTGCAGTCTCCTGAAACCGTAATAATTACATACTATATATACGTTCCTACATTTCAGGTGCATACTGAAAATTTTCTTGTTTAATGATATCTAACTGATTTAACCAAAATTTTCCACGGTTGTTCTTGAACAGTGCCGCGTGTCACGGTTTTTGTAAGGAAGATTTATTTCAGGAGGGCTTTCTTCATTTTCGTTGGACATTTCACTTGGCTGACAATTTTCTCTATTTCCGACATTAACTACTAGCAATTCATCTTGAGTTTGTACTAAAACTCGATTTGATTTCACCTCGTTTTCTTGTGTCGATTGTCGACTGATTTCATTCATATTCATATTCATATTCATATACGTGTTGAATCGATTAGCGGGTATTATTTGACTTTTGGTTTTTCCCACTGGTTGAAGTTCAAAATCGACGTGCGATGTCTTTTTAAACTTAGATTTTCCTTTCCTGTCTGGCTACGACTCTAATTCTTTTCACGTCGGGGTTTACTTCTCTCTTCACTTTCGTATCCATATCAAAATCTTCTACTATACTACGTTTTCTCGGGGTTGAAAATCCATTTTCTGCAATTCTCAGTTATTTCGTATCTTCGGAGTTCACTATACTTTTTGCTTGAACTTCACATATATTCAAAAATCTGGGCGGTAAAAATTTGTCCTTAGACAAGAAATTTTCATCCTTGTGATTTTCGACTATAGAAAAATCTTATCTTTGGCGACTGTCATTCCTAGGTGCTTGGCAGATTCCAACTTCCTGGTGGATAAAGTATCTCCCTTGGGTGATTCATATCTATCTCCTAGACTATCTTTCCTTGATTCACTATTTTCTACATCGATCATCTTCCTTCGATTCCGTGATGCATTAACTGTTGCAATTTCCGTTCTCCCTGAATATGTCCTGCTAGTTTCGGGAATGTTTCCATTCTCAAAAACTTTCCTATTATTTTTTCCCGTTTTTCCAACATAATTTTCTTCATTCTCGCTGTGGTGCTGCATGGGCAATGTTCCGTTACATGTCTCTGTTTCTTCAGGCAGGAAATGCTCGTACCTATACGTATGCATTCCCACTTGTCGACTGTCACGTGTGACTATTGTCCTAATGTACAGGGTGCGTCGGTTTTTCCATTTTATGGCACTTTTTTTCGCTTTTTCCGAGCGATTTCCCATATTCTCCATCTGAAACTGTTTCTTCGAAACCTGGTGTCACACTTAAATCACCGGTCCTTGATATCACTATTTGATTCGAGTCTGCCGATATCGTTTCATGGCATAAAATCTGTTGATAAACACTTCGCGGATTGCTTTGGGCGCGCCTTCCTTCTTCAATCCTAATTTTCTCCAGAATTCATCCAATCGTTCATCATGATAGTGACATCTCTCAATCGTTTTTCTACCTCTTCAAATCTATTTTTCAACTCCCTCTGTTCGTCTTCCCGATTTGTTCGGCCTATGTGTTGAATTTTCTTTTTCAACTCGATAATTTCCCCTACTAAATTTTCAACTATTAAGAATTCATTTCCAGAAGTTTCCTTCCTTCACTTCATTTATTTATATTTTTAAGTATACGGTAACCATAATTAATTTTCATACCTCTAACAATATTAATATGAGCCACTGACACTTGGGATCTCCTATCTATGGATATATGCCTCAAAATTCCTGATACTTCTAAATTAATTACAACTTTCTGTTCATCGTCGGTTAGTATATTTTCTCCTTGCCTCCCACTATCTAAATCGTTGTTTCTGCAGCCTTCATCTGAGGCTTGTTGAAAGCTGCCATTCCATTTAAATTCCGGTTATATTTTGACCTTGTTTCATACTTTTTCCATTTTCTGTCATTTCCATAACTATTTCCTATTTGCCTTCTGTCATTCATTCTCCTAAAATGCTCTCGTTCATGGTTAGAAAATTCTTTTTTATATTTATTTATTTTTCCATATTTTTTAACTCGTTTTTAATGAGCGTAGTTGGAAAACCATTTTTCTGACTCATTGAATCTCTTATTTCGATAACTATTCCTATTTGGACATCTATATGAGGGGTGCCCAATTTCAACGCAATGATAACATACACAATTTTTCTAATTACAATTTCCTTCTTCATGTCCCCTTCGATTACAATGTGTGCACAATATTATATTCGCATTGAAAGTTCAAAAATTTCTATTCGGTCTATTCGTAATTTGCTCAATTAATTCTTCTTTTTCTGCTAATTTGATGGCTTCGTCTAAACTGACAGGACTTTCAGATGAAACTTTTTTTCTAACAGGATCTAACAATCCCATGGCAAATTGAACCAGAATATCCTGCTTATACTTTTGGTTTAATACATTGTCAATTCTATTATTTCCTGTAAGGTGCCTTATATTTGCTGCACATATCTTTAATCTTATGAAAAAATGCCTAACTGATTCATCCTTTTTCTGATAACAATTCAAAAATTCTTTTTGTTCTTCTCCAGGTACTTTCAATTTGCTAAACTACTTCAATAATTCCTTTTTAATTAATTGCCAGTTATTGGTATTTTGTAAGCTATCTTCTGCTTCAATAAATAATCTAGCGATCCCTTTCAGTTTTAATCTAACAATGGAACTTATTTGACTGTATGTCCATTTTGCTACAGCTATCAAATCCTCAATTTCGCGAATAAAATCTTTTATTTCTGTAGTACCATCGTAAAAAGGTATAATATCCAAAGTGATAGTGATTGACGGTTCATATCTAACCCTATCAGTCCACGGCACTGTTGTCTGAGTTTCCATGGTTTTATAATTTGAATAAAAATCTCCATTGATTAAAAATAAAATTTCAATTGCATTTTCGAATACTTCCTGAGTTTTTGATCGGTATAAACGCTCTATATATTTATTTTTCCAATATCGTGTTTGCAAAATAACAACGATATTATACTAAACTATTTCCACAATTTTCCTACTAGTTCTCTTCTGTTCAATTGTCTTCTTCTCACTGATAATTATTTGTGAAAAAAAATATCTTTATATTTCCCAAAAATAATTTTTTGACACTCTTTTTCTGTGGAAAATATCATATATGCGTTCATGTACTCCTTAATTACTACTCTTGGACCTGACATCAATGTTAATACTGGCCTATACAGGGTGTGTCAAAACCCCACACCCGACACCAATGTTATAGCTGGGGAGAGTTGGGGAAGTAGATACCCCACATCTGACCAACAATGTTAAAGCTCAGACTACAGGGTGTTATGACTTAACACACCACTCCTGTACCAGACATTATTCGTTAGATTGCGAAAAACAGTATTGAGAGCATCGACTATCTGAAGACGGTCGAACTGAAACTATGTCTCTGGAGCGGCTACAGAACCAATCTCATTTCTCTCTAATACTGGAGCGTTGGGTTGTTTATTCAGGAAGTACCACCGTTCAGAAGGATTCGAAAAACAATAATTAAACAAGAAATAATAATGCACCCATAAAAATAGTAAGAATGTACATATATATTTAGTAAATAAAAGTTGACACAATTATTTCATTCGTTCTATAGACGGATAATATGAAACAATATTCATACAACAAAAAGAGTGTAGCTTATTGGCAGTTAATTTTACAGTTGGCTACAAAATCGAAATAGATTTACTAAAAACAATCTTGACATCAATTGCCACAAACGGCTAGAAATAATCCTCTTTTGAGATCTGTGGTAACATGAAAATATGGAGATACTTTTACAGACACATGCACATTATAAAGGGTTCGGTTTGCCATAAACATAAATATAGAAAAACATACATAGGACTCACCCTGTTTCAAACTTATTCACTGGAGTAGGTTTTTAAACGACAATTAGTTTTATTATCATTTCGAGTAATCTCGCGTCAATGGGTTATTTTATTCTATTCGACCGAAAGATAGCGCGTTATGGCTATGGTTTTTCTAAGAGACCACGAACTATCGAATTGCGTTGTTCCGTTGACTCATCTCGGTTCGGGAAGCGGTGACAAAAATAGGCAATTTTTGGAAAAAAACTACTGTTCACTCGTGCTTTCACTTGGAGCGTTCAATACTTGGTTTGACTTGGTTTGCTGTTGCTTAGTTTAAGGGTTTCTGAAGTTCACTACATTGACGATTTTACCGGTACACTTCTCCTTATTATTTTACGATACTGTGATTCGACGGACTTCTTAACCTCACTTTTGAGAGGAACATATAACCGGAGTAACGACTATGATATAACTAGCTTGGCTACTGTTCTAAGACTGATTATTTGCTGGTTCGCGTTTTATGCTTTTATACTATTCAACCCTAGCTCGCGTCATGCGTTATTTTCATTCCCATACCCGTTATCTTCAACTGGTCATAATAATTCTTAATCAATGGGTTTGTTTTGTTCCTCTGCGCATGAATAAATACGATGAAGTTTTTATGAGTAAATTTTTTATGGTTGTCAATTATCTTATAGATGTATAGCGTCTTTCCGTTGTTATGATTCCATAAACAAAGTTTTATGATATTTCATATCGCTATGCAATGGCAAAGATATTGGAATTACTATTCTTGTTTACCATCGTTTATTTTTCCTAGATGAGTTATTTATGAATCCGGTGTACAAGGGTTATTTCTTGATAATTATTTTCAAGTGCATTTAATTGTCTTCCAATAACGACGTATTTTTAACTGGCATGCTTATCAGCGTTTGTCGCTTACTCGAATTTAGAACCTATGTTCATACCCATGGAATTTATATTCGGGCTATAAAGTTCGTATGAAGTAAATCATGTTGCTTTTTTAGAAATGAGAGTTTGTCTGTAATTATAGAGCTTGACATGTTGTGCGTTCAAACTTCCAACATTTTTTTGTGAAATAACTGTCGAAATTTTCAAGTGTACGGAATTTGGTACCGATCTGACAAAATAAAAATTATTCTTCACAGTCAGAAAGTACATAAATACTTCTGAAATATTAGATCAGCACTATACTCAATCGGACCTAGAATCATTCTAATATGAGATAAGAAATCCGATCCGGAAAATCCAATGGAAACAACGATGCTAGATGGTCAGTTTTCCGAGGTATCACGTCTTTCATCTGGGTCATATAGGATTTTTATATAATTTTCACAGTATCCCTACTTCTAGATTATTTTCATTTCGGATTTCACTTTTTATTATTCTATACCAGTCACAATTACATGAAAATATATAATCGAAATATTTTCATAGAACGAACGAATATATGTTATTATAATGTCGTTGGAAATTATCTCTATCTGATTATTGATCGGATACTAACTGGATCATCAATTTATGAATACTTGAAAAATATTCCATTAATATCTTTCTTGCTTCTTCATACGTGAATGCTGATCCTGAAGAGCGATAATCCTTAGATGATTTTAAGAAAAATTCTTCAAAGGAACATAGGTCCGCAAGCGATTTATTTCTGACTTACATGATGTTGAAATTTAACAAAAAATCATTTCTTTCCCCAATATCTCTAAAACCGCTTTGTTTTTTTTTAAATTTTGTTACATGCAAAGTACGCATAAAAATACATTTAGAATGGTTCCTGATGCTCGAACAATTTCAAGCACCCACAGAAGGTTATGTGAAACAGGAAGTTTCGAGGCAAATCATCACTTGAAAGGAGCACATCGGACTCAAGAACTCCTGGAATAAGTAAGAGGCAAGTTGTCAATAATTTGAATATCGCCCATATTCTAGTATGGAAGATTCTTTATGATAATTGATTATATCCCTATCACATTCAACGGGTTCAGGCTCTTTTTCCTCGAGACTTTCCATTACGTGTAAATTTCAGGGAAATTTTATTCACGGATGAAGCTAGTTTTACTAAAAACAGGATGAGAAATTTTCATAATATTCACTTTTGGTCCGAGGAGAATCCGCATGCAATCATGGAATCTCATCACCACGAGCAGTTCTCATTAAATGTCTGGGCTGGAATTATTGGAGATTACCTGATTGGACCTTTTTTTTACCACGCAGATTGAATGGACATAATTATCGCCGATTTCTTGAAGATAATTTGCCAATTCTGTTGGAAGATGTTCCTATTTTAATGCGAAATCGCATGTGGTTTATGCACGATGGTGCACCTGCTCAATTTAGTGCTCTGGCACGCGATTATTCAAGTCAAAACTTCCATAATCGCTGGATAGGTCGTGGGGGAACAGGGTCATGCCAAGCCAGATCCCCAGACTTAAACAGTCTTGATTATTTTCTTTGAGACATCTGAAGATTTTGGTGTTCAGTCAACCAATTCTAACTGAGGAAGAATTGCGAAACCGCGTAATGGTTTCCTGTGAAGCAATAAGGAATACTCCAGGAATTTTCCAAAGAGTACGCGAGTCAATGAAAAGGAGGGCTGAAGCGTGCACACTTGCAGGAGGCGGACATTTTGAACACTTAATTTTATTTTGGTATTTATTGTTCAAAATAGTTATGTTTCTAAAAATAAAAAATGTATTTTTATGCGTACTCATTACAAAAACTAAATAATAGTAACCATGAAATTATAAAAATCTTGCCTAGATCTTTTGGTTACCACAATTGTGAAATTAAGACTGAGAGAAAAAATCGAATAGGGGCAAGCAAATGAATCCGCATGTATTAAAATTGGAAAGGAAAGCCGATTCGGTTTTAGAGATATTGGGGAAGAACTGATTTTTCTGTTGAATTTCAACATCCTGTATCTCAGAAATAAAGCGGTTGCGGACCTATGTTCATATGAATAATTCATCTTAAAATCATCCAATGATTATCGCACTTTAGGATCAGCATTCAATTATGAAACACCCTGAATATGCTCAGGATCAATAAAGAAGGTCCAATGCGTGACACGTTATGTTCTATGTGGAAGGATTCAGTCAAAATACTTATGTCCTGGAAGTTATCATTCTACAAAATACATCAAAGTGAATTCCGGTACTGTCCTGGAAGTATTCATTAAACATATAAAAATTCCGGACCAGTCCCGGAAGTCACCAAATGTCCTGGAACTCATCGATTCGTCATTGAAAATGTCCTGGAACTGATCGCTTGACATATATATATATATATATATATATATATATATATATATATATACCCAGTATGACCCATTTAAAATGGAACCACCTCTGTAAAATACGCATTTTTCAGTCATTCTCAAACAAATTTTTTTTAGAAAATTGAGCATCAAAAACTGTATCTTGACACGAATTTTCATAACTTTAGATTCATTTCCAAGGCACTCTATGGTTTTTTTTCCTCGTTAAAAACGGCAACAGTTTATTAGGAATTCTTTGTTTTGAAATTTGACTACATCACTGGATTGGTATCCGTTATGAATGGAAACCATAGGAAATTCATAAAAAAATAATGGTTAACAACGAAGTTACAACAACTTTTATTTTGGAAACAAATAATTTGATATTAATTTTTATTTAGATTATAGACATATTTTGGATCTGGCAACACTGCCGATAGAAATTAGAACACCGGTGAATTTGTTCAGCGAAAATCCGAAGTCAATAGCTCATTCCATGCCATAGTTATAACTCCTGAAAATATGGTAATGTGAGCAGCGATTTCTTGTGGAAGCGATTTTGTAATAAAAATCTGACTACGCCACTGGATTTGTGAATTATATTCCCTTAAAATCATTTATTTGAGTTTAGGTTATAAGTGTATTCGAAAATAACAGAAAATTAAATATTCATTTTCACGTTATGCAGTTTTCAATAGCCGATAAAAACGAAATGAACCGAAGCAAGTTTTAAAGTATCAAAATTATTTATTCAATAATAAAACAGAAAGCAGGACAAAAAAATGTCCTTTTTTTATTCTGCAAAACTCAACTGAAACAAGCTTTTAGAGAAGGTATCAATAATTTGAGGAAAGGTGAACTAATATATTGGGCATCGGTATTGTACTAAATCAATAGTAGGCTGTGATTTAGTACACCACAAATCGCTCACATTACCATACTTTCAGTAGTTAAAACTGTTGAACGGAATGAGCTATTGACTTCGGATTTTCTCTGTACAAATTCACTTGTGTTCTACTTTGTATCGGCAGTGTTGCCAGATTTCAAATATGTCTGCAATCTAAATAAAAATTATAATCAAATACTTTGTTTCCAAAATTGAAGTTGTTGTAACTTCGTTGTTAACCAATATTTTTTTATGAAATTTCGATGGTTTTCATCAATAACGACTACGAGTCCAGTGTTGTAGTCAAATTTGGAAAAAAAAATTGCCTAATAAACTTTTGCAGTTTTTGACAAAGAAAAAAACCCATAGAGTGCCTTGGAAATGAAACTAAAGTCATGAAAATTTGTGTCAAGATACAGTTTTTGATGCTCAATATTAGCAAAAAATATTTTTGTGATTGACTGAAAAATGCGTATTCTACAGGGGTGGTTCCATTTAAAATGGGTCACACTGTATATATATATATATATATATATATATATATATATATATCTATATATATATATATATATATATATATATATATATATATATATATATATATATCTATATATATTGTTGTGATGGGATTTATTTTGAGTTTATATATTCTTCTATATTTTAGATTTGTTTCCAAGATTTAATGAATGAATTCCTATCATAACAAAAAGAAAACTCCGCAATGTTGTCTTATTCTTTTTCACCTCTTTTTACCTTATCCCAGTTCAGTCGGTACGCCTATGAACAATGCATCATCTCGGTCCTAAGAAGTCGGTTCTGTGGTCAGTGGTGCCAACTTGACGAATGCTTGATGTCAAATGAGCTGCTAAGTGGGGAGAAATGTGGTTAAATATACTCCAGCTATGTTATCTTATTATTTTTCACCTTTTTTACCTTATCCCAGCTCAGTCGGTACGCCTATGAACAATGCATCATCTCGATCCTAAGAAGTCCGGTCTGTGGTCAGTGGTGCCAACTCGACGAATGCTTGATGTCAAATAAGCTGCTTAGTGGGGAGAAATGTGGTTAAATATACTCCGATAAACAAAGAATGCAGAAGATTGTCAAATATCTGTTTTTATTGAAGTAAAACCTTGAAAACTGACCTACTCTGCGTAAACTAACTTATGGAACTGAAAACAGTGTTTTGAAATGGTGAAATTTGTAACGTTTAATTAATGCTTGTTGAATGAATGTTTGAAAGTTATAAAAAGTCCGTTAGCATCGAGAATCATGAAGTGTTCAAAACGAAAAAGACACAAATGAACCAATAAACAATACGAGTTTCTGGACTTGATCGTTGAACTTTAGTCAGTTCTGTGTATTGAATACCTTGTTGTTCTTCTTGTTTGGTGTTCTGCAGCCTCTTCGAAGTATTCGTGCTAGTGGAAAATACAGCTTCCTGGCATCAAATCAACTTTAGTTCCTGAGAATTGGCATTGACAGGATTTCTTGTTCCGTTACTAAAGTGAGTGGAATTTTCTTTTGTGTTGATTCTCCACTTGATTAATTATTTAATTATACCATTTTTGAAGGGTTTTGCTTGTTTTTCTTCTTACAATTTACTAGAACTTTTCTTCCAAAATTTTTATACGTGATTTCTTTCTTTTCAAATTTTTTTCTCCTTTTAAACTTGTTATTTTTATCCATGGTAATACACATATTTTATCTTTTACACAGCTTTTAGAATTTCTTGCTACTTTCTACATCATTATTTGTCATTCTTATCAATTTTAATGATTTTATTAATGAAATCTAATCCTAAACCTTATATTCTATGTACAAATGCAATAAAACTTATTTTTGACAATTTTCTGCTTTTATATTTCATATTTCATCACTTTTCTCCCACACAACTTTGTCGATATCTCATTGGTGGGTTTTCTGTTGATGAGATATGTCATACAGGATGTTCCAAACTTATATATCAGTTGATCTACTTTAAATATGATGTTTTCTATACATTTCAATTTTTAATATGATTCAATTGTGAATTTTCATGAGATATATTGTTGATCACATACTTTTTTGACTACAGAAGTACTTCAGGACTGACCTCCTTGATACATATGCACCGACTAGAGCATAATATAGGACTACAGAATAGTAAAAAGGTGAAGAAAAATTGCAAAACAACATAGCATTAACCACGATGATTTAATTACCTAATAATAATTATTATTATTATGAGTTAAATTATTTTATAACATTTACTAACATAACAAATTTAGTATTCTCGAATTTTGGAAAATCGTTGGTTAAGATTAAATATAATTTTTGATAATTTTTTTTGTATTATTTCTAGGGGTTTTATATTATTAGAATATGCACCACCCCATGCGACTATGCCATAGTTTAGGAGTGATTGGACCAAACTGAAATACATGATTTTAAGATTTTTTTCATCTAGTATGAGGGCCATTTGTTTGAATAAATACAATAAAGATCTTATTTTTTTGGTCAAGTTTTGAATTTGATGATCTTATTTTGAGTTATTATCAATAATGATATCTAAGTTTTTTGTGTTGGTTGTAGTCTGAATTTGATATGTATTATTTCTAAAAGGTAGATGTAAGTCTAATTTCTCGGTATTTGGTATTCTATTTCCATAGTTTGAAAATGGTAGAAAGACAGTTTTATTTATATTGATGGTGGGAAGTTTTTCATCGAACCATTTTATCATTATTTCCATGTCTTGTTTCAGTTTGGTTTCCACTTCCTCCCATGAGTTTCCATCTAGAAAAAGTACGGTATCGTCAGCAAATGAAATTATCGTTCCATAGCAGTTCAACGTTAAGAGTTCATTCATTTAAATTAGAAATAGTATGGGGCCTAATACTGTTCCTTGTGGTATTCCAAACGTTATCTCTCTGTGATTACTAATAGTATTATCAATTTTTACCACTTATTTTTTCTAACAGCGATTTTTAATTGAGTGCATTTCCTTTATTGAAAAGCAATTATAGGTGACATAACGGTTTCGCAATAAATTCACCATTTTTTTAGAGCTAAAGTTGTGATATTGTCAAAACCCGGTGTCGAATTATTTTTCAAAGAATTAATAATATTTTTTATTTCAGTTTTTGAAACGGGTTGTCTGTATGTTTGCGAGCACAATATCGTTTGCCATTTTTTCTCCCACGGTCGCGTAATGTTGTTGAATATTTCAACGATTCTGGTAAGTTCATTTTCGGTTTCATTATGTTCATTCAGAATTTCAGTTATACATTATCTATCTGTGTATAGATTGATCCGACAATTTTTTCTATTTGGCAAGTTACTGACTAATCTAATATTTTTCCTTTCGTTATAAAGGATTTGGCAGTATCTTCAATCACTGAGAAACAGGGCTCTGTGTTTCACATCTTTGATGAAGAAGTTTACTCTTTCCAGATGTTTTACATATCGGAAAAAAGTCATCGCCACTCCACAATTCAAATGACTGGAATATCAGGTTTAAACCAATATGATTTTGGAATGAAATCTCACACCTTATTAGAGATGAAAAATGAGTTGTGATGATTCCATAATTTCGTTGATATTATCAAAGAACACGCTGTTTGAAAAGTATAAGTTTTCGGACCCAACTGCTGGAGGCTCCAAGAATCTACGATTTCTGCAGATGACTTTTAAGATCAAGCGAAGGTTCCTGAAAATTTGATGAATCCGGAAAAAGCACAGATATTTAGGGTTTTCCATGCATTTTTGGACTGATATAAACGACTCTAAGTTTTGAGATGTATGGAGCTTTGTGCGACCAATTTCATAGGAAATCCCAAAATGAAGGGACCTAATTTTTAATGCGGTTGAAAGGAAAAGAAATGAAATGATGAGAGATTCGAAATGATAGCCATAAAATATAGGCTTTCTCTGTTTCTTAGGCGGTTACCAAAAAAATTAGCTCTGAGGGAATTTGATTCGATATTTTGCTAATTGATGGCAGTTAATTCTTTTATTTTACTTCGTTTTCATTTATTCGAAAGTATTCTGCTGCAGTATGCCACTCAGTTTGGTGAATGCTCACATCATATTATGGCGAAGATTTCTCCAAATAAATCATCATTTGCAAAAAATCTATGTCAACATCTTTACGCGACAATATCTAGGTCCTTGGAATATTAAAGCAGGCAATTTTAGCCATATATCATATGCACTTAAGAATGAATGAATATATTTTCTTTATTACTAACCAATATTATTTTACTGTTAGTAGCTGATGTATGGGAGATGTTCGGATGAGCAAATTTTTCTAATAAACTATATTTTATGACACAAGTTAATTGGTCCAGAACTGTAATGCAGGAGATTTATAACTATCCTGCTGCAGATTATAACAGGTTCGTCCACTGTTTTTGAAGACATTGGTCATAGAATAATGATTGCAGAAAACGAAAACGAAACGAATCTTCGTATAATTTCAATCAACTTGACATACTTCCCGATTATTTTTTGCTGAAAGTGAAAATTATGTTAAGCTATAGCATACGGATTTCTAGGCGTAAAATGATTCAAATTGGGCGGATGACAAATAGTGGACGATAGACTGAGATGAAACAAAAAAACTCTTTCGAGTTGGCTTGCATTTCGGATACTATATCATTGTATATTCACCAAATTTCAAAAAGATGTACGTACTTATGTATTAAATTAACATGCTTTATTAGCTTTCTTGTAACTAAGAAACAATGTAATAATTCTTGTAAGTCAATTTCAACCTACCTCCAATTGTCATATCGAAATGAAACTTGGTATGTATATGTAGTTGGATGACAATACTATAGTTTGGCATTTTGGAGCTGATCTGATGTGGCAGATAGGAGGTGAATAGTGGAACTCTTCAGTGGCTAATAGTTAAATATGGTGAAAACACTGAGGCTGTTCTCAGCATAATTTACAATTAAAAAATATGGCGAATGCACTAGTTCTCAGCATATTCGCCAAAATTTAGTTATCAATAACTCCCATCTCATATGAGGTTGAATCTCGAAGAGTTTTTCTCCTGTAGTCTTCTTTAGTCTTCTTTCAAACTATAATTTTATTTCGGAATTCCGACTTGTATCTTGGAATTCCGGCTTGTTAGTCGGAATTCCGACTTGTATATCAGAAATCCGACTTGTATCTCGGAATTCCGACTTGTATCTCGGAGTCTGTTTATTATATTATTATTTGTATTTGTTTCTCTTTTAATTTGATTAATACATTTATCATAAAAAGTTTTCTTATTCATTTAAATAATTTTGAAAATGAATACCTATCATAACAGTAATGAAACTCTTGCTATGTTGTTTCTAACCCTTTTTCAAGACTTTTTTTACGTTATCACAGCTCAGTCGGTACGCCTATGTAGTATGAGTCTCATGGCAGGATTCAGTAATGCCAACTTGGCGCTCTGCTCGATGTCAAATGTGCTATTTTGTGGGAAGTTTATGATCAGGTGCTCAATAGATGAACAAAGAATGCAGAAAAATCGTTAAAGAGTTGTTTTTATTGAAATTAATCCTTAAAATTGACCTACTCTGCGAAATCTAACTTATCTTATTCAGAAGAGTGATGTGAAATGGTGAAACTTGCTTATGTATAATAAATTCTTGGTGAATGAACGTTTTGATGTTATGAACAGTCTGTGAGCATAGAAAAGACCATTGCATATTCAAATGGATGGACACAAGTGATCAATTTTTTATTTTGTTATCTCAATAAGGTGAGTGGTTTTTTCTTGTTTGTTTATTCTCCCATTCGTATTTGAATCAGTTGTATAACGTTAGGATAGTTCTGCTTGTTTTTCTCTTGTGTTTTATTATAATTTTTCTTCTAAATTCGTAACTGGCTTCGTTTTCTACATCAATTTTTCATCTCCCCCAAGCTTGTTACATTTCCTCTTGGCAACACACATTTTTGTTTCCTTTCACAAATTCAAAGTTTTTCCCACTTTCTGAATCACTTTTTGTTATTCTAACTTATCGGATGATTTTATTTGAATATATATTCTAGATCTTATATTATATGTACAAATTTGGTTGAATTCATATTTGACATTTTTCTGTTCTTAAAATTTGTATTTGGTATTTTTTTCAAGTTTTTTTTGTATTGTTATTAATTTCAGGACTCTATTGAAGTGGTGTCTTCAAATCTTAAGACAATATCATTTGCGAAAACTCACTTTGAAGGAGACAAAGTATGTTCCAATTTGCTTGCGAACAAATATTTTTCAGAGTTTCTGGACAGCTCAAAGTCACCGGGAATTATTATTATTAATTATTTTGAAAAAATGTTACACATTATTGTGTATGTTCGAATTGAAAATAAAACTAACAAAAACAGTTATTTTTTCATTCATATAAAACAAACAAGATGGTGTGAAAATGTGTCCTTATCACCTGGATATACATATATAGTCACTCATTTTCCATATACTGTATGGATAATATTCTGTATGTCGAATAATATCTCTTTTTTCTCTTCTCAATTTTTTTTTTCTTCTCAATTCTCTTCGAAGGGTCTCTTTCACTTTTTTTTCTTGGCCACACACTGTATTCTTCAAGATCCCAAGAGCCCGTCGTCTGTCTATAGACTCACTCATTCCTAGATTTGTCTGCACCAGTACGTTACATTCATTTTCTCACGGAAAATGATAAAATTTATTCCAGTACAACGGGATTGTTATGTCCAAGAGTCACATTGAGGTACACAACAATAATGATTTGTACTAGAATCACCAATTTTTGCACTCGAGGACGTACAATAGTCAACAGAATATTCACCAGGTAAACCAGAATTTCATTGAATGCAGAGCCGGATTAGGAGGGGGGCAAACGGGGCTGCAGCCCCGGGGCCTCCACAAGAGAGGGGCCTCCACAATATACATTTTTAGGTAAAATTTCCTAACAAATACCGAAGGATATGCAAAATTATATATAAAGAATCTGACAACGAAAGAGCACTTCTCTCCACTTTTACCTCTCATTTTTCCTTTTAAACATTCAAAAACATGTTTTGTATTCTTGTCAAAATCCATGGTTAATATTAATCTTCGATCTGATGAATCATGTGTATATGCGAGAAACAACCACCAAGTAAAACATCATACTATTATACAAAATATTATATCGTATCGAAATTAGAAAGAAAATTGAATAAAAAAAAAATATTTTTTTATTAAATGAAGGATATTCTGTCGATGTATTCTTCGAATGACACAAGCGATCTAGATACACAATGAAATTCAATAATCATAAGCGAAAGAAAATAATATTTCAATTTATGAATATGATTGCATCAAATTATTTATAAGAGCCCTTTGCGCATTCCATAATAGAACAAAAGTTTGAATTCTGTTGACTATTTTTCTGCCGATTCTACAAACACTTTGCCCATCTATACCTCTTTTTCTATTTATTGGCGTTGACAAGTGTCCGCTGAGTGGCGCGCTTGTAACAGAGAAATCCCCGAAATCTGAAAGTGTGAGTCTAAGAGAAGGATGACATTTCGCAACAAATGTAAATCCTTCTGAAAAGGACTATCTATCTATCTATCTAAGATGTTCTACTATCAAATTCTTGAAAACCAAAATTTCAGAGCTACATTCTCAAACATTGAAATTACAGTGATTATTTTTTGATATTGCTAGAAACCAATGGAAACGTTCAATTCAAATAATTCATATACGTTTTGGCCAATCAATAGTGGGAATATTCTACCTAGAAAATTGTCGCGGGAATAATTTGAGGTATTTTGTTTTTATTGTCTGACAACCTATATTTTTAATTTGACGTCTGTCATCAATTCGCATGAAAAGTGTGAAATGAATCGTAACATCAAAAAATAATCTAAAGAATACCACACGAGAGTTCGATATAGTAGAAAATAATTATCTAGATTTCTTTCTCAAACTTGTTGGCAATAGCCACTCGAAACAGTTGATCTCTCTTGTCTATTGCCTGGCAACAAGTTTCCGAAAATCTGTCAATTATTTTCACTTCTTGTGATATCACAACTGAGAATGTGATGATGTCAAATTGCACTGAAAGCGCTCATTTTCCAAAATGAAAAATGGCGAATTACGATGAGACAAAGCCGCCTATCAAAGTTATCGCTTCTTAGCATTGAGAATGATTTTCTCGGATGCTGGATTTGACCGAAATCATCAATGCTTTTTCGTCGCAAAAAGCTCGCAAGAATCCCTTTGTTTACGCTGTAATTCAATTTATTTCTTGTATTTTATTATACCTACATATGCCCGTGTCGAAATAATTTGATTTGTTCCGCAATAAATAAAAAAAAAATTGTTTGAAAAATAATAAGGGGCCTCCACCCGTTTGTTGCCCCAGGGCCTCCACAGCTTTTAATCCGGCCCTGATTGAATGTCAACAATCACAAGAGATTTGACAAGTTTTAAATGTACAATGGCTAAATATGAACATTAATGTTTCGAAAAGTAAACAATGTGTCCTCATCACCTAGATATACATATATAGTCACTCTTTTTCCATACTGTATGAATAATCTTCGGTATGTCGAATATATCTCTTTTTCTCTTCTTAACTGTGTTTTCTTTTCACACAACTATCTTCGAAGGTTCTTTTTCTCACTTTTTTCTTGGCCACAGACGATACAGGAAGATTTTGGGAAGGGACTGTATTCTTCTTCAAGAGTCCATCGTCTGTCTATAAACCCACTCAATCCTAGATTAGTCTGCACCAGAACGTTACGTTCATTTTCTCATGGAAAATGATGAAAACTTATTCCAGTACAACGGGATCGTTTTGCCCAAGAGTCACATTGAGGTACACGACAATAATGATTTGAACTTGAGAAACTCATTTTTTCGCTCGAGGACAAACAATAGCCAACAGGTAAACAAGAATGTCATTAAATGTCAACAATCACAAGAAATTCGACAAGTTTTAGGTATTTAATGGCTGAAACCATATAAACATTAATGTTTGGAAAAGTAAACAATGTACGTATGTATAGTTTCAAAAATCGACACCAGAGGGAGTATTCCTTATTTTGAATTCCCAATAGGGTTCACTATCGCGAAGCACACTCTAGATCGTAAAACAACGACCGCTCGTCTCCGGTATGGAGAGATTGTGTGATCATAACCTCACTTTTTGTGGTCCGTGAAAAACAAACTAATAGACAAGTCTCTAGCTCATCGGGAAGTTAGCTTAAAATCGATTGCAGTTAGACTCGATATAATATAAACGTGGTAAAATAATCATTGTTGCTGATTGCAAGTATCAACGCACCGTATCTCCCTGAACTGAAACTTCAGCTTGAAACGGTATACAGGGCGCGTCAAAATTATGGAACAAATTCGATATTTCGCAAGCCATGTACTTTTGACAAAAATCCTGAAATAGGTCGATTTTTATTTTAAAATGCCGATTTTTTTATTTATATTCTAAAGAGGTTATGTCACTGGTTTTGACATGGTGACGTTATCGGTAATTTTTTTGAATTGGAATAGATGTCTTGTGATACCTCATCTAGAAGGCCTTTCAATACTGCATTCAATGATAATAATTAATTAGATATTTTTTTACAGAGTGAACAAAAATTAATATTTTATTTCAATAAGAGAATAACTTTATATCCAACAAAATAGAACAGTTAAATAGGATGTTCGAAATGCCATCCACCAGTCTTTTGACAATAAGCAAATCTACGGGCACATTCCTCTTGCACATTGCGAATAACTTCCGGAGTAATTCTGTTAATTTCCATCCTAGTTCGATTTTTCAACTTTTGTAGATTCTGTGGCCTATCTACATAGACCTTCGATTTCAAATAACCCCACAAGAAAAAAATCCAGGGGCGTAAGATCTGGAGATCTTGGGGGCCACTCTATCGGTCCGCGTCTACCAATCCACCTCCTAGGAAAACAGTTATTCAAAAACTCGCGAACATCACGTGCATACTGCGGGGGTGCACCATCTTATTGCAACCAAATACTTTCATGTGGTGAGTTAGGATTGTTGGCGGTTGGAAAAATATATTTTTATAATTATAATATTATGATGATGAAATTCTTGTATTGTCATCGGTCCTTAATTTGTGTGACAAATTTCAGATTATTCGGAAGATTGGAAGTGGGTGAATATTTACTTCCAAGATTTTATTACATTGTGAGTTATTTAGTTACAAGTAAAGATAATAAAGGCATGTTAAAAAATGCAAAATTTCACTTTTTTGGGCCAAGGCTTTAATCCCTTAGACTGCCCTGGCAGACTAGTGAGTCAGTGCTCTACTACACCAATGGATCCTTCCCAAATATTAATAGTTAGCTATTTCCTAGTCTAAAATGGAAACAAAAGACAATCACAAATTAATGCCATAATAGGCAAGTTAGTGTCAAATGAATATAAGTTGAAATATCAACAAATATTCTTCACAAATTCTGAGTGCAAAGGTTCTAAAAGTAAACTATGGCTACTTTAAGTGAAACCCAACGCATAGAAATTTTAATTTTCATTGGATGCGGAGATAGAACCAGAAATCAGCAAGAGGTATGCGACTTGTTCAATGCGAAGTATCCAAATAAACCTATCAGTCGTTCAACACTCAGTAAGATTGAGAAAAAATTTAGAGAAACTGGTCATGTTAAACATATTCCGAATGCTGGACGTCCTAAAATAGAAGAAAACGTGAAACTTGATGTTCTATTGGGTATAGAGAATAATCCTCACAATACTTCACGACAAATTGCAGCAGACCTTGACATATCCCAAAGTTCTGTATTACGTATTCTAAAAGCAGAAAAGTACCATCCATACAAAATACAGCTACATCAACAACTCAATGATGATGATCCCGATCGCCGTGTGGTATTCTGCGAAATAATGCAGGATTTGTGTAACCGCAATCCACATTTTATAAAACAAATTCTGTTTTCCGATGAGGCTACGTTTTGCCCAAATGGTTCAGTAAATCGTCAAAATTGCAGATATTGGAGTAGGGATAATCCTCACTGTATGATGGACGAGCATACTCAATACCCTCAGAAAGTCAATGTTTGGACAGGGATAATAAACGACAGGATTATTGGCCCGTATTTTTTCGGAGGAAATCTCACAGGGGAGCGTTACTTGGAATTTTCAAGAAATGTACTCATACCTAGCCTTGCCAATATTTTTCCAAACGCCAACAATCCTAACTCACTAACAATGAATGTATTTGGTAGCAACAAAATGGTGCACCCCCGCACTATGCACGTGATGTTCGCGAGTTTTTGAATAACTGTTTTCCTAGGAGGTGGATTGGTAGATGCGGACCGATAGAGTGGCCTCCAAGATCTCCAGATCTAACGCCCCTGGATTTTTTCTTGTGGGGTTATTTGAAATCGAAGGTCTATGTAGATAGGCCGCAAAATCTACAAGAGTTGAAAAATCGAATTAGGATCGAAATTACCAGAATTATTCGCAATGTGCAAGAGGAATGTGTCCGTTGATTTGCTTATTGTCAAGAGACTGGTGGATGGCATTTCGAACATCCTATTTAACTGTTCTATTTTGTTGGATATAAAGTTATTCTCTTACTGAAATAAAATATTAATTTTTGTTCACCCTGTAAAAAAATATGTAATTAATTATTATCATTGAATGCAGTATTGAAAGGCCTTTCAGATGAGGTATCACAAGACATCTATTCCAATTTTTAAAAAAATACCGATTACGTCACCATGTCAAAACCAGTGACATAACCTCTTTAGAATATACATAAAAAAATTGGCATTTTAAAATAAAAATCGACCTATTTCAGGATTTTTGTGAAAAGTACATGGCTTGCGAAATATCGAATTTGTTCCATAATTTTGACGCGCACTGTATATTCTCGACCAAGTAGCATTTACTGTTCTTTACACCCAACCTCTGGAGTACCAAAAAGCGTTAGATATGTCAGTTGAAAAATGAATGAGTACCTTGTAATTCGCAGATAGCATGCAGAAATGAGGCAAAGCCGCGAATACCGTGATATATATCGGCAAGGATTTGATCGTAGAGCACGTAGACCGGCTACCATCACGATATTTCTGCGAGGATCACGATTCGGTAGGTTTTTAACGTTTTAACATATGTCATGATCCATTTCTACGGCCGGCGGTTGAGAGATAAGGCGTTTGTTATGGACTAGCTGCTCGGTGTTGGGATGGGAACGTTTTCAGAGCACCGTTGGGCACACTGGATTCGTACCATGGGTTTGAAAAAGCAAGAATGGCCATACTATACGGCATAGAGGGTGAAAAAGGAATACAAACTCTGGTTTTGGTTACTACGGATATCGAGCGCAGCAATCACCAACCGCAACGCAATTCAACTGCAATAATGTTTTCGATATTTATTAATTTTTCTAGTAGTTTCTTTGTTTAGTGCGTTTTTCTAGCTGGAACTTCTTAGTAATTGATCAACTAAAAATATCGAAAAAAAATATATTTCAACTTAGACTCATAATTTATGCTTCAGTCAATGATGTGATTTTATTCCAATAACTGGAAGAAAAAAATTGTTTGATGAATTGAAACCCGAACTGAATACAGGCAGTACTCGCTATGTACTCAGATGATACATTGCTGGTCATCTCAGATGAATCAGACAAACTTCTGTCAGATAAATGCAATGAGACTATTTCGAGTGTGAAGGATTCGCTCAGCCCAACTAACATTATAGGAAAATTATACCAAGCTGAGGGGTAAAATGGCTTGAAGAAGTCCGAATTTACCTATTTCTGACCAAATATTCTACCTCCAACTACTAACTAACTTCAAAGTTATAATTCGAGTTATAAAAACCCTAACTGAGACCACCGGATCTCCTTCAAAAACCATAAACTTAATAGGCGTAGTGCATATTATGAAATCACTTGTTATGAACTTCAAATATATCTTCACAGCCTCATGGGTCAATAGAGTTATTTATTAGGTTAAATTTCACCTAAAGATGACCAGCAGAATGTGTTCAAAATACTTGAACTTTCAGGGAATACTTTCCAGTAAATATCAACCTAATTATTACCTCATGTCAGGGAATAAAAAAGTCGGTAAACAGGTCTACTATACACTCTACATTACCAATTAAGTTGCCTGGGCATTTTTTATCCTAGTTTATATCTACTGTACCACAATGAGGGCGAATTACTACAATATTTGTCTGATAAGAATAAATGTCTACAACGAAGTCAAAGTTACCAAAAATGAATTCCTCAGAGTAACTTCGGTCTATAATCAAATATTGAAGCCCGAATCGATTTGGATGAGCATGACATGATACAATCTACTTGTTGTTGACTTATTTTATTATTTCACACATAGTTGTTCAGTTCCCGTAGTTTTAGAAAGAGATGTCATATATATTGTCATATTGACGACTAATGAAAACAAGAAAAAGTCAAGTATCAAATTTAATTTGGCATAAAATAGTGTTTGCCCAAACATGTTGGTCTTATCGAGCTTTATGGAACGTTGTTGAACCCTAGAATATTCAATTCAGCCATAATTGACGCCAAACTGGGTTCAAGATGTCACAAAGCGAAAAAAACGTTTTGAGAAAAATTAACAGGTTAACGGCAGGGATCCCGCGTCTAAGATACAGTCCAAACGAAGAAAATACCATTGCCTCCAAAAATCCGTCAGATCTAAGAGCTCCAAAAGTTCAACAACAAGTCAAAGACTATAAGAAATAGAATTAAAGAAATTGGAAGCAACCAAAAGCTGCAAGGAGAATTTGACCAAAGAAAGCTACAAAGACAAATTGCTGTAATTGAAGCACAAGCTCATTAGAATTAGAGGTTCACGAAAATTATTGTGGAGAGACAAAAAGCATGCAAGGTGAAAATTTCGAAAGTGATAGCAAGAAAGAAGTAGATTCAATTGAAAAAACTCAAAGTGCACACGAAAAAGTGAACCCTTGGTTGTTGAAGGAAAAGTTAATCGTATCAGCTCAAGGTAGTAATGCATTTATACCGTCGGAAGAGTATCATTCTCAAGTAGTTGACAATCCAACAACTGAAATAATGAAAGAATTCACAACTGCCACTCAAGCCATGACCCAAGCATTCAAATCCATATGCGATCCATCCAAAATGCCCTTCAGAAAGGTTGTTGGTAAAGAACTTACCCTGTTTTATGGCAATGTGGAAGATTGGCCTATGTTCATTTCACTTTATAGAAGATCTACGGAAACCTGTTGATTCACTGATGAAGAGAATATGTTACGTCTTCAAAAATCCCTGAAGAATGAAGCTTTAGAAGCTGTCAAGTCACTATTTATTTAGCCAGAAACTTTGGAAGATATTATTCAAACATTAGAAACTAGATTTGGTCGCCCCGAGTTCATAATCGATTCCATGACTAATGAAGTCAAGCTGATGCCACCAGTTAACACTCGTTATCCACTATCACTTATCAAATTTGCAAATTCCATTCTAAATCTCACAGTTACAGCCCAATCTCTGGAAATGGAAGCTTACATCAACAACCCTCAACTCCTTAGTCAACTTGTTCAAAAATTGCCTGAACATCTTCAGTTTCAGTGGGCTAGAATAATTGTTGATGAAGAAAAGCCATACCAATACCTACATTGAAGGAGTTTTCTGAATGGTCATCCGCAGCTAATTCATTGTGCAAACCTTCAACTTCAAGTTTTATATCGTCAGATCGATATTCAGAAAGAAAACCCAAGAATACTGTTTCAGTTGGATCGGAAGAAACATTAAATAGAAAAAATTGCATATTTTGTTCTGAATCCGGCCATTCTTTATATCATTGTCAAACAATTTTATCATTGGAAGTGGATGGAACATGGGATTGGATGAAAGAACGTAAAATTTGTTTTTCATGTCTGTCTCCTTCTCATCGTATGTTTGGATGCAAAAATAAGAGACTTTGTAGAGTACAGAACTGTTCTAAATACCACAATCGACAATTGCATTCTGAATTATCATCTAAGAATTATTCTCAACGTAGCTTACAAGTCCAGAATGATTCATCGAATGTCAATGACGAGAAAAGAAAAGAGGAACCTGATAATTATGCATGCTGTATAGATGAACATTCCTTTCAAGTCAGATCCGTAACAAAAACTGTCCTACTCAGAATTATTCCAGTCAAGGTCATAGGTATAAAAAAGTCTGTTGAAACGTTCGCTCTTTTTGATGAAGGTAGTACAGTGACACTCATTGATGCTAATCTCGCAGAAGATATAGGAGTTCAAGGTTTCAATGATCCCTTGAAAATGTACCGGACAAATTCTTCGTCATACATTGACAACCACTCTAGAAAAGTCAGTGTCAAAATTCAAGGAAACCTTGACGATCAAATTCACGATCTAGATAACGTTCGCACAGTTTCGAATCTGAATCTTCCCATCCAATCCGTAGACATTGAAAAATTCGCAAATAGATGAAAACATTTATCACAAGTTCCATTGGTAGATATCAGAGGAGCCAAACCCTTATCACTCATTGGCCAAGATCATATCGATTTAACAATAGCTAGAGAAGTGATTCAGGGCCCATCCAATGCTCCTGTATTTCCAAGTCAAAATTAGGATGGGTGGTGCATGGAAACGTTGTTAAGTTCAAATACAGGGTTGACCAAGAATTTTCGATGTGTGCTGCTTCCGAAACTAAAAGTGACGAAGATGAAGAATTGAAGAAATTAATCGAACAAGCTATTTTCATAGACAATTTGGGTATTAAAAAAGAAAACCAAAAGTTGTTATCTGAGGAGGACCAGAAAGGATTACAAATAATTGAAAAAACATGTCGACAACTAGAAAACCAACATTGGGAAATTGGTTTACTTTAGAAGACAGAAAATGTAACGTTACCAAAAAGTAAGACCACTGCCTTGAATTGATTATTTACAATAGAAAGAAAAATGGATGGGGACAGCCAGTTTGCAGATAGGTAATGGAATTTATAAAATATTAATAAGACCATCAAATATTCTGCCGATGAACCGGATCTCAGTTTCAGCATACAGGGAGGCTCAAAAGTGAATTCCTTCCGGAGGAACCGAACACTATTGGCAAAAAGTTTTATTCACGCCAAAAAACAAAAACTCCTACTAATCAAACGTTTGTCGGATTTCCCCCCCACCAATACCACTTCTTCCCATGACAGTTGCCACAGTCAGAGCGGTTTGGGTCTCTAATTATCAAGCAGCACGTCTTCATCACACCTATAGTACTAATCCTAATTTATCAACCACGTAAATCAATAGAATTTCAATGCTGCTACACAAAAATCGAAACAGCGTGAAAATACTATCGGATAAATCAAAATAATCCCCTGATTGATCACGAACCGTCGACATCGTGGGCGCATCGATATTTTTTTCGAATAACCGTAGAATAACGAGATGAGTGTGGATCTCCACTGGGCAATTAGTCAGGAACACGGGCAGGGCTGGGCTGGTGGATATTTCCGCCCCTGGTAGTTAGTTCAAGTACCCATCATGATATTCAACGAGTATGAAGAAATTTCTAACTGGAAAAGTTGCGAGAATGGCAGCAATACATACACCAATTTTTTTGAAACATTTTATACAGTGCTTCTCAAAAGTCCTCTCCTCCCCTCTTATTTCTGGAACGATTATACATAAACAAGTGAAATTTGGAAACTGAATATTAAAGGTTGTAAACTTCCCTACTAGTGATGATAGATGACGAAATCGTCAAATATGACGTCACAAGGTCATTGTGACCAATAATTTCAAATGGAACCCTACGGCAAGCGACACCTCTTTTAAAAGGTATCGAAAAAACCTATTCAATGATACTAATTTTGTTTGTGTTTATGGCAGTTTTGGCAACTCGCTTTTGGAAAACGCAAAGCTGTCATGAATTAAATCAGTTAATACTAAAATTCCAAATTCAAGCTCCGCCTCTGGATAGTTGTCAAATAAGCTGACGTTTTTGTTGGTCTCCCTTATTCGACGTTTTTGTACAAGTACATTTAATAATTTGTGTATTGTTGATCGAACGTTTAACTGTTTTAGCAGCATTTGGTACTTATAATATTTTTGTACATTTTAATAATTTGTTAAACTGTTGTGAGCCGAACGTTTAAGTGCTTCAAGAAGCGAAATGGTACGTGCTTTAGGTGATAAAGTAGCAGCGATACTAATTCTTGGTGAAACTGGACAAAATATTCATGTAGCAGTACGCATTTTTAATGGGAGGTTTCCCGATCCCCCGTTTCGAGGACTTATTTAAGGGAGCTTCTTCGTAAGTTTGAAACAACGGGTAGTATTAATGATGCGAAACGATCTGGCAGACCACAAATTTCTGATGAGAAAAAAAGTACAGTACACAGGGTGTTGAAAAAAAACAAATTTCATCCATACAAATTAAAAATGGTTCATCAACCCTCAGACGACGACCCAGACCGAAGACTAATATTTTGCGAAAATATGGAAACTAAAATCAACCAACAGCCAAACTATGTCAAAACAATTTGTTTTAGTGAGGAAAGTACTTTCTATCTGAATGGAAATGTAAGCTACTGGAGTGACATAATGTGAGGTATTGGAGTGACGCAAATCCTCACCTGTTTCCTGAAACACATACCCAATTTTCCCAGAAGGTGAATGTTTGTACAGGTATCCTGGGAAACCACATCGTTGAACCTCTTTTTTTAAATACTTATTCAACTGGTGATGTTCATCTGGAGCTGTTGCAAAACGCAATAGAACCGTTAATCCTTGAAATTTTGGAAGATAATCCAGATGAATTCGACAATTTGGAAATAACATTCCAACAGGATGGTGCTTCTCCACACTATTACGGTGCACTAAGACGGTATTTGGATGAGGAGTATCGTGGTAGATGGATTGGACGACGAGGTTCAACGGAATGGCCAGCTCGATCACCGGACCTCATACCTTTGGATTCTTTTCTATGGGGGTACCTCAAATCGAAGGTTCACGCCACTGAACCTGACAATATTGACGTTTTAAAACAACGTATTGTTGCAGAATGTGAGGCTGTTTCCGCAGACACATTTGCAAAAGTACGAGAAGAGTTAAAAATAGGATATTTCACTGTCAGGAAGTAAATGGAGGTCACTTCGAGCAATTTCTTTGAGTAGATACTGATTCTTAAATCTGTAATTAATATCATACTGAATGGAATTTAAATTTTAATGTTTACTAATGAGCCATTGAAACTGCCATAAACACGAACAAAATTAGTATCATTGAATAGGTTTTTTCGATATCTTTTGAAAGAGGTGTCGCTTGCCGTAGGGTTCCATTTAAAATTATTGGTCACAATGGCCTTGTGACGTCATCTTTGACGATTTCGTCATCTATCATCACCAGTAGGGAAGTTTACAACCTTTAATATTCAGTTTCCAAATTTCACTTGTTTATGTATAATCGTTCCAAAAATAAGAGGGGGGGAGGAGACTTTTGAGAAGCACTGTATATACAGTGCGAGTTTCTAACTTGGAATAAATTCAGTAACTCAAAGACAGTTGTTGTTTTAGGAATATGCCCGGACAGGTCGATTTTTATTTCGAATTGCGCTCGTTTTTATGTTAGAAAATGTTATACAGCGTGCCTCAAATTTGAGATATGACGTCATCTACTATTTTTTTAAATGGCAATCTTGATTTTTCATGACTATTTCTGAAGGGTAAGTTACACATGCGTACCAAATATCAAATTTGTATCCCTTGTCGTTTGACAGATATTTAACAAACATCAACTAATTCGAAAATGAAATTCACCTGATCTATCTGATATCAACTCAAATATGTTTGTTTAATATATGCTCAAGTTATTGTCCATTTACTAACTGACAATATCCTAAACGGAATTTAAACTCGTTTTGAACATTCCTAATTACTTGGGCGAAAATGTGTCTACACTCCTGTCGTATTCGTTCTTGTAACTGCTCAATGTTTTCCGGTTTGGTGTTAAAAACCTTGCTTTCCAAGTACCGCCATAAGAAATAGTCCATAGGTGTTGAATCCGGAGACCTGGGAGGCCACTCAACAGCTCCTCTTCTACCAATCCATCTGCGTGCAAATACATCATCCAGATACGCACGGGCAGGTCTTTCAAAATAGGAAGGTTGTCTTGTTGAAACCAGATGATTCTATTCGGGACATCGGCTTCATCCGGATCAGGAAACAGAGTAGCCAAAGTCGGAACTAGTTCTTCCCGCAATAATTATAAATATCTATCTCCATTGAGATTCCTTTGGAAGAAAATCACCAACAATCCCTACCCAAACATTAACTTCTGCTGTATATTGAGTGTGGCCTTCCCTCATCCATTGTGGGTTGTTTTCGGCCAACGACAATTTGGACGATTTATCTCACCATTTAACGTAAACGATCATTTCTTCGCAGAATTGGATTCTTCTATCCGGATCATCTTCGGTGAATTCCTGGAGGATTGTCATTTTATAAGGATGAAATTTATGGGTTTTCAGAATTTTCATCACTGAAGACTGGCTAATTTCGAGTTCTCTAGCTATCTGCCTAGTGGGAACATGATGATTTTCTTCAACAGAGAGGAGTACATTCATTTCGACATCTTCATTGAGAGCACTCTGATGATGATTCTTTGATTTTCTTAAATGCCCATTTTCCCGAAACTGTTTCTCAGTCTTGCTTATGGTACTCTGCGATATGGGTGGTAGATCAGGATACTTCCATCTGAATAAATGAATAACTTCATTTTATGTTCTTGTCCTATCTCCGTAGCCAATCATCATTAAAATTTCAATCTTGCGGGTTTCAGTTAAGTACGGCATTTTATTAGATTTTTCAACAAACGTCAAAACGACAAACTAATAACCTTGGTAAATATCCTCGCTCGATACGATGCTACTATCCGTACCTCTTTTTATTTAACTTTTTTGTTTGACATTGTCAACATCAACCCAGTTAGTACAAACTTTATTCAGAATTCAAAAATACAAAAGCAAAGTTTTAAATATAAAATAATATCAAGATGATTTGAAGCCCGGGACTCGAAGTGATGGCGCATTTGCTGTTTCAGTTGGAGGAAAACCCATAAAAACCCACAACACCATCAGAAATCAGATCATCAACTTTCTCATAGAAAAGGACACATGCTCCCTGGGAGCTGAGAGAATCAATCTTGGAAAATACACGGCAGTCATCGAAGAGGTGCCAACAGTTAGAATAAGGGTGTTTGCAATATGCCGTATAGTGTCCAGTTTGACAAAAAATTATAAACAAATACCTCTTGACATAAATCAGGGACGGACCAAAGTCAAATTATTGGGGGGATAATATGGATTTTCTCCCAACTTCATAACTAAACAACTAAAAAAAAAAGTCACACCCCACTTTTTGTGAACGACACCATGTTTATGTGGTGTTCAATTCGTCCTTAGAGTCGTATCGTATGAATTGTGTTCCTTTTGCAAAGAATCACAGCACATTAAAATGTACCATACAAATGTAAAATATCTTACATACCTTGTCGAAGAATCTGGATTAAATCCTGAGCAAGAAAACTTATTTAAATAGATTGGCAACATTCTGCGTGTTATTGTGCCTTCTTTTGGACACAAATATAATACTCAAAGTAATACCATAGTAACAATGTCGAAATAAAGCATCTGATTGGTTGAAAATGACTGGTATAAACTTTTCCCTAGAGTATCCGAAATACGATTTTGTCCGATTTACAGTACATGCTAAAAATGATTTTCGTTTTTCTCCAAAAAATAATAGAGCCCATTTTGAAATCTTGTCTCACATTCGTGAATGTTCCGCGGGAGATATTTTGGCATTCTCAATTAAGGCAATTTTTCAGTTCTACGATTAAAGCTGGTTGAGTTTCCTGCTGTCAACTGACTGATTGATACGATAGGTTACTGCAGCAATTGCATCTTGAGTGGATAATTTATCGCGAAAGCCAAATTGTGTTTGTGCAATCATATTGAATTTGTCCAAATAGTTTGAAAGACGACATTTCAAAAAAAATTCAAAAATCTTTGATGTCGAGGATGTAAGCGATATAGGTCTACAATTGCAGATATTTTTCCTGTCACCACTTTTGTAGATTGGCGTAATTATTGCGTTTTTGAATTGGGTGGGTAATAGACCTGTCGAAAAAAATTTGTTCATGATAAACGTGAGGGATTGAGATATACAGGGTGATTCAAAAGTACTTTGACAAACTTCAGGATGTGATTTCTCACAATATTCTAATATGAATTGTCGAAATAGATATATGTCCGAAAACGCTCCGTTTCCGAGATACAGGGTGTTGAAGTTTTGTTTTTATTTTCGTTTTTTTCAAATAACTTTCGGAATACTGACCTTAATTGAACAAAAATTGATATTGAGAGGTTTTTTGAGGTGTCAAATTCGAACCTGATGTTATCATTGGTCTTACTCGTAAGGGGCGCCACCTACACGTACTTTAACTTTTTGAAGATTCATAACTCTTTTGAGCATACTTCTAGCACATTTTTCAGTAAAAAAAATCAATTCCTCTATCATATTCTACGTAAAAAAGCTACCCTTGTTACAAGTCGCTATAAGCAACTGTTTTCTAGATATTTGGACTTTCAAGTCGATTATTTGATAATCGATGCGTGTTGAAGTTATTACCATTATTTTGCATTTTTCCCAAGAATGATAGGGAAATAAATTTGGCGTTTAAGTAGGTAGTTTTGGTAATTACATATTATGTGACAGTTAATATGTTTTGTTAAAGTTTCTGTAAGTTAAAAAATACTAATTTTGAAAAAATGGATTATTTAAACAATAATGCTCATTTAGCCGATATGCATTTCGTTTATGGCCTTGCGTATGGCAATGCGCCCGAAGCAAAACGTACTAACCGGGAGTGATTTCCTAATCGACTACTGCCTTCAGCTCCAACATTTACCAGTCTCCACCGTCGTTTGGCAGAAATAGATAGCTTTAAGAGGGCAGCAGATATTGGAAGACCACGAGCAGTCCGAACCCCAGAATTGGAAGAAGCTGTTTTGAACGCTTCCGATGAGAATCCAGAAACAAGTACAAGAATAATTGCTGGAGCTCTCAATTCTACTCAGTCCACAGTTTGGATCCACGATCAACAATTTTATCCATACCATATCCAAAGGGTACGAACTTTCCAAAACGCATTCCTATGTTCTAGTGGTTTTTGAGAAAAATGACTGGAAATCCTCAATTTTTAAGATATTTACTCTTCACGGACGAGGCAAACTTCTCCCGAAATGCTATCACAAACTTCCATAACAACCATGTTTGGGCTCTGGAAAATCCGCACGCAGTTAGTGACAGACATTATCAGTATCAATTTTCTGTAAATGTATGGGCGGCAATAATTGATAATTACTTGATAGGTTCTTTCTTTCTTTCGTTCCGACTGAATGGCGCAACTTACAGAGACTTTTTAGAAAATGAATTGCCAGGACTACTTCAGAATGTACCATTAGAAATTCGTATCCGCATGTGGTTGATGCATGATGGGGCTCCGGCCCATTTTAGCGTCAAAATGATAGTAATAACTTCAACACGCATTGATTATCAAATAATCGACTTGAAGTTTTCAAGTCCAAATATCTAGAAAACGGTTGCGTATAGCGACTTGTAACAAGTGTAGCTTTTTTACGTAGATATGATAGAGGAATTGATTTTTTCACTGAAAAATGTGATAGGAGTACGCTACAAAAAATAATGAATCTTCAAAAAAGAAAAAGACGTGTAGGTGGCGCCCCCTACGAGTAAGAGCAATAATAACATCAGGTTCGAATTTGACACATTGAAAAACCTCACAATACCAATTTTGGTTTGATTGAGGACAGTATTTGGAAAGTTATTTAAAAAAAACAGAAATAAAAATAAAACTTTAATATCCTGTATCTTGGAAACGAAGCTTTTCCGGACATATATTTATTTGGACAATTCATATAAGAATATTGTGAGGAATCACCTCCTGAAGTTTGTCAAAGTACTTTTGAATCGCCCTGTATGTTCGGCTATAAGTTTTAGAACATCGTTGGATAAATGCACTAATGATTATAGAATTTTTGTCTGTGGTGATATGTATTTCAAGTGCTTCAATATTATTGAAAATTTCGATTGAGGGTGATAGTATCGACGTAAACAGTAAGTCATTTGAGAAGTATTAGGCCTCAGCTGTGCTTCACAAACCCTTTCGTGTTGAGCAGCTTCTTCAAAGTCCAGGGTAGCTTTTGAGGAGTTCGCATTGTGCCAGTCCGGTCCTGCCACCCCAAACGTGACACCAAAGAACGCGCGGCACCGAGAAAAAATTGATATAAATTGCTTCATAAGCGGCAAAGACGTTATGGTGTTGGTTATCGCGTCGGGTCGATATTTTTCTATGAATAGAAGTACTTTAACGTGTTGCGGCCGATGTAAAAATGGCCAACATGTGTGAGAGGTGTGATCTCTCTGCTCTTTGGATAACTATGATTAATACTGGAGTAGATAAGGTGTTTAATGAGTTATGTAGGTGTCGTCTTGTTGCGGTTGTTCGGATACAGATGGGTGGCAGGGCCCCACACGGGTTCGTTTCGATTTGGTAATAGCTGAATATACGCTAACTTTCGAGTTCTGTTGGTCTCATTCAGCATTTTTGAAGATATCAATAAAGTTTGCTATGCAGACGACACAGCGGATGATGAGGATGATGTACAAATACTTCTTTCTATATCATTTCATTATCACCTCACCACTATTTTTACACGCTTTATATTAGCTTCACTTGTTTGTTTGTTTGTTTGTTTGTTTGTAACCGATTCCTTTGGGCGCGATTTTGACCCACTTCCAGACGTCCAAATGATTTGAAATTTGGCAAGTGTACATAATTCCGGTGACAATGCATTAAGAGATTTTTGTGTGAAGAAAAAACGAAATGGCGGCTCCAATATGGCGTACGAGTTTTGTGATTATGGTCCGATTCGCTTCAAAATTGGTATCCAAGGATTTTTGTGGTCGGAGATTATGATTCCATTGTCAAATTCGAAAAATTCAAGATGGCGGCTCCAAAATGGGGAACGAGTTTTGTGATTATGGTCTGATTCTATTCAAAATTGGTATGTCGAAGTTTTTGGGGTCAAATATTATGATTCTTTTGTAAAAATTGGAAAATTCGAAATGGCGGCTTCAAAATGGCCGCCCAGTTTTGTGATTATGGTCCGATTCGCTTCAAATTTGGTATCTGAGGGTTTTTATGGTCGGAGATCATGATTCTCTGTCAAAATTGAAAAATTCAAGATGGCGGCTTCAAAATGGCAGCCGAATTTTGTGATTATGGTCTGATTCTATTCAAAATTGGTATGTGGGGGTTTATGGGGTCGAATATTATGATTCTTCTTGTAAAAATGGAAAATTCAAGATGGCGGCTTTGAAATGGGGCCGAGTTTTGTGATTATGGTCTGATTCTATTCAAAATTGGTATGTGGGGGTTTTTGGTCGAATATTATGATTTTTCTTGTGAAAATTGGAAAATTCAATATGGCGGCTTCAAACTGGCGGCCGAGTTTTGTGATTATGGTCTGATTCCATTCAAAATTGGTATGTGGGGGTTTTTGAGGTCGGAGATTATGATTACCTAATTTGATAAGATCATTCCATTTTTTAATTTGCAAAAAAATTATAAAAATAATAGTTTAAAAAAAAATAAAAAAACACGCTTTTATAAATAAACCACACTAAAAAGTAGGAAATAAATAATTTGAAAAAACTAAAAACACGCTTTTATAGAAAACCAGACTGAAAAAATAGAAAATAAGAAAAAAATCTATTTTATTTTAAAAAAAGCGTGGGGAGCATGGTATCAATAATTATATAGTACATTACACACCGAGGCGATACCATGCACCCCACGCTTTTTTTGAAAAAAAACAAAAAAAAATATCTCATTTTCTATTTTTTTAGTCTGGTTTTCTATAAAAGCGTGTTTTTTAGTTTTTTCAAACTATTATTTATTATGGTTATATTTTCGAACTAAGGAAGTGTAGTCCTTACGGTATATTTGAATTAGATGAATTTCTTTCCTATATAGTGCGTAATTAAAAAATCTCAAGTGGTTCTCCATTGTTTGTCTACAATCGAAAAATTTCACCATAGAATTTTTTTTTTCAGTGTCCATAGGTACATCATCAATTTCTAGCACTTGGTAAAGACCAGTGAATTGCATACACACGGTTTTTTCTGTATTAATTTTCGAATCACATTCAGAGAAGCGCCTCATTATCGCAAATAAGCGAGCCAAGTTCTATCAAAATTAGCCAAAAGGTTTTTGGATAATTAACTGATTTTTTCTAAAATTTTTGACACACTGTGGCTCGAAAACGAAGCAAGTGCTTGTAGAAAAAAAAAACTTGTTTTTACCTACTTTACCGATTCTGAACGTTTGGCCGTCACCCTGAATATATATATATATATATATATATATATATATATATATATATATATATACAGAGTGGGCTATTGAAAACGAAACAGCAGCTCTGTAGGTCGGCAGGACCGAATTATATGAAAACGCTCGGACACGTCAACTACATTTTCGAGGAAGACATCGTTCGCGATGAAATTCACCCGAAATACATTTTATCCCTCGGAGCTGTGACCGCCACCCCTAAATTTTTAAATGGCAACATATGGCAAGTGATACCTCATTTGAAAGGTATTTTCCTTCTTAATATCAAACAACAAACATAAACTAATTTCGAGATATAGGAACTTGAAGTTGGGAAATTCAAAACAACATTAACACTACTTTTCAGTCACTTCGTAAGTGGTTAAACTATAATTCTCTATTTTTGAATAGTACTAAAACAAATCATATGAATTTTCACACCAGACAGAATAAAAATAACCCAGGAGTAGAAATAACTATAGATGATCAAATTATAGACAAGGTGGAATGCTCTACTTTTCTAGGTATTAGACTTGATCAGAATGTATCCTTCAGTACTCACTGTAAAATTCTAGCCAATACACTGAGTATTAAATGTTTTCAACTGAGATCTCCCAAATCTATAATTGACATACAGGGACTCCTGCTCTTCTATTTCGGGGAAATCCAATCCAGATTAACATACGGAATAACCATCTGGGGTAGTTCTTCTGCAGTTGATGAGGTTTTTCTGGTGCAAAAAAGGATTGCGCGATGTCTTGCTAATGTTCCCAATGGTACCTCATGTAGGGATCTATTCAAACGATTTAAAATTCTTCCTCTCTATGGCCTACATATATTGGAACTTTTAACATATATACACAAGCAACGCAAAACTTTGGTTAAGAATAACTCACTGCATGATCATCATACAAGATCAAAAAATATTTAAAGTATCTCAGAAATCTGCGGATATACTGGGACTAAGATTATATAACGTTCTTCCTGAAGAACTAAAATTGATAGAAATAGTGCACACATTCAGAAAAGAGATAAAAAGACTACTCCTCGCCCTCTGCCCCTATAACATAAATGAATTTTTTGATAGTTTTAGATAAAATGTTTTGTTTGCCCATATTTTATATCTTATCTTATACACTTTATTTTATATCTTATCTTATACACTTTATGTGAACCTTGTTTGTATCTGACTTGTCCGATAGCCTCACAGCTCTATGGATTAAATAAAAATTGAATTGAATTGAATTGAAATCACTTTTTATTCACTCAATCAATAAAAATATTATCTAACAATGCAACTGTTTAAAGATAATTATCATTGTCAAGGAATTAAATGATCTAACGGTTTACCAACAAATAACATGCAATTCCGTTTCAAATTTTTATTTCATCCTCATTTACTTAATCGAAAAATATTTAATGATCTAAAGAATCGATAAAAAGACGTTTTCTCGAATTCGACTCCAATGCGAGTACAACAAAAACATGTATGAGATAAATTTTTTCGCCAAATCGCAATTGTGGACGTCTATCAGTGTCAAACTGATCTTTGATTAAACGACATTAGAGTGGATTACTTGACTGAAGCTGCTGAATATCTGTCCACAATAATGGTGTATACGATCGCGAAAAGAGTTGAAATAATAACAATTTTTCTAAAGAATGATGGGTGCGGTAACCGTACAGCTAATTTGTTCGATGAAACGCATCCAGATAAACTTGTTGCTAGAAAATACGTTCTAGAATTAGTGCAAAAATTTTGTCACACTGGATCAGTAGCCAACAAGAAACGAGACCCAGAACGTGAATTTCCGTTGAGAAATGAAGCTGTTGAAGTTGCACTTTTACGACAAGTTCATGCAGACCCAACATTGAGCACAAGGAAATTGGCTAGTGTTACCAATATCAGTAGAACCAGTATCCGCCGAACCCTGAAACATCATAAATTCCACCCCTACAAAATACATTTGGTTCACCAATTGAATGAAGATGATTTTGATAGGCGACAGGAATTTTGTGAAATTATGACTACGAGAATACATGGTGATGAGAATTTCTTTTTCAACATCTGCTTTTCTGATGAGTGTACATTCTTTTTGAATTCGACTGTGAGTCGTCATATTTGTCGTTATTGGTCAGATGCCAATCCACATGTTTTCCACGAAGTCCATACTCAAACACCCCAAAAGCTCAATGACTGGGCTGGAATTTTTGGGGACCGTTTTATTGGACCAGTATTTCTCGACGGTAACCTGACAGGAGAAACGTATTTGGAATTATTGAATGAATTTGTTTATCCACAATTAGTAGACATCATTGAAAATTACGATCGTTACCATGAAGACCACTCGATATTTCAACAAGACTGGGCACCTCCACATTATGCACAGCCTGTTAGGGCGTTTTTGGATAGAATGTTTCCTGGAAGTTGGATTGAAAGAAGAGGCTCCATAGAGTGGCCAGCCAGATCTCCAGATTTAACCCCACTCGACTTTTTCCTGTGGGATCACTTGAAAAACAAAATCTTTGCAACCGAACCAGAATCTCTGGAAGATTTACGAAGGAGAATAATTGAAGAATGCCGTCGAATAACGCCGGAAATGCTACGAAATGTGAGGTCTCGTTTTGAACTTGTACTACTGTACGGAAAGGGGTGGTAGACAGTTTGAACATTCAGTTCATTGACAATAATAATTATTGCGACAGTTGCTTTATCAGAAATTGTTTTTATTGATTGAGTGAATAAAAAGTGATTTCCCAACTTCAAGTTCCTATATCTCGAAAACGAATCGATAGAATTAATTTACTTTTATTGTCTGATATCGAGAAGGAAAATACCTTTCAAATGAGGTATCACTTGCCATATGTTGTCATTTAAAAATTTAGGGGTAGCGGAATGTATTTCGGGTGAATTTATTCGCAAACAATGTCCCCCTCGAAAATGTAGTTGACGTGTCCGAGTGTTTTCATATAATTCGTTTCTGCCGACCTACAGAGCCGCTGTTTCGTTTTCAATGGCCCACTCTGTATAGAAAGTTTTTTCGAAATTGATTTTTATTTTATTTGTTACACACCATCCAACAATATTGTACAGATAAAGAGTATTTTTTTCCTACAATGAGTAACATCGTCTACAACCTTCAAACAAACGTTGGAACTAATTCATCATAAGCAATTTGCAACTATTGAGAAATTTACTCGAAAAATCTCTAATCTCAGAGTTCCCCGAGAAAACATCAGGCAGAGATTACTTTCAGTTGCTCAGCTGTGGGGATAATCCCCTAATTTGCATGAGGAAATTATTTCAAGAATAAATCGCGGCACATCGAGCATACTCATAATTCCACTAAAGTTTTTTACGGCATTTCAAACCAACCTCGGAGCATTACATATTGATTTCATAGCATAATTAAAACAATATTAACAAACACCCAAGAAGAGACTACTTTCAATCTCATTCATTTCATTAATAGATACTTCATGTCCGTGGACCGAAAATTTATCGGAAAATTATTCATCGCGCGAACCGGACCATCTAACGAAAATAGACCGAGCGTCGATAAATAACCGCCATAAAACTTGAACTAATCTCGAAGTGTCAAGTGGTGTTTTGTAAAATTTGATTTTATGACCCGCCTATGGCCAGTTCCATTCCGGATTTATTATCTATTGAACTGAGGCGGACGACCTCTCACCCGACACACCTGCTTTAATTAATAAAATATTGACCACGTGCTGGAACAGCGAGATATTCTAAGACGGTGACTTAGTGTCCATGCTAGAAAGTTTTATTGCGATTTTATTGGCGCTTTGGGACGCATCACGCATCACTTTTCCCAAGAATGTTATGGTTTGGTTTGACCTGTTTCACTGTTGTACGTGGCTTATGCTGTCTCGGCGAACTATTATCATCGGAGTTCATTCAGATTTCTGACATAATAATAATAATTTAATAGAAGGACCGTTGCATTAATCTGAGCTGTTGAAATAAACAGGAGTTCGGTCAATGTTTTGAAGAAAACCGAAGATTTAAAATAGTCGACGTTTTGAAGCTTTCATTGCTTCATCTTCAGGACTCTGAAGTAAAAATAAACATAAAACATATTAACAAAATCATACATGTTAAAATTGAGTCATTAAAAGGTTTCAGAATGAATATAAAATCGTAGGGTAATGGTAAAAGCTAAGAGCAATGTAATGCAGGTACATAAAACGTTAAGTTAATGTAAGGGAACAAACACATCAACGAAATATGAACACAATGATGAATGAAATCCTAATTACAATGTAACGATACTTACATTTAAAAGTGCTTTTCCTTGTTACTTTAACTTAACGTTTTATGTACCTGCATTACATTGCTTTTAGCTTTAACCATTGCCCTACGATTTTATATTTATTCTGAAACCTTTCAATGACCCAATTTTGACATGTATGATTTTGTTAATATGTTTTATGTTCATTTTTACTTCAGAGTCCTGAAGATGAAGCAATAAAAGCTTCGAAACGTCGACGATTTTAAATCTTTGTTTTTTTCCGAAACACTGACCGAAATCCTGCCAATTTCAACAGCTCAATAATAATAAAGTTTATTCCAAATTAAGTCGGCACCATTGCCAACTCCGTTATTATTGATGCTACGATTTCGGTTGAATGGGCAAACTGGTAGCATTTTCAGTGGCCTTCTCGATGCCGAATACAAACAAAAAATTGACAGTCGCGTTGTCATAATATTTCATAAAATGATTTTTTTTTCAATGGAATACCCTATACTTTTTCATCCATTTCGTTTCGAAATAACATTCTCAACAACAAAGCTCATATCATTCTTTTCCCTGAAGTGGAAAATGAGCGACTTATGTGGAAATATTTATTTCTTTCACTAGTACAAAAAATTCTATTTTTTGGCGAATAAAACCTCATGATTGTCCAAACACCCATTTTTTGTATTTATACGAATGACAATATTTTGTTACTAATAGCAAAATTAGACAGTAAAAAGAAAAAATTACGCTGGGATGTGAACTCGTGAAACCCGTGATCATCATGTCGCACCACTCAATTGACACCACTAAGCTATTTGGTATTAATGTACAAAACGATAATTTCCATCTTAAAGCCATTCCGCTAGCCGCATTTATTTTGTGAAACAAAATATGTCTGCTGTAATGATAACTTTGAAGCCGTTTTTGTACAGAACAGAAAATACTGGAGGGTCATATGAATGTGGTTGGAAAAAATGTGTTTGATTCGATGAAACATAATTATTATGAGCAATCAAGTTGCCTTGAAACTTTGTTGGAATTCTATTTGTCAAATATTTTCAAGTATGTCATGACAATGTCTCATACATTATTGTAACTGTCAACTACTGTTCGAATATTTTTCGAAATGCCGTTTTCCCATCAAAAAAATGTGATATGTTAGAATCCTACTTGGTTTGCCAGAAAAATAGCGTAAAAGCACTCCAACACTACAGCAATTCGTTCCCCGATCGTGAATTACCTAATCGGCGTTTTTTTGCTGTGCTTCATCGTCGATTCAGGAACAATGAAAAAGTTTTTGAGAAGAGGAGAACTAAAAAACGTTTTGTAATATCTGAAGATACAGAAATTGACGTTTTATCCTACTTTGAGGTATATCCAAATGATTCCATCAGAGATCTATCGAGAGAAATAGCTGATCCACTGTCTGGTATTCAACGAATTCTGAAGAAACATAATATTTCTCCTTATAAGTTAAGACCAGTGCAAACACTAGAACCTGGTGATCCTGAGAGACGATTGGTGTTTTGTCGGTGGTTTATGAATAAATGCAGACAAGATCCAAACTTCAATAGAAATATTATATGGAGCGATGAGGCTAATTTTTCAAATCGTGGGATGTATAATAGAAAGAATTTTCATTATTGGAGTAGACATAATCCATTTCTAGTCCATCCCCACAATCCGCAAAGACGATTTAGTATTAATGTTTGGTGTGGTCTATTTAGAGGCAGAACTATCGGTCCATTTTTCTACCATGGTTCTTTGAACGGACCCCGTTACATTAATTTATTAACAAGAATGTTGGAAGAGTTTTTCGATGATCTTGATCTGGAGGCTCGTCAGATGATCTATTTTCAGCAGGATGGAGCACCACCACATAATATCAGTGGCGTAAAACGACTGCTGCGAGGCTATTTTGGAAACAGATGGATTGCTACAAATGGTCCTGTTAAGTGGCCGCCTCGTTCACCAGACATGACACCTCTAGATTTTTATTTTTGGGGATTTCTGAGAAATGAGGTGTACAAAATAAAACATAATAATGTAGATGAAATGAAAAATTATATTGAAACTATAATTAATAGAATTGATGGCCGAACTGCGTTGAATGCCACACGTAGTGTCAATAGAAGGGCCCAAATATGTGTTCAACAAGAAGGCGATGTTTCTGAACATTCACTCGATATTTTATAGCGCTTTATCAAACCCGTTTGTTATAAATGTTTCCTATTAATACAACTGTCTTATTTTCACCTTTACGAAAAAAAGTCAAATGAGCTTTGTTGTTGAGAATCGAAATGCATGGAGAAATATAGGGTGTTCCATTGAAAAAAATATCATTTTATGAAATATTATGACAACGCGACTGTCAATTTTTTTTTGTTTTCGGCATCGGCCACTAAAAATGCTACCAGAAAATTTGTTAAAGTCAATTATATACAATTTCGTCAAGGATTATGAGTGAGCTCCCAAGTATGTGGAACTGCGACTAGCTGAAGGATCAAGTTGAAGTATTCATCTAGCTCGTATAGTGATTGTTGTATCAATATTTTTTTTTACCTCTCTTCTGAATCGTCTGAGACATGTAGTTTCTCTAGTGGTTATGGGGAGATGATTATACATTTTAATGCCATTGTATATTATAGAATCTCTAACGAAATTATTAGATGGTCTAGGTAGTCTGATATTATTGTTCTGTCGAGTGTTATATGAATTATCATTTGTTACAAGATTTTAATTTTTATGTATAAGGGTGACAGATTCTAGAATGTATATAGATGTTACCGTAAGTATTCTGAGATCAATGAACAGCGTTCTATTTGAGTCTCTGGGTCTTTTGCCAATATACCTTGAAGCTCTTTTTTGAATTACAAAAACATTTTTGAGCTGGTAAGAACAGCAAGCGCCCCAAAATGCAATCCCATACCTTAGATGAGATTCGATTAGAGCAAAGTACGCCGATCTGGCTGCGTTTATACCCAAATCGTTCGAAATTACTCGAATTGCGTAGCATCCCGAGGAGAACTTATTACAGAGATTGTTAATGTGATAATCGAATTTCAGTCTAGAGTCTATACTTAATCCAAGAAAACGTGTCTCTGTTTTGTTAAGGATATTTTCATCCTCCAGTGGTATATCTGGTAGGTTGCAGCGAAATGTGATTATATTGGGTTTTTTATGTTAATCACCAAAGAATTGGAGTCGCACCATTGTTTTATTGTAATCAATTCTCTTTCGATGTTATCTAGCAGTAGTTGCTGTAAATTATCATGCCATAGGGAAGTTGCGTCATCCGCAAATAGAGTGATCTTGGCAGTAATGTTCAAGAGGTTTATATCATTAATATGGAGCAAAAAGAGGATGGGTCCGAGTACTAAGCCCTGAGGTAATCCCAATTCAATACCAGCCCTATTGGAGTCAGTGCCACAGCGCACTATTTGACTGCGATTGCTCTGATAGGATTTTATCCATTCAAGGCCCGAATTTCTAAATCCGTAAATTTCGAGTTTCTGTAGCAGAGTATCGTGACTTACGCAATCGAACGCTTTCGAGAAGTCGCAGAATATCGCCGCTGCGTAGTCGCCTGCATTGATATTTCTGTATACTTCCGACATAAAAAAAAATTGAGCGTCCTTGGTACCTTTGTTAGGCTGAAAGCCAAATTGTTCTGGGCAGATTATGTTGTTAATTGATACGAAGTTTCGAATGCGGATCTTCACTATTTTTTCAATTATTTTCAATGTGTCCTGCTTCATGAATATGTCCCGCTTCATATGGGATAATGTCACTGTAATCATTCGAAAATGTCCTGCTTCATATGGGCTTTTTATGTAGGATGGAAATATTCACCAAAACAAGCTTGGTTCGCTCTATAATTATCAATTAACCCTTCGTTACCTCGGTGGGGTCTGACATACCCATGCGTTCATTGATTCTGAAGCCCAGTACCTAATTTGGCAAGTATGTAAGTATGGTGGACTATAGCTTCCCTTTACACATTCATCTTCGGATCCCCATAAAATATTCTGTCTAAATTCTATCTTCGAAGTGTGTAGACGTCTCGAGAGTGTTCCGGGGTGTGACATACCCCACCGTGGTCATCGAGTGAGAACAATTCAGGTACCAATCGTAATGTTACGTTTGACAATTGGTACACCAGTCTGGAAATCATAAACGTTTTACATGAGAAACATAAACTCACAGCTGTAGGAACACTTCAAAAAAATAAAATGGCAATACCACGAGAGTTTTTTGAAATCAAAGATAGGCAGGCGCGGTCTCAATGATTGGTTTTCAAAGAGACAACACATTAGTTTTATATGTGCCTAGGAAAGGTAAACATGTTTTATTGATTCCATTATTATACCACGATGAAGCGATATATCCATCCACGGGAGATGAGGAATAATACGTTTTTATAGTTTGACCAAGGGTGGCGTAGATACTGTGGACGAAATGTGAGGTACTTATCCCGTTGCTCGCAACTGTAGAAGATGGCCACTGAGAATCTCTTTAAGATACAGCTGGTATAAGTAGTCAAATAATCTATGAATGGAATACTACAGACATCTCCAAAATGCCTAGAAAATATATTCAGGAATTAGGATTTGCCTTAGTCGAACCCACCTTAGAACTAAGAAAAAATAATCTTAGCATACCAGTGGAAACTCGAAAACGGATACACCATATTCTCGGAGAAACCCCTCAACTACCCGCATTGCCCATTAGAAGGGTTGGAAGATGTCATATCTGCCCCAGATCTCGTGACAGAAAGACAAAATATTCTTGCCAGCGTTGCAATGTGTATTTATGTTTGGAACACACGCACCCTTATGGCGAAAATTGCGCTCTATGAATATCATGATGAGAAATTTTCTAGGTGAAGATTTTATTTTTTCTAGTTATAATATGCTATTACTGAATGAATAATATAGTTTTTTGAGTAACAATGTTTTTTTCTCATTGTATGTGTTTTTGTTTAACGAAAAATCATGATTCCTACAAAATAAATTCCATTTCAGTTTTTTATCGTTGTTTCCATTGGTGCTATTGTTTTGGTGGAACACAACACATAACAAAATATGAAACATTATGAAATATACAAAAATGTATTTTTTTGATTATTCTGTCAATTTTTCAAAATTGGGTATGTCACACCCCACCTGGGTATCCTTGTGTCATTTTTTTCCGGGGTAACGAAGGGTTAAATCCTAATCATTTCATATCATCACTAACACAAAGCGCGCGGTTTCAAAACTAAATTTGATGAACCGCAAAAACCCTGAAATATGTGTTCCCCGACAAAGAAAAGTTAAAGTACCAATTTCTGTGACTCTAATTTCAAAACTAACGGTACCCCCGTTGTTCCGCCCCCATAGCTACAAATAAAGAAATCCAATATAATAAACCCAATATTCGTTTTTTTCCATCGTCTCTTGTCCAAGTCGGTTGCCTTCACCTTCAAGCAAATATTGTTAAATATCACCCATGAAAAATTAATGGATTTCGAAGGAGCACAAAAAAGATCGTTTGCAGTTGACATTATGTTAAGGTGCACCTCATCATCATAACTTTGAACGAAACTTATGAATACGGATGTCATTAAGATGAAACTAAAATGAGTTGAAATAATAGTTTCGACCATGCAAATCCGTTATATCTGGCATGTAAAGTCTGAAAGTGGTATTTGTCTGTGATATACCGGCTGTCCAAACTGAAAGAGTGATTATTATGCTTTTTTAAAGACACATTATGGTTGCTAGAATATAGCGATTGCCTTTTCCTTCAGGTGGTTCGTCGGCAACAGAAGAGTTTATTTTATTCTTTGACTGGTTTGAATGCAAAAAATATTTGTCATCAAGCAACACAATTTTTCCCGAAAGAATTTGATAAATTCACGACGATTTTGATACATTTTGATTGGCCTTTTGAGCTCTCAGACAATTCAATAGATTAGCACGTTGTCAATATAAAAAAGCAACTCGATATAAAATTATAAGTATTTTTTTTTGAAAAACTAATCCGAAAAAAAAATCCAACCACTTTTCTCATTGTTCTGGACATCGTGGTATTTTTTCCAGAAATTAGTGATCTCCCCTATCATTGAATTAGGTGATTATTCGTGGACTTGTAACTTTGGGTGAAATTGTATGAACTCCTGGAGTTTAGAAGGTATGATTGATATTTATGATGAGTGATTCTGAAACAGTTTTTTTAATATTTTCACAAGCTTTTATTTAACTTGCTCTGTTCGTATGTCATTCTGTCATTCGTTCTGTCAAAATTTGTAATCCATTTTTGGAACACTTTCCGACATCTGATTGAGCTGGAATTAAGCGGGTGTGCATAATTCCGGTGACAATGCATTATGAAGTTTTTGTTAGAGAAAACCACGAAATGGCGGCTCCAAGATGGCGGACGAGTTTTGTGATTATGGTACGATTCGATTCAAAATTGGTATGTGTGGGTTTTCGGGGACGGAGGTTGTGAACTTGCTATCAAAATTCAAAAATTCAAGATGGCGGCTCTAAGATGGCAGACATTAAAATTTGGGGGTTTATTTGGTTATGGAATTTTTGTTTTAAGAAAAGAGGGGCGGTTGTGAACTTTCTGTCAGAATTCAAAAATTCAAGATGGCAGCTCTAAGATGGCGGACATGTTTTGTGATTATGGTCCGCGATCCAAATTTTGTAGTGGGGGATTTTAGAGTCGGTGATTAAACATTTTTTGTGGAAATTTATGAAATTGAAATGGTGGCTCATGGAATTTTTGTAAAACGCTCCAAGATGGGGACGATATTTAGGTTTATAGTTCTATTCGATTCCAAATTGGTATGTGGGGGTTTTCACGGTCAAAGATCATGAGTTTGTCTTCAAAATTCATGAAATCGAAATGGCGGCTCCAAGATGGCCGATGATCTCTGTGTTTATGGTCCGATTCTATTCACAATTGGTATGTGGGTGGGGGTTTTTGGGGTCGGAGATTATGAATTTTTTATCAAAATTCACAAATTCAAGATGTCGGACGAGTTCTTTAATTATGGCCCTACTCGAATCAGAATTGGTATGTCGGGTTTTTGGGGTCGGAGATTATGAATTCAGTAGAAGGTTATTGATTTTCAGTAAATATTCATGAATTGAAGATGGCAACTCCAAGATGGCGAACGAGTTCATCTTTAGATGGTCTCCTCATTGAAGGACTAGATAGCTCAGAACTTACAGAAAAAAGGCATCTTCATAATAACGATGCTTCAACGGAAATGCATGGATTGAGGCGTACTTAAGTACTAAAAGCCCAAAATAAAATGAGCAATGAAAAATCTTTTTAACCGACGAAATAAAAAAAAAGGAGGTTCTCGAATCTTGTCGACGCATATATATATATATATATATATATATATATAATATATACATATATATATATATATATATATAACCTGTGGTAGAAGTCCATTGTATCTCGAAGTGGAGTGGTATAATTCTATGAAGAAGAAAAATTGGAAGTCGTCTCCACAATATAATATTAACAATCGATTAGATAAATACCATCGATTAGGTGAACATGTTTCGAACCTCTATAGGTTCATCGTCAGCAGATAATAAAAGTATTCTACAATAAAAGAATACATACAAGAATACACTTCCCATGTAACTAAGTCTTTGTTCTTCTTTTATTGTAGAATACTTTTATTATCTGCTGATGATGAACCTATAGAGGTTCGAAACATGTTCACCTAATCGATGGTATTTATCTAATCGATTGTTAATATTATATTGTGGAGACGACTTCGAGTTTTTCTTCTTATATATATATATATATATATATATATATATATATATATATATATATATTTATATTTTTTATGTATGATCATGCATAACTTTTCACACAGCGGTTCGATTTCGAAGATACTTTTTCATAAGATAGGGTATACTTTAAAGTTGGTCCCATTTGAATTTGAAAAAAAAAGTTACCCTCAAGGGTAGAAAATAGGGGATATTTATCGTTCATCCAATGAATTTTTACCCGTTAACCGATTCTACTACTCATAACTTTGTATTGGGTTATCCGATTCAGATGATTCTTTTTTTAATAGACAGGGTTATACCTCAGAGTTGGTCATCTTAGAATTTGGTGAGGAATAATCAACCCCTAAGGGTAGAAAAATAGGGGATTCTGGTTCTGATGACACTACAACATTATGGATACCTGGAGTCATTTGAGTTGATAGTTATTACTAGATTTTAGCCACAAAAAAGAGAAAAATAAAAAAAAAATACAAAAAACTAAACCGACGAAAAAATCAACTGAAAAGCAATAAATAAAATAAACCTGATTATATTACTTTGAAGAAGTAATCGAAACGCCGCCGTCCATCCCGCTGCCATTATTTTATAGAGTAGAATCGGACCATAATCACGAAACTCGTCCGTCATCTCCAATCCTGAGAACTCCCACACCAATTTTGAAAAGATCTTGTCCATAATTACAAAAATCGTCCACCATCTTGGAGTCGTCATCTTGAATTTAGGAATTTTGCCTTAAAATGCATAGTCTCCGAACCTAAAAACACACACATACTAATTTTCGATAAAATCGGACCATAATCACGAAACTCGTGCGTCAGCTTTCAGCCGTCATATTGAATTTATGAATTTTGTACAAAAAACTCCAATTTTGAATAGAATCGGACCATAATCACATAATTCGCCCGCCCTACTGTTTTTTCTCTAACAAAAATTCAAACGAAATTATGAACATTTGCCAAAATCAAGTTGATCAAACGACTAGAAGGAGGTGAAAATTCACTTACGAATTTTGAACCGGAAGGACAGATATATGAACGAAGCAAGTTGAATAAAAGCTTGTAAAAAGCTGAACTATAAAAATATCCCTTATGAATAATTGTTTATTGCTTAATTTTTATTTGTAAGAAAATCTTTAAGAATAAAGTGAAAGAAGCTGTCAACAAACTAGTCCTCCGGATATCATTTTCCGTTAAATAAAAGTATCCTCAAATAATTCAAAATTACAATATATCGACAACATGGTTCAGACTTGCTGCTAAAACTTCGCCAATACATAAACGGCGCTGCTGCCAAATTTCGGGTTGGTATTCGTCGATAAAATGCATGGCATTAGTGCTAGTCAAAAGTCCCCTCCCCCCCTCGTATCTTTTGAACGGGTATACTTATAATAATGAAATTTGGAGGGTGGAAATAAACGGATGTAGGCTTCTCAACTGGTCATAACAGGTGACGCAATAGTCATAAATGACGTCACAAGGCCACTGTGACCAATAATTTTAAATGGGACCCTATGGCAAGTGACAGCTCGTTTGAAAGGTATTGAAAATACCTATTCAGTCATACCAATTTTGTTTGGGTTTCGGCTGATTTTGATTGATAAATTGAAGAAATACGAAAATTATAGTTTCGCATTTAATTAATAAAGATTTAAGAACCAGTTCTTATAATAAGTGTTCAAAATGTGCTCCATCTACTTCCTGGCAGTAATGCATCCTATTGCTAAACTCTTGTCGTACTCGTCCCAGTGTGTCAGCGGAAATTGCCCTACATTCTTCAACAATTCGTTGTTTCAGAATGGCAATACTGTCAGGTGCTGTACGTAAACCTTAAACTCTTGTCGTACTCGTCCCAGTGTGTCAGCGGAAATTGCCCTCATTCTGTAACAGAAAAAAATCTAATGGTGTAAGGTCCGGTGACCGAGCTGGCCATTCGATCGAACCTCGTCGTCCAATCCATCTACCACGATATTCTTCATCTAGGTAACGTCTTACTGCACCGTAATAGTGTGCAGGAGCACCATCTTGTTGAAACGTTATTTCCAAGTTGTCGAATTCATCTGGATTATCTTCTAGAATTTCAAGAATTAACGCCTCAATATCATTTTGTAACATCTCCAGATACAATTCACCGGTTAAGTTAGCATTGAGAAAAGAGGCCCAACTATGTGGTTTCCCAAAATACCTGCCCAAACATTTACTTTTCTGGAAATTGAGTATGTTTTTCACGAAAGATGTGAGATTTGTGTCACTCCAATACCTCACATTTTGAGTGTTAACATTCCATTGAGAAAGAAAGTACTTTCGTCACTAAAACAAATTGTCTGTATGTAGCCTGGTTGTTGGTTCATTTTATTGGACATAGTTTCACAGAATTCTAGTCTTCGGTCGGGTCATCATCTGAAAGTTGGTGCACCATTTTTAATTTTATGGATGAAATTTGTTTTCAGCCAACACCCTATGTACTGTCCTTTGACTGACTTCACAGATAGACGCAACTTGGGCTGTGGAAGAAGTAGGGTTTACTACCATTTCTCCAATTATGTCAATTTTTTTGTCATCACTAATTGTTGGTCGACCAGATCGTTTGGCATCTTGAACACTACCTGATGTTTCAAACTTCCGAAGAAGCTCCCTCAAATAAACCCTCGATATAGGGCGATCGGGGTACCTCTCATTAAACAGTCGTTCCGCTGCATGGAAATTGTTTCTACATTCACCAATTATTAAGATAGCTGCTACTTTGTCGACTACAGTACGTACCATTTTGCCTATGTAAACACTTAAACGTCTCGTTAAACAATAGCTTAGGTAAATTTTCAAGGTATAAACACTTTTGACAAGTAGAGAATTAAAAAACGTCAACCTTTTTGACAATTAACCAGAGGCGTACTTTAAAATCTTTATTAATTAAATGCGAAACTATAATTTTCGTATTTCTTCAATTTATCAATCAAAATCAGCCGAAACCCAAACAAAATTGGTATGACTGAATAGGTATTTTCAATACCTTTCAAACGAGCTGTCACTTGCCATAGGGTCCCATTTAAAATTATTGGTCACAGTGGCCTTGTGACGTCATTTATGACTATTGCGTCACCTGTTATGACCAGTTGAGAAGCCTACATCCGTTTATTTCCACCCTCCAAATTTCATTATTATAAGTATACCCGTTCAAAAGATACGAGGGGGGGAGGGGACTTTTGACTAGCACTGTATACCAAATACATCTCCGCCTACACGCTCAGTGATGGAACGAAATCCTGAAAGAAAATACAATTCTCTCAGTTCCGAAAACGCATGAATAGATTGAGCCTAATGTACAAAAGACTTTATTGGTCAGGGTACGGAGAGGTTGAAGAGCCTTATCGATCCCCCTACAATTTTCAATCTATCTCTGAGAACGCATGCAACTGACCACTGACCACTCCACAACCATTCTGCAGGTCATACTGGGAAAGGAAGTTGATGAATAATAGTTTAAAAAAACTAAAAAACACGTTTTTATAGAAAACCAGACTAAAAAATTTAAAAATAAGGAAAAAATTTATTTTATTTAAAAAAAAGCGTGGGGTGCATGCTATCAATAATTATACAGTGCTAGTCAAAAGTCCCCTCCCCCCCTCGTATCTTTTGAACGGGTATACTTATAATAATGAAATTTGGAGGGTGGAAATAAACGGATGTAGGCTTCTCAACTGGTCATAACAGGTGACGCAATATTCATAAATGACGTCACAAGGCCACTGTGACCAATAATTTTAAATGGGACCCTATGGCAAGTGACAGCTCGTTTGAAAGGTATTGAAAATACCTATTCAGTCATACCAATTTTGTTTGGGTTTCGGCTGATTTTGATTGATAAATTGAAGAAATACGAAAATTATAGTTTCGCATTTAATTAATAAAGATTTTAAAGTACGCCTCTGGTTAATTGTCAAAAAGGTTGACGTTTTTTAATTCTCTACTTGTCAAAAGTGTTTATACCTTGAAAATTTACCTAAGCTATTGTTTAACGAGACGTTTAAGTGTTTACATAGGCAAAATGGTACGTACTGTAGTCGACAAAGTAGCAGCTATCTTAATAATTGGTGAATGTAGAAACAATTTCCATGCAGCGGAACGACTGTTTAATGAGAGGTACCCCGATCGCCCTATATCGAGGGTTTATTTGAGGGAGCTTCTTCGGAAGTTTGAAACATCAGGTAGTGTTCAAGATGCCAAACGATCTGGTCGACCAACAATTAGTGATGACAAAAAAATTGACATAATTGGAGAAATGGTAGTAAACCCTACTTCTTCCACAGCCCAAGTTGCGTCTATCTGTGAAGTCAGTCAAAGGACAGTACATAGGGTGTTGGCTGAAAACAAATTTCATCCATACAAATTAAAAATGGTGCACCAACTTTCAGATGATGACCCCGACCGAAGACTAGAATTCTGTGAAACTATGTCCAATAAAATGAACCAACAACCAGGCTACATACAGACAATTTGTTTTAGTGACGAAAGTACTTTCTTTCTCAATGGAATGTTAACACTCAAAATGTGAGGTATTGGAGTGACACAAATCCTCACATCTTTCGTGAAAAACATACTCAATTTCCAGAAAAGTAAATGTTTGGGCAGGTATTTTGGGAAACCACATAGTTGGGCCCCTTTTTCTCAATGCTAACTTAACCGGTGAATTGTATCTGGAGATGTTACAAAATGATATTGAGTCGTTAATTCTTGAAATTCTAGAAGATAATCCAGATGAATTCGACAACTTGGAAATAACGTTTCAACAAGATGGTGCTCCTGCACACTATTACGGTGCAGTAAGACGTTACCTAGATGAAGAATATCGTGGTAGATGGATTGGACGACGAGGTTCGATCGAATGGCCAGCTCGGTCACCGGACCTTACACCATTAGATTTTTTTCTATGGGGGTACTTGAAATCTAAGGTTTACGCTACAGCACCTGACAGTATTGCCATTCTGAAACAACGAATTGTTGAAGAATGTAGGGCAATTTCCGCTGACACACTGGGACGAGTACGACAAGAGTTTAGCAATAGGATGCATTACTGCCAGGAAGTAGATGGAGCACATTTTGAACACTTATTATAAGAACTGGTTCTTAAATCTTTATTAATTAAATGCGAAACTATAATTTTCGTATTTCTTCAATTTATCAATCAAAATCAGCCGAAACCCAAACAAAATTGGTATGACTGAATATGTATTTTCAATACCTTTCAAACGAGCTGTCACTTGCCATAGGGTCCCATTTAAAATTATTGGTCACAGTGGCCTTGTGACGTCATTTATGACTATTGCGTCACCTGTTATGACCAGTTGAGAAGCCTACATCCGTTTATTTCCACCCTCCAAATTTCATTATTATAAGTATACCCGTTCAAAAGATACGAGGGGGGGAGGGGACTTTTGACTAGCACTGTATAGTACATTACACACCTAGGGCAGTAAAGTAAGAAATGTCTCAGATCACAGGTAATTGTTGGCCGAGGCAATACCATGCACCCCACGCTTTTTTTTTTAAATAAATTTTTTTCTTATTTTTATTTTTTTAGTCTGGTTTTCTATAAAAGCTTGTTTCTTAGTTTTTTTAAACTATTATTTATTTTCAATTTTTTGGTTTAGATTCCTATTAAACGCGTGTTTTTAGTTTTTCAAACTATGATTATTAATTTTTTTCAACTATTTTCTCCAATTTTGATAAAATAATCATAATCTCCGACCCCAAAAACCCCATGTTGCGTCTTGACGCATTTGTTTTTTTTTGTTATTATAATTATAATTAATTTTGCCAAGGGATTTTATATGTATATTGTATATTTCAAATGGGAATTTTTCATTTGCATTATTCAACTCTTTCGACCTTATTTTGCGCGTGAGGTATCACACAGACTGATATAGTCACTTGTGGGAGTGGGAAAATGAGACGGAAGAGGGGAAATGTGAAGATAGACATTGAGTTCCTAGATCTTATGGAAAGAACATAGCATTTTAGTTTTTTCTCGAGTTTGTGTTTTCTCATTGATATAACGCTTATTACTCAAGATATTCCTCATCCTTAGAATTAGTGTAAATGTGATTAGCGGCGGTACCGCCAGGAAGACTAGACGAAGTATCTATTGGCTGAAGATCAGATTCTCCGACGGAGGCACATGGGTGAGTGACACTTTGATCAGTTCTGTGTGTTTGCGAATTTACCACAAATTATTATTTATACAGTCCACTGAACGAACACCCCACATACCAATTTTGAATAGAATCAGACCATAATCACAAAACTCGGCCGCCATTTTGGAGCCGCCATCTTGAATTTTTCAATTTTTACAGAAGAATCATAATCTTCGACCCCAAAAACCCCCACATACCAATTTTGAATAGAATCAGACATAATCACAAAACTCGTCCACCATTTTGGAGCCGCCATCTTGAATTTTTCAATATCGACAAAAGAATCATAATTTCCGATCACGAAAACCCTCAGATATCAATTTTGAAGCGAATCGGACCATAATCACAAAATTAATACGCCATATTGGAGCCGCCATTTTGTTTTTTTTTTTCCACACAAATTTTTTTTAATGCATTGTCACCGGAATTATGTACAACTGCAAATTTCAAATCATTCGGACGTCTGGAAGTGGGTCAAAATCGCGCCCAAAGGAGTCGGTTACAAACAAACAAACAAACTAACAAACATACATACAAGTGAAGGTAATATAAAGCGTGTAAAATCAAAAAAAATCATAATAAATACTTTCATTTTATTAACAATAACAAAATAAGTAACGTATTTGAACAAATCTACTGGCTTTCAGTGTACAATTTACATTATTAACAAATGAGTTCAATATAAAATGGGAAAAAAACTTGACCACAAAACATTTCAACAAAAAATTAAACCGAAGGAAAAATCAACTGAGAATAAAAAAATAAAATAAAGCTTCTCAGTCTCAATGATAATTGAGCTCCTAAGCTGAGTAACTAATTTTGAGTCGGCGCCAAACAAACAATAATAATAATAATAATAATAAATCTTTATTTACCAAGAACACTTGAAGTAGGTTTCGTCAAATACAGTTAGTACAAACTGACACGTTCATGTATAAATGAGTATGTTTGCTTTTTCATATAATATTGCATATATACTTGTTAAGATAGAGAGTAGATTAAAGCTATGGATATACACTTGGATCGAATAAGTGGTGTGAAGTATCTTGATTGACTGCCAATCATTTGTTATTTGTTATCTAATTCTAGGTTGGAAATGACAGTACCCTCAGTAGCTAATTTATTCCATGAATTCTGCAAGATTATAAAAACATTTTTCTACTAAGTATTATTTTTATGCTTTTCTGAATGCTTGATGTGATTTTAAACTCTTTATATTTTCCGGGAGTTTATTGAAAACTTCGGGACCTATATTTTGGTGATTTTTTGAATTTACTGAGGTTGCATTTAGTGAGATGCAGCTTTTCAGCATTTCTAGTTTTATAATTATGCACGTTGCTGTTCTTAAGGAAGTTATTTTCATTTGTGTACATATAACATGATATTTTGAATAGGTAGATGCTTGTTAGGGAAGGTATTTTGTTTTTTTTTCAAGACTGTTCTGCATGAATCTCTGTAGCCCATGTTGAAAGTTATTCTTATTATTCGTTTTTGCATAGTGAATACTCTAGAAACATCCGTTGATTGGCCCCAAACGACTATGTTGTAACTCATTACCGAGTATGCTAAGGAGTAGTAAGCTGTTATTAGATTTTTCATATCTATTTTCTTGTTCAGGTTCAAGATCGCGAAGGTTTCTCTTGCAAGTTTGGAACATATATTGTCTATTTCCAGTGTGAAGTGTAGTTTGCTGTCTATGACAGTTCCTAGAAATTTTGGGCTGCCTTTGAATTCTATACTGTTTATTGTGGGGGTTATGTCGCTGTTCATATTGGAAAAATAAACACATACCGATTTTGATTTATTTACCATAAGTGAATTTTGTTGACACCAAGATTCAAACTGTTTTGTGATTTTTTCCATTTTTAGAACTAATTCTCTTATGGTTGATGCCTCGATTATCACAAAAGTGTCATCAGCGTACATAAAAATCTGCCCTTCTGTGATATAATCTGGAAGGTCGTTCACAAAAATTAGGAATAGAAGTGGCTTCAATACAGAGCCTTGAGGCACACCAATATCGACACATTTTTTCGGTTGACAATACCTCTTTTATAGACACACTAATTTTTCTGTTGGATATATATGATTCTATCCACTTCAGTAGGTTCCCCCTGATCCCTAGTGTTGATAGTTTGTTAAGAAGATACTGATTATCGAAGATCATTATATTACTTTGAAGCAGTAATCAAAACGCAGCCGTGCATCTCGCTGCCATCATTTTATGCTTTACCTAATTCAATTGCTAGTTTGTTTGGCGCCGACTCAAAATTAGTTACTCACATTAGTTAGGAGCTCAGTTATTATTAAGAATAAGGAAGTTTTATTTTATTTTTTGCTTTTCAGTTAATTTGTTCGTCGGTTTAATTTTGTTTTTCAAAGTTTTTATTAAAGACAAGCTTTTATTCAAATGCACCAAAAAGTGAAAAATAATTGCTTTGGATGTATGACGTAGGTTATTCCGTTAGTTATAGATTCAATGTTTTCAGTTCGAATACAAAAGCGACTAGCTTCCGAATCTATAATTCGCGAAATAACCTACGTCACACATCCAAAATTATTTTTTACTTCTTAGTGCATTTGAATAATAGCTTGCCGTTAAAAAGGTTTTTTATTAATTATTTTCCACTACCTAAATCATTCGGACTTTTAAGGACATGCAAGTGAGTTGATTCATAAAAATTAGTAAATTTGAATTGTTCAAAAGCATTCATTACTCGTTATAATTTTGGATAAAGACTAGGTTATCTCTTGAAATAAAACTCATTCATCTGTTTGGTTCATCTCATTATTCAGTCATTGCATGTGGAATATAACTGAACACAGCATCTCGCAACTTTATGTTTTTTTCATGGAAATTTATCGATCACCAAACTATATAAATATTCTTTCTATATCGGATGAACCAGGACTTAATCTAGAATTATGAGAATTCGGTTGAATTTCAAAGTGGATCTGCCCACTCGAAGTCGAATAATTACAATAAATTATATGGACAGTGTCATTCTATGAGTTAACTTTGTCAAATATCTAAATGGGGTTAATGAGGTTGGAGTATTCTAATTTATGGGAATTTCTCCACGAGGAATGCTATACATATGGAGATATGTTAGCGTAAAAGACTAGATTATTGGGATAGAGAAGACGCATAAACAATGGCGAGTAGAAAGTTCATAACTCTATATATATATATCTGAAGGAAAATTTCAGTATATTTTTGGATAATTGGAATATTTGAGTAATCACTGAAATTGCGAGGCATGTAGGACTCCTATTTCCCATTTCTTTTGGGAAATAAAAGATGCCATCAGGTCGAAAGGTTATATATACAGTGAGTTTCAAAAAGTTTGCACCAAATGGGAAACTTTTTTAGTATCCATTTGTCAGAAAATGTTATTCCTGATAAAAATTGGTGCATTGAAAAAAACTTGTATTTGAGTTGTCAAAATTCCAAATTTTCATATGGTGTACAGGGAAAAACAAAAAATAGGAATTTTGATCAGGAGTAAACTACCCTTATTTCCGACATTATCGATCGAAATGTTTTTGAAAAAAGTTGCTAAAAATCAGAAATGATATTCAGCGACCCACGCAATAACTTTTCCCTGGACAAAGTTCCTTTACGCGGCTTGGTAGAAATAGTCACGTAAGAAAAAACCCCCTCCATGTGACTTTCTCTCTCTCCCTGGGTCTCTTTGTATTATATGCGAGTCTGTGTGACACGCATCTAGCTCTTGCTCATACGATTCCGACGGTAAGATGAATTTGAGGTTGAATAAATTTTGAAATTAATTTTATTGTCATATTTTCAATTATTTTATATCTTAAAAATTTTAAATTTGGGGGAATTTAATTGAAAATTAAATTTAAATTGTGGGCCAAATAAAATTATTTAAATTGAACGTTGATTAATTTCTGAAACTAATTTTGTTATATTTCCAATTATTTTATATTTGAATGGGTTTTTATTTTTATTTTAAATTTGGGGAAATTTATTTAAAAATCAGGTTAGATATTTAATTTAGTGGGATAAATATTAAATCATTCAAATTTAAGGTTGAATATTTTTGAAATTAATTTTATTGTATTTCAATTATTTTATATTTGAATGGGAATTTTATTTTATTTAAATTTGGGGAAATTTATTAAAAATCAGGTTAGATATTTAATTTAGTGGGATAAATTAAATTATTTAAATTAAGTTATTAATTTTTGAATTAATTTTAATGTAGTTATTTTTAAATTTTAAATTTGAGGAAATTCATTTAAAAATCAAGTTAGATATTCAGTTTAGTGGGATAAATTAAATTATTCAAATTTAAAGTTCATTAATTTTTGAAATTAATTTGATTGTTATATGAACGTGTGTTTAGATGATTATATTTTCTTTTTTGGACATAATTTCTGATGTTTTTTGAATGCCGAAGTTGGATTAATGGTTTATATTGAATATGTGGCACGTCAATTTGATATAATATAACGAATAGTATTATCAGGAATAAAATATATTTTACAGTGGCGAAGGAGTTTGGAAAAAGGACTCATAGGTATAGTATTAGATGGTACAATGACAATTAAATGTGATGGAATGGAAATCGTCAAATTTCAAAGGAAAAAATAAACACAAAATGGTAGATACATGAGATTGATGGCAACATATTCTGCTACCTCGAATTCAATTGATTTATTGCAAATTCGATATTTCACTCTGTATATGTCCATAATAACTATTATTATGATTTATTGGAAGAAATTATTGAATAAATTAATTAATACAAATCTGCAAGTTAAAGATCACTCTAACATTTTCTAATTCATCGATACACATATTTCTTAAGGTACCCCATAGTAGAAAATATATTTTTTTCAAAACGAAAGTTGATATGTACTTCCAGTTTTAACGTTCATTGTACAATTTTAGGAATAATTTCATATTTTTAACATGGGAAATTCGTCTATGAATTACTAAAATCACATTATCTTTGACTTATTGATATTCTAAGCAGTAAAAAATTTTGCGTTTTTTAACTTTTTGAAATTTACTAATTAGACGTTTGTCCGTATGAATTAGAGATTTGTTCACAATGCTGAGTGCAAATGACAAAATTGAAATAATTTTCATTTATGGAGATAATAAAATAAATCGAGAAACATCACAAATATTTAAAATGCCTCATTTCGAAAATCCAGTATGTCACACAACTACATTATACTAAATTTTCAGCCAATTCGACTAGAATTGTTTTTTCATAAGAACCGTGCAGAGTTCCTACTTTATATTAAACTAGCGGACCCGACAGACGTTGTCCTGTCCAAATTTCTATGTTCCCTAAAATGTTTTTCCCGAAAACTCTCGTCCGCGTAGAATTTATTTTTTTCTATGTTTTCCTTTATGTTGTTCCATCTAGATTATGCTTTTGACTCCTTCCGCATTCTGTTGTCCCGTTATCTCGTTTTCCCGTTATCCCCTCATCCTTCCTTTTTTCTTTATCCCGTTATCCCGTTTTCCCTTCATCCCGTTATCCCGTTTCTATCCCTTCCCGATTTATTCCATTATCCCGTTATCCCGTTTTCCTGTTATCCCATTTTTTCTTTATCCTGTTATTCCGTTTTCCCCCTCATCTCCTTATCCTGTCATCCCGTTATCCCGTTTCCCGTTTTTTCGTTATCCCGTTATTTCCGTTATCCCGTTTTCCTGTTATCCCGTTCTTTATTCATCCCGTTATTCCGTTTTCCCGTTATTCCCTTATCCTGTCATCCCGTTATCCCGTTTTTTCGTTATCCCATTATCCAGTTATCCAATTATCCAGTTATCCAATTATCCAGTTATCCAATTATCCAGTTATCCAATTATCCAGTTATTCCGTTATCCCATTTTTCTGGTATCACATTTTTTCTTTATCACGTTTTTCCCTTATCCCTTATCCTGTCATCCCGTTATCCGGTTTTCCCGTTTTTTCGTTATCCCGTTATTCCCGTTTTCCGTTTTCCTGTTATCCCGTTATTCCGTTTTCCCGTTATCTCCTTATCATGTCATCCCGTTATCCCGTTTTCTCGTTTTTTCGTTATCCCGTTATTCCCGTTATCTCGTTATCCCGTTTTCCTGTTATCCCGTTTTTTCTATGAAATAAAATAAAAAATAGGGGTTGATCGTAGAAGGGTGAAAATTAAGAGTAATATGAATTTTTTCATTCTAAGTCATGACAAAATGAAAATAAAAATCTTGCCAAAAAAATAGGGGTTGATCGTAGGGGTGAAAATTTGGGGTTGTATGTATTTTTGAATGCTGTATCATAAAAAAAATAGAAAAAAAATTTAAAAAAATAAAAGATAACATTGAGGGGTGGACCACCCTCAACATTAAGGGGGATGATTTGTGAATCTAAACCATCCAGGGTTCTTCTTGTTTCATGTTTTTTTTTTATTTCCGGCGTTACCAGATAACAATAAAGTTATTTTTGTTTTTTTTCTCAAAAACAAAGCAAGATACGAAAAAATGTTGTAGTTTTAGTAGCTTAATGCGAAAACAATACAAAAATTGCAAAAAAATCAGTAGCGCACATTTTTTTTTGGTCAAAAGTATTGGCCACCGGATCTTCAATCTAGTTGGGGCTGAATTAGCCCCTTGCTACCCCAAATAACACTGCCAAATTTTAACGAAATCGGCTAAATAATTATTGGGATATTTAGGAAAAAACTATTTCTTTTAAAAATGTTGGCATCCTATATCTTGAAATCGAAACATTACCGGACCTATGTTTATATGAACTTTTCGTCTTAGAATTACTCAAAGAATCACCCCTTCAAGTTTGGCCACGTACTTAGATAACACCCTGTAGGTTGTCAGACAATAAAAACAAAATACCTCATATTATTCCCGCGGCAATATTCTAGGTAGAATTTTGCCACTATAATAATGTTTTTATTGACCAAAACGTACATGAATTATTTGAATTAAAAGTTTCCATTTGATTGTAGAAATATAAAAAAATAATCATAGGGATACATTAGAATTCCGAATCTAGCGAGCTTGCAATACGATCCTCCGTATAAACGCAGCGCCGCTTCGAAATCCAAGGGAGTAAAGAAATGGATTGTAAAAGTAATGACTTCAAATTTGTAATGCTAATTCTCAATTTCCCACGTGTAGGCAAGTCGAACACCTGTGTTTGGAGTAATACCGGTCGTCCTAAAAGAACCAAATCGAGCATCACGTGGTTTATTGTATTTTCCATATTCGAGTCGCTACCATATATTACAGACAACAGTTACATTGGGTCCATAGACTAGTAAATTTAGTGACCACCAACCTCTGTGTATCGGCCGGGTTGACATAATAATGTTCAACAATCTTTTCCACATTCCGTAAGAACGCGTGTTGATCCGAACAGGATTGGATTGGATAGCTTTTTCTTGGGATTGGAATTCACTTGTATGGTCGCACCAGAAAACTAAGAAGGTCGTAAATCAATATTAGCCGACAACCCTCATTATTACCTATTGTTCGAAATATAGATAAACAATAAAAGTGTGTGTCCCTTAAAAGCTTCCAAGATCCGGATTAAAATATATCATGAAATAGTTTGCCATTTTAATAATAGTGGGCTCTCCATTATTTTTGGCTTTTATTGACAGTTTTGTATTTAAATTTATTTGATAATAAAAAATCCCGTAAGGTTGATTCAGAATCCTTGGTAAGGATATGTTTAAATGTTTGTGAATAATAAAATGTACTTACCTGGTCACCAGACTTTCAGTACTAATGGGCTATCAACGATATTATAGCGATAATGGTATATTTTCGGTTACAAAATAAATGACCTACCAGATTTGGGAAACAAGACTGTTTTGAGAACTGACCGCTTTCCAATTTCAGAGATAAAATGGGGAAAGTCATTACCTACCTAATATCCCGTTGTGTCAATTGTGTCTATTTTTGAGTGTCTATTCGATTTTTGTGTCGTGAAAAATATGGCGTCCATGGGCTCATCCTGAAGCTAGTACTTCAACTGGTGGTCGTAGTACCACTAGTCGACAAATGTTACACCCTCATGGGAAACAAATTATACTTCCCTTCTGGAACGTGGGATGTCCAAGGATCCAGCTGTGCAAGAAAGTGCTTCTTCAACAAAAAAAACGTATTCCACAGTGTTTAAAATAGTAACTAACCCTATCATGAAAAGAATGAAACGAAAAGACTCTGGCGGTTCAAAGAAACTAGATGGCTGTGATGTAGATATAATTCGAAGAACAATATATGCCTTGTATGAAGAGCAAATTGTGCCAACAATAAATATTTTAATGCAACGGCTTAAAAAGAATGAAACTGGTATCCAGTGTTGCAATGAGACTTTGAGGAAGTCTCTTTTACAAAACGAATTCGAATTTTAAGAACTCACTAGTAACAGAAAAATCTCAATGGAATCTGTGCGCCTTAAGAAATGGAGATTTGAATCTTTATTGGCAATAAACGAATTTAGAGAATATGGTAAAACAGTAGTGTATTTGGATGAAACTTGGTTCGATACACACGATTTTCCAAAGAAAAGTTGGGTTGACTCATCTGACTTGTGCCGAACTAATGCGCCGTCTGATAAAGGAAAACGCATTACGATAATTCACGTTGGAACCATAATTGGTTTTATACCAAATGCGTTGTCTTCATTGGCGAAGAATATTGAGGACTCTTTAGTCGATTATCATGATGATACTACAGCCGAATTATTTGAAGACTGGTTCCAAAATAAACTCATACCAAATATTCCACCCAACAGTATTACCGTCATGGATATTACCACAGTCGAAGACTAGATAAAGCACCTTGTTCAAATGACACCAAAGCCATTATACAAGAATATATGTTGAATAATGATATGTACTATGAGGAAAAGTACACAAAAAACAGTTACTAGAAGTTTTACGAAGTTATTTGATAAAAAAGGAATATTTTTGTGACACATTGGCTGAAAGCTTGAGATATACGGTGCTCAGACTTCCTCCTTATCACTGTATGTTCAACCCAATTGAACATATATAGCATCAGCTCAAGTCAGCAGTTTGAAGAAATAATACTTCTCCAACCTCAAGTCCAACTGTGGTAGCTCTTATTCAAACAGAAACTGCAAACATTCCTGATAGCAGCTGGTCCAAGTGTGTTTTCCATATTAAAAACGTGGAAAAGTCATATATGGATACAGAAAAAATTCCCAAAGAAAAGTGTATTATCAATTAGGGTGAAGACAGTGAAAGTGAAACTGATCTTCGTGAGTAATTTTGTTCATAAATACCTTTTATCGAAAAACTGAACTTTTTATAAAGTATAAAGTTTGACATTTTACATTAATTAGGGATATCATATATTATTATATAATTATATAATATAATATAATATATATATATATATATATATATATTATTATCAAATATTATATGTGAATAAACAATTCTCAATTATATTGAAGCGATTTTTCTTAATAATTATCTTAACCCAATATCATACCTACCTATAAAACAAAATGTAATGGCTAGGGCAGGTACAACTCTGCGTAGAATCCACCGCCTGCTGATAACTCAAGTGGTTGGTGATTTACGACTTTCCTAGATATCTGGTGCGACTTTACCAACGTTACACAGTTTTGACTGTTTGAAGGGCATTGAAGGCTAAATCAGGAATGAGTCTGTGGCAGTCCCTTCTAGAAGAGCGCTTTGCGGTTCGTCTTCAGCAAAAATATTGTGTGAAATACGTTGAAAAACCCTGTTTTTCGTAACTCGCTTCCTTTGCGGAAAGGTGCGGGAAGTAAAAAAACTGATTATTCCAGCATACATGCGGAAGTGAATGCCAAGCAGCAGCGACGACAAACCATTACTCTGTCGAATTAGAGGTGAATAAATATTTCCTCAAACAATTGATAAAATTTAATAAAACCTCACATGTCCAATGTTGCAGTAAATTACACGAATAAAGAACTATTGAAGAAATATGAATAGATCTGAAAGAAATATAAATAAATATATTGAATTTTTTTTTACATACATACATTTTCACATATTTGTATTGTGTATGTGTATTAAATAAATAAAACTATGATTCATCCATGTTTTTTTTAGATTACTGTAATCATAAGTATGACTTTTTTTATCGTTTGTATCAATGTACAAATTATTTCTAATACGTTGAAATCACCGAATTTTTCAACCCAAATACGCAGAAATAAATTATGATTTATCTTTGAAAATTTCCAAGTATATACCGTACAAAGTAAATATCAATACTGCATTTATTGCAATTTGTCTATAATTTTCAACAAAAGTAATACTAGTTGTTAATTAGTGTACAATAATAGCTGTAATAATTCAAGGTAGAAAACCCATTAAATTTCGTATTCAGGGGTGCACCCTACAATAGATAGATAGATGGATAGATTTATCCGAAGCTTTCAATTTTAAACAGTTTAAAAGCTCAAGTTGGATATAATATACAATATAAAGAATATAAAAAATACAAATGTAACTTGTAACTAGAAATACTTCCTAATGAAAGTAATTACAACATGTATTGAAAAATAAATTATAAATATATAAAATATCAGTCATAGGTGTGAGATTGATTGAAAATTTTATTCAGCTGTAGTAAAATTATTTCTCCATGAATTTTTGTAATGAATATGGCTCGATATCACACAACAGATCAAAACCATGCTTTTTAAAAATTTGTCTTGAGCGAACTTCTTTAATGATTAACGGTAAATTGTTATAGAATTTAATGGATGCATAATGTGGCCCTTTCTCTGTATTTGGGAACAATAAAATTGGATTTCTGCCTGGTAGATTACTCATGTTTGAGTCTGTCTTCTTCAAAATTTGCTTTATTGTCGTACACAAAAAGTACCCAAAGATATATGTAAATGGCATAAACGGTAGGAATTTTAATACATCTGAAAGTATTACGACAATAATCTGTATATTTTATATTCAACATAGTCTTCAATATCCGTTTTTGCATGATAAAAATTCGTTCCAGTTGTGTACTCCCTCCCAATACTGATATTCTATATTCTAGAAAGGGATAAACAATCCCATAATATGCCGTTTTCAGTGCATCTATTTTAAAGTGTTTTCTCAAAACTCTAATTGCATAACATTTACTTGCCAGTTTTTTTGCGAGATTTTCAATATGTATTTCATAGTTTAATTTGTCATCTATATAGATTCCTAACAGTTTTCTACTGGTTGAAAAAGATATACTATCGTATCCGAGCTGAATATATTATTGTGGACAGTTTTAAAAATTATGCAGTCTGTTTTAGCGGTGTTTAATAATAACATGTTAGTACTAAAATATTTTGAAACTTTAGTATTCATTATATATATTTTTAAATTTTTCATTACCAAGAGCCATTATCTGCAAGGTGCTAACTTTTACTTTCATTCTTTTGATTTCTTCAATCGTTTTTCTTTGGCTTATTTTTGTTTTTTTTTATGGGAAAAAACGAATTGATAAGATCACAAAATTTACTCAAGAATATATTCCATTTCGAGTTAGTATCAGCTTCGTTGAAAACCTCATGCCAGGTGAGTCGTCCAATTTCTAATATGAAATTTTCAATATTTTTATCTTAATATATTCTTTTATAAATGAAATTTCTGCTTCTGGTCGATATAGGCTGTTTGATAGTTATGAGTTGTGCTCGATGGACTGAGAGGCAAGTGTCTATAACATTTGAGGTATATTCAAGTTCTTTTCTGACAATAATATTATCAACATACGTTCAAGATCTGTTTGTGACACGAGTGTATTCAATAATGGTTAGGACAGCATCAAAGGAGTTCAAGATATCTGAGAATTCAGATTTTCCTTTCGATTCTGCTCTTACACTCATATTAAAATCCCCTGCTATAATAAACAACCCATTACTTCTCAAAAGTACAGAAAGTAGGAAATATATTTTCTCAAAAAACAACGGTGAATCCCCAAACTATAAGGTATGAAATTCGGCGCCAGCACATCAAAATTATTAGTAACTGATAAGTCACAAATGTCTTTTCTTAAGTGACCGTCAATTCCCTCTTTGCAGTAAATAGCCGTACCACCGTGTCTACCTCTTCCACAGCAGAAATTTTATATTAGTTTATAACAATTGACACCACTAACTTTAAGTTCTTCTTCACAACACCAATGTTAATTTCATAGTCCATTCTTTCCAATTCGTTCGTAATGGTTCGTAGGCACTGAATGTTTTTATGAAGAAGACTTATATTTTTTGATGGAAGAATCGGTGAATTTTCAGCTAAAATTGAATTCGGGATAGACGGGGATATAGAAAATTTTGCGTATTGGTTTCATCGTGGTTTTCCTCCAACTGAGCGAGCTGTGGGATCATAAAAGTATTCGGCGGGTCATTATTTGTATCATTTTTTACTATTAGAGATTCATTTTGTAGATGTTCGGATATGACGTAAACTTCCCAATTAATTTACTCACCGAGTGTTACTTCTCCCTGAATTTCTTCCTCCGTTTTTTTACAGTTTTTATCATATTGACTTTGGTTTTGATATAGTTCACTATAGATCTGCTCAAGAAGAATATACCAATTTTCTTCAGGTTATAACCATTTCTATGAAAGTTTAATCTTCTTAGGTGACTATTGCATTCAAAAACATGTGTTGTAGGTTACTGCAAGCTATGAATTGCTTTTGACAAAAATACATTGTGTTCATAAATCTTATTGTTTTTGCCCTCATGATAACAGTAAGCTTCAATCATGACAATGGTGTTTGTGTGCTTTATATCATTTTATTCACATCAGTATCCTTGGACCATAACAACAGAATGTCTAACTTCGTCAGGTTGTTAACACGATACTTCAGTGGTCAAATCAAATCATCAAATCAAATTTATTCAATTCAAATAATCAATTACATAATAACTATTTTATGTGCAATTTTACATTCATCAAATTCTCGAGAATCACACCTAAGCATAGAATATGCTTGTACTGTGCCAATTCTCTCAAATTGGATGATTACTTACGACTATAAAAAATAAAAAAATTATTACGGTGCGGTTTGAGGAATCAAACAAAAATTTATGAGTAGCGGGGAGAAGTGGAGCAGAAGTTCATATTATAGATTATGTAATATATATATATAATATATTGGAGTGAGAAAGTAAATGCAGTGAACCAAAGGAAAGAGTGAGAGAGGGTAATCCTGAATGAATACTCTTATGGAATTTTTGTGTGATATGATTAATTTGCGTCAGTTTAGTAGTAGTAGGGACTCAAAAAATATTGTTAAACACAGTTGCATTTTCAGCGAGGTATAATTTTAAACTTTTTCTGAATTTGGGAAGTGTGTTTATATTTTTCAGAAGTGCTGGGAGCATATTGTAGAGTTTAGGACCAAAAAAGAAAACGAATCTCTGAGTGTGAGTCTTGTGAAACAATGGAAGTTGTATTTTATCGGTGAATCTACTTTGGATTTGCATTGGTCATATTTTTCCATGTTTGAATAAATCCATGTCAGGCTTTGGAAAGTATATAAGGATCTGATGTTTAGTAATTTGGCGTCTCTGTATAGTGATTCACTTGTATGCAATTTGTGTTTCTTGAATATTATTTTTAATAAAGTGTTTTGCACTGTTTGCATGCAGGTCATTGAACTATAAAATGTTCCACCCCAAGCTATTATACAATACCGTATCACCGACTCTGCCAGAGATGTATAACAAATCATCAAATTCTTCCTATCTAGAATATCCCGTAGATTATAGAAGGTGTAAATAAGCTTTCTCAGTCTTTTTGTGATATGACTTATGTGTTCGTCCCACCTGAAATGCTGGTCCAGCATAACACCTAAGTATTTGATGGTTGAGGTCTTTGCTATTGTTTCACATGTGCATGGTTGATGTGAGTCGCATCTCGAACTTTTTATCTTTAATTTTATTTTTTGTGGCTGATCAGTGTTTTGCAGAGAAAATGTCATAAATTTCGTCTGGCTAACATTCAAAGTAAGTAAATTATAATCAAGCCATGTCTTAATCTTTTGGAGCCCGTCTTCAGCAAGTTTATAGACATTTTCCCATGATTCTCCTGTGTATGCAATAGCTGTGTCATCAGCATAGCAGATGAGGTGACCACAAAAGTCAGTCATATCCGTGATATTGTTAATGTAAATGAGAAAGAGAACAGGTCCAAGCACAGTTCCCTGAGGAACGCCAATAGTAACTTCTTGTGGAGTACTCAACTGTTCATCAATTTTAACTCTTTGTAATCTATTTGTTAAATAATTCTGCAAAATTTCTAGTGTCTTATCTCGCACACCATATGTATATAATTTTTCTAATAGGAGACTATGGGATACGGTGTCAAATGCTTTGGCCAAATCAAGGAATATGGTTAAACACTTCCTCGATTTGTCCTAAGCACCGACAGTTTTTTCAACAAGGTCCATAATAGCATTTTCAGTGCATAATTTATTCAAAAAGCCGTACTGATGTTTAGTTATGACGGAATGTTTATCAAAGAATGATAATAACCTTTTTTTAATGCATTGTTCGAAAATCTTCGCAATATTGTTAATTACAGAGATTGGCCTGTAGTTGTTCAATTGATTTTTTTTACCCGTTTTATAGACTGGTGTAACTACTGATTCTTTCCATTGTCGAGACACGGCCCCTGTTTGAAACGATAAATTTATAATATGTACCAATGGTCCTATGATCTGTGTATGCGTATGTTTTATCATTTTAGCAGTTATTCCATCAGGTCCTGGAGAGCAGTTATTTTTGAGTTTTGCAATCAAGATAATTACTTCATTCTCATTCGTAGGTTCCAAGTACATACTAGAATTTATAGATGTGTTTTTAAGAAAACCGTTCGGCAAATCACCTCTAGAGATTTTTTTTAACATGTCTTGCCCAAATTAATGAAATAGTCGTTAAATAAATTTATTTTCTCATCATTTTTGATTATTTTTTCACCATTGGATTTTATAATTGTTATGTTTTGTACATTATTTCTAGTGCTGCATTTATTTGAAATATCTTTAATGATTTTCCAAGTTTTTTACAATCACCGTTTGCTCCAATCAGTTTATTTCTGTAATATTGATTTTTTGTTTGCCTGATTAATCCGGTCAATTTGTTTCTATAATTCTTGTATTTAATTTCTGCTTCAATTGTTTTGGTGTTATTCCATGTTTTCTTAAGATAATCCCGAAACTTTATAGAATCTATGAGCTCAGTGGTAATCCAAGGTTTGATATGTTTGTTCTTGTTTTCACCTAATGTTGTTATCTTAGTTGCCCTAGCTAAGCATAGCTTGAATTTATCGATGAAAAGATCATATGCAAGTTGTACTTCTTCACAGTTCAGAATACTCAACCAATCCTCTTTTTGTAAGAATAAATTTAGCTTCGTATAATCAGTTCTCTTAGTGATGTCTCTTTTTTTGTTTATTTTAGCATTACTTTTTTTCCTTTCGTTTATCGACAAAAATACAGGGTAATGATCTGTCATATCGACTAGAATTATTTTTGGTTTTATTAGAATTTCGTTTCTATTAAAATTTTCTTTCCTAATAAATATATGATCAATGATAGTACTTGATCCTTCCGTTATTCTGGTAGGCTCATTAATATATGAAATGAAACCGTGTTCAGTTAGGATGTTTAAATATCTTACTGTATTTTGAGTAAGGGTGTCCTTCAGATTAATGTTAATGTCCCCCATGAAAATCTCAATATTATTTTTATTAGAGTTTGCAAAAAACTCTTCTAAATTGTCCAAATATGTTTGCACGTTTATAGATGGGGGTCTGTATGATGCAGTTACGCAAATTGAAACACCACTGGTTTCAAAGGTCAGCCTCAATAGTTTTGTTTCAGATAGTGGGATGATTTCAGTATTTACATTGATATTGTTTTTCACATAGATAATGATTCCATCATTTTGATTAACTTTAGATTCATTATAAAATATATTGTAATTTGGAATGTTGAAAGTACTCACATCTTCAATATTCCATGTTTCCGACAAGACTACTACATCGAGATTGTGTTTTCCAGACTCTAGGTACACTAGCAACTCATCGTGGTGTTTTTTAATACTTCTTATGTTAAAATGGATTATTCCAATGCCTCTCTCTCCCTCTCTCCCAGCCTCAATACACTCCTGCAGACTCCCAACAATTTCTGTTTTGATTTCCTCCTCCTCATCTAAAATCTCTAAAAAATCTATCATAACAATTTGTTCTTATAAGCTTAAACTTAGGGTGCGTATACCCAGTAAATGTGTATAAATAAACAATAGTAATAGTGATCGTATGAAATATCACCAGGTTTATGAGACATTTAAATTTTTCTATACAATTAAAGAATAGAAAAAAAAATCTTCAATATGAAATTTATGAAAATAAACAATGTAACAACTATGGAAGCGAAGATTTCACAGCTTTTCTAAATTAGGAATTCATAGAAAAGAGTTTATCAAAGTCATCCCTGGTTCTTATTATCGCAACTTTGTTTTGAAGATTAACGTAAATTTTACCAGCATTTGTCCATACATTTTGCAGAGATGTCTTTTCAACTGTACGAGCCAGTAAATCGACTCTAATGCTTGTTAGATCTTCACGAATTACTACTCTAGTACCTTTTAGTAATTTTTTCTTTCTGTATATCTCCTGCTTCATTTCAAAATATTTCAATTTTAAAAATATTCCTCTTGGTTTGCCTCCTTCTTCTTTTTTCCCCACCCTATAGCACAGAACTATATCATTTGTGGAAAAGTTGATTGCCAATTTGGTTTCCAATAGTTTGATGATGTCTTCTAAATTTTCCTTCTTTTTCCCGATCTATGTTGTCCACTTCTTTCTCCAGCAGTCCATTTTGTTGTATAAGTTTCGCAATGTCATTCTCACTTTTGTTTATCATGTTTTCCATTGCTTCATTCATACTATTTAGATCATCCTGTAGGCAGGTGATTTTTTGTTCAATTTGGCTGAACTTCTTTTCGATGCTTTTTATCACCGCACTTGCTACGTTGTCCACCATCGTTTTTATGAAATTCGGGTCTTTTAAACATCGGGTCAATGAGGAACTCACTGCCGTTTCAATTTCATCACGGACTTCTCTCGTAATAACCATTGTTGTTTTATTTATGACTATTTTCCCACAAGGTAGAATCAACAATTTTACTACTCAAGAAAGTTTTCGTCAATTTCACACTGTTTTCACTGTTTTATTTAAGACTTTTTACTAGGAGTACACCTGCACACATCTATACGGTACGCAATATGTATCGAAACTTTGTTTACTTCCTTCACGTCATTTTCATTCATTTATTATATGCACACTTTCGAGACTGGGCCTCTCTTTGAAACGAAGCTTTTACCTGCCGAATCACAACACAAATGCCGTTTTGACGTTTGTGACCGAAAAATTCAAACTATCACACTTTGTATACACAGCGGTTAATGGGAATAAGTGATACTGTCTGGACTAGTTTGTCCGATTCCGAAACTGCGGCGCTGTTCGTTAAACTCCTTTCCCATGCTCCAAGCCCATATGACAGTTTTTTTATCCTAGTGCAATACATGTTTTTATAGACAGGCACATTTATTTTTTTGTTTATTCAATCCATTAAGGTGCTTTCGGATCCAAGCCGTATATTTTTCGCGAGTAAATATTTCAAGTTTGCAATAACGGAATGCGAGACGGCCCTGGAAATTCCTGCTCTCTCCCCTGTGATTTACCATCAAATTCCTACTGTCCAATCGGATTCGACATATTAATCAGAGTTTAATACAGTGTGCCATATATTAAGGCGATATTGCGCAATCGTCCTGTTAGATCCGAGCTCGTGACTTATAAATAAAGATATAGTTACCCATCTCTACCGGTTACCGCGAGAGATTTAAAAGATTTTCTTTATTGACAATTTAGAAGAGTACACGGACAAGCGCAATCTAATGCCTGTACGCAGTTTGTTTCGTCGATAAATATCGGACTGCGGAAACGCACGCGAAATATCTCATTTCGATGGAACGATAGATGGGACAATGATGCTCGGATGCCTCTGCAGATGCTAACTGGCTTGATCGATGACGTATGCGACTGGAAAATATGGATGGATGTTGCACAGTGACTGTAAGAGTAATTTACTTACAGGGCCGGAGAGTAGTGTTTTTCAGTTTTGATCCTGGTCGTTATTTTTTACAACGAATATCAGATACAACTACATACAACAAAAACTGATGAAATAAAGGATATGGTTATACAGTGCTTCCCAAAAGTCCCCTCCCCCCCCTCTTATTTTTGGAACGATTATACATAAACAAGTGAAATTTGGAAACTGAATATTAAAGGTTGTAAATTTCCCTACTAGTGATGATAGATGACGAAATCGTCAAAGATGACGTCACAAGGCCATTGTGACCAATAATTTTAGATGGAACCCTACGGCAAGCGACACCTCTTTTAAAAGGTATCGAAAAAACCTATTCAATGATACTAATTTTGTTTGTGTTTATGGCAGTTTTGGCAACTCGCTTTTAAAAAACGCAAAGCTGTGATGAATTAAATCAGTTAATACTAAAATTCCAAATTCAAGCTCCGCCTCTGGATAGTTGTCAAATAAGCTGACGTTTCTGTTAGTCTCCCTAATTCGACGTTTTTGTACATTTAATAATTTGTGTATTATTGATCGTACGTTTAACTGTTTTAGCAGCTTTTGGTACTTCTAATATTTTTGTACATTTTAATGATTTGTTGAACTGTTGTGAGCCGAACGTTTAAGTGCTTCAAGAAGCGAAATGGTACTTATTCCTCTTAGTATTATATGGTGTTGAATTCTAAACTTCTTGTCTTATAACTTCCATACTTTCTTTCCCGAAACGAGACATTCTGCAAAAATTCCACAAAACTGAAGCAAAAAATGTGAAATTGCACTGAGTCAATGACACATAATTTACCTGTTAAAAGGCACAGAACCTACTTGGTAATTTCACTTTCCTACTGGATTTTCTGAAGGAAAATGTCATGTTATAATTTTTACACGCTTCATATTAGCTTCACTTGTATGTTTGTTTGTTTGTTTGTTTGTTTGTAACCGACTCCTTTGGGCGCGATTTTGACCAACTTCCAGACAAACGAATGATTTGAAATTTGGCAGGTGTACATAATTAAGAATTTTTTGTGTGAAAAAAACAAAATGGCGACTCCAATACGGGGTACGAGTTTTGTGATTATGGTCCGATTCGCTTCAAAATTGGTATCTGAGGGTTTTTGTGGTCGGAGATTATGATTCTTTTGTCAAAATTGAAAAATTCAAGATGGCGGCTCCAAAATGGTGGACGAGTTTTGTGATTATGGTCTGATTCTATTCAAAATTGGTTTTTGGGGTCGAATATTATGATTCTTGTGTAAAAATTGAAAAATTCAAGATGGCGGCTTCAAAATGGCGGCCGAGTTTTGTGATTATGGTCTGATTCTATTCAAAATTGGTATGTGGGGGTTTTTGGGGTCGAAGATTATGATTATTTTGTCAAAATTGGAGGATTCAAAATGGCGGCTCCGAAATGGCCGCGAGTTTTGTGATTATGGTCCGATTCTATTCAATATTGGAGAATAATATTTAAAAAAAAATTATAATGATAATAGTTTGAAAAACTAAAACACGCGTTAATAGAAAACTAAACTTAACAGTTGAAAATGAATAAGATTTGAAAAAAACGAAAAAACACGCTTTTATAGAAAACCAGAATAAAAAAATTGAAAATAAGAAACAAAAATATTTTATTTAAAAAAAAGCGTGGGGTTCATGGTATCAATAGTTATATAGTACATTACACACCTAGGGCAGTAAAGTAAGAAATGTCTCAGATCACAGGTAATTGTTGGCCGAGTTAATACCATGCACCCCAAGCTTTTTTTTAAATAAAATAATTTATTTTCCTATTTTTTTAGTCCGGTTTTCTATAAAAATGTGTTTTTTATTTTTCTTATACTATTACTTATTTATATTGCTTTGGTGTGAAATTTTCTTACCGGATCTCCCACGTTCTTGATAACTACCTGAAAATATCTCCGAGAGCATGAATTTAAAATAAAAATTCATGCTCTCGGAAAAATTTCCGTTAGTAACTCAAGCACTAGGGAGATTAATAGTGATAACAAATTTTGCAAAAATCATATAAAAATTCGGGATCCGGGAAATAATGTTGACGCAAGATGCTAGTGCAGAACTCTCAAATAAAATTTATCCCCGCACTCGTAAGGCCACGTTAAGACATTATTATTATTATCATGAAAAAGGGGGAATTTTGTGGCATATAGGACAAATCAGTAAATTAAAGAAAAAAAAGCATCCCCACGTGGGAGTTGAACCCACGACCTTCACGATGATTTCTAGCCATTCGAGGACATAGGAATCGACACACACTCGTGAACCCTTTCCTTCCATAATTCAATATACATGTGATAAATGAATCGAAAATCAAACGTACTTATCACTGGCTTTTTTTTTTCTTTAATTTAATAATTTGTCCTCTATGCCACAAAACAAAATCCTTCTTTTTCATTATATATTTTGGACACACTTTTCACCTTATATATTTGGCTAAATCTTATCAGTGGTTAGAGATCATCTTCTTAGATCTGCTACTGAAATTTCCGAATGACGATGAAGTTGAGAGACATGCAATGGATCTCGACGGCCAGTGATAAGTACGTTTGATTTTCGATTCATTTCCCACATGAATATTAAATTATGGAAGGAAAGGGTTTACGAGTGTGTGTCGATTCCTATGTCTTCGAATGGCTCAGATGGAAGAACGTATGGATAGAAATCATAAGGTCGTGGGTTCGACTCCCACTGGAGGATGCTTTTCCACTTTAATTTAATAATTTGTCGAGAGGACCACCACTCTCACATTATTATTATCATTGGTAATCCATTCCAACAAGAAACAATTATAATTTGTGAAATAGGATTTTCTGTAGATATTTGTTGGTATTAGAACTTGTGATATTCTATTTTCCAGTGGTCCTTTTGTTGTAAAAAATGTTGCTACATTTGTTTATGAATAACTCCTATCGTATCTTATTTCTTACTAGAAGAGAAACCTGCTTCATTAATTTTGCATTCCACACTGTTGCCGAAACTATACCAAACGCCCAGAAACAGTTTTTTCCGGAATTGTTACGTAAATTACTAGTATTTTAATTTATTAATTCACACTCGAATCATGTCAGTGTGGATGACGGATACATTTTTATCACCATTCCCACGTTTGTAGCGGTGAGAACACGAGAACAGGACAGAAAAAATCAAAAGACAGCTTCCATCACATTCAACGTGATTTTTATTGCCAGTTCTTGTCTCCGCTGAAAGCGGAACAGCTTTGAACTACTGCTTTACCGAACAAGTAAAACAATTAAAACTAGTGCTCCTAATTGGCTCATAAATATCTAAATGAACACATTTTCCTATCGTACGGAGTCCGCATATTCCCCGCCGGTCTAACACAAAAACAGAGTTAATTAAAATAATTCGAATGGAATTCGCTCCTCCGGGAAATCGTTAACAAATCCCAGAACACGTTTTTGTTTTCGAAATATATGGTTCAATTAATTCCAGCGCAATTAAAATACTTCGAGATATAGGAATAACTGATACAAAGAAGGACGCAGAATTCAGGTACGTGTCGCTATTTTCTGCTCAAGTGCTACAAAACGGACCACACGCACTACAGCCACAATGCTCACAATGGAAGTACTGCAAGCACCCATAAAAACAATCGACTCTCAAAGTTAATGCTCCAAAGCATTCTGCGAAATCCGCTGCTCACGCCTCCGTCGACACCAGATTGAAGTATTCATAAAAATAGTCGGAAGTAACACCACGAAGGCGGCCTCCCATGCCAGCTTTTAGCGTTAACTTTTTTGAAAGAAATGCTGCTAGTTCCAATTGTCCATTTCCATAGAGCAGAATAAACGCGGCGTTTTTACGTCAACTGTCAATTAATGCTTAGTGTTCCGGTTGAAGTTACAGGATGCCCATTAAAGAAAATTTCATGTTTCCCATTGTGTTTTACTTACCGGTTGCCACGAACTCGCCAAACCAAACCGCATTTCCATATTTTTTGTTTTTGTTATATTTGTCTAAAGAAAATGAGAGCAACATGTTTATAAACAAAGATGGTCAACAACTTGACGCTGAGAGTAAAACTTGAACCAACAAATAGCGGCATGACCTTGAAAAAGCAGCGGCTAGTTTTGAAGTACTCCGATTGGAAGGCCGCTACGAGGAGAAAGTCGAGATGGCTGGTTCAGGTATGTTTTCAAGATACCGATATGACTCCCGCTAGGGTTCGAGGTGGCTCCCATAAATAATTTTGTATAATACAGAAGAAACTGTAGAGAAATATTCAACAAAGAGTAAAAATTCCTAAAGTCTTCTCCATGACAGTTTAATGAGAATTCAACTAAAAGTTGGTAGATGAAGAGCAGAACTACTTTCCTGGCTAATACCACGCAAAATGTTGAATGATATCTGCTCGACATCTATACAATAATTCATATAAATGAACACTGAATTGCAAATGTTTTTTTTTTCTAAAATACATTATTGTGTTTAGTTTAAATCTCGCCTGACACCTATATGGACCGGTCTCGGGCTGTTGGCCCTCTTCAGTATAGGGTAGTCCCAAAGTTCCGAAGATCTCAGACTGAAGCGAGACTGAATTAAACATCAACACAGCTTTGCTTTAGTCAACAATGAGTACAAGTAACGAGGTGGATTTTAGAAGCACCTGCGAAACGGCACCTGGTGACAGAAAGAAACATTTCGAATGAAGTTGAAAAAGGAGTGGCTACTTGACCGTCTACGATATGAAATACAGAGAAAAGCCACTGTCTTCGCAAAATGTAGAGGAATATTCAACAAAGAATAAAAATTCCAAGAGTCTTCTCCATGACAGTTCAATATAAATTAAACTAAAGGTTGGTAGGTTTTTAAAATTCACCTCGTTACCCATTGTTGACTAAAGCATAGCTGTGTTGTTATTTAATTCAGTCTCGCTTCAGCCTGGGATCTTCGGATCTTTGGTTGGGACTGCTCTAGACTGATGAGGGCCAACAGCCCGAAACCGGTCTATAGGTATCAGGCGAGAGTGATTCAAACTTAACATAATCATGTCATTTAGAAAGAAACATTTGCAATTTAGTACTCATTTATAAGAATTATTGCATAGATGTCGAGCAGATATCATTGAACATTCTGCGTAGTATCAGCCAGGAAAGTAGTTGTTTTCTGCTCTTCATCTACCAACCTTCAGTTTGATTTACATTAAACTGTCATGAAGAAGACTTTTGGAATTTTTATTCTTTGTTGAATCCTACATAATTCAAAATTTAGGTAAATATCAGAACAATGTAGTTATCTTTATTTCAAATGGTATTATCCAAACAGTTTTTTCTAGGACTGGTTAATCTCTGTAATTACTGTTTATTCATCAATAAGGATGGCTACTTCAGGTTTTACCTGCAGAGGTCCTCACCTGCTACCAGGACTTCCTCTTCTCCTCTCGGGAATGTATGGAGTTGGAGCACCTTTGTAAGTGGCGCCGCAGTGGCAGAATCGGGCGATTCATTTGCATTTGCCCCGTTCATAAATAGAGTGTTTGAATGTCGAATTAGAGGTGGATAATTATTTTCACAAACAATTGATACATGTCTAATGTTGGAGTAAATGACATGGATAAAAAAACCAGTAAAGAAATATCAATAGATATGAATGAATTATAATCAATTATATTGAAAACATTGTTTTCTTTTCACATAGATATATTCTCACATATTTTTCGTATTGTTCCCTTACTCTCAGAATTTGACAACAATGATAATTTTGTACGTGTGTTACATATATAAAAATATGTTCCATCCATGTTTTTTTAGATAACTGTTATCATTAGTATGACAAAATTTAATTGTTTACATCAATGTGAAAATACATTCTAATACTTCGGTGTCACCTAGTTTTTCAACCCAAATATGCCCAAAGAAATTATGAATTGTCATTGAAAATTCCCAAGTGTATACCGTACAAAGTAAATATCAATACTGCATTTATTGCAATTAGTCAATAATTTTCAAAAAAAAAAGTAATACCAGTTGTTCAATAGTAACGCACTTTTCCCTTTGGTCACTTTTATAGTTCGTATTCGGGAATGCATTTACACGCGTGTTTGTGCACCCTACAATGCAGCAGTGGTCACTTGGAAGCATACTCTATACAATAAAAAAAGAATCGTCTAAATCGGATAACCCATTACAAAGTTATGCGTGATAGAAACGTAATAAATCAGTGGGTGAACCAACAATCATCCCCCATTTTCCTACCTTTAGGGGTGGATTTTTTCTTCGAATTCAAATAGGATCAATTTCCAAATATTAAAAAAAGAATCATGAGAATCGGACTACTTTGTAAAAAGTTATGCGTGGTCATTCATAAAAAAAATATACAGTGCTCGTCTAAAGTCCGTTCCCCCCCTACTAATTTTTGAACCACCAGGTATATCGCAACGAAATTTGGAGGGCTTGAATAGAAGATAAAAACCTATTTTTTCAAGAAAAAATCACAGCTAAAATGGCAGCTGAGCGCCATCTTAAATAATTTTTTTGAACAAAACACCCCGTATATTATTCCATTTTTGACATCTACTCATAATTCTCAACAGTTTTCTACAATACGCTTTACTTCTAAATTCAATTGTTTTCGAAATATTAACGTTTGAAAAGTGACATTTTTGGTCATTTCAAACCCAATCAAAAACACTAATGTTGCTTTCAATCAAGTTTCATTGGAAAAAATCGTTGTCGCGGTAACATCTTGTTTACTGTCAATCTGAACTGCTAACTGTCAAATAGTCGGTTGAGCGCCTAAATCCTTTTATGAAAAGGGTGATAATGGCTCGTAGTTTAGACGATAAATTTGAAGCAGTTTTGATATTTTGAGAAGCTGGAAGAAATTATCATCTAGAAGTCCGTATGTTTAATGATAGATTTCCCGAGAATACTATTTCGAGGTCATATTTGCGCAAACTTTCAAATAAGCTCCAAGCAACTGGTACGCTGAAAGATGCTCCAAGATCAGGAAAACCGCCTCTTTCAGGAAAAAAAAAAGCTAGATATTGTTGCTGAAATGGTATTCAATCCGACTCAGTCGACGTCTGCAGTTGCTGGATCCTGTGGAGTGAGTTCAAAAAGTGTCCAAAGAGTCCTAAAGAAAGAAAAGTTTCATCCCTACAAAATGAAAATCCTGCATGCTCTCACGGAGGATGATCCAGATCGAAGGGTTGAATTTTGTGAGTGGTTATCAAGAACAATTGAGGGAGAATAGGGCTTCCTGAAACGTGTATGTTTTGCAGACGAATGCACGTTTTTTTTAATGGAAAATTCAACAAACAGAATGTACGATACTAATCCGCATATTTTTAGAGAGGGACATACCCAGTTTCCTAAAAAGATGATTTTCATCAGAGGCTATCTTACAGGAATTCTTTACAGAATTCATTTAGAAACTGAAATTGAACCTGGAATAATACACATTGTATTAAACAATCAGGAAGAGTTTGAAAATCCTGAAATCATATTTCAGCAGGATGGGGCACCTCCCCATTTCGATAGCATGGCTAGAGAGTTCCTTGATACAAACTCTCCTGGGCGATGGATAGGTCGCAGGGGAAGTACAGAATAGCCACCAAGATCTCCGGATCTTACACCTCTAGATTTCTTCCTTTGGAGGTATCTGAAGTCAAAAATCTACGCCACTGAATGCCAAACAGTAGAAGAGTTTGAACGCAGAATAATAGGTGAAGAAATAGATGAACAGACTTTCATCAACGTGAGAGAAGCTATTTATAAAAGGGCACTTTATTGTCGAAATTTAGGAGGGGGCCACATCGAACACTTAATGAAATAATTGTTGGGGTTAAATAAAAGTGTTATTCAAAAATAAATTATAATTTTTCAGCTAACTAATTTGTTTTGATTGTGAATTTACAGAACACATTCGTAGGCTTCGTGATTTTCCGGTAAGCGGTACTGTTTATCCTTAATAAACTCTCTTTACGCCTCTTATTAGTCAAAATCATTAAGAGATTTAACTACAAATTAATAACAACGTTTAGTTAGCAAAATGTTTTACCGGAAGTGACAAAAATCCATACTTTATTTTAAACCGGAATGTCACTTTTCAAACGTTAATATTTCGAAAACAATCGAATTTAGGAGTAAAGTGTATTGGTGAAAACTGTTGAGAATTATGAGCAGATTTCAAAAATGAAATAATATACGGGGTGTTCTATTCAAAAAAAAAAATTGAAGATGGCGCTCAGCCGCCATTTTAAAACTTTTAGCTGTGATTTTTCAATGAAGAAGTAGGTTTTTATCTCCTATTCAAGCCCTCCCAATTTCGTTTCGATATACCAGGTGGTTCAAAAATTATTAGGGGGGCTACGGACTTTAGACGAGCACTGTATACGCGTCAATTAGAGAATCTCCCCCTTTTTATTCGTCGTTTAAAAATCAAGTCAGTTCACATACCCATTATCAACGAAAAAATTCATTTTCCAACGCTTGGTACAAAAGGATCAATTAATCTGCCATAGGTAAGATATAAATATGAATGTAAGTCAGTTATGTCTGTTCAATTATTCAGAAAGCCTTGAATAAAACACTGACTGTGTTTCATCAGCAGAAATCGAGGAAGATGAAATTGGGAAATTCCACGGCTGAGATTCCAAAAATGATGTAACCCACATCCGAAATTTATATGTCTACCATCCTTTCAAGATAGAGACACAAATATCATAAAAACAATTCTAGATTGGTATATGGCATGAATATTATAGAAAACACCGCCCTGGGCAACGACAAAGTTACAAGAGAACGAAATTTCACCATGTGCGATACGTTTGGGGTCAACGAATCTTCCTATATGTCATTTCATAGTACCATCGCAGTACCATTTAGTCAGGTAGATACAGGTCACAAAAAACTATCTTGACCATTTTTTCTTCTACCTATATTCAGTTTCTTCTTGTCCATTTTTGGATGTTGCCACGAACAAAAGCAGAGGAATCGACACTTATTTGTGATTTGTGTGAGGATAAAGTACAGGTTGCCACAATACTCCGCCCTTTGGAATATTACAAAAAGTATTATTTCGTTTTGTAACTTCAACATGTTTTTCAATCTGTCACTCCCTAGTCTGACACAAACATAATCAACTACCCAGTGAACACAAAAAAAGTGATGAAACATTAATAAAAAAGGATAATACGGTTGCCTCGATACTCGCCCCCTTTGGAATTGAGCAAAAAGTATTGCTTTCGTGTTATAGTAACAATACTTCTCACTTGTAATTACATCTTAAGGTAGTTGTCGTGAAATCCACTTCCAATCAGATTCCGTTTATATTCATAACACTTTTAGTTAACATTATTACCTGTATCATATTACATCATTGAGCATATGTATGACTACGTTCAAAATTCTTTTTTTTCCTTAAATTCAATAACGATACCTCATGTTTTTAGAGCAAATAACCTCACTGTATCTTGAACAACTGAATGCGAGCGAGCGTTGGATTGCGATGTTGCCAACAGTCCAGTCATGGCTTATTTGCTGTGTCACGCATGCTACTTATGTTTCTGAGTGTACAGTTCCCTTGAAAAAGGTCACACTAATTCAGCGTAGTGATCTGCCTTCCGTACATCAGAGGTGTCTCCGAGAAGATCAGAAGGATCAGAAACAAGTTCAACATCAAGAGCTGCTTCCAATCTGGCAGTAATTTACGGAGTTTCCTGACCAAGACCAAACCTGACAACAAAAATGAAATCAGTAAGAATTGCATTTATGAAGTTCCATGTGAATGCGGAGATTCCTACATTGGAGAGACAAAGAGGCCGTTATCGGTGAGATTGGATGAGCACAAGAAATGGACTCAACGTGGAGAAACGTCAAAATCGGGAATAGCTGACCACGCGTGAACTGAGTACCATCGAGTTCTATGGGACGACACAAGTGTTCTACATAGAGAGGAGCATTGGTTCAAATGAAAGTTCAAAGAGGCCTTCTACATCGAAGCCCATAACTCCTTTAGTCAACCAAGAGCGTATGGAAACCACTGATTGCTCTTTCTGGCGGGATGCAGAGGCACGAAACTTCACACACCACCACATCACACGAAATTACACGCACCACTGCACAAGGCAGAATTACAGGCATCATTACACCGGCCGGCATATAAATTGGTAAGTAGCACCCAAACTTGTCAGTATTCACCTGAAGACGATTGCAGATACAAGCATTCGAAACGTCGTGAAAATCTTTTAAATCCATTAAGACAATGGACGTTCGAAACGAGAGTAATCAAGTTACCACATCGTCTACAACCCTCAAACAAGATTGTGATAGATGAAATCTACATCCTATTAGATTGACTTGCGGCCAGACAGTACAAGCTGCATTGTGGATAGCCTTTTCGAAATCGATGATGATTTTCTTGGGGCAAAAAGAGAACGAAAAGTCGCTACAGCACTTCTTCACGTGTTCAAAGCACTTTACATACGTTTCAGTACATTTGTCCGGCAGCACACAAAATACAAGCGGTATAATGTCCATTTAGGCAGCCGTGAATAGTAAACAGCTGCAGAAAAAATTTAGTGCAGTAGTCAAATGTACCATCTACGTAGATTCTGCTACATTTGCACAGATCCTCCAAATTTGTAACGCAACTGAATACTAGTATGTGAGTATCATCATCATTCACCCACAAGAACTCACTTCGGTTTGTGCGATAATTTGTATTTGTCTTTAGTGCATTATGAACTTCACTTTGAGATTCAGGAAGCACAGGAAGTTACTTTCTTCTAGCGTTGTATATATTGCGTTTTATGAAGGTTAGATCCTTCGTCTGAAGAGCTGTTGAATCTTCATCAACCATAACTGAATGTAAAATTTCACTTGGCCGACTGCTGATATCGTCAACGGCTTTTCTTTCCGCTGAGTTTTTAATGATATTTCGTTGGATGTCTTCAATGTTGCAGGCACCATGATTGTGAGTAAAATTCACCCAGTGATATAAAAAAAAATATGTAATGAGAGATCGATAAAAAAGGTGAAGTACAGGTTCACAATGCAATGGTATAATAATGGGAAGGGTAAAGTACAGGTTTTACAATACTTCCTCCTTAGAATAAAAAAATCTAACTTTTTTTTATCTATTACTGTCTAGTCTGACATAAACATAATCAACTACCCAGTGATGACAAACAAAGAACATGCGATGAAACACTAATAAAAAGGTGAAGTACAGGTTGCCCTTTGAAATTATTCACAATACTTCCATCTTGAAAACGGAAACGTGAATACCCCACAAGAGGTTATTTCGAACGAAGGAAAATAGTGACTAAAGTTTATCTTTGAGTCGCAGATGATTCCACATCTGATTTTATGAACATCCTGTCTATATTTTCAAACGAATCCTTATGATGACACATTAATGGTAACAGACCTGAATTTCTTGACATGTTTTTTTGGGTAACCTTCCACAGTCTAAAAATGAAAATATAATCAGGAAAATGTAGAAAGGGCAAACTAATTAGTTCACCACGATAAATTACTGCGTTCACCAAATTATATTTCCTATAGAAAAAGTATTCAATTTGTCAGTAACTTCTCGTCCCCTGAATATGCCTATAAAAAAAATTGTAAAAATTCAAAAGATACTATATAGTTTTTGACGGTTCGAGGACTTTATCCGCCCCAGTTCTCAAAATCTTCTAAATCTCCTTTAATTGTTTGAATAATTTGGATTTTTCTTGCAGAGTCTTTTTCGCTTTCTCAACTGACGGATGTCAATTGACATCTGCCAAAAAATTTGAGAGTGACGTATTGCTCATTTGATATATGGGGTGTTGTTCAGGTCAGTTTATTAGCATTCTACCATATCTCACTTCCTCTCTGAGTAGAGGTAACCATGTATGGTCCATTTCAACAGAATTTGTTGAAAAGCAGTTGTTATTGGAAAGAAGAATACAGGCCGTTTCTTTAAATTTTCTCCTCTCTTGATGTGGGTCTTTCATCAGGATTTTCGTCCTATTCCATTCAATCGTATGATCGCCATTGGATGTGAGTGCATGTTTTGCAATTTTTGATCCGATTATTTGTCGATTTCTGATGAAACCCTGTTGTTCACTTTGGCGCACTTCTAATGGTCTTGACGATTCCCCTATATAACTATCACCACACGAACAAGGTATCTTGTAAACACAGTTTTTAGTACTTTCTTCTGCGTTTTTTCGTTTTGTTTGTGTTAGTATAGATCTCAGTGTGTTTGTTGTTCAAAATGATGTTCTTACATCATACCTATGTCCAATCCATTTGATCTTCCCAGATAATCCGGGGACAAAGGGTATTATGTTGGATGTGAAATGTGTAGGTGTTGGTTGTGTCAATTGGTTGTTTGATGGATTTTTGCTTTCAACGTCTGTGATTGTTTTTTCCACAAACTGATCCAGATATACATTTTCCTTGAGAACAGAATCTACAGGAAGAAATAAACCTCATAAAATCTGTATCTTTTGAATTTTTACAATTTTTTTCATAGGCATATTCAGGGAACGATAAGTTACTGACAAATTGAATCATTTTTCTATAGGAAATATAATTTGGTGAACGCAGTAACTTATCGGGGTGAACTTGTATAGATTTTCCTGATTATATTTTCATTTTCAGGCTGTGGAAGGTCACCCAAAAAAACATGTCAAGAAACGTTGTTCCTCCACAAAAAATCACATTCATTCAATAACAGACCTGAACTACGTTGAATGATAAAAAAGTATTGCTTCAGTTATGTAACTTCAACAAATTTTTTTAGTCTACCACTGTCATACACATGAATCACAAAAAAATAAATATTCCTTCTTGTTATAAAATGGACGTAGCTCCACACCAGTATTCGACCCGAAGTTCCCAGACTAAGAGTGTTAGTTGTCTGCTGATTTGAACTATCTTGCAGGTGCCACTAACGTGGGAGTGCCAATGTCTCGGACCGGGTCACCGGGTGAAAGTATTGAAGATGATCCTCATAGCCATAAGCACCTAACAGCGGCGCAGGATGGGGGCGAAGAAAGTTTCTAACAGCGATTTACTATCCAGTAGCGTTACCGAAGTCTCAGTCGAATATTGATACAATATTTGATCAGTTTGAGAGAAATACTGCAATGATTTTGTCACTTTAATCTCCCTAGAGCGTCAATTATTTAGGGAAATTTTAATTCAAGCTTGCGGTACGAAAATTTTATGTCAAAACTCTATGAAAATATAATCAAGTTGTTGACATACGTGAGGGACATCATAGTAGGCTGTTGTTAGTGTTGCAGATGTTTGGTGAATAAGATGGCCATGATGGGTATTTTGACGTTTTATCTGTTATATTAGACACAAAAATGATGTCGCGTATTGGACCAGAAAATAGTGCGAATAAGAAATAAAAATGATAAAAAAAATCAGACAAGCTTCTATACAAATGCACTAAAGAGGAAATAGTATATTATGCAATGAGCACAAAATGATGCCCATTTTGCACGAGTATGAAATTTCTATGACAACATATCGTTCACGTTTAATACATGCATACATTGCAAAAACTTTGAAAGAAATAAACTGATGATATTTCATTACTCCGAATTCGCCGCTAATGGGCTTTCTATCAGAATTAAAATATAAATTGAAGAAATATATAAATATTTTCTTTATTGCTATTTCTAATAGGTACACAGAAATAGAAGCCTATAAATGTATGTATGTATTTAATTGAAGTTGAATGTGCAATTATTGAATATAATATTTGTAGAACTTGTTTGCTGAATACTTAATTCTTTTCGAAATTGATAATTTGTCGACGTTGAAATAGACGGCTTCTCGCGATTTTCCATTTCTAAATTCGTTGGTATGCCTGATGGTATGTTCTGTATTGCATTTGCAATTTTATTTGCTATGTCAAGCTTACTCTTCTTCGATTCATCAATATATCCCTCAGCGACTGTAGTAGATTTCCAGACACCGTGGCGTTTTAACGTGGTTATGTCACCTCCAGCATCAACAAGAATTGTTGCGGAGGATCGGCGAAAGCAGTGCCCAGTATATAATTCGTAATTTGGCAATTTTAAATACTTGGCAATGTCTTTTCCCATAGCTCCAAACTTATTCAGACCTATTCTCTGAATTGTACACTTTCCTTTTTGATAATTGATGAAAAACCATAGACCATTAGCATTTTGAGGGCGAAGATTTGCGTATTTTTTATAAATTTCGTAGAATTTGCCAGTTACAGTAAAATTTCGTACTATTTTGGTTTTACTGTCTGGTATTGTTACTAAAACAGCTGAACCAAGATAATTGAAATGAGTAATTTTCATTTGATGTAATTCATGTCTTCTACATGCACCCATTACTCCCATAACTAATGCAACTTACAATGTAAATTAGTTTACTTAAACATATTCTCGTCAAATGGAAATATAAAACTTACTTGTGTTGCCAAATATATTTCATCTGGAGCCTGTTCAATGAAATTATCGATGTCATTTGCTGTAAAGATCTTTGACTTTTTGGGTGTGTAGCCGTTAGACTGCCGCTTGAGGAATGCTTTCAGTTTCAAATATTTGGCAATATCTATATCATTATAGATACCAAGAGTCGTTCTCAGCATTGAGAAGTGTGACCACAAAGTGGAACTTTTAAATTTTTTGGCTAAGTCGCCAAAATAAGCCATTAAAACGTTCTCGGAAAACGATTTTGTCTTTTGATCTATCTTCCATTCCAAAAAAAGGTTATAAGCGCGTTGATACATACTCTTCGACTTTTCCGGTAATAAATTCAGTGTTGTTACCTTCGCTGCTTCTATTATGTTTGGAGGTGTCAAATCTAAGTCAATATCACTATCAGTTTCCATTTTAATTAATAGTTTTTATAGAAAACAACTATGAAATCACTCGTTACCTACTAAAACTTTGACAGAAACGATCTGCTGACATTCCATCAATTTGCCGCTGGACGTCATAATTCGACAAGCCGTAGTCGTCGTGATTTTGGAGTGAACCTAGACCTAACACGAAATATTCCATTTCGCATTTGTTGCTCAGCAACTTGCCTAGCAACCGATGCAAAAATGAAATTGTGTACAAAATGTGCTTGTTTATGATTGAAGTAACGGTTATAAAATGAACATTTATCGATGTTGTCGTAGAAAAACATATTTTATTTAATTTTTTGACCTAGGTTATTCTGTGAGTAGCAGATTCAAAATCTTGCCGAGCAAGAATACCTATTTTATTATATTCGCGGCAAACTTTTGAATCTGCTACTCACAGAATAACCTAGGTCAAACGATCTCCGACCCCCAAAAAATCCACATAATAATTTTGAATGGAATCGGGTCATAATAACAAAACACGTCAAAATATTGGAGCCGCCATCTTGAATTCATCAATTTTCACAAAAACATTATGACGTCCGACCCCAGAAACCCCATCACACCAATTCTTTATGGAATCGGGCTATAATCACAAAACTCGTCGCCATCCTGAAGCCACCATCTTGAATTCGTGGATATTGACGAAAAAATCATGATCTCCGACTTCAAAAACCCCCACGTGCCAATTTTTATTGGAATCGGGCTATAACCACAAAACTTTTTTTTTATGTTCTGGTTCCCACGAAAAGGGATATCCTGTAATGTTCAGAGAACATCGTGGGAACCTAGGGAAAGAAGGTAGGAGTTGGTGTTCTTCTTAAATTTCTGAAGGTTGTATGCCTCGTGGAACACCTCCCTAGGCAATGAGTTCCAAAGCCTCGCTGTTCGTTGGATGAACGAGTCTTTGGAAAGTGATGTTCTGCAGGTTTCCAAAGTGACCACGAAGGGGTGTGATGACTGAACTTGACGGGTTAATCTCGAAGAGACTGCCAAAGCAGGAACGATTGTTGATATTTCAGAAGAGCATCGCCCATGAAAATATCTATAAAATAGAGACAAATCGCCAACTTTTCTACGGTGTTCCAGACAAGTGAGCGAGTTTGTAAGCGAGGCATCACCGACGAGACGAATTGCCCTTTTTTGGACAGAATCCAATAGCCTCAGGATATGTTTAGGTGCCGCACTCCAAATATGGGAACAGTATTCCAGGACAGGTCGGATCTGTGCCTTATAGATCATAAGCAGCTGACTGGGGGTGAAATAGCTCTTGGCACGAAACAGAAAACCAAGTTTTGGGATGCACTTTTGGCAATGGACCTCACGTGATTTTCCCAGGAAAGGTTATTGCTGATAGTAATACCAAGCATCGATATGGATGGCTTCAGTGGTATGGTTACTCCTGACGAAGTTATGTTAGGCACAGTGAGATCGGCTTTTCTAGAGAAAAGACATGCTTGTGTTTTGTTTGCATTGAATTCTACCAAGTTATTAGATCCCCATTCGAGAATTGTTGCCAAGTCCATATTTATATTATTAACATTTCTTCCTCGTTCATTTCTGGTTTCACGGGCTGATATAGGGGCCCTGGAAGAGAAAGCGGTATGAAGGGTACTATCATCGGCAAAGCTGTGTACTGGACATGAAGTTGCTTTCAACAGGTCGTTGATGTGAAGTAGAAATAGTGTTGGTGCGAGAATGGATCCTTGCGGAACATCAGCATTTATGAGTAGAGTGTCAGATGAAACTCCATCGACCACTACATGGAGAGACCTGTTTGAGAGAAAACTAGCAAGCAGAGAACACAGCTGAGGGGGCAAGCCATAAGACGGAAGCTTGGCGAGTAGTCCCTGGTGCTAAACTCGATCGAACGCCTTGGAGATATCTAATGCCACAGCTAAAGTTTCTCCATGCTTTTCAATAGATAGCTGCCATATATGTGAGACGTAAGCGAGCAGGTCACCAGTTGATCTCTGATGGCGGAAGCCATATTGCCTATCGTTGACAATTCCTGAGTCTTCCAGATATTTCATGAGCTCGATGTTGATGGCTTTTTCCATGACCTTTGAAATAATAGATAGCAGTGCGATAGGTCTGTAGTTGCTAGGTAGGGCCTTTTGCCTTTTTTAGGACTGGCTGTACTCTTGCAATTTTCCAATTGGACGGAAATACCCCCAAATTGTAAGAGTGGTTGAACAACTTGCAAAGAACAGGTGTTAGTTCGGGGGCACATTTCTTGAGAACAATCGGCGTGATTCCGTCAGATCCACAGGCTTTGTTGGTGTTGAGACCCAGCAAAATCTTTCTGATAGTACGTTGGCGAAAGGTGATCTCGGGCATGTGACTGTCAATAGGTGTAATGTTCGGGGGTTGTTTTCCCGATGAATCCAGAGTGGAATTTCCAGCAAATAGGTGCGCAAAGATATTGGCTTTTTCCTGGGCAGTCGTTGCTAGTGTTCCATCTTCTTTGGTTAGGGGAGGAAATGAGCTGGAAGTGAAATTTCTTCCCACAGCTTTGGCGAAAACTAGCGCCATATTGGAGCCGCCATCTTAAATTTATAAATTTTGACGAAAAATTCGTGATCTCAGTCCACAAAAACCCTCACATACCAATTTGTAATATAATCGAACAAAAATCACAAAACTCGTCCGCCATATTGGAGTCGCCATTTTGTTTTTTCTCCAGCAATTCTCTATAATGCATTGTCGCCGGAGTTATGAACACCTGCCAAATTTCTCGATAATGGGACAACTAGAAGTGGGTCAAAATTCACTTGCAAGATTTGAACTGGACATATACATATACAGTGTGTCTCACTTCTCATGGAAACACTTCCGTATCTTCCGTAATTATTGGAGTAGATTTCTGTAATTCTCACGATCGGTAGATATACTTGTTGTATCTCTTTGTATTTGGTTTTATCCAAATTTATTAATTAAATATTATTTTAAATACGTCTGATATTATATTTGACAACCTTCAAATCTGTCCTGAAAAAAATCAATCCTCAACTACTTGATGAATACATATTAAAATACAATGTGATGTAAAAATACATAACACAATACTGGGGGTGAATCTAAACTCTGTCATTAGGTTGACCTGAGTGACATACAGTGCTAGTCAAAAGTCCCCTCCCCCCCTCGTATCTTTTGAACGGGTATACTTATAATAATGAAATTTGGAGGGTGGAAATAAACGGATGTAGGCTTCTCAACTGGTCATAACAGGTGACGCAATAGTCATAAATGACGTCACAAGACCACTGTGACCAATAATTTTAAATGGGACCCTACGGCAAGTGACAGCTCGTTTGAAAGGTATTGAAAATACCTATTCAGTCATACCAATTTTGTTTGGGTTTCGGCTGATTTTGATTGATAAATTGAAGAAATACGAAAATTATAGTTTCGCATTTAATTAATAAAGATTTAAGAACCAGTTCTGATAATACGTGTTCAAAATGTGCTCCATCTACTTCCTGGCAGTAATGCATCCTATTGCTAAACTCTTGTCGTACTCGTCCCAGTGTGTCAGCGGAAATTGCCCTACATTCTTCAACAATTCGTTGTTTCAGAATGGCAATACTGTCAGGTGCTGTAGCGTGAACCTTAGATTTCAAGTACCCCCATAGAAAAAAATCTAATGGTGTAAGGTCCGGTGACCGAGCTGGCCATTCGATCGAACTTCGTCGTCCAATCCATCTACCACGATATTCTTCATCTAGGTAACGTCTTACTGCACCGTAATAGTGTGCAGGAGCACCATCTTGTTGAAACGTTATTTCCAAGTTGTCGAATTCATCTGGATTATCTTCTAGAATTTCAAGAATTAACGACTCAATATCATTTTGTAACATCTCCAGATACAATTCACCGGTTAAGTTAGCATTGAGAAAAAGAGGCCCAACTATGTGGTTTCCCAAAATACCTGCCCAAACATTTACTTTTTCTGGAAATTGAGTATGTTTTTCACGAAAGATGTGAGGATTTGTGTCACTCCAATACCTCTCATTTTGAGTGTTAACATTTCCATTGAGAAAGAAAGTACTTTCGTCACTAAAACAAATTGTCTGTATGTAGCCTGGTTGTTGGTTAATTTTATTGGACATAGTTTCACAGAATTCTAGTCTTCGGTCGGGGTCATCATCTGAAAGTTGGTGCACCATTTTCAATTTGTATGGATGAAATTTGTTTTTAGCCATCACCCTATGTACTGTCCTTTGACTGACTTCACAGATAGACGCAACTTGGGCTGTGGAAGAAGTAGGGTTTACTACCATTTCTCCAATTATGTCAATTTTTTTGTCATCACTAATTGTTGGTCGACCAGATCGTTTGGCATCTTGAACACTACCTGATGCTTCAAACTTCCGAAGAAGCTCCCTCAAATAAACCCTCGATATAGGGCGATCGGGGTACCTCTCATTAAACAGTCGTTCCGCTGCATGGAAATTGTTTCTACATTCACCAATTATTAAGATAGCTGCTACTTTGTCGACTACAGTACGTACCATTTTGCCTATGTAAACACTTAAACGTCTCGTTAAACAATAGCTTAGGTAAATTTTCAAGGTATAAACACTTCTGATAGGTAGAGAATTCAAAAACGTCAACCTTTTTGACAATTAACCAGAGGCGTACTTTAAAATCTTCATTAATTAAATGCGAAACTATAATTTTCGTATTTCTTCAATTCATCAATCAAAATCAGCCAAACCCAAACAAAATTGGTATGATTGAATAGGTATTGTCAATACCTTTCAAACGAGCTGTCACTTGCCATAGGGTCCCATTTAAAATTATTGGTCACAGTGGCCTTGTGACGTCATTTATGACTATTGCGTCACCTGTTATGACCAGTTGAGAAGCCTACATCCGTTTATTTCCACCCTCCAAATTTCATTATTATAAGTATACCCGTTCAAAAGATACGAGGGGGGGAGGGGACTTTTGACTAGCACTGTATACTGCGCGCCAGAACCGATGGATTTACCGATTTTTGCACAAAATAACATAGGGAGCAAGATAGGCCCGAAATTCTTATGGATTCATCATCAAGACATAAACTTCAGTACCAATCCATATCTTCGCAGAAAAATGTTCATTTCTGAAAAATCCGAATTTTTCTCAATTTCCATGAAAACGCCCCAGTATCTTCCATAATGGTTGAAGTAGAATTCTGAAATTTCCACGATTATCAGGTATACCGGAGATATGGTGAATATTCTCTGGGGTTGACCTGACTGATCTATAACCGATAGGCATCTTGGCTGAGGAATTTTTCAGTTCAGAAAGAGGGGAGTACAAAAATATGAATTTTCCAAAGGACGTATCGAACTTCATTTCCGAAAACATCACAAAATCGAGAAAAGTGTTCAAAATAAAAAAAAACAGATAGTGGGATTAACGCATATTTAAAAAAATCCCTTCTTCAGTTCATTAATAGTCATTAAAGGAACAACGGTTAGTGAAACTCAATGTAGAAATATTTCTCAATAATACTGCATTATCAGTGATAATTACCACTCGATATCACGTTCTACAGTTATAAACTCTGCAAATAACTTTCTATCCATCGCCCCTGGTGCGCAGTGTATGTCACTCAGATTAACCTCAGAAGAGATTTAGACTCATACTCAGTAAATTTAACGATCCTGGAAATTACAGAATTCCACTCCAACAATTACGGACGTTACGGGGGTGTTTCCACTATATATATATATATATATATATATATATATATATATATATATATATATAAGATATATAGATAGACAGATAGATAGATAGATACTTTATTCGTTTACCATTTTACATATTCACAAGGAAATATAAATGGACAAACATGTCAAAAAACACAGAATGCATATACCAAAATTATGAGATATAACACAGTATGAAAATTGTTACATAGTAACGCAGAAAAAGGAAAACTAAAACCATGTAATGGAGTACATTTTGGACGAAACAGTTTGACTAGTACGTATTATGTCAGAGAAAACAAATAAATAATACAAAATACTATACTATAAATAAATAAGTACACATACACACATGCACCCATAAAAATTATCAAAATTCATCTAGTGAGTACAGCACTTTTCAATTAAGAATTCTTTCAGTCTATTTTTGAATATTCTGACATTTGGTGCTGACTTTATATCCGGATTTAATTTATTGTATAATTTGCACCCCATAAAATAAAAACTTTTTTGATAAAGTGCGGAGCAGTGAGAATTGGGTTGTAACATATTGCGGTAACGAGTGTTATGATCATGTTTTGGCAAGCACATTGTAATGTTTTTATAATTATTATAGAAATATATACACACCTCCAGAATATATACGCTAAATAATGTCAGGATTTTTGATTTTTTGAAAAGTTCTCTACAGCTAGTCCTCTTATCAATATTCTCAATAATGCGTATACCGTATTTTTGTAAAATAAAAACTCTGTTTACTTTAGCACTGTTTTCCCAACTAAGTATTCCATATCTCATGTGGGAGTGAAAATTGGCATAATACAGTGTGATGAGAATGTGTTTGCTGCAATGATTTTTCAAGTATTTGATGCTGTAGCAGGCACTTCGAAGTTTCTTACATAATTGGTTGTTATGCTCTGTCCATGATAATTGCCTGTCAAAAATAACTCCTAGTAGTTTCACGTTTTCAGAACAGAGTAATTGTTTTTCTGTATCTTTGAATATTATAGGTGGGTCTTGTCGTCTGTGCCCGAAATATGTCAACACTGTTTTTTTGTGGTTCAATAGGAAATTATTATTTTCTGACCATCGTATCATGTTATCGTATACAATTTCTGTAGAACAGATCAGTGATTGTTGGCTGTCACCTGATATAATGATGTAACATATAATCTTGACATTCGGAATATTTTCTACAAAATATATGAGGTCATTTGCAAATACATTGAAAAGCATAGGTCCCAAGACAGATCCCTGTGGAACTCCCTGTGTGATGGTATAGGAAGGACTGTTAGTGCCGTTGAGTAAAACAAACTGAGTCCTATTCAAGAGATATGATTCAAAGAACTTCAAAGGTATACCTCTTATTCCATATCGTTCGAGTTTAGCAATTAACATGTTATGGTCAACCGCATCGAAAGCCCTCGAAAAATCTATAAATAGTCCAAACACATAATCACCCTTGTCTAATCTACAGACGAGTTCATTTTGAAAGGTATTCAGTGCAGTCTCTGTACCCATATTAGTGCGAAAACCATGTTGGCTTGTTGATAAAATGTTATGCTGCGTTAAGAATGAATTCAGCTGATTTTTAACGTTCATTTCAATGATTTTGGAAAAGCTACAAAGTAAGCTGATAGCTCTATAATTTGCAAGTTCATTAGAATCTCCTTTTTTATAGAGAGGACCTCTGCTAGCTTAAGACAGTCTGGAAAAATGCCCATTTCATAGGACTTATTTATCAAGAATACCAATATATATATATGATTTGATCACAGAAAATGTAATCGCCATTGCAACGATCACCTCCCAACTCAAGGAAAAAGAACCGACAAAAGATGAACCAAATTTTCGTGAAGAAAAACGCAATTATGGCTTCAAACGAGCCAAAACAACTTACAAACATTAAAATATGTAATTCGTCCCCGTTAACAATGTTGGCAAGGAACACACCAAACCCACAATGTTAAACAAACATTTTTTTTAATAAACAATTGAAAAAGCCTCCAGCTAGGGCTTATATATATATATATATATATATATATATATATATATATATATATATATATATATAATTAAATCTCGAGTTATTGAAGAATCCGAAACCCAAGAACCCCAGAATCAACTACAATAAACAAAAACTTTTTAACAAAAAATTAAACCGACGAAATACGGAACTGAAAAGTAAAAAATGAAATAAACCTTCTGAGTCTCAATAACTAAGCTCCCAAGCTAATGTAAGTAACTAATTTTGAGTCGGCGCCAAACAAACAAGCAAATGAATTAGATAAGGCGTAAAATTATGGCATCGAGTTGCGCGGTGACATTCTGAGAATTTTTTTGAAGTAATTTTATGATCTTCGTTGATTGGTCGTTTGGCGCGGACTCAAAATTAGTTACTTACATTAGTTTAGGAGATAAGTTATTGAGACTAAGAAGGTTTATTTTATTCTTACTTTTCAGTTCCGTATTTCGTCGGTTTAATTTTTTGTTAATAAATTTTTATTTTTCAATTTTGGAAAAATTATACCTACTTGTTTTTTGATTACTTCCAAAATACTTATTTACTCACCTTACTTCAACTATTACCAGTTAAATAATATGATTATCTACTCTTACTATTTGTTGTAATATAAATTATTTTTGTTGTTTTGGTTATTTTATTCCATCACTTTGTATATTATTTCATCCTCTCATGGAATATAATGATTGTGACGGATGTAGGAGAACAAAAATAATGACATTAGCGATCTGTCATTGTCAACTACATCTGTGTGCCAATGTTCACAAGTTAAAAATCAATTATTCCCTATTTTCCTACTTGTAAGGGTGGATAATTCTATTCGAAATCCAAATATGAGGTAAACCCTATCTAATAAGAAAAAAAACATCCAAATCGAAGAACACAGTATAAAGTTATGCCTGATAGAATCGGTGAACGGACCGGAATTCAGAGGGAAACATCTTTCATTTTGCTACCCTTAGGGGTGGATTTCATCTTCAAGACTCAAATGGGACCAACTTCAAAGTACACCCTATCCACTGAAAAAAGAATTATCGGAATCGGACGTCTCAGTAAAAAGTTATGCGTGATCATACATTGAAAAAAATATACGCGTCGACTAGAGAACCTCCTCCTTTTTGGTTTCGTCGGTTAAAAATTCAAGAACCTCTCCAAACAAACTATATATATATATATATATATATATATATATATATATATATATATACATATTCAAACCAAGGGATATTATGGTAAGCATCAATAAAAAAGTTAACTCTTTAAGGTGTATCGAAGCTTTCGGAAATGTTCATTTCCATCATCAGGGAGATAAAGGAAAAAGGAAAAAACCAATTGTAATACATATTCAAGTTCGAAACATTATGCTACTTACAACTTTGTTGAGGTTGGTTTTGATGATGTTAAACATATTTATCTTACATAGTGGATACAAACGTAGAAAAAAAAGTAGATCAAGGAATAAACCGAAGTTCAAAGTTACTACAACCACATTAGCGTTGTTTGAAATTATGTAAATATAAATGTGTACTCTATGTGGTGTGACAAGTGAAACTGACAGGTAAGGAATGAATCTCGCAATTATATTTAAGCCAACGGCACCTGATGGGTGTCACTTGGAAATAGTTACAGTGGTGCCAACTGTTAGATTAGTTCCAACTGATGTCACCAGGTGGCGGTAATGTTAGAAAGAACTATTATTTTATATTAAATTGTTGTCAAATTTGATTGATATCTAAAGACAATAAATAAGAGATCCCACTCAAATGGTTAATATCTGGTTTTTTCTTATTATTATATATATATATATATATATATTATATTTTATATATATATATATTTTATATTACATTGTTTTTAATTTTGATTGATATCTATAGACAATAAATAAGAGTAGATCCCACTAAAATGGTATATAGCCTTTTTTTTTACTATTCATTATATTTATATTAACCATTATAGTCTGTCAAGATGTACACATTTTTGTTTCTGCCCTCGTTCATGGCCACTAAAAATATTTTCAGAATACTATTGTGGTTAAACAACACTAGCAGCTTCAAACAGTTACGAATGATTTCCTTGGTCTACTTCGACGAGGCGAGTGAGTACGCACGATGATATATAAATACAGTTATATCCTCCTGGTGCACTTGTCACCCTTGTTGGAAACGGCGGACTTATAGATCTGTAAACTTTATGGGGGATTGTATGCAGATGAGAAGTGGCTTGTTTGTCAGAGCTTTCTATAGCTCTTTGGAGCCGACGTTATCACATCATAGACGGAGGATGAGTCTTCAATTGAAGGGTCTTGGTGCGCCTAGATAACGTGGGATGATGTGGAGAATAACAGTTTTATTCTAGTTGCAAGGTACTACTGATTTGACGGAGTTATCACGGATATCAGAGCAGAGCCAAACTGTGAGCGAAGTTATTAATTTTTTTACAGCTTTGGCCACTCGACAGAACAAATATGATGAAATATGAGGTTGCATACAAGTATGAGATTGATTTGTACAATATTTATTGTTATGATGCGGTGATAGCGGTTTGTTTTTTATTTTATTATTTATCTATTTATTTTCACAATCAGACGTCATAACAAAAAATATATTTTTTTTGTTTTGCTATTTTTTTTACTATTTTCATATCTTTTTATGCTTGTTCTTTTTTGAATTTAATTTAATATGTTGATAAATAAATACCCATATAAATATTTCAAATGTCCAGCTATGTATTTCACCTTTTTCCCATTGATTCTTTTACCTTATTCTCTCTAGCTCAGCTAACTCAATCGGTACGCCTATGGAATCTCAGGAGTCAGTTCTACTGTGGAGCCCGCTGGTAGTTCTTGATGTCAGTTCCAGAAAATGGCAACTGGTTTTCATTCAATCATTGAAAATAATGCAGAAATTCATCAAAATAATAATTTCCTTCATTTAGGAAGACTATTCTGCGATAATTAACTTAAATTAGTGCTCTATAGCAAAATATACATGAAAAGTGAAGTTAGGTGATATTAAAAAGTGAAATTTAACCTTTTTCTGTAGGTTATATGGTCTATATACTAATTTATGGAAGTGTTCTATCGAAAGGGTTCTTGAAAAGATTTATTTGGGAATGCACTGAGTTAAGTAACTTGTTATGGTTCAAAGTACCTGTGGCTTCTTGAAACGAAAATGTTCAGTGTCTCGGATCGCTCTCCCGTTCCTGGAAACTGCCGTTCCAGTCTGCAGCCCCCTTGTCGACTGTGAATTCACCCTCGTACTGCTATATGTCTCAAATGAGAAGGTAAGATTCGTTCTGCATCTGGGTTTTTTTATCAGCTACAGTTCTTTCTAGTTTTTCTTTCTGTTGTATTGGCAAATAACTGTTTTTGTAACCGAAATATGCTCAATTTTTCAAATTCAAATTTCTTGAGTTGCTTCTTCCAGAATTATTTTTTCTCTATCTCCTAGCTTGTTGATTTTTTTTATATTGATACCACACATCCTTTGTTTTCTTCTCGAATTTTCGATTTACACGCACTTTTTGGTTGCACTTTTCACACGAATCCAGTCAAATCAGAGGACGGAACGCATAGACATATCGCATAACAAATTTGTATTTCATCACGTGACCACAATTTGAAAGGGTCTGAAATCCCAAGATAAGGAAAATGGAAAAGTCAGGAATAAAGGTTACTTTCGACTTTGCATAAAGCCTATGCCTATATGGGATAGACGCCATATTTTTTGGCTTGAAGAGTTTCCGCCATTGCAAAAATGATCCATAATATACTTGAATCGACTACATTTTAATGATAGAGAGTCAACAAATTGGTGTATATGATATGTACTTCATCTATGAAATTAGTTTCGGCAGTGTTTGGTGAAAAAAATTGAGGAAGTACACTTAATTTAATGAATTTTTTCAATACAAATTTGATATTCTGAAGGGGCCCACTTGTTTTACATAAGTAAAATTCAACATTATCACAGAAAAGTTTGTATCGCAAATAAAAACCGAACTAGATGTGAATGCGAAACCATCACTTGTATATATCTTTCTCTGCTATACGTTTCTTGACAGTTTTTTTTTTCATACGCCATGTTCATCTTCAAAGCTTTTACGAATAAACATATAGGTTAAGATACACAATATGCAATACATTTTTAATATCTTCTTCTAACATTCGACTGTTTGTTCTAATATAGTGTTAATAACCTAAAATGGGTAGATATGACAAATTTTTTACCATCAGTCGACTATTCTGAAAGCAATTCTACCTATTTATGCCTTCGACTTATTAGGCTAAATGTCTTGATTGCCCAATTTTCTACTTCTGAATTACTTCCATTTTCTTCCCCATATTGGTAAATTCAAGGTTTGAAGGTCGAAATGACGTGAATTTCACTTAAAATGCTTGGTGGGTAGGGATAGGTTTTTCATTATGGTTTTCCATCGAATATCATCTGCATCATAACAACACTTGCAAAGGTATAAAAGTCGAAAAATCACGCTTTCTCCGTATGAACTACCTGAAGAACGACACGAGAAAACAGTTTTTCGAAAATGGGAACTATATCTAGGGATTTTTCTGAATTCAAGCATACCGAGGGTGGAACTCAGGAAAAATTGGGCAGAAAATAGGCTCAGCTTTGGAAATGATTCTAAGAGTGTCAGGAGGAGATTTGAAAATGATCATATCTACAGTCGATAAGTCGCCCTTTCTTCCTGCGTCTACGTTACACCCGTGCTTCCTCTAAAAAAAAAGAAGAATCAGCGATCGGTGCTTCAGTAAACTACGCGGTAGCCGGACAATTGGATTCAACATTACGGTTTACTATTTAGTTACAGGCCTTGTCTATACAGATAAATCATGGCTGCAAGTTCGCATATACGAATATGGCAACTTGAAAAATGGGCTTTACACGACCAGAGTAATTGTTATTGATATTGAATATATTTCATGGAAGTGTGCGAGAATGGCGGACAAAGTGGCTATGATTTATCATTTCTTGGTGTCGGCTAATAGATATGTGAGTTTTTACATTTGAATGAAGGAATGTGATTCTATGTTGGATGGAGGAATGGATAACAGGAATATCTCATGTCGTGGTTGTTTTCAATAATGATAATAATGATGAAAAGGGAAACATTCTCGATTGAATATTGATAGAAAGATTTTTCTGTGAATTGAAAAATCCACGATTAAAATGAAGTTATTTTTTGTGAATGTCTAACAGAAAACAACTACTTTCCCATTCAATTGAGAATGTTTCCCTCTTCAACATGAATACCCCACAAGAGGTTATCTTGACGATAGTTTATCTTCCAGTCGCAGATGATTCCACATCTGATTTTATGAACATCCTGTTTATATTTTCAGCAAATCAATCTATCATACCCCATGACAGGTTTTAATGTCAGAGAACACTAATTTCAAAGTGTCTCTCCAAAAGAAATGATTCTAACTTTTTCCATCTTTGCAAAGTGAGATTGCTTCTTGAAAATGTGTTTCCCATTTCTTCCGGTCTTCCTGATGACCGTGGAAGCGTGAAATAGATTTTCGTCGACAAAAATGTATTGAAGACCTAGTGAATGCGATGTCTCTCCTGCGTCAATGTTACGAATGATTTCTGGTGGGTACTCCCTTTTGGAAAACATTCTTCTTTGCCTCATTCATCTTTATGAGTTCTTAATTAAGACTGTAATAGAAAATCAAATAACTATCTGAATAAAAATGCAAATTTTCAATTTTAGATTTTTTCTTTTGAGTGAGGGCTTTCTCAGAATATCTATCAGATGTGGTTCAATGTCCAGCGTGGCTTTAGCCGGAGAAGTAGTTGTTTTCTGTTAGACATTCACAAAAAATAACTTCATTTTAATCATGGATTTTTCAATTCACAGAAAAATCTTTCTATCAAAATTCAATTGAGAATGTTTCCCTTTTCAACATGAATACCCCACAAGAGGTTATCTTGACGATGGAAGATAGTGACTAAAGTTTATCTTTCAGTCGCAGATGATTCCACATCTGATTTTATGAACATTAGGGTGCTTCATTTATGGTCAGCATTTTTTTTCTTCAAGTCCCGCCTGAAAATCTTGTAATTTATGGAAAAACAAAATTTTTGAGCATATTGCGAATCCTCAATTCAAATTTTAACCCACTGCTAGATAATTTTGAATTTTATCCATTGAAATAACATTGAAAAATGATTTTTTAAACGTTTTTCCTTCCTCTCACCCAGAAAAATTTTTTTTTTGGGAATTTTGACTCATGGATTCTTGTTATAGGTATAATTTCCTACAGAAAAGCCCATTGCGTCGAGTTTGTAACTCCAACGGGTTCGAAGAAAAATGTCATTTAAGCTGAATTTTCATAAAAATAGCAGTAAATCGCGTTTATTTGCTAAGCTTTGAAGATAGAAAAAAAAAGTTGTAGGGGGGTTTATGCCCTATAATTTTGCTTTGAGTTATTTCTTCGTAGCTCTCATGGTTTAGCTGTTAAAGCCACTTAAAACTTAAAATAAACTAAAAATCTATTTTTGCAATAATAACTAATTTATGAAATCCAAGTTGAAAAATTGAATAAAAAATTTGTTTGTCATTGTATTTTTTTAAATTTTATGGCGGCAATTTTTTTTTAAATCAGTAGCTATCACTACTAATCAACTATTAAGTCTTTCTATCTTCAATAGTTTAGCAAATAAACGCGATTTACTGCTATTTTTATGAAAATTCAGGTTAAATGACATTTTTTGTCGAGTCCGTTGGATTGATTTGTTAAAAATATAAACAGGATGTTCATAAAATCAGATGTGGAATCATCTGCGACTGAAAGATAAACTTTATTCACCATCTTTCATCGTCAAGATAACCTCTTGTGGGGTATTCATGTTGAAAAGGGAAACATTCTCAATTGAATGGGGAAGTAGTTGTTTTCTGTTAGACATTCACAAGAAATAACTTCATTTTAATCGTGGATTTTTCAATTCAACAGAAAAATATTTCCATCAATATTCGATTGAGCATGTTTCTTTTTTCAACATGAATACCCCACGAGAGGTTATCTTGACGATGGAAGATAGTGACTAAAACTTAAAATTAACGAAAAATCTATTTTTTCAATAATAACTAATTTATGAATTCCAAGTTGAAAAATCGAATAAAAAATTTGTTTGTCATTGTATTTTTTGAAATTTCATGGCGGCAATTTTTTTTTAAATCAGTAGTTTCACAGCTATTACTACTAATTAGCTATTAAGTCTCTCTATCTTCGATAGTTCAGCAAATAAACGCGTTTTACTGCTATTTTTATGAAAATTCAGCTTAAATGACATTTTTCGTCGAACCCGTTGGAGTTACATACTCGACGCTTTTGAGGAAATTATACCTATAACAAGAATCCATGAGTCAAAATTCCCAATAAAAATTTTTTTCGGGTTGAGCGGAAGGAAAAACGTATGAAAAATCATTTTTTAATGTTATTTTAATGGATAAAATTCAAAATTCTCTAGCAGTGGGTTAAAATTCGAACTAAAAAAAAATTTTCAGGCGGGACTTGAAGGAAAAAAATGTTGCCCAAAAATCAAGCACCCTAATGAACATCCTGTGTATATTTTCAACAAATCAATAATAATGATCTTCATTTTTCGGTGAGACAACATATGATTGTTCAGGTATAGACAAACAGTGTCCTATAAATGGGACTAGCAACTTTGTGGACAAAACAGTCTGTTTGTATGTAGGAAGTAATCTTAAAAACTACTGAACCGATAAAAAAAAATTACAGTTAATAAGCTAAACTACCTCTGAATAATATAAGCTATAACTCATTTTGCGAAAAATAAGTTTTTAATTTGAAGTCTCAATATCTGTAAATTATGTCGGATGAAAAAGCGCTATTTGGGAGGGTTGAATGGGAATTTGTTGGGGAATACCGTTAGTTTTTAAGTTAAGGTCATAAAAATTGGTATTTGAGGCCTTTGTAACAAGGCGAATGAAGGAATACGTGTTTCAGTGTTTTTAAAAATGCAACCTCTGAATTGGTGAAATGGGGGTGAAAGTGTGTATGGGGGTTCCCTTAGTTTTCAAGTTAGGGTATTAAAAATTTGTATTTGAGGCCTTTGTTACAAAACAAATGGAGAAATACGTGTATCAGTGTTTTTTAAAATTCAACCACTACTGAAGGGGTGAGTGAAATGGGGGTAAAGGTTTGTTTGGGGGTCCTTGCTTTAAGTTAGGACCATAAAAATTGTATTTGGGGGGGAAGTTTGTAGAGGATTCCGTTATTTTTAAGTTAGGGTCAAAAAATTGGTATTTGGTATTTGTTATATTAAAAAATGTGCGTTTAAGTTTCTGGAAATTCAACCCCTAAATTGGTGAGGGGGGAAAGGTGGTATGGAGGTTCCTTCAGTTTAAAGTCATGGCATGACATTTGGGCACTTTTTCTCGATACCAATACCAATAAATTATTTGAATAAAATTACCACAACATACAAAGTGTTTCGGAGTGGATGGAACATTAGTAATATCATGAGAACGGAACGACAGATCATTTCGAAAATTTGTGGGCGTAAATAATCAAACATGCGCTATCAGAAAGCAGTAGCTACTTTGTGTTTTCAAATGGAACACCCGTATATCATATAATTTTTGGAATGCTTATGAGATTTTCCATAATATTTCACTTTTAATCTCCCTAGAGCATAAATTACTGCCAGGAATTTTTTCAGTACATGAATTTTTGAAGAAGAGAAGAGACAATTATAATAATAATAATAGGAAAATTGTATACTGGAATTATATTTAAATAGAAAACAGTGAGAAAATATTTATTTTGACGTTATTAAAAAAAAAGGGAAGGCTTTGTGTAATGGGAGTTTCAGGGGAGATTTTTTTCTGATTTTCTCCGTTCCCTAGTAAAATAAAATATATAATATCAGATAAACTATTATGAAAAATTGATTGATTTCATACAATTTTTTTACTAGGTTTCAGGGAAATGTCAATATTGACTAAAAATGAAAGTGGATGTTATTTCAATTTTATTATTGTCTAATTATATGATAGCTGTCATGTGCCGGGAAATTTCCACTTATTAATTTCACGTCTACATGCTAATGTGGATGAAACATTTTCAGAAAATTTGCTGGTTACCATAGTAACAATGTCGAAATAAAGCATCTGATTGGTTGAAAATGACTGGTATAAAATTTTCCTGATAATACTCCATACCTATCTGTGACAGTTTTCGCAATAAAAAATATAATTTGTCAATTTCTGTGCAGAACCTGATCATTGATCAGATTTACAAAATATTGCAATTTGGGTCATAGCTGCAGAAGACCATCAAATATTCTGCCGATGCACTGGATCTCCTTTCCACCGAGCTTTCCACCGTTTCCAAGTCTGGCGCTACGAATGTTTAATTTTTCTCCTGGGCTTTGCGACCCGCGTTTGGTCAATTGACTGTTGAATTGACCGATCAAGTTGACTTCGTACAGCCCTAAAAATGTTTTATCAATGTTTTATTCCAAAATAACCCCATTCTCTCGAGGCCCGGGCCAGGTTTTCCATAGCTGATTTTTTTTTCAGTCGCCAATTTCATTGAGAAAAATAAAATGCAATTTTGCAATAAAAAAAGATTAAAAAAATTAATCGATCTGAAAACAACTGAGGATGATACGAAAGTGTGAGAACTAAGATGTGCGAAACACTGTGGAAAAATCAAATTTTTGCAGTTTTTACAGTTACCTTACATATGTATATTAGGTTAAGTAATTGGTAATTATTGTATAAACTAATATTTGTATATCGGTCATTCAAATATGTTGAAAAAGCACTATCCAAGCCAAAACATACACACCCTTCAGGCGAAAAACCTGCTACCGCTTTCGTACCTTGTCATAATTATAATACTTGTTGAAAATATCGCATCGCGGCCTACCCACCAAAATACCCTCATTACCGGTGAGAATTGATGCAAACGACGTTGCAAAAATCTTACACGTGTATTATTACGAGATAATAAGTCAGTCTGACGAGCAGGCCAACCTCAATTAAGAAATAAATTCAGTAGACACTTGACTGGTATTATTAATGTTATTATGGTGGTTCGATTTGAGTTGCGAAAATCAGGGCAAGCGATGATTACAGTCAAAATTTCTGGTGGATCGTTAAAGTTGTGATATGGAGATCAACGAATTATCGATTATTCGCATGATTGCTAGTTATTACGTGGAAGTTGATGGACATTTTTACGCATGTCGGAATGATGGGGATTTCCTCGATATGAAATTGATTATCGTATCATAATTATTCATTTCTATAAATCCATTGGGAATTCAAAATAAGTGATACTCCCTCTGGTGTCGATTTTGGAAACTATACATACTTCATTGTTTACTTCTCCAAACATTATTGTTTATAAAATTATTTTACCCATTGTATATCCAAAACTTGTCGAATCTCTTGTGATTGTTGACATTTAATGAACTTCTTGTTTACCTGTTGACTATTTTTTGTCCTCGAGTAAAAAAATGAGTGATTCAAGTTCAAATCTTTATTGTTGTGTACCTCAATGTGACTCTTGGACAAAACGATCCCGTTGTACTGGAATAAATTTTCATCATTTTCCATGAGAAAATGATCGTAACGTTGTGGTGCAGGCTAATATAGGATTGAAGAAGAATCCAGTCCCTTCCCAAATCCTCCTGTATCGTATGTGGCCAAGATAAAAGTGAAAAAGAGAAACTTCAAAGAGAGTTGTGAGGAAATAAAAGAGAGTTAAGAAGAGAAAAAAGAGAAATTATTCATACAGTATGGAAAAAGAGTGGCTATATATGTATATATAGGTGATAAAGACACATTGTTTATTTTTCGAAACATTAATGTTTATATGATTTCAGCCATTGCACCCTTGAAGCTTGTCGAATCTCTTGTCATTGTTGACATTCAATGAAATTCTGGTTTACCTGGTGAATATTCTGTTGACTATTGTACGTCCTCGAGTGAAAAAATGTGTGATTCTAGTTCAGATCATTATTGTTGTGTACCTCAATGTGACTCTTGGACAATGCGATCCCATTGTACTGGAATGAGTTTTCATCATTTTCCGTGAGAAAATGAATGTAACCTACTGGTGCAGACTAATCTAGGATTGAGTGAGTCTATAGACAGACGACGGGCTCTTGGGATCTTGAAGAAGGATACAGTTCCTTCCCAAAATGTTCCTGTATCGTGTGTGGCCAGAAAAAGAACTGAAAAAGGGAACCTTCGAAGAGAGTTGAGGAGAAAAAGAAAGAAGAACAAAAAATATATATTATTCGACATACCGAAGATTATTCATACAGTATGGAAAAACAGTGACTATATATGTGTATATAGGTGATGACACATTTTCACACCATCTTGTTTGTTTCAAATGAATTAAAAAAACTGTTTTTGTTAGTTTTATTTTCAATTCGAATATTCACAAATAATAATGTGTAACATTTCTTCAAAACAATTCCCGATGACTTCACTAAGCTGTCCAGAAACTTCGAAAAAATTTTTTTTGCAAGCAATTTAGAGCATACTTTGTCTTCTTCAAAGAGAGTTTTCGCATATGATATTGTCTTAAGATTTAATTACACCACTTCACTAGAGTCTTGAAATGAATAATACTACACAAAAAAACTGGAAAATTATACCAAATGGAAATATTTTCAGAAAAACTCCGAACACAGTGTATAACCTCTGAAAAAACAGACAAACAATGTAAGTATGTCTGGTTTGAATTTTTGCCACTCTGGCGCTGGCATCTAATTTTGAATTCCCATTATTCTCCACAAAGTGGAAGTATACTTCATTGCAATATTGGGGATTAATGATAACGTCAAATTACAATTTAGCTATTATCGACTTGCGGTTTTGTTGCAGCAAGTAAAATAGATTTCTTGAAAGGTTCATGAGAATATATCATAGCTAGTTTGGATGTGGTTCCTTTAATCAGCAATGTCTATCTGGAGGCTTCCCTAAGCGCAATCCACGATCCCTGGAACACTTTTACCATCTATTGCAATGTCACTGAAACAAACTTCCCTTATTGACAACACATATTTCTCCTTTGTCAACAATATATACAAATAAACCCTTGAAACACCTTTGGGTGCATATAAGCAGCCTACGTAATGGATGATGTATTGCACATAGTATCAACGGTTTTGTCTTTCAAGCCTCACTTCATCAAAAAATAAATAGATGACATTATTGTAGCACTGTCTAATCATGGTATTGAAGAGATTCTCGACACTTTTGGAAGTGTTGACTCACATATCCAATTCACTATTGGAACAGAAGATGTCTCACATACAGTACTATTTCTGGATACAAAGTTCATACGAACAGCAGAGAATGAAATTATGAAAGATTGGTACAGAAAACCATGGAGCTCAAGGAAATACATTAACTTTTGGTCATATCGCAGGAAATCAATGAAAGTGAATATAGCCAAACAAATAAAAAACAGACTGTTGAGAATATCTGACATTAGGTTTCGTCAAAGTTACCCTAAATAACATTATTTAAACCTCTTCCAAGATAATGCATACCCAGCAGTATGATAAAAATATTTTGTTCAATTCTTCAGTATCACTAGAGACTACAATGAGTGAGAAATCACCACCTTTTATAAACATTGCCAAAAATGCAAATAAAACTATCGGGTAGTTTCAGTTACACTTGCATTTCCTTGCCTTCCCCAAAGTGATTATACCCAAACTATCTAGAATTTTCCACAACTTACCTTGTATCCAAATAGCAAACAGAACAACCCTAACTATCAACAATTCACAGTAAAATCAAGTCCCCTTAGCTTCCCAACCGAATGTACTGTGTAGTATTCCTTGTCATAACTGCGATAAGAATTATGTTGGTCAATGTTCAAGATCATCAGGCGCCAGAATCATTCCACATAAGAGTGATTGCAAATTATATTCTGGAAGATGTGCTTTAGCAGAACATATGAACAAGTTTGACCACCATATGAATTACGAATCCATGAGGGTCTTAGCTAGTAAGACCCTCTCAACAAAAAAAATCCTTCTAGAAATTGTCCATAACTTATAAAAAAATTGCTCGAATGAAAAAACGGTTATCAATCATCTGAGTGAAATTTATTCCTATTTATTGACGTTGGTTAAGAATTCAACCAACTTGATTTGTTTGAAAATATGAACAGGATGTTCATAAAATCAGATGTGGAATCATCTGCGACTGGAATATAAACTTTAGTCACTATCTTCCATCGTTCGAGATAACCTCTTGTGGGGTATTCACTTGGTGGTGAAGATGAAGTCGTCAACAACGTTTAACGAATTTTAATAAAAAAACTAGTACTATTTTAATATGTTTTGTATCATTCTTCATCATCTGATATGTGTCACAAAATAAATTTTTGCATATCAGTCAATTTTACAACGTATATATTGTTTCACAGTATTTTTTTTAACTTATACGATTATTGTAGTTTTCCTGATGATGGAAAAAAATCCGAAAATTCCATTTAACTTGCTGCAAAATTTCACTATCTATTCCATATATATATATATATATATATATATATATATATATATATATATATATATATACATATATATATATAGAAATAGGTAGTATCTTGACTAGAAACCTCGGAAAATCGGAGGAGAAATACATTGTTTATCTCTCTCCTGGGTTGCAGTCAATTCAAAGGCCGGTGTAATGAAGACTCTTTGTTGTTTGTCAAGCTTTCGAAATATTTAATTTCATCTTCAGTATATCTAAAACGAGGTTCCAATTACTAAATACAAGGTAAACTTGGAAACAAATGAACCTACCAGCGTGTGAGTATTACAGAAAAAGAAACAGCAAACACACATAATATTAAAATATAATTAAAATGAAATTGATTAAATAAATCGCACTTTGGTACGATATGATAGCATGAAATTCCGATGAGTTATAGATATTTGAAAAAAAAACAAAGTTCACGTGTATTTTAAATGGCAAATCTTTCCACGCTCTGGGAAAGTACTTAATGTTATTATTAAGGGCTCACATTTTCAGGTTTTTTTTTACACTTCCAACAAAATTTTTTTTTACGAAAAAAAAACAAAAAATAGTAGTAAAAAAACCTCCTAATGTATATGAATAACCTAGCCTTGTGGGGCCCCAGGTTTTACTCTCTCAAACTCAGAAGTCTCATGATGATGACTGTTGAGTTGTTCAACTCATATCAAACTAAACCGTAATTTTTTTCTGATATAAATAATTATGGAGCAACAACTGGAAAAAAATACCATCAAGCAAATATTGTGACTTTCCATGTCGATCGATTTCTAAACTTTCTAGAAGATCGTGTTAACTTCATTTCTTTGCTGTATGTAATGTTTCCCAGTCAAATAGTGGGCATCAAAAGATTGATAAGTCTGTTTCTGTGATCAGATATTCGGTTATCGAATGTTCTGCTTGTTTGGCCTATATTTGGACAAGAATCATAAGTGAATTTATGAACATCAGATTTTTTGGAACCATCACTATCATCTCTATTGTTCTCTTTGCAATTACTTGAATTATTATCTTCAGGTTCACCAAAATATGTACAAACTTTGGAATTATGTTATTTGTCCTTTTGGGTTGGGAACAGTTTGTATATACTTTTTTATAAAGTTTTCTTGGAAAAAAAGTATGCATTATGCATTGTTTAATGAGACTTGCTAGATTATATTTACTCCTCTAGTATTTTTTTTTCTGAAAGAGGGATATTGACTACTCCATTTATCATTCTGTTATATACATCTACTTTGCTGTGTAAAAATGATTCGTTATTTTTTCCAAGGAATTTTATTAACTTCCACCTAGGTTTCGTTTGTTTCATTTTCGGCACTTGTTATAGGAATTTGTTATGATAAGTTATAATTCATTTGTTTTTGAGGCAATGCATGGATTTTCTGAGCATAGAAATGTTTTCATTTTGTTGCGTGCTATATGGAATTGTTGATAACATCTGCTTGAAATGATTCTCTACATCGAATATCATTAGCTGGAATCCTTTCAAACTACACAGTCATCCATTCTAAACTAAATAATTCATTCTCGAACAACGATTGAAAAAACTCCACCAGGTCTTGAATAAGTAATTGTTAACATACAAGAGCTCTCTTAAGGAAGTACCAAGACAACAGATGTTAGAGGCATTTAAATAATAACAGAAGTGTCAACACCCATGTACGGCCACGGTACGTGAATAAAAATTCTCGTTAGTCGAGAAAAAGGATAAATGGTGAAATATTAGTTAACACCCAACACATTAATATGGTAATGTAATTATTTCCCAGTTGATAATGATTGCACATATCGGGAAATATTCGCCAGGGGCGGACTGGCCTATCTGTCGCATTCGTACGATTAAAAAAAATAGGTAATAATTTCGACATTCCTTGTGCCACTGCAATTATTCGGGCTATCACTGGACTTACCTAGAGTCTCTGGATTAACTTAATAATTGTTCGAAAAATTTTATACGAGATTTCGGAAGCATGTTGCTTGAAAAGAGACCGGCGCGACGCCGTAAGCGGAGGTCTGTTGTCTGTCAGCAACAAGCTTGAGAAAGTTGTTATAATTTTTTTCAGCATTTTGTTCGAGGGTTATTCGGTTAGAATAGGCGAGGACACAAGAAATTATTATCGCTTTAAATAAGCTTTAAAATACATAACGCATATATAAATGTACCCAGAAAAAATGTTTCGAGTTAAATTTCAATTACAGCAGTTTTCATCGAGGAAGCTTTTGACTTCCTTGACGAGGCAAACATACAAACCCCTAGAGGCGAGCAATTTTTATTGTATAATAACAGAAGCGAATAGATAGTAATATTTTCGTGTAAATCAAATATTCAGATTTTGGAAAAAGTCACACAAATTTATTTAGATGGTACGTTTAATTATTGTGCGCACTTTTTTTTGTCCATAAATTTTTCAATTGTTATCTAATACGTATAAAAACTTATTTAAATCAATAATAAATATTTATAAACATGTTACATTAAAAATTTCAAAAATTGTTATCGATTTTGAGAAGGGCATCCATAAAGCAGTCGAACAAATTTTTCCTTTAGCACATATAATTGGCTGTCGGTTTCACCTTGCCCAATCGTGATTTAGAAAAATTCAAGAATACGGGCTTATAGCCGAATATAAAATGTAAATTCTGAAGTTGGTAGATGGCTACGAATGACTTTTGGTCTTACATTTTCACGACGTTAGCGAATGCTTTGTTTTTGATTTGCTTGCGATAGCACCAATAGACGAAAAAATTCAAAAGTATTCCGATTACTTAACAGATAGTTATATAACAGAAGAGTCTTTTTTTTCACTCTCTCTTTGGGCTGAGAATTCAGCTGAGCTTACATGAACCACTAATGCTTGTGAATTTTTTCATAAACATTTTAATGCGTCTTTTTATAAAGCACCTCCAAACATTTTAATTTTGTTGGATAAACTTGAAGAATTTCAAATTGAAACTTATGCAAAATTACAAAGCATCAATATAACGGCTCAAATAGATAACAGTAAAGTGAATAATCGTCAAAAATTATAGCAAAAATTATATAATCTTATTCTAGAAATGAAATTAGTCGACTACATTTTATTAAGTGTGTTTCTTCTCACTGTGCTGTTACTATTCGATATTGTATTTTTTTTATCATAAGTAGATAAGAAGTATAGAACGATAAAAGCTTGTGTGATATATATATGTTGTATGTTTATAAATAATTATTTTATTAAGTGTGATGCTTTTCACTGTGCTGTAATAATTTGATATTGTATTTTTATTATTATAAGTAGATAAGAAGTACAGTGAGGATGTAAAAAGTCCCCCCTCCTTAACTTTTGAACGGAGCAAGCTGTCGAGGTCGAGTAAAATTCAAGTAAAAACGTACCACTTTTACCACTTTTTGACATAAAAATGATTGTGGTCACGCGGTCTAGTGTCAAGAGGACACCATCAACTTTTTTTTTAAATGTAAAGGAGGGTCACGTGGCTCCTGGTTTTGAAGGCGTTCCGATTCTCTATCCAGCTCCGCTTCGTTTGTGAAAATCGGCCAAACCGTTTCAAACTGACAAGCGTTTGAAATGTGCTTCAAATATTTTACAAATAAATTAAAAACCTAAATAACTTTTAATTGCAACATAATTTTTCGTAACAATTGCAACTATTTCAACAAGTGCTCGAAATGTTCACCGTTCACGTCTTGACAGAAAAAAAGTCGGTTGTGAAATTCATTCCGAACGTTATTAAATGTTTCCGGGGTAATACTGTAACACACATCTGTTATTCGGTCCATAAGTTCCTGGAGTGACTATGGCTGCGTGACGTACACGTTATATTTTATGTACCCCCACAGAAAAAAGTCCATAGGTGTCATATCAGGTGACCTAGCTGGCCATTCAATGGGGCCACGTCGGCCTATCCACCGTCCCGGAAAATTCTCGTTAAGTCATTCTCGGACAGGTCTGTAGTAGTGAGGGGGTGCACCATCTTGTTGAAAGGTAACATCCATGGTTAACTCATTTGGGTTTGCCCCAACTACTTCTTGAATACTGTGATGGATCTGATTTAGAAGCATAGTCAAATACAGATGCCCAGTTAAATTTTCTGCCATAAATATTGGACCTATGATATGGTCACCCAAAATACCAGCCCATACGTTGATCTTCTCTGGGGTTTGAGTATGAACCTCTCGAAAAACGTGCGGATTTACGTCTGACCAATAACGCACATTCTGTCTATTTACTGTTCCATTTGGATAAAACGTACTTTCATCACTAAAACAAATAGAGATAATGTAACCGGGACTTTGGGTTATGCGGTCAGACATGACCTCACAAAACTGCAGTCTTCTATCCGGGTCGTCTTCTATTAATTGATGCAAATTTTTTTATTTATAGGGGTAAAATTTGTTTTCTTTAAGATATTTTTTCACAGTGGTCGTAGATACGTCACAAGCCGTGGCTACCGTTTTCGTTGTTTGTTGCGGATTATTAACAACAGCTGCCAGAACGTCGATTTGCTGTTCTTCTGAAATATATTTTCTTCCAGATCCTTAGAAATTTACTAACCAATTTTCTTAAGTAGGTCCGAGATATTGGATTATTTGGGAAGCACTCATTGAATATTCTTTCTGCTTCATGGTAATTACGCCTAGCTTCAGCGTAAATTAAATTTCTTCGGTTTTTTCTTCTGAAGGACGAGAACGAGGCATTTGAAATTGACCTATGACAACTGTCAAAAGTACGATATGATTAACGTCACTATTAGACTGAGATTGAAATGAAATGCTATTTGGAGTCTCCAGCAAAATAACTAAGGTATAAAAAAAATAAACAAAAAGCACATTTTAAATTACAAATAATATGCGAACCTTTTTTACCACAAAAAATCTACTCTTCGACCAGAATCAGTAACGGAGTTGAAATTCTGCTGCAATTAATAGTTAAACTAATTTATTTGTGAAATATTTGAAGCAAATTTCAAACCCTTGTCAGTTTGAAGCGTCTTGGCCGGTTTTCACAAACGAGGCGGTGTTGGATAGAGAATCGGAAGGCCTTCAAAACCAGGGGCCACGTGACTCCCCTTTACATAAAAAAAAAAGTTGATGGTGCCCCCTTGACACTAGACTACGTGACCACAATCATTTTTATGCCAAAAAGTGGTGAAAGTGGTACCTTTTCACCTGAATTCCACCCGACCTCGACAGCTTGTTCCGTTCAAAAGTTAAGGGGGGGGGGACTTTTTACGTCCTCACTGTATAGAACGATACAAGCTTGTGTGATGTATATGTGGTATGTTTATAAAAAAAATTGTGATTTAATAAACAAATGGAAAGTAAATAAAAAATATTTTCCTTCATAATATGAGAAATAAAATAAAAATTAGTTGGTTGAAATGATTTTTCTTCACGGGAACCAAATTACACTTAGAGACCAGGTAAACTAGAAATGTAAACCTAAAATATCGGGAACCAAATCACACATTTTTTCAGGCCCTTCTTAATCTGGGAACCAAATTACATGTCCCCAACTTCGAAGCATACAATAAAAAATAAAAAAATCGGATAACCCAGTACAAAGTATGCGTGGTGGAATCGGTTAAAAAGTTAAAATCCAGTGGGTGAACCAACAATCATCCCTATTTTCCTATCCTTAACAATGGATTTTTTTTCAAATCCTAACGGGATTAAAAAAAGAATCATCAAAATCGGACTACTCTGTGAAAAGTTATGCGTGGCATACATAAAAAAAATATACGCGTCGACTAGAGAATCACCTCCTTTACTTTCGTCGGTAAAAAGTAAAGAACATTTTCATAAAATATTTTTCCAAATAACCTAATTTTTGTATTTTTTTTTAATTTCAAAGTTGACTGGTGTAGCCGATCTATAGTAAAAAATCGTGAACGTCATTGATATGAGATAAAAAGTTCAGTCGGTCTCGTTTCTATGTTGATTTCCAATGCGAAGACGGCACCGGGATTATTTCCGATGAGCGATAAATATTTCGGATGTATCGAATTCCGGCAATTATGGTAGTTTTGTCGTTACTATTTGACAAATTTAGTATAATAAGAGAAACTTAATTGGGTCGAATTCTATCGTGACTTATGGTTATGGTGATCAGAGATCAACTGGTTTCATTCGATGGACCGATTTCTTAATAAAAGAGCGTGTCAAAACATTGAAATCAGAGCTCCGTATACGTCAATTAAATTTCTGCCCGTGGTATACTTCTGGAAAAAAAACATCGATTAATAACGGAAGTTGGTATTAATTATTATTCATTGGTGGTTATATTATGCATGAATATTCATTTCATCAATCTAACTAATCCGTGCTATATTTTATAATAACCGTCATCATTGTATCGTTTGATTTTTGCTGGGATTTAACAACCGACCCACTAATAGATCTTCTCTCCTCTTATGTTGAGTTGTAGGTACGCAGGAAAATCGATCTCGCATCTTTATCTCAGGGATTTCACAATACCTATTCATGAAACGAGTTCCAATGCTGCAGTCACAGAGAAAAAAGATCAGAAAGATAGATTTCTGTTAGAAAACATGGTCGTCTGATCAGAGAAGGCAAAATACGTTTCTTAGAGGAGATTCACCTGTTCTGTTTGACCATCAAAGAGTTTGATATCACTGATGTATCCATTAGATCCGATATAAATGATGCCTTACCTATCCAATGAAAATATACATTTCTGGTAGACTGAATAGAGTCCGTCGGTGTCATTTTTATGGATCCGGTGACGCTCAGGCATGCCAACTTTTGCATGTCACTAAATAGCTTTCTTGTTGCGTCTTTGTCCATCAAATCTATATTCGTAATGAGTGGTTATTTTTCAAAATCAAGACTTAAAATATTGGAGTTGAGATGATACATTTGAGGACTTCTTATGACCTGATCAGCCTGCAGTTGTTTCCACAATGACAACACCTCATACTATTTCGAGAAGATGAGATCACTATTAGGCTATCACAAGTATCAGACCACCGAACGTGACCCACCCCACAACCTAACTCGAGCAGAAGACCAAAACACGTATTAACAACTCCAAACACTATCGACAGAAACGAAGAAATCCACCATTCCTAGGAAGAAATCCTCACTCACCCCTCGTATGAATGGGCTTTTGAGAGTACCCAAAAAACATCCCTCTCCTCCAATTATCAGCATTTTTTACTACCAACTCACAAACTCGCTGAACATCGAGCAAGCACTCTTCAGCCTTTAGCCGAAAAAGCATCATATGAAGAGTACAGGGAAAAAACGTGCAAAGTCATTTCATAATAAAGTGCAGTAATCTCTATTGTAGAGTTTGAAACCGTTCAATTACTTCACTTTGGGGTTTATAACTATGTAGTATTATACAAACAATAAAAAAATTAATATTTCATATTGTAATTTGAAAGAAAACGCCGTCTCATAATGTATATAGCATTGTAATAAAAATAAAGTTGTAACTACAACTGAAACAGGTAAAGAACGAACTAAGTCCGAGCACAACATGTAAATTTGAAGAACCAGGATCTATTTTTCTTCACACCACCAGTTTTTTCTTGTTTGGCAGAACCGGTAGGTTTTCATAAAAAGAGTGTGTTTTTTCGTCAAAATTTTTTTTAAGTTCCTGCATATTCTGTTACTTTTCTCTCGTTATGGATATTTTACCTCACTTTTTTTGTAAGTAGCCTAATCATTAAAACTGTCAAATATCAGCTCTTGGTGGATAATAAAATTCAGTTTCTGGTATTGGAGGTCTTCGAATCTGTTTGGAGTTGGGCTAAGTTACGATGGCGGTAATCCAACTTCCATCATAACTTGACGATGGAAGATAGTGACTAAAGTTTATCTTTCAGTCGCAGGTGATTCCACATCTGATTTCATGAACATCCTGATCATATTTCCAACAAATCAATCCTTATATGTTCTGCGGTAACTTCCATTTCTCTTACAGGCCTCGATAAAAAGGGGCATTTTTGATATATAAGGAATCCAAAAAACCACTCCAGTCTCTCTCAGTCTCTTGCATCCATAAATACCTGAACTCTGTTCTGGTTTTGCAGTTGATTAAACCCATATTTTTGTCGCACTCCATGTCAAATTAATGTTTGGAGCTAGATAGAATCACATTAATAAAACCAGGAAAAATACAAATTATACGCGGACGAAGTCGCGGGCACCAGCTAGTGATATATAAATGTAGCTCAACAACGTCAACATTATTTTCAATTACAGAACAAACAGTTCCTCCACAGGGTGTTTCATAATTGAATGCTGATCCTGAAGGGCGATAATCCTTGGATGATTTTAAGAAAAATTCTTCATACGAACATAGGTTCGCATCTGCTTTATTTCTGAGATACAGGATGTTGAAATTTAACAAAAAAATCAGTTCTACATGCAGAGTACGCATAAAAGATACATTTTTTCCATGATAAAGGATTTCTTAATTTTCATCAGTGGCGTCCCTGTTAACCTGCCCTGCCATATTTTTGATTGAAATAATGATACGCCACTGTATTTTTTCCAAATAAATATTATTTTTGTAATTGTCCTTATCTTTCATAAAAATGGTCTTCTGCCTTTTCATCTAGTGTGCTAAGAACACCTTCAATTGTTTCAACATAAACAATTTTGACACTTCTTTAGCTAGATACTTGATATTATTTACGTTATAAAAACTTGTTTATTGAATAAAACATGGTGAAATTTTACAAATATCGAATTAGCAGACATGCATTACTTGTATGGGCTTGCTGACGGGAACGCATATGAAGCCAGGCGACTGTATCAAGAGCAAATAAAATAGTTCCTGATGCTCGAACGATTTCAAGCACCCACAGGAGGTTATGTGAAACAGGAAGTTCTGAGCCAAATCATCACTAGGAAGGAGCTCATCGGACTTCAAGAACTCCACAATTGAGGTAGCTGTTTTAAATTCAGTTGACGAAAATGCTGAAATAAGTACGAGGCAAGTTGCCAATAATTTGAATATCGCCCATATTCTATTATGGAGGATTCTTCATGATTATTTATTATATCTCTATCACATCCAACGAGTTCAGGCTCTACTTCTTTGAGACTTTCCATTACGGGCGAATCTCTGCTAGCGGTTTCTCCAAAAATTTTATTCACGGACGAAGCTTGTTTTACTAAAAACAGGATCAGAAATTTTCATAATGATCATTTTTGGGCCGAGGAAAATCCGCATGCAATCGTGGAATCTCATCACCAGGAGCAGTTCTCATTAAATGTCTGGGCTGGAATTATTGGAGATTACTTAATGGACCAATTTTATTACGCAGATTAAATGGACATACTTATCGCCGATTTCTTGAAGATAATTTGCCAATTCTGTCGGAAGATAATCCTATTTTAATTCGAAATCGCATGTGGTTTTTGCAGGATGGTGCACCTGCTCATTTGAGTGCTCTTTCACGCTAATATTCAAACCGAAACTTCCATAATCGCTGGAAAGGTCGTGGGGGAACAGAGTCATGGCCAGCTAGATCCCCAGACTTAAACATTCTTGATTATTTCCTTTGGGTATATCTTGAGACTTTGGTGTACAGTCAACCAATCCTAACTAAGGAAGAATTGAGAAATTGCGAGTCAATGACAAGGAGGGCTGTAGCATGCATACTTGCAGGAGGCGGACATTTTGAACAGTTAATTTAATGTTTGTATTTTTTTGTTCATAAGAGTTATGTTTATAAAAATAAAAAATGTTTTTTTATGCGTACTCATTACAAAAACTAAATTAGCTATTTATGTACCAAGTGCTTTATATAGATCCTAACGCCCGGAGGGTAACATTCACCCGAGGGCCTTTGGCCCGAGGGATGAATGTTGCCCGATGGGCGTTAGGATCTAGTAACGCTCGTGGTGCATACAAGATTTTATTTTTCACGAAAAAATAGTCTTAAACGACGTTGTTCACTTCATAAATTTCTTCTCATAGAATTTACTGCGTTCCGGTCGGCAACTGAGCACAAGTGAGCTTCTATGCAATTGCCATGGAACCATTGAAGAGGTTGCTAAGGGTTGTTTATTTAATAAAACGACGCTGCATTTTTGTAAGAATTGACAAGCTTGTTAGTGTAGGAAACTAAAAACGGTTGTGTTTACAATAATTATGGAGATCCCACAGAATGTGACGCTCAAAGCTGAAAAAGCGTTAGGAAATTTACTGCCTGTGAAATCCAAACACTTATACGAGGAGTATGACCATTTTCTGAAATGGAAAGATGAAAACAGAGTGAATACCGTAAATGAAACTGTCTTAATGGCATACTTCCAGGCTCTGGTGAGTTTATCTCATGAAATATATTGATATTTTTTATTTATTTTACATTATTTCAGTCTGAACAATATAGTGCAAATAGTCTATGGACCAAATACTCACAGCTGAAATCAATATCGATTGTTAAAGAAAATATTAATATATCAGCATTCAGTCAACTGATGGCATTTCTAAAAGTTAATTCAAAAGGATACATTCCTAATAAAGGTATTGGAAGGTGGACAAGTATTACTTTTCATAAGAAAAGCTCCAGATGATACTTTTCTGCTACATAAAGTTGTTCTGATAATGGGCGTATTTGGAGGCTTAAGACGTGATGAAATGGTCAAGATGACAGTTGATGACATTGAAGACAGAGGAGCTGTTTTACTGATCAAGGTAGCAGAAACCAAGACCTGCACCTCAAAAAGTTTCACCATTGTTGAAGAAAGCGAAATAGGAGCCTTGAACTTAGTTAAAAAGTACATTGCACTACGACCAAAAGGATGTAAACAACGTAGTTTCTTTTTAACCTACAGAAATAATAAATGCATTGAGTTACCTGTAGGTGAAAATACTATAGGAAGTGTTCCTTCTATCATAGCGAAATACCTAAATTTGGAAAACCCGAAAGGTTACACCGGACATTGTCTACGCCGAACGTCGTCAACGCTTCTTGTTCAAGGTGGTGCTTCCTTTGAAATACTAAAATAACATGGAAAATGGAAGAGTAGTACGGTAGGGGAGAGCTATATGGAAGAAAGTATCTCCTCGAAGAACAAAATTGCTACAATGATAGCCCATTCCGTTTCCGAAAAAGAAAATGTTAACGTTCCGAACGAAACCGAATGCATCATCGGTCAACTCACAGAACTTCAAACTTGGTACTAATTTTTCAGGAACATTTGAAAATTGTAATTTCTATTTGAGAGAAAATAATTAGTCCCTTTTTTATGTACAGTTATAAATAAAAAAATTCTGAGTAATTAATTCATTGAACTACAGAAAAAAACATTTAGCGGGCGTTATGATTCATAATGCCCTCCATAACGCCCCGGGCGTTATGGGTCTGTTAATAGCAACCGTTGCCAAGGTATTATAAAGCAGTAACGATCAAGTGAAAAGTAAAATAGTTAACATAAAATTATAAAAATCTTGCCTAGATGCTTTGGTTACCACAATTGTGAAATTAAGACTAAGAGAAAAAATCGAATGGGGACAAGCAAATGAATGTATTTTATTTGCTAATTTGTAAACCGTCCGCCGGACGAAAAAAAGGCAGGTGACCATTTTTATGAGAAGATAGATGACGATTACAAAAATTATATTTATTTGGAGAAAAGACAGTGGCGTATCATTATTTTGATCAGAAATATGACAGGGCATGTTAATAGAAGATGAAGAACTGATGAAAATTAAGAACTCCTTTATCATGGAAAAAATTTATTTTTATGCGTACTTTGCATGTACCAAAATAAAAATAAAATGCCAAAGCGGTTTCAGAGAGATTGGGGAAGAACTGATTCTTTTGCTAACTTTCAACATCCTCTATCTCAGAAATAAAGCGGTTGCAGACCTATGTTCATTTGTTCATATAAAGAATTTTCTTTAAAATCATCCAAGGATTATCGCCCTTTAGGATCAGCATTCAATTATGAAACACCCTGTGTATGTTCAAAAAATTAAGGTTTTCTTTTCGAATACGTGGAGTGTTACTTGAATCTGTGACCGAACTCACACCGGAGACCGTTCCTATATCTTTTCGGCATCCCGCAGAGCCTCGAAAATCCTGCACCTCGTCTTTTATATTTCTCAAAGTCATATATCACGCACATCAGGTTGTTAGCCGAATAAAACTCGAAATGGTCCAAATACCCGCGACATAAATCCAGAAATAATTACTACAAATTAACCATAATTCAACTGACGACTCGACTGCCATGTTCGGGTTTCTAGATTACAAAATGACCAGCAGTGGCGTACCGAAACTCGTCAAGTTCAATTTTCATTGTTTTCAGATCGCACAGCAACAATAATAGATACTAGAGAAATACACCACACCAAATAGTCAGCAATAGTAATTTTTCAGAAGGTTATTTGAAAGTTTTGGCAGTCGATTCTGGACACCCCATTTTACCCTGTTCTATAACCATTTATTATATACAGTGTGGCCCATTTAGATTGGAGAGACCCCTCCAAAATTTGAAGTTATCAAGCGATTCCAATTTTTTTTTAATATTCAGAAGCAAGAAATCTACTGGGGGGCAAAATTTCGAATATTTATTCCAATTTCCACGGTATACTATGATAATTATTCCTAGTCGAAAATAAAGAATTTGTATAAGCGTATTTGTCTTCAGGAAGCCTTGAAATATCTGTAGCCAAAATTTTATGAGAATATATTCATAACTAGGAAAGTAATGGCGAGTTAAAATTCTAAAATAAACCGATTTGAATGATAAAGCTGATGAATAGACAAAAGCATTATTGAAATTCACAAAAAAAAATTCAGACCCATAATGACATTTATTGTTATCAAACAAGGAACGCCAACAACTTCAGCTAAAAATAGCTTGGCCACAAAACTTTATGATAAACTACCCAAGGAAACCAGAAAGCTGTCAATTTGTAAATTCAAAAAAACTTTGAACAGAGTACTACCCATAAATACTTCATATAAGCTGCATGACTACTCCAGTTTACCAAACTCTCTCTTCCAGACATAGATTATTAGTATTTGTGTTTTTAAATTTCATGTATTTACTCAAACCTTATTGTGTTTCATACTATTGTGTAAATTTTTTTGGGTTTTTACATGTATTTTCTTTTTGTTTTTGATGACTTGTGTAAATATTGTTATAATCAGCTTCACCCATAAATTCTCCCATAAATTTGATTATGACATCTTCAAATCAGGCTCATATATTGAATAAATAATTCCACCACAAATGTTTCTTCTTTCATAGCAGGGTCGCATAACTTGACGGGAAAAAAAATTGAATGGAATATGATGTCATCTACCTGCATAGTTATTATGGTGTACTGAGAGAAGGTATTCAAATTAACTTTTTTTCGCAGCCAATGATATTATAATCCGCTCTGTGGGCGAAGAATTCCATTATCAGAATAAATAATTTATAAGCAGTAGCGAATCATAAACGGTATTTGATCGAGATAAGATTTGTTCTCATTTTTGCGAAGAACTATGCCAGACTCCTGAGGTGTGGTTTTGTTCTCGACAAAGCTTCTTTGAATTGAATCAACTCATAGTTTGAATTGAACAATAGTAGAACTCAATCGCCTACCAGATGTTGCACTACAGAATAATTGTCCACTGAACAGAACATCTCTGAATTAAATTGTAATTGATTAATTAACTTGCTTTTCCATGATAGCTGTTGCTGCTCGGTTCTAATCACTCAAAGTTTATGATAACAAAGTGGAAAATTGTGTCTGTGAAAATTACATGAAAAGGCAAAATTGTGGCATATCAGACAAATTATTTAATTAAAGAAAAAATCATCCTCAAGCGGGAGTCGAACCCACGACCTTCTCATCTCTAGTCAGACGCTCTACCAACTGAGCTAGTTGAGGACGTAGAAACCGCCGCATATTTGTGAATAATTTTTTCCCATAATTCAATGTTAGTGTTAGGATGAACGAAAAGATGGCGAGTACTGATATGCCACAATTTTCCTTTTTCATGTAATTTTCACAGTCACAATTTTTCACTTCGTATTATATATTTGGCTAAATCTTATCAGTGGTTGGTGATCATCTTCCTGAACTTCGATTGAAACCGTCACGTCGATGGTGGTGTAGGGTGAAAGGTTAATCGGTCTTGATGGCCATTGAAAAGTACTCGCGATCTCTCCGTTCATTCTAACACTAACATTAAATTATGGGAAAAATGATTCACAAATATGCGGCGGTTCCTATGTCCTCAAATAGCTCAGTTGGTTGAGCGTCTGACTAGAGATGAGAAGGTCGTGAGTTCGACTCCCGCTTGAGGATGTTTTTTTTATTTAATTTAATAATTTGTCTGATATGCCACAATTTTTCATTCTCACGTTTATGATAACTATGAAAACAATTTATATAACGAAAATAATTCTACACTCACATTGGTGAAATTTAACTTTCTATAAAATATATTTTTATTTTATTTTTTTCTCATTTCTGTAACTTGTTTTTTTTAATTTAACCCTAACTGACAGTCTAATTCGCATATATTTCAATTAATATTCCAGATGGAAATACTATCAGCTTTGTTTATTCAAACCCAACGGGCTTTTTTGCTAATACGATGTATTTTTTCAACACCACAGCTCATTTCAACGCTCTGTAAATATTTATCAATTCGAGACCAATTCTGCCAATTTGCTCTATGTCCGAGATATAATCAATGTTGTATGATGGATTGCATCTTGACAGTAAAAGTGTTTTGACATGAATATCATGTTATAGTGGTCCCGAAACAGATCCCTGTGGGACTCCTAACAGAATTGATTTTTATTCAATAGCCTGTATTCGGTAGTTTCGCGACAGGGCAGCTCCTCAAAAAAACAATCATGATGGTTATTTTGTGCTCTGAAGAAAAATTCTTCCACTTTCTGCCACGAGTAGGCTTTGGTATGTATGGATTTTATAATGCTCGTTAAACTTTAATCTGGCTATAAATCAACCAAAATGAGCTATAATTTATAGAATCTTCCTGACTAACACGAATGTAAACTCGAAAAAATATTTTACGATTGGGATGCATTATTGTGTCTTGTTTGTATAAGGAATACGAGTGCCAGTAAAACATCGGGTGTTCCTGAAGATTTCCAAACTATAACAGTCAAGTCAAAACATGTCATTAGTTGGATATCGAATATCAATACGGGCTTATTGATAGATAATAATAAAATCCTCAAAAAAAAACGATTAAATTAAATCATGAAATATCAAAAAATATTACAAATGCCTTGTTTGCGAGAAATGATGGATCATGGAATTGGTAGAAAAAATAATTAAAAACAGCATATCCAACTACTCTTCATAAAAATACAATTAGACGATCCAAACCACGTGACCCAATATGGCGGTTGTTGGCACACAAACTGATAATCGCCATAAGAACATCATTGTCAGTGTGCTCGTTGGCTGGTAAAAGTGATTTTTTTGTTATTTTCGGAGCTTTTGTGTTGTTAATTAATAATATTCAGATGGAGAGTGACTACCTGAAGTCACTATTGTTGAAAAGCAGAGGTGTTGGTGAATGGTATGCTTGAAAATACATACCCATCTTCTGTTTACATTTCTATCAATGTATTTGTTACAGGTATAAAATGAAATTGAGATTGAGCATTGATTTAGATCCTTTTACAATGAATATTTCTGAACTGAGTTGTTCAATTGTTGGTGCTCCTCCTGTTACGAATATGGATATTATTTCGTGTTTGGTTTTTACTCATAGCTTTCATTCCCAAATGCAGATGAAGCCCTACACAAGTTTTGAATCCTTACATATTTCGAATCTGGCTTCGTTGTGAAGGTGAGAACAAAGATTCAGAATCATTCATATATTTAAGTTAGTCTAGTATGTCTTTTCCTAGGCAGCAGGCTTTTTCTAATGGGTACAGTAGCAAATCTTGAGTCATCGAAGTGAATTATTATAAATTAACAATTATAATCCATAAAAGGCAATTTATAACTTTTGATCCGATCTATTATGTTCATTGCCACATCTGTTTATTATAAGGGACATTGATTTGATATTTCAGAATAACACTTCTCAACTTTCATAATAGTTCTTTCTAATCAACATCACTTTTTTTCAGGCCAAGCATTCGCAAAAGGCGAATTGAAAACCTCCAGATGTTTGGTACATAATTGCAAAGGGGGAAAGCATTTATATATATATATATATATATATATATATATATATATATGAACAGTGGGGAATAACGGGGATCTTCAGTCAGCACAAGTGTTGAACTATGAAAAACTCTTTAATACGATGGACCAAGCTTTCGTTTCAATTTTGAAACTTCTTCAGGGTCCTAAAATATGTAAATGACATTATTGTGAAAAAAATACTTAAAGAGTTTTTCATAGTTCAACACTTGTGCTGACTGAAGATCCCCGTTATTCCCCACTGTTCATACCAATTTTCAGTCGTTATTTCTAAATTTATATATATATATATATATATATTTATACATATATATACATATATATATATATATATATAAAAATGTACTATCAGTTCAAAAAATATTACATCGCTTTGGGGGGAAGGCAGAATGGATTCATCTGAACTGCCACTAGAAGATAAGACTTTCTGAATCCTCTTCCTTCTATTTTCCATTTCCTTTTCAGATGCCAGATCGCTTGTTTGTTCGGCTTCTTTGGCTTTATTTCGGGCTTTCATATAAACATCTGAGAAAAAAGATATAATGTAATATAGCAGATGATAAATATTATACTTGCCTTGTATTCGAATTAATAACACAAACGGGCACAAGAAACATCCAACTTAACAGGTAGTGAAAGGTATACCGACTTGTGTGTATATTTTCCCAGTTTACACGGGACAGGTACGCTACATATATTTAAACTGTGACTAGTGTTATTCATAACTCAGAATAAATATATATATATATATATATTTCATATTTCGAATAACGATTTCGAAAATCGGATGATTCATGGTAATAGTTGTCACTTATATAAAATAGTTGTCACTTGTCAGTCAATAGGAAAATTAATCATCCTGATACGACCCCTGCCGGAGGTAAACTGAACTGTTAAAAAAGGGCATGTTTATATTATCACCATATGACTATTGTATTATTATCACGATTTGCTGTATGCAGACTATCCACCACTACACTAGAGATTTACTAAACGCACAAATAAAAATGTAAACACATTTAAATATTACTGATACCCCCTCTGCCACCAATTGTAGAGAATGGTGGCGCCCTCATCGGTCGATTTCCTTCCCTATTGAAGAAGTAAATTGCTTAGAAATTTTCGAAAAATCACGTCTCAAAAGACAAAAGCAAGGTTATTTTTCATAAGAATTCTCCCAACGCAATAATCGAATATGTCACCGATTATTTCAATTCATTCGAATTATAATACAACTGGTCACAGCACAAACCATATGTATGTATGGTTTGTGGGTCACAGCACAGAACCCCACAGAACAATGATATTTGTTCTGTGATATTAATATAGTATTTGCCGTAAATTCCAGGAGGTGAAGGGAATATTCTCACAATGCACCCGCAAATCTTTCCTCAAGAATAAGCTATATTGTGAACTCCCAAGGATGTTTAGGATGGCTCAATACGCTGAATCTGTGATCCTGGACGTGACGACACCGCGTTCATTCTGACACATGCTGTGCTGTGTGATAGCCAGAGACAAATCACAGAATTATCCTTGTTTATCTTATGCATACACGATGATGGAACGCGGTGACGTCAGTTGACAGGATCACATTGCAGCATTGTATCAGTATAGTTATAGTTTTCCCAATATCAATTGCAGAAGCATAAAAAAGTCTTGCGGCGAAATCGTGTGAGCAGCAGTGGCGGAGATAACTAATTTTATTCAGATATTTTAAGATTTTAAAAATACTTCATGAATAATGAAAAATGAAAAAAAATTAAAGCCAAGCTTTTATTTATACAAATACATTAAGAAAGAAAAATGTCTTTCATTGTTTGATGTAGGTTATTATTATATCCTAACATGTATTTCGATCGGCACACACCAAGACCATAGACGCTACTGGTTTTTAATCTTTCAGAGCTATTAAAACACAAATATAACGCGTGATTTATGACCTCCCATCGTAGACACACGTGCCAGCATCAATGCCCGACTCGATTGGCCCAGACGAATTGGGTGTACAATAGACAGCCGCCACTGGAGTCCACGTTGACTATCGGCTCTTTTGATCTACCGTTTGCCGACGGAAAATGTTTACGAGTAGTATAGATTATTTTTCGTTCTGTTTCTTCGCATATACGCTCGTGTTAGCGAAGTGAGTTTTCATTTGCTCCCTATAGAAACAGCTTCTGCAATTGATATTGGATGGACTATACCCGTTGAACTTGAACATTTACCATTTACCACAACCCACAGGACACAACGTCCTAAATCAATCTAATCTTGAAATGAAAGAGCGAGTTATTTGAATACTTAATGTGCGGAAGGATACCTCTCAATAACGCAAGAGGTAAAAACAGGGAGTAAACAAATATGGAAGTATAGCTATCCAATATTTATTCATTGGAGAAAGGGAATAAATAAAAATAATGACATATGTATTTCGAGGAACGATTAAAATAAACTGCAGTGCGCAATCCCTACCAAGTGATTATGACTTGGACTTGAAACTGAAATGTGAAAATATATAGTCATTATATATATATCATTTATTATTTTCAAGACTACAACTTCCATATAATGGACGTTTTGGGGACATTTATTTCTGGACATCTTGGGTACCTACGTCCGTAAGTGGACATCCTCAAAACGTCCAAAATAGGTCGTGGACGTTCGGACCTATAATGGACATAAAATGGACGTCTTCGGGACTCCCAGTGCTGTCTGGTACCAAGGACTGAACTCTGTGGTACCCCATTTCCATTGTTCAACTCTACGCGCTGAACTCTGTTTGGAAGGTAAGAGTGAAGTAAGTCTAAGGTGATGCCTCTTATTCCATAGTAGCTCAGTTTTTCGATTGATAAGGCGTGCGATATGCAGTCGAAGGCCTTTGTTAAGTCACATAGGGTAAGAAAGTTGTTTAGACATGAGTTTGAAAGTTACCTTTGTCGTGCATTTATTCCTGCGGAAACCATATTGAGATTCAGTGAAATAGAATCTCTTTTCGAAGTAGGAGTACAATCTTTCTTTAAAGATGTAATCAATGATTTTGCCGATTATTGAAATGATACTGATTGGGCGATAGTTATCCATCAAATATTTGTCACCCTTTTTACACGCTTTATATTAGCTTCACTTGTATGTTTGTTTGTTTGTTTGTTTGTTTGTTTGTAACCGACTCCTTTGGGCGCGATTTTGACCCATTTCCAAACGTCCGAATGATTTGAAATTTGGCAGGTTTACATAATTCCGGTGACAATGCATTAAGAAATTTTGTGTGGAGAAAAAACAAAATGGCGGCTCCAATATGGCGTAAGAGTTTTGTGATTATGGTCCGATTCACTTCAAAATTGGTATCCGAGGGTTTTTGTGGTCGGAGATTAGGATTTTTTTCAAAATTGAAAAATTCAAAATGGCGGCTCCAAAATGGTGGACGAGTTTTGTGATTATGGTCTGATTCTATTCAAAATTGGTATATGGGGGTTTTTGGGGTCGAATTTATGATTCTTTGTGAAAATTGGAAAATTCAAGATGGCGGCTTCAAAATGGTGGCCGAGTTTTGTGATTATGGTCTGATACTATTCAAAATTGGTATGTGGGGGTTTTTGGGGGCGAATATTATGATTCTTTTGTAAAAATTGGAAAATTCAAGATGGCGGCTTGAAAATAGCGGCCGAGTTTTGTGATTATGGTCTGATTCTATTCAAAATTGGTATGTGTGGGTTTTTGGGGTTGGAGATTGTAATTACCCAATTTGATTGGATTATTCAATATTTTTATTTGCAAAAAAATAATAAAAATAATAGTTTTTATAAATAAACCACACTAAAAAGTAGGAAATAAATAATAGTTTGAAAAAACTAAAAAACACGCTTTTATAGAAAACCAGACTGAAAAAATAGAAAATAAGGAAAAAATTTATTTTATTGTAATATAAATAATAGTTTGAAAAAACTAAAAAACACGCTTTTATAGAAAACCAGACTGAAAAAATTGAAAATAAGAAAAAAAAATATTTTATTTAAAAAAAAGCGTGGTGTGCATGGTATCGCCTCGGTGTGTAATGTACTATTTAATTATTGATACCATGCACCTCACGCTTTTTTCAAATAAAATAATTTTTTTTCTTATTTTCTATTTTTTTAGTCTGGTTTTCTATAAAAGCGTGTTTTTTAGTTTTTCCAAACTAATATTTATTAAATAATGGTATTGCCTTTGAGAGCATCATAGAGTGCGGTATGTGAGGAATAGAGTGTACCGAGTGCGAATTTTTCCTTGTTGAAGGTGATTGAAAGCCATAACTGTTCGGTTTCGCTTATATGTTAGAGTTCATTGAAATTCGAATATAAGAAGCAACCCCAGTCATTTTGGCGGACACGCACCACTAGAAAGAGTCTCAATGCGCCCCCACCCGCATTCTCTTTTTGCCGCAGCATCTTCAATCGCAGTCGGCCTAACAATGTTATCTGTATGGAACGTGTGCATTGTTGTGGGCCGCGGGCCGCGGCCCATAGGGTCAGAGATCGCGAGAACTCACTGACCTGCAGCGCCGTGCCCGACGAACGCGCGCAACATTTGTGTATACTAGTCGAAGGGAACTTTTTCAAATTTCTTCTTCTTCCGCTGCGGAGGAAGATGTGTGAATGTGATCATAACTGGGAAGATTCTAACGCGAATGTTCCGTTTGACGACGATAGCTTGAATAATGTTAATAAAATGGTTATTAGAAGCTGGTGTTCCTTCGCGATTGCAATATACGCGGTTGGTCTCCATAGTGAAACAAATCATGATAATTTTGATTTCAAAGGGAGCAAAATTAAACTCGTTTGATGGAAAAAGAAGTGTTTCTCAGAAAAACCAACAAATATCAGCCGTCCACCTTTTATCCCCTTACTTATTAGAGTATCTGTATTTTTTGTTATTTCAAATGTAAATTGCCTAAAATAACGTACAGGATGATTCAAAAGTACTTTGACAAACTTCAGGAAGTGATTCCTCACAATATTCTAATATGCATTGTTCAAATAAATATATGTCCGAAAACGCTTCGTTTCCAAGATACAGGGTGATGGAGTTTCATTTTTATTTTCGTTTTTTTTCAAATAACTTTCGAAATACTGACCTTGATTGAACTAAAATTGGTATCGAGAGGTGTTGCTCTTACTCGTAGGGGGCGCCACCTACACGTCTTTATCTTTTTTGAAGATTCATAACTTTTTTTAGCGTACTTCTAGCACATATTTCAGTAGAAAAATCAATTCCTCTATCATATCTACGTAAAAAAGCTACCTCTGTTACATGTCGCTATAAGTGTTCTGTACAAAATGACCTTTTCTCAAAAGACTATACCAGTGAATTTCTTCCCAGCAATGAATACTTTAAGTGTCTCATAAGGGTCCCATAAGGGTCGTCTTAGTACCTACTGGATGATAACCTTTTCACCATCTGGCAAGAGAAAGTGTATGCCATTCCTATTCTTGTTAAGTTTTGTTATTTAGTTCTGAAATGTATTCCGCAAGAGAAGCACTAAAGTTCTCGTTTCGTTACTTTGGATTTTATTCAAAAAACTATCAAATTAACTGGATTGTCGTAATCACTCCACATACACAACAATAAGCAACCGTTTTCTAGATATTTGGACTTGAAAATTTCAAGTCAATTATTTGTTAATCGATGCGTGTTGAAGTTATTACCATTATTTTGCATTTTTCACGAGGATGCTGAGGAAATGAATTTGACGTTTAAGTGAGTAGTTTTGGTTTTCTGTAGGGGACGCCACCTATTCTATTCATTTTTAATCGTTTGAAATAGTTATTTTTGTATCAAGGGTGCAAAATCTATATTTGTTTTAATGAAATGTGCTGGAAATATCAACATTTTATTTGAAGAAATTTTGAATATGTAGAATAAAATAAAATAAAGGAAACTAAATTGTATTCAAATAAATTGTTCAAAGTGTTCACCTTCAGCAAAAATACTGGCATTCAGTTTTCTAGTCATTGAATCTCGTACCCACTCAAAAGTTATTGGTGTGTTTTTTATTGTTTCACAGGCGTCTACTATTCGGTTTCTTAGATCTTCCTTGTTCGCTACTGGAGTTTTATAAACTAGTGACTTCAAATGTCCCCAAAAATGAAAATCTAGCGGGTTTAGATCTGGGGACTTTGGTGTCCACACCTGATTAGGTTCTTCTACACCCCTACCGATCCATCGATTTCGATAGACAGTGTTAAGGAGTTTCCTGGCTACAACCCTAAAAGGGGCCGCAGCCCCATCATGCATAAACCACATGCAGATACGAATTTTCAATGATATATTCTGAAGTAGTCCCGGCAATTCATTTTCTAAAAAGTCTCTGTAAGTTGCGCCATTCAGTCGGAACGGAAGAAAGAAAGGACCTATCAAGTATTTATCAATTATTGCCGCCCATACATTAACAGAAAATTGATACTGATAATGTCTTTCAGTAACTGCGTGCGGATTTTCCAGAGCCCAAACATGGTTGTTATGAAAGTTTGTGATAGCATTTCGGGAGAAGTTTGTCTCGTCCGTGAAGAGTACATATCTTAAAAAATGGGGATTTCTCAAAAACCACTGACACATAGTAATGCGTTGGGAAAAGGCTCGTGGCAAACGAGCTTGTACCCTTTGAATATGGTATGGATAAAATTGTTGATCGTGGATAATTCACCAAACTGTGACTGTGACTGTGACTAAGTAGAATTGAGAGCTTCAGCAATTATTCTTGTACATGTTTCTGGATTCTTCCAATTCTGGGGTTCGGACTGCTCGTGTTCTTCCAATAATATCAGCTGCCCTCTACAAGCTACCTGTTTCTGCGAAACGACGGTGGAGACTGGTAAATGTTGGAGCTGAAGGCAATACTCGATTAGGAAATCGCTCCTCGTGAATACGTCTTGCTTAGCGCCCATTGCCATGCGCAAGGCCATAAACGAAATGCATATCGGATAAATGAGCATTATTGTTTAAATAATCCATTTTTTCAAAATTAGTGCTTTAAAATTTATAGAAACTTCAACAAAACAACGAAACGTTCAACTGTCACATAATATGTTATTACCAAAACTAACTACTGAAACGTCAAATTAATTTCCTAAGTCCAAATATCAAATTTTCAAGTCCAAATATCTAGAAAACGGTTGCTTATAGTGACTTGTAGCTGGGGTTGTTCTTTCACGTAGATATGATAGAGAAATTGATTTCTTCACTGAAAGATGTGCTAGAAGTATAGTCAAAAAAATTATGAATCTTAAAAAATAAAAAGACGTGTAGGTGGCGGCCCCTACGATAAGAGCAATAATAATATTAGGTTCGAATTCTACACCTCAAAAAACCTCTCATTACCAATTTTCGTTCAATTAAGGTCAGTATTTCGTTATTAAAAAAAAAAACGAAATAAAAAATAAAACTTGAACACCCTGTATCTCGGAAACGAAGCTTTTCTGGACATATATTCATTTGAACAATTCATATTAGAATATTGTGAGGAATCATCTCCTGAAGTTTGTCAAAGTACTTTTGAATCACCCTGTATAGGCAAATCGGTCCAGCCGTTCCCACGTTTTGCGCTTACGAAGAATCGAGATTCATTTTTTTCATATAGATTCTATAATATGGACAAATAACAAAATATAAACAAATGCAGGTATGTAAAACTCTTCGACTGCCTTTTTAAGCCAAAGATAACCACTAATCAATCATCCCATTCCAAAAAATTTAATTGTAGATCTCTTCAAGTCAATTTGTAGCCTCAACATTGTGATTTATTTAAAAAAAAAACAATCATGCACATCGTGTTACTGTTTTCTGATTGGATGCTAAGTGAGATATTTCATTCACCAGACAATCCTAAAATAGTAGAATCTGACAAACCTTAAATTCCCCGCTAGAGGCACGTGCGAAAATCTTGACAAAACAACTACCTGGCAACGCTGCTTATCTGTTCTGCATGGGTTAAAAATACCTTCTATATTAGCTTTAAATACAATAGTGTATCTGGATTCTTACACATTATTTTTGTATAATTGTGATTTGTTAAGTGCTTCAAAGTATGCTGACTTTATCTATAAGCTCTGACTGTATTACGAGGTTCGTTTGTTCTCATCAGAGTGAAATTTGCTTTATTTCGAAAACGTATTGCCTGTAGCCTGCAACGAATGTTAATTCGGAATCTCGCATTCATTTTATACCGGGTGATTCTCTATGGTGGCTCACCCCTATTACATTTTAATTATTGAAGATAGAAAATTGAAATTTGGGCATGGTGTATTATAGTTCAATTTACATTTTTTGACATATTTACTTGCTTTGCCGTACTTCCGGTTTGACCGAAAATGACCCCAACTTTCGATTTTTAAATGGGACGTCCTATATATTTTTACTTATTTTGATCGAGAATGACATTCTGAATCCAACAACACCTCACTTGTCAATATTTGACAAATAATGTCATTTTTATTCCAATTTTTATTTTTCGATCTGGAATGCCATTGATCGTGTAAATCGCTTCATTCTTGATCAGGTATCAAGGAAAAAATACGACTTTGAGGCTTATGACTCCACAGTCGGTTCAAGGATTATTTAAAAGTCGCAAATATGAGTCTTTTCAGTTAACTTGATGATTTCAAATAGAAAGGGGGTAGCTCGTCGGCTTTTTGTGAAAGATCATTTTCTCACGAATAATTTGATATCACACACTTTCACTTTATTTCCACTATTTTTCTGTATAATTGCAAGAGGCGATCATACCTAATAACAAATAATACGTATTCGGTATACTTATGCACTAAGTTCTGTTATTCTAGTTATCCGTGACAAACAATTGAAGCTGTTGCTAGGACTACCTAAACAAATAGGCTATTGAATATGCTGTCACTTATAAAATTTATTTGTTGCGTATAATTTGATATGGAAAATTATACTAGAAACGAGAAAATTGACATGTTGCTAATTTACGGAGAAGCAAAAAAGTATGCAACTGATACAGCTCGAATTTATGCTCAGAGATTCCCTAATCGTCGCCATCCCACTCGGCATTATTTTCCAAAACTGGAAAGGAAAATGCGAAATAAACCAGAAGAAAATGCCAATAACTTCATCATCAGTGAAGAGAAAGAAGTAGACGTGTTGGTCTATGTTGAAGTAAATTGTTCGTCGTCAATTCGCCAAATTGTTTCTGAGTGTGATATAAGTTATTCGTCCGTTTGGAGAATTCTTCACAAATATAATTATCGATCATTCAAGTACCAACTACACCAACAAGTCCGGCCCTGTATAGCTCCGGACGACACTGTCGAATTTCGCTCTGCGAATATTAAGTGTTATAAAGCTTTTTCTTCAATTGGTTGACGGTCTTGTGCCAAAGATCAGGAGAAGAACCCCCCATCCACCCTCTACATTGAATTCCCGACGAAAATCCTACCCAGTGGAAATCGACAAGCCCCCTGGTAAAGGTAGTCTGGATCCGAAGAAATCAGTGCTCCTGGGGATCGGCTCTCTCTCGAAGGCCGATCTCCTGGAGGTGCTGGGGACTTTGCTGAACTCCCTCGGAGATGACCTGTTGAAAATCCCTGTGATTAGCAACCTGATATCCACCAAAAAGGCTGAAGTTGGAACTGATGGCAGCACATCAGCTCCGAAGAAGCACAAGAGAAATGATTTCCCAGCTCTACCACCACCCAAAGGCACGTTAAAACCCTCTTCAAGCTTCCTTGGCACTCGTAGAAGTTCTCGAATAGTTGTAGATACTAATTTAGATCAAAATTTGCAAAATTCCACAAACGTCAAAATCTCAAATAAATTTCAAGTTCTGTCAGACGTGACATTAAACGAATCCTACGTCGATTGTCCCAGAAATCCAGGGGCGGATTCAGCCAGTGCGCTCATTTCGGACCAGGGCTTAGAAAATTCCCCAAACCAAATTTTAAATTCTACTGAGGGTTCTAGCATCCCCGCAACGACTGAAAATTCCCAAAATTCTCAAAATTTGACCGAAGACGATACAAATATGGACATTACCAACGACTCTGTACGACCACAAACAGAACAGACACCACTAACGATCAAAAAACAGCAGGTACCTCCTATCACTGTTAGGGACAAGAGCAAGTGGGTAACAGTTAACTCACTTTTCAAATCAAACAACATCAAGTTAGACCAACCTGCAAAAGACGTATTCGACGGAATAAAATTTTTTCCAAGTTCACCCGATGATTATAGAAAGATCTCGAGCATCTTCAGGGATCAAAAGATCCCTTTCCATACATACACTCTCCCTGAAGATAAGAAACTCAGGGTCGTCTTCAGAGGCGTCCCGAGTTTATTACTTGTGACGACATTAAAGCTGAGCTGGTTGACAGGGTTTTACCCGGAATCAGTGGCACGACTACATAAGTTGAACGGAGAGAAGAAAGTTCTCCCTCTTGTCTTGGTTCTGATAAGCAAGGAACAGCGTGACATATTCAATGTTAAAGATATCCTGAATGTCAGAGTGACAGCGGAACCACAGAGGCCAAGGGCCTCTGTGGGACAATATTACCGTTGTCAAAAGATTGGCCACTGTCAGCTGAACTGCTGTCACCCCGCTTGCGTCAAATGCGGGAAAATCATATATCTAAGGATTGTGTCAAGCCAAAATCCGAAAAAGCAAAGTGTGCAAATTGTGGGGAGCACACTGCGAATTATCGAGGATGCCCCAAGTGTCCTCGAATAAGGCGTAGGTGAACCCCCGAACACGAGCTACCACAATCCTAGATTTTTCCTGCACATTCAGGCAGGACGCAGTCGAGGATGTCGTATGCAGCGGCGGCCCGTGATAACCCTCCTGCACAGACATCTCAGCTTAATAGTCCGAGAGATATTCTGTCGACTTTAGATCAAATGAGGACACTGCTTGCACAGTTCGCTGAGGCTGCTGCAACACTCTCGACCGGTTTCAACCCTAACTAATGGGTGAAAGGCAGCTTCCGAACTTCATCAAAGCTGTGAGTTGGAATTGTAATGGCCTTCTCCAGAATAGACTTGAGTTTCAAGAGTTTCTTGTAGAAAACAACATTGATGTTGCTTTTCTGCAGGAGACTCGTCTTAATGGAGAAACTGTTAGATTTCCTAACTACAAAATGCTCAGAAATGATCGACTTGGACGTCCGGGTGGCGGCGTTGCCATTTTGGTGAAACGCTGTCATTCGCATGTTCAGCTTGGCATTTCAATGATGATACCCATGGTATAGAAACTGTAGGTATTGTTTTCAACACGAGAGTGGTCCTATGCGTTTGATCTGTGCTTATATCACCCCGAACACTCGAATCCTTCCTGAATAGCGCTCGATACACTCTTGATGTAAACAGATTAACCTGTTTTGGTCATGGGCTATCTGAACGCTAAGCACACACAATGGAGTGGTGTGTCCAATCAGAATGGTAGGCGACTGTGGCAACATTTTGACAGGAATGAATACCAGGTGTTGGCTCCGGATGAGCCAACGCATTTCGAGTCATCTCAGGCCCGATGTGCTTGACATTGCTTTGGCCAGGAACATCACCTGGAATTGGGACATTCGTACTCTCTCGAGTTGGGCTCTGATCACAACCCGGTGATTTTAACTCTAGGGGTGATCCACCGCCCCAGACAGATCGTATGTGTACCAAGGTGGACTGGGAGAGGTTCCGTTCGCTTCTAGAGACAGGTTACTGTACTCCTGAGAGAATTGATTCTCCACTTGAGTTGGACGAGGCCGTAGCGCGTTACGAGCTCACCATCAAAATGCTCTCAGGGATTCCTCCCGAGGAACCGGCTCCTAGATATCAAGATGAATTTCCTCGAAGAATTTAAAATCTTATTCGAGATCGAAATCGGGCCAGAAGAGCCTATCAAAGGAGTCTGTTCCCTGGGGACAGAATCCGTCTAAATGAGTTGAATAGGGAGGTTAGAAATAACGTAACCGAGTTCAGAAACGAAAGATTTGGCAACACATTAGAAAATGACGGACAACTTTGGAAATTAAATCGAAATTTAAAGTCAAAAAAGACTGATTTCCCCTATTCATGGAGAGCTCGGCATGTGCTACGACTCGAGTCCAAAGCTCAAGCTTTGCTGACTCGATGGAAAGACAATTTAAACTTAATGAGCACCCAGACGATGATCTGGATCGTGATCTTTGCTAGAAAACCGGGTTCACCGCACTCTAAGAGAACCTGATCGTGATGTCATCCGTCCAGCTTCGTTGGATGAACTTAAGGCGCATATCAAAGGATTAAATCCCAAAAAGCGCCTGGTTGTGACGGAATTTCTAATTGTATGATTGGGAATTTTCCGGATAACCAGGTGCAGTCATTATGAAAATCATCAACAATTCACTGCGCCTCAAAGATTTCCTCGAAGGTGGAAGCATGCCATCGTGGTCATGACCCCGAAAGAAGGTAAGAACCCGACCTTCCCGCAAAATTATCGACCAATCAGTTTGTTATGCTGTTCAGCTAAGTTGGCTGAAAAATCGTTCTCGAAAGGCTTGACGATGAAGTGGAGGACAGAAATGTCCTACCGAATGAGCAGTTCGGCTTTCGTCGCGCTCACTCCACCGAGCTACAGGTTTTGAGGCTGGTGGAAAATACAATCTCTTCACTAAACACCAACAATAGTGCTCATATTGTCCTTCTAGACATAAGTAAAGCATTTGACAGAGTATGGCACGAAGGCCTGCTCTGCAAATTGATCGATTTCCACTTGCCTTTGAGCCTGGTGAAGTGGATAAAGTCGTTCTTCGTGGGTAGGACATTTCAGACCAAGGTTGACGATTTCCTCTCGGACCCGAGAGAATTGAGAGCCGGCGTTCCTCAGGCAGTACTGTCTCCTGTATTATACGCACTCTTCACCTCCGATATACCACGAACCGAACACGTGAAAATCTCCTGTTCGCCGATGATACGGCCTTACTTTCCTCGTCAGCCAACCACCTGATGGGTGTTGTTTATTTGCAGAATGCATTAAACGTCCTCCAGCAGTGGTACCTGGAGTGGAAAATAAAGTTAAATCCGATAAAACACAAGCGATCTCGATGGGTCGCAAGAGAAACAACCCGGAGAGGAAAGTGACTATCTCTGGAAGGGAGATAGAATGGTCGGAACAAGTCAAGTACTTAGGGGTTACTGTGGATCGTCGGCTCACCTGGAAGCCGCATGTGAATATAATAAAAAACAAAATTGCTAAGAAAATCGGCGCACTTTACCCTCTGATTAATAGAAGAAGTAAACTCTCTTTAAAAAATAAAGTCAAGATCTATAAAATGATGTTCAGGCCTGTCATTTTGTATGCCTCGGCCGCCTGGGGCCAAACCTGCAGGACTAGCATTCGCGTCCTGGAACGGGCGCAAATGAAAGTCCTGAGGATGATAACGAATGCTCCGTGGTATGTGCGGAACGATCGGATACTTGAAGACTTGAACCTGCCTTCCATCAGGAGTATAATCAGAGACCGCAATCGGAAAGTATTCGATTGCTCAATAACCCACGAGAACCCCCTCGTGAGGGAAGCTACTGATTACAACATAGACGACCCCTCGCGCTTTAAACGTCCTAGGCACTCCCTGGAGTGATGGGCTATCTATCAACCTATCCCGGGTAGTGAAAGCTGCATCCTCTATAGAAATTTTATTTTTCAAAATCTAGATTCAAAATTCTTTCTCGGCCATTTTTGAGAACCGCCATCATGGGAAGGGCTGGAGACCGGTCTCCAGTCCTTATCCAGTCAAAATTCCAAATCCGTGAATGGCTGTTGCCCACTTGTTCGAAGCTCAAAGAGTAAGAGCCTTAGGGCTACACTCGTGTTAAGTAATAGTGATAGAAGATCCTGAACTACACCAACATATTTACGATAACGACCACAACCAAAGATCAACTCATTGCAACTGGTTTTTTACTAAATTCAGAGAAGATGTACGTATTCCATTTAAAATTATTTATTTAGATGAAACTGGATTTCACCAATCGGAATAGTAAAAGGTACTGGTCTCAAACAAATTTACATCTGATGCAAGAAGGAAATTTTCAAGAGCGATTTTGTTTCAATTGCTGGATGGGTATCATCGGGGGAAATCTTTTAGGGCCAATAATTTTCGACGGTCTTTTTACTGCGGTAAAGATATCTACAGGTCCTTAGAAATCAAATTACTGATTTCATTAAAGATTTGCCACCGTATTTTCAAAAATTTAAACTTTTGCTTCTAGCGAATCTACGTATTCCTTAATAAAAAGTTTTTAAAACGCTTTTAAAGCTTTTCATTACAATACACTGTGTTTCATTTTTAAGATAAAAAAATTACTCATAGGTAAAATATAAAAACGCCTTTTGTGTAAAAAGCAGAAGAGATAGGTATAGGGAACCCTGATATAGTTTTGAAGGGAATCTAATTCGGCGTCAAATTACGACACTAAATACAACTTTAAGAAGTTATTTAATTAAATGTGTGTCCAAATTTTGAGGCAAGTTTTTTCGACACTCTGTATAACATTGCATTAAAAATTTCTTGTAGTAGTTAACTTTAACCTTTGAGCTAAGCAGTACATTTAATCACGAGCAGCTCGTTACAAGTTACAGGGTGAAAACAATTTTCAAATTATGGTCTGTATTTTCAAATTTCTCAAAATTTCTCAGAAACGGTCAGTTTTAAGTATTGGAAATATGACAGTAACTCACCTTTATTTTGTCTATAGTATCTAAAAATATAAAGAAATATAGGGTGTTTCTTAAGAAAAAATATAACTTTGGTATGTAATTTTTTTGGGGATCACCCTATATATTTCAAAATAATTTTGGAATATGCTCCTCATGGACCCACATATAACTGTGCTAAAAGTTTTTCCCTGACTCTCTTCATTTCTCGTAGAAATACGGAGGCGAATGTGGTGGGCCACCTTGTATTTGGGAAAGTTGTGGGGCTACTAAGACCTGGGGTTACACAGCCATATTGTTATCATCATTTTCAGGAATAAAATAAAGAATTTCATTATGCAATTTCAAAAGATATAAATTATTTCTTTACAATGTGTATCAAGTCTTGCACCTAACATCGGTCTTCTTTCACGCAACCACCAGTGAAGAACGGTATGAAGAGTTGCCTATCGTTCAGAGCCTCTGCTGCTGCTTATTCCTAAAGTACGGCTTTTCGATTTCAGTCCCATATTATAATAAATTTCTAAAATCTCGATTGTGATATGTTGCATGCGATGATGAATTGTAACCCAAATTTTTAATTATTTCACCGCCTAGCCTAATATAAAATGCGTGAAATATCCATTATTTTGGTGGTCGAAATTATTTTATATCGCTTTAAAAATGTCTGAGACACTTGCTAATTTTGGAAAAGATGAGATTTTGACGACTATATACCGGGTGGCCCATTAGTGTGAGGAAGTACAGTTTCTCGCCTATAATGAGGAGAATGATAAAATGTTTCAGATAAAAGTTAAATGGTTTACTTTGTTGCTTATTTCAAAAATATTGTGGAATATACAGAGTGTCCCTTCAAAGCGGGGCAATCCAAATCATAATTTTTTTAAATGGACCCCCCTGTAAATTTTTTCGCCGTTGAACTGAGCAAAATGTTTTACGTAAGGAGGAATTTCCTTTTTTCGAAAATTTTGCGGCGTTGTCAATTTATTGCTGAAAGTGAGAAAATCTTCGAAAAAACAGACCACCACAAATGCCATCATAAAAAATTTATGGATAAAATTTAAGCAGAATTATTTGAGACATGCAACACTAAGAGTGAGATGAAATGTCGGTATGGACTGAAAATTACATTTCTCAAACAGGAAATTTTATACAGAGGCATTAACTTGACAAACTTCGAATATCAAAAACTTGATTTTTTTAAATGAAACACCCAGTATGTTATGTCACCATTTTGAAGAACTACTTTATTCCTACAATTTTTGTTTTTATGACTTAGCCCCTAAAATTGACAGATTTTGTGAAATTTGCAATTCAATTTTCAATTTGTCAAATATTCTCTTTCTATTTACGTAAGGCCAGTTAGGATTTTGACACTCAGTTACTGTTACTGGAATTTAACATAATTGCAATGTGAAATTTAAAACTGAAAATCGGTTGGGAAAAGTCTATAAAACATGTTTTCGTTGAAGTATTTAGGACCAGATAGCCGTGTTGTTAGAAGCATCGCTTTTCAATCATTCTATCTGCCAGTCGTGTGGGTTCAAAGCCTACCGACTGCAAAATCTTTTTTCTGAGAGAAAGTGCTAGGAATCGCACGTTAAAACGTAAGACCTCGTTAATCCTTGGCTCGCACAAGTTCCGACTTCTGAGGGCTGCCCGTTCATAAGGGGAGGACAGCTGGTAAACGGCAAAAACTTTTATTTTATTTTTTTATTTATGAGAGTAAATAATTGAAACGATAACAAAAAAAAATATTAGAAATTCATAACAAATGCTCAAAGTGACCACCGGCTACTTCCAAACAATAATGTATTCGGTTTTGAAGTTCTTCATTAACTCGCCTCAACATGCTGACTGGAATATTTTGGAATACGTCCCTAATTCTTTTTTTCATATCCTCCTTTGTAGATGGGGGTGTTCTATAAACTTGATATTTAACGTAGCCCCAAATAAAAAAATCCATTTTTGTCAAATCTGGTGAGCGAGGTGGCCACTTTAAAAGACCTCCTCTACCTATCCATCTCCTGGGAAATGCAAAGTCTAAATAATTATTAACAGGAACAGTGTGGTGAACAGCTGCTCCGTCGTGTAAATACCACATTCTTCGATTGGGTAGATGATTACTTAATTGTGGTAACTGGTTTTCCAAAAATCGAGGTAAATCAAGCCATTAACTCTTTCCTCAAAGAAATATGGCCCAACGATGAAATTTCGGATTATGCCACCCCATACATTTGGGGACCACTTTGTCTGACTGGTGGTTCGAAAGAAATGGGGGTTATCTGTTGAATAATAATGGAAATTATGTCTATTTACAAACCCATTTTTATGAAATGTTGCTTCATCGGAAAATAAAACATAATTGAAAAAATCTCTGTCTTGTAGCAACTGTTGCTGAGCCCATTCACAAAATGTTACTCTTTTCTCAAAATCATCATCTAATAACTCTTGATGTAACTGAAAACGGTACGGATGGAACTTATTCTTTTTCAAAATTATTTGTATGACAGCTTAAGTCAGTTTGTTTGGATATTTCTCTTTGCGAGATATGAGGATCTTCTGTAACTTTCAAGAGGACAGTCATTTCAGTTTCTTCAGTTAATGCAGTTTTGGTTCTTTCTATTTTTTCATATGCGACATTTCCTGTTCGAGTAAATCGTAGAAGCAACTTTTCAAACGCTTCTTTTCTGGGTTGTCGCCTGTCTGGATATCGTTCATTATAAATTCTGGTCGCTAATAAACAGTTTTTATCACTTACCCCCAGTACAAAAATCATATCGGTCAATTCTTCGGTGGAGAAATTCATTTCAAATGCTTCTTATTATAAAGCGATAAATACAAAATTGTATGACAGTAATTTTTGTTTTATGCCAAAACTTATCGATCATTGAATGTCAAATTCATAGCCCACTTTCATAAGTTTCATTCCCCATGGCGCACACGAGAACCACCACTTGCCTTACTGAGAAGTGCATGACGCATTTATTTGCGCACCATGAACCAGTTTACAAGCAACCGGTTCGCCCCCTTGGGAGGGCAAGTGGGTGATCTAACAGTTCCTTTCCTCTCCCTACCATCCCGAAGAGGACCAACAAGAAGAACTGTTGTATTGTAAATTTGTATATAGTAGATAAGGTTTTTAATTGTGAAACGATTTGTAAAATAAATATATTTTGGTTTGGTTTGGTTAGTATTATTTTAGCACTATAGATATTGTCTGTGGTTATGTGAGCGTTTTGTACGTAGCATAACCTATGGAAAACTGTTAGTTCTTGATTTTTGTAAATATTAGTGTGATAAACACGCAGTTTTAGACGAAATAAAATGAAATTGCAAATTTCACAAAATCTGTCAATTTTAGGGGCTAAGTCATATCGACAAAAATTGTAGGAATGAAGTAGTTCTTCAAAATGATGACATAACATACTGGGTGTTTCATTTAAAAAAATCAAGTTTTTGATATTCGAAGTTTGTCAAGTTAATGCCTCTGTATAAAATGTCCTGTTTGAGAAATGTAATTTTCAGTCCATACCGACATTTCATCTCACTCTTGGTGTTGCATGTCTCAAATAATTCTGCTTAAATTTTATCCATAAATTTTTTATGATGGCATTTGTGGTGGTCTGTTTTTCCGAAGATTTTCCTACTTTCAGCATTAACTTGACAACGCCGCAAAATTTTCGAAAAAAAGAAATACCTCCTTATGTAAAACATTTTGCTCAGTTCAACGGCGAAAAAATTTACAGGGGGGTCCATTCAAAAAAATGATGATTTGTATTGCCCCGCTTCGAAGGAACACTCTGTATATTCCACAATATTTTTTAAATAAGCAACAAAGTAAACCATTTAACTTTTATCTGGAACATTTTATCATACTCCTCATTATAGGCGAGATACTGTACTTCCTCACACTAATGGGCAACCCGGTATGTAGATAAGACAAAACCATCCATTTTGGTATACGATTATATTTTGAAAATAGTACGTACCCCAGCGGTTCCAGAGTATGTATAGAAAATACATTCTAAAAAATGTATTGAACTCGACCGTATAATATGTGAATAAAAAACCAATTTATATTCCCGCATAAGTCGAGATTGAATAATTATTAAAATACAAAAATATATACCACGTTTCTAAAAATGTTTTAAATCTCACAAATATTTTCTTATAGCTAGGGAAAATTTACATTCACAAATTTTCAGCACAATCTGTATGGGGTTAGGAATCTGTCTAGAGTTTAAAATCTCTATGGGGCTGGGGGAAATTATTTTATTAATTTTTTATTAAAATGATTATCTATCATGGATTTCTGATAGAAAACAACTGCTTTCTCGGCTTAAGAGAATATGAGAAAACAAACTAGATTTGACGAATATAATACAGTAGCACGGTATCGATCTGCAATTTCTTGAAACCGCAAAAGCCTTCCTGGAAGAAATTGGTTCCGAATATGTATTTCAGTTAGATGATCCCATATCTGATACAATATGTTTATATTCTCAAAGAAAAGATAACTCATTATCATTATTATGTGGAAAATTCTTTTTTCATTGGTACTTTTACAGATGAAGGAATAACATCGGCAACAAGGTCACTGAAACCAAAGAATCCTTGGGCGCTACAAAATACCCGCTTGTATTATGAAAGACTGTACGGATTCTCAACTGGCCCCCTCAAAAATAATTTTTAATCTCATTTCAACAACAAATAGATGGAAGATAACAAAAATATGTCCCATATTCAAAACCGTCAAAAAAATTATCAAATATGGACCTTTGGCTTTGATTTGTGATTCGAAAGTGCATTATATGAAAAAATATATGACTTTGTTAGTCTTCGATATATCAAAGAGAGCACGATTCCATGACGAAAAAATATATTGTTACAAACTTGATGAGTTGATTTTTGGTGGCAGGTAGGTGTGGTGTGCACCGATTTTCGTAAAGCTTTCGATAAAGGAGATCAAGAGCTGATAAAAAAATTGTTTAACTTTGGGTTCTCAAAAGAATTACTCAGTCTATTTGTGTTATATCTGTTGTCTTTAGGGGATGCACTTCGGGAAATATTCATATAAGGTCAAGACTACCACAAGCATCCAAATTGGGACCACTTCTCTTCCTATGATTGATTAATTCATTGCCAGATGTTATCCAGTTCTCAGAGTGCCATTTATCTGCTGTTGATTTGGAAATAATGAATAGAATTTATTACGTTTCTGATTGCGAGAATTTACAAGAAGATCTCGACAATATATGGCGTTGGTCAGAATAAATCAAACTTCCCTTTAAAACTGTTTCTCAGTAACAGTCACTAACACAAAAATCACCGTACATCTATGGAAATATGAAGGATTTTGAAATGATTTTTTACAAAAAACTAAAACTTGATATTCATATCAATAGCGTGGTGAATCAAGTTTTATTTTTAGGAAAACCCATCAATTTACCAATCAGAAAACATTGCAAAAGATCTACAATTCACCCGTGAGGAGCATGCTGCAATAGTGTGCAATCATGCTCCAAATCGAAAGAGTGCAAAAAAACTGAGATATTCTACGTACAAAGATCATGGTGTATACATTTTCAATATTCCTCACATAATAATATGGGTAGAATTTCAATCCATAAAATTGGAAGAAAGATGAAATACAGCGTCGGCAATTTTCACCCACAAACTCATACATGGAACAGTAACATGTCCCTCAATATCGAATACAAAATATTGAACAATCCCACAATAATATTATAGGAATATTCCACTTTTTTCGAAACGGAGACCAAGAACCAATCTGGGTATGAATATACCAGTCTATAGAATATGCCAAATAATAAATTAACTTGAATACGATATATTCAATGAAACACTTGGTAAGTACAAAACACAACTGATTTCTCACTATCATAGGTTGTATAAATAATACAAAATGCGAAATGCATTTACCTGTAGGTATAGTTTATAGCTATGAATTAGGGCGATGTTTACAATATAAGGCAATTATATATGTTTGTAATCGATCACTGGAATTATGATTCTGTAGATTACAGAATTAAACCGACGAAAAAATCAACTGAAAAGCAAAAACTAAAATAAACCTTCTTAGTCTCAATGATAATTGAGCTGCTGAACTAATGTGAGTAACTAATTTTGAGTCGGCGCCAAACAAACAATTATCGAAGATCATTATATTACTTTGAAAGAAGTTATTAAAACGCAGCCGTGCATCTCGCTGCCATCATTTTATGCTTCACCTAATTTGGCGCCGACTCAAAATTAGTTACTCAAATTAGTTTAGGAGCTCAATTATCATTGAGACTAAGAAGATTCATTTTATTTTTTGCTTTTCAGTTGATTTTTTCGTCGGTTTAATCTTTTGTTAAAAAGCTTTTATTTTTCATTTTTTTGTGACTGAAATTTACTAATTACTACCTACTTAATTTTTGATTACTTCTAAAATACTTACTTACCTACGCTAGCTTACTTCAATTATTAACTGTTAAATAATATGATTATCTACTTGAACTATTTATTGTTATATAATATATATTATTTTTGAAAGTTCTGGTAAGTTGATTTCATCACTTTGTATATAATTCCATCCTTTCATAGAATGTAATTATTGTGACTGATGTAGGAGGATCTGGCAATGTCAACTACATACGTCTGCTAATTAATGTTCACAAGTGAAAAATCAATCATCCCCTATTTTTCTACCCATAGGGGTGGATCATTCCATTCCAAATTGGAAAATGATCAACAATGAGGTATACCCTATCTAATAAGAAAAGAATCATCCAAATCGGAAAACCCACTACAAAGTTATGCTTGATAGAATCGGTCAACGCACCAAAATTCAGAGGGTGAACGATAAATATTAAAAAATATAGCATCGACTAGAGAACCTCTTCCTTTTCGTCGGTTGATAATAAATAAAATAAATGTATGAGTCTTTTGATGTTTATTTCACTTTCTATGCTGATGAAACGTCAGAGATCATTGCTGATAGAACTGACACTATTCTTCAATACAAAGCTAATAATGAAAAGTGTGCAAGATTTTCCTACAACCACACAATAACATACTTTATGAGATTCAGAACCCACCAAAAAACATGTGATAATTTAAAAACTACTGACGACGAGGACGTATCTCAACTGCCCCATTAGAGATTTTTGTCTGAATTGGAGAACACATTGCGACTCTAGTATCGAAACACTACTCACTGAATTTCATGATGAAGAATCTGAAGACAGTTCTAACCACAAAACAGTTGCTCAATGTTTATTTTTGTCAAGAGGATTCCCGACTAAGGTACGGCATATGTAGTGTGGAGTTGGTCTTGCAACTCGGATGATGCCGAAACCTTTCCAAGGAACTGGATATTTCAATTTATTCATACTTGAAACATGTACTCATTTTTCAAAAATCGTGATCATTTCATGAAAAACTCTTGAATCTACAATTTGAACAACTAGCCGAAAGCCAGAGTCGTAAACCGTGTCGTAAATACCCTCATTAATAGCCATTACCTGATCGTTGCATACACTATTTTGTAAACCACCAATGAATAATAAAATAAAAACAAGAATTTCTGGTGTTAACAAGATAATTCTTCACTGCTCGACATACTTATAGGTAGTTTTTGACGCGTTGTGATTTAATGGTAACTGAAATTAAATGTCAAACAAGTATGTAGAAACATACTACTAGATTATCTCCAACTACGTGTTTCAATAGGTCGAAAATTCGTTTCATAATGAAAAGTACATGTTTTCATTGACCAAAATCTCTTTTGAAATGAAAATCCGTGTTAAAATGGACAATATTAATAAATTGGTAGCAGATATTCAATTCGCGTATCATACGGGAGAGGAAAATTGGTATATCATGCAAAGATCATGTAATAATAGCTATTGATACATGAGCACGAGATAAGTTACGGGAGTAGAAAAAAGTATGAACGATTTGCTTGTTAGTCAAAGTTATCATTCCATGAAAGAATTTTTGTGACTGACTAGTTAATCAACATTGTGACTTGGGTTCAGTTTTTTTTCTATATGACGACTCCTATACAGTTGTAACTGTCTTAATAATGTATAATAATATTTATTTGCCAAAAATTTAAAATCAAGTATACAATATATATATAATACAACAAATGCTGAATAAATCTCACAAAAGTAAAACTTGTGCGTGGGCTGAATAGTAAAATTTAAAAATTTAGAGAGTATAACAATAGTAATAATAATGGGGTAGTTAAAGAAAACTCCTAAAATGATATTAACAATATACTATAATAGTAATAATAATAATATGTATTCATTGTTCCTGTATCATACCATCTGAATATCAGTTTCATATAATGATTTTCACGAATAAACAGGTGGACACACAGAAACCTAGGTTGTGCGTGGGGTTTTTCTCGTTTATTCATAAATTTTGCTGCTTGATGATATGATGAGTTTGAAGGAGTATTTTATCATATATTCAATATTGGATTCAACAGGGGGGTAATAATAACCCAGTAATTTTCAATTGATTTTTCTGTACTAATAACATATCGTGAATTACTTTTCTGTCTAAATTTAATGTATACGATTTTAGCTTTTTTCTAATTAAAGTGACTGAGTTGGTGTGAATGATGAGATCCTTTATACTTCTATGTAAGAAGTTGAAAAGCCGAGGTGCGTGGTAAGTATAACATCGTTGTCCTACCGCTTTTTTGGGGATTTCGTACGAATATCCAAATTGCTTTTTTGTCTTGTTGTGTATTTGTGGTCTATTGTTTTCAGTTCGTATTCATATCTGTATAGGTTAACTAAGATACAATAAAAAAATTATTTTTTCAAGTCGAAGCATTTCGCTTATCTGATGGATGATAAATTCCAAAAAAATTCGTTATGGTAGGATGTGAATATTCCCTGCTACTTTTCAATATATTTTCATTGCATGCAGCATCATAGTTTTGGAGATGAATTCACCTAACGAAACCCACTAATTTTCGCTGAAAAGTGAAAGCATATCACTCCAAATGAACATAACTGACACCTGACCTTTGAAAGAAACCTCAAGATTCCGAGTCCATCTACTAGTTAGTATAATGAATCGATACTTGTGAATTGGGTCAGAACCTTCAATTTCTCAACAAATTCAACAATGCCAGTGTTTGGTTCGTAATGGCAGATTTCTAAATTATATGGATCTGGTCGTTAGTTTGCGCAATTTTTATTAATTGCCGTATCGATGTTGGGGCCACAGGTCACGAGCATAGCGCTCGACGAGCAAGCAACAGGTGAAAAAGTTTACCCGATACACCTTCCGGCTACGGGTCGCTTCTCGCATTTAGATTTGAAATGGATAATGGAGAGATGATCTAGGCATGATTGATTATCGATTTTGTGAATGGTTTCTGAAACCAACCAACGTATCGCGGAAATGAAGTAATAGACAATGAAAGATAGATATATCCTATTTTCATTCGATACTTTTTATTGAAACTCAACTTTAACTGAACTCTAACATTATTTAAACAAATTTTCATTCGAAATTATTAAATTTGAACTCAATTGCGGGCTGTAGCAAGGGGCAGATGTAAACTCGGCCGCTTAAGGATTTATAATCTTCTCAATTATGTAATCTCGGCCGATCGTGATTATACCAAACCTTTGTTCTAAGAACTCTACAGGTCTACCACTTCTTTACGTGTTCAAAGCACTTTACATACATTTCAGTTCATTTGTTCGGCAGCACCCAAAACACAAGCTTTCAAAGTGATCAACAATAAATATCAAAAGGCCATTATCGAATCTAAAAAAAAATCATGCGATAATTTTATCAACCAATCTGATAATAAAATTAGAGATAGCTGGCGGCTGATCAATTTTGAAAAAAGTAAACCAGCATCTCATGTAATATCCGACGCGATCGCTCCACACCAATTCAACTCATACTTTACCACCATTGCCGAAACCATAATAAGTCAACTCCCACTCAATGCTAATACCCTTTCTCTGAAATCACTGGACAATAAACTTAAACCTACCTCACCCGGGTTTTTTTTCTTGAACCTATCACTCCATCCGAAGTTTTCAATGCTACACACGAGCTGAAAAACTCCTATTGCCTTGATGTATACAATCTTAACAGCAAAATCATAAAAGAAACCTGTATATATTTGGTTGATCCACTGACGCCTATCTTCAATACTTGTATCAGCGAAGGATCTTTTCCTGATGAATTTGAAATCAGCAAAGTCATCCCTGTTTTTAAAAAAGGTGACCAAAATCAAGCTGAAAACTATCGACCCATTTCTATCGTTCCCATTTTTGGTGAAATTTTCGAAATTATTCTCAAAAAACGGCTTGAACTTTATTTTGAGGAGAACAATCTTCTAAACTCGGACCAATACGGTTTCCGAAAATCGTGCTCCACTGTTCAAGCGGTAGCACGAGTTGTGAGGGATATAGTCGACGGATTTGAAAAAGGTCATCACAGCTCTGCAACACTGTGTGACTTGAGTAAAGCGTTCGACTGTGTCTCCCATATTAATATGTCACATAAACTGGAAGAATATGGAGTTAGAGGTCTGGCACTCTCACTCTTTTTATCCTATCTGACGAACAGAAAACAGCTTGTTGATCTAGGCAATAACAGAACATCTGATCTACAGCCAATTGAATTTGGTTTTCCCCAAGGATCTGTTCTGGGGCCCCTTATGTTTATTGTCTATATCAATGATCTCTTTCATGAACTACAACCCTACAAATGTGTCATCTATGCCGATGACACATCTATTTTATGCTCTGACAAGAACTGCCAGACTCTGCATGCCTCCATGTCACATGCCGAAAAACAAGCTGAATCGTGGTTCAACTCCAATCTACTAGAACTCAATAAAAGAAAACCCAACAAATCATATTTTCAACTAATCATAACATCTCAGTGGGAAAAACCGTCAACTTATTGGGAATTACACTTGATGACAGTTTGAATTGGGCACCTCACGTAGAAGCACTGAGCCAGAAACTCTCAAAATATATTTTCTTACTCAGGCAATTGAGAAACTTTGTAAGCTTGGGAACGCTTCTCTCGGCGTACTATGCATTTTTTCATTCCCATGCTAGCTATGGAACTCTGCTCTGGGGCAACTCCTCCAATGCTACAAAAGTTGTCATGCTCCAAAAACGCGCAATTAGAACAATTTCAAATGCAGGTTACCGAGATTCATGTAGGCCCCTTTTCATTAATTTGGGCATCATGCCATCACCATCTATTTTCATATACCATACTCTCTTGGAAATACATAAACATAAAGATAGCTTTCCGACCAACTCCCATTTTCACGAGTATAACACCCGTGGGGCTAACCTATTGAGACCTTACCGGTTTAACTTACAGAAATCCCCAAAGAACTCACTCGATGTCAACCTTTACAATGTCTTACCGTTCACTACCAGGAATTTACCATTGCCAATGTTCAAAAAACAAATCATGGAATATCTAATTAAAAAATGTTTTTATAGTACAGAGGAATATGTTGCCTCAACCTCAGTGCTTGAATTTCTATAACTTTTCTAATATGTACCTATTATCAAGTCTGTATGTATGTACGTTTGTGTGTTTATATATCAGATCTATTTTACTCAATGTTGTACATTAACTGTTTTATATATATATATTTATTTTTTTCTTTTTTATTTCTAATGTTCTAAAGGATCTTTGCGCAGATCTGCTGTTTTTAATATCAATCTGTACTACTGACTTGCTACTAATGTATCCTTATATACCGTAGTTAATAAACATCTATCTATCTATCTATATAATGTCCATTTAGGCACCCGTGAATAGTAAACAGTTGCAGAAATTTTTTTGTGCAGTAGTCAAATGTACCATCTACGTGGATTTTGCTACATTTGCCTAGCTTTTCCAAATTTGTAACGCAACTGAATACTACTATGTGAGAATCTTCATCATTCACCAACAAGAACTTCCCACCTCGGTTTGGGCGATAATTTGTATTTGTCTCTAGTGCATTATGAGATTTAGGAAGCACAGGAAGTAACTTTCTTCTAGCGTTGAATACAGTATCGGAAAGTATTTATCTTGGGTATGGTGGTTCCATGAGAGCGTAAAGAATAGCTTGCTATATGTTGAGAGAGCATTACAATTTCTCCTCGATACGCTCGAGAAAGGGATATCGACGTCACGACACAGAGATAGGAGAGTCAGGGCGGTTAGCTCAGGCCGTCAGTATCATACCAGCAGCAGTCGGGAGAATGTGTGCGCTGCAATGAGAAGAATTTTTGACGATAATTTCACATCAGATAATTTGAACAAATTGAACTGAATCATTGATTCAATTTAATCTGTCGGACAAGAGGTAGATCAAAATATCTTTGGTGCCGTGGTGGCCGCGAAAACAAAAAGAAAATTCTTTAATATAAATAAAAGCAAACGATATTTCTGTAAGAATGAAAACAAAAAACTTATTTCTAACAGAAAAACAATTATTTCTTGAATGGAGAGAAAAAAAATATTTACAAGAAAAGACAAACCAAATTAAATATTTTGTGTACGGAACTATTTTATCAAATGTTCGAACAAACCACCATTTCGAGCCAAACGATAGCCGAATCTATTGTACAATTCTGTTCTGGTAGCCGCAAGGGTAACTGGTGTTACCTGAGCACACAACTGAATAATTTTTGCCCTCAGTTCATCTAAATTGGTGGCACGTTCGAACTCACGCCGATATACCTCCGATTTTAGCATGCTCCAGAAATAAAAATCGAGAGGTGCTACATCTGGTGATCGAGGTGGCCAGTTGATTGTACCTCGCGTACAAATAAACCGATCGGGAAATAATTGATTCAAAAATGTAACCACCGCGCCTGCATTGTGGGCAGGACAACCATCTTGTTGAAACCACACGTCGTTAAAATCAATCGGAAGAGCGCGAACTGCAGGAATAATTTGATTTTGCAAAAGTTGCAAATATTTTGCTGCATTTAAATTCCCTTCAATAAAAAATGGGCCTATGACGTGATCGCCTGAAAGTCCCGTCCACACATTCAATTTTCTTGGGTACTGTGTCCTCACAGCAATACTCAAATGTTTATTTTCACGAGACCAATAACGTACTACGGATGGGTTATGTTCTTAATGAATTTCGAAGGACGATTCATCGGTAAATAACACCTCTTTTAGAAAGTCGTAATGTTCACGAAATGCCCTATTGCATTTTTCGACCATCGTTTCACAAAACTCCATACGTCTGAAATGGTCTCCAGGCAAAAGTTCTTGTGTGGTCTTGATTTTGAAACAATGATAACGGTTCCTCTTCAAAATATTCCTCACAGTTCTTTCATTCAAATTCACTTCGTCAGCGATCTGTCCACTCGATCAAGGTGTCATTTCTGCCAATGCACACATTTGTGTTTCTCTTATTTCCCGTTCCTCGGGTATTTGTCTAGGATGCGGTGGTGGATTTGTGGGACAACATATTTTGCAATGTGCTGCCACACACCCAAAATTCTGAAATTTATTAATAATTTAAAGGACAGTCGCTTCCATGGGTACAGGTCTATCTGCAAAAGCCACTATGAATAGATTTCTAGTATCTTGTACAGAATTACCCCCAAAGTACCACTTAACGATCTGTACTTTATCTGCGGTTGTGTAAATAGGCGGCATGTTTCAAAAGGTAATAATTGTCACGGTCTTTTGTTTTCGCAACCACGGCTCGGCAAGAATGACTCGAGTGGCTGTGCACTGTGCGCTGTGTCGCATTGCCACGTGGTCAGTTAATGTGTCGGGTGGGGTAACAGGAGGGGCGCACAGCAGTGCGTCTCTCTTGTTCATGTGGTATTATCATATCATTGCGTTCCTTGTTGCTCGTGTAGATTTATGTCTATACCCCAGATACATTGTTTCCGATACTGTATATTGCGTTTTATGTAGGTTAGATCCTTTGTCTGAAGAGCTGTTGTATCTGCATTAACCTTAACTGAATATAAAATTTTACTTGACCGACCGTCAACGGCTTTTCTTTTCGCTGAGCTTCTAATGATATTTCGTTGAATATCTTCAATGTTGCAGGCACCATGATTTGAGTAAAATTTGATCTCGATATGGTATAATCACTGCCCACGTTGTAAACACTAGCAGAACACTTTGGCTGTTTGCTCCTCCACTTCTTCTCGCCCGTTTTCAACTCTTCTTTAAAATTGTATTTGTAGTTGTTTATTAATAAAACAACATCACCACGCTGACTTCTCATGACAGATAGTTGTATATCCATAATCGGTTACACGCAAACGACTGAGATTCACTGGACAAATCTGAGATGCTACTGTTTTTCAATCACCCTCGACACTTCTATTTGTATCCAGGGTGCAAAACTTGTTAATTATAAGGGGGTGAGTGGGTATTTCCAAATTATAATAATATTCCCTGAAATCTACGTAGCTTACCTGGCAAGTAATCTTCCTCAAATAAAGTGTCATGATAATTGAGGCGGCCGAGTTCACATACTCATTAGTGAGCAATACCTGATAATCGGCCCAGTTTACAATCGCCCGTGGCAAGAGCCTCTTCACCACACACTATCGCCACTACGATAGTGATGATTTTCTTCCTCCACATGTTGAATTTTGTAATTGTTACCACCAGATCATGATTGCATGGCATTTTGTGGAAGCTTTTAGCCGAGATAGAGTTTGGGTTTGTGGGGCCTGCTTTGCAAACATGCGGTTTTTATTATAAAATAAGAAATGTTGATGATTTTCGAAGTGTTTCATCAAAATGAAATTGTAATAGACACACAAGCTGCTAGTCTCCTAGTAACTGAGCCTCGAATGTTAGCAAGCAAGTTTGCCGAAGATTCCTTTCTTTCGTATTATAATATACTATCCAACTGCTTTCAAAATTCCTTTCCCATTCCAAAAATTTAAACTAAAAAAAGAAACAGATTGATTGACTAAAGGTATTCGTATTTCTGCTATCAATCTGGGAAGTCTTCATCACATTAAGAAATACTACAATAATGATTTTTTTCATCACTATTTTATTGCCTACAGGAGAATTTACAGAAATGTTATTGAGACAGCAAAAATAATGTATTATCACAATATAATTTCCAATAGTAATAACATCACCAGGGAAACCTGGCGAGTTGTAAATGACCTCCGAGGGGAACGTCCTGTATCTAATGATATCCCTTTAGACCCAAAAATTCTTAATGACTTCTACTGCTCCATGGCCGAAAGTCTGGCGGAAAAAAATAGAAATGGCACCAAATCCACCACTCTTTATGAGTGATATTCATGTCTCTGACCCATTTTTTCTGTTTGACACGGATTTGGTTGAGCTAATGGACACAATAAAACATATGAAAAATAAAACCTCTTGAATGGATGATATCTCAAAAGAATTCTCGGGAACATGACCGTATTCACACTAAAACTTCTTGTCCAGTTAATCAATGAGTCTTTCTCAAAAGGTATTTTCCCGAATTTCCTGAAAATTAGTGTTGTTATTCCTCTACACAAAGGTGGAGAACTTCGGATCCTTCAAATTTTCGACCTATATCCCTCATTCCAACTTCGGAAAAAATTAGTCAAAACTAGATTGATGAAGTGTCTTTCCGCTTTCAAAGTTCTGAATCTTCAACAATTTGGTTTCAAACTACAAAAAAGTTTGGGTGACGCAGTCTTCTCATTTCTGAAAGAGCTTTATAGTGAAGTCAATCTCAAGGAGGTTTGCGCAGCAGTATTTTGTGATCTGTCGAAAGCCTTCGATTGTGTGAATCATGGATTACTCTTGCGAAAGCTCCAATGTTATGGTTTCCGGAATCAGCCTTTGTTGGATTGAGTCCTACCTAAATGATCGTACCCAATTCGTGAGAACAAACACAAACTCAAAAATAAGCTTGGTTAAACATGGTGTGCCTCAGGGCTCTGTACTGGGGCCTATCCTATTTTTGTTATATTTCAACGATTCGGCTAACCTTAAGATTGATGGTAGATCTACAATATTTGCAGACGACACAACCATTTTGTGACATGGAACGGATATAAATAGCCTCCACTCGAAAATTGCTAATGATATCTCCAGTGTGAAAAGGTGGTTTAACTCCAATTTGCTCTCGTTAAATGTACCAGATACTCATTTAAGTACTAAAGATGTCATTGAGCAAGCAGATACGAGTAAATTCCTTGGAATACATACAACAACCTAGATTTTGAAAACCTTGTGTAGTTCTATAATGGTAAACTAGTATCTGGGTGCTATGCTCTGGACATGGTGTCGAAAGAAATGGATTCAGCTACTGCAAAACTAATATCTCACGCTCTGATTGAATCTCATATTAGGGATGACATACCCTTCTGGGGTATCTGCAGTCACCGAAACTTCAATAGTATATTTGTTCTTCAAAAGCGTGCAATTCGTTACCTTTGTGAAGTTTGACCCAGAGTATCTTGTAAGCCCCTGTTCTCTCAACAAAAAATCCTGACCATTCCTTCTTCATTTATTCTCGAAACTGTGTGTTCAGTACACAAAAATAAAGCATCATAGTGGTACCACTCGCGAAAATAATAATTTGATAGTTCCTATTCCGACTTCAAATATGACGAATAACTCTCTGATTTATAGTGCAGTCAAATTATACAATCATCTCCCACCCTTCTAAAAAAACATTGTATCGCCACCTCATTTCAGGAGATCTATGAGAATTTCACTTATAGATGAGGTGTTTTATAGTGTTCAAGAGTTTCTTGACAAAGATTGGAATGGTTTATTCAGATGTGAAACTCTATTGAATACTTTTAGCTAGTTTATTCAATCTCAACTGCTCAAGTTTGATGATATCTGTTTGTTCCTTTGGGTTACTGTTGTTCTGTTTCTTGAAAAATGTATTTTTTATAATTGTGACGATGTTATATATGTATATATTATTTATTTACTTTATTTTCATTCATATGACTTTATCTATGAAATGTAATATCTTCCGATAATAAAGTATATATTGATTGATTGATTTATTGAAGCATTGCTCCGTCACTTGAACGGAAGGCTTTCGTGATCCTGTTTTTCATATCATCTTCAGTTGTTTGACGATTTCTGAAAACCCTATTCTCCACGTACCCCCAAAGGAAGAAATATATGGGAGTAAGTTCTAGGGATCGCGTGGGCCAAGGAATAATAATGCTTCTGCCTATCCAACGATAAAGATAGGATTGAATTGACAATTCTTGCATTATCCTATGGTTATTCACTGCACCACCATTGTGTTGCAACCACATGGTCCTTCTGGCGTTCAGGTCCACTTTTTCTAACATTGTGGTAAGATATTCGCGAAGAGCGAAGTGAATGTAAATACCTCTCACCAATCAGCACGTTGTCGAAAAAGTAGGGTCCAATAATGTGATTTCCAATAATACCTCCCCAAACATTGAGCGACCATCGCTTTTGGTGATCAACAGTCCTCAACTAATGAGGGTTTCCGATTCCATAAAAATGCCTTTGATTGAGTTCGCGCAACAGCAATAAGAGATACCAAACTTCACTGACCAGGATTTAGTAAAAATGAAACGTGTAGTAAAGGCAGGAAGTGAAAAATTCAAACAGAGGTGGAATAAAACAGATCGGAGATAGGATAATTTTATGAAATCATACAAAGGATAAACGAAGATTTTGGAGTCGTATCTAATAGAAAATGTAATACGCCAGTAGGTCGGCCTCAAAAAAGTGTTAATGACAGTTCTTCTAAAACGAAACCCAGAAAGGTTGAAGTTATACTGAAAAGATTTATCAGTAAGGAGTTGTCTTCTGCGGCTGCGGCAAAAGTCAGGGCTAATGGCAAAAGAGACAGCGCAAAATCTTTTCGAAAAATTGTCGCCGAAAAGTGTTTTAGAGTTTGAAAAATATAGAGCTACCATCATTAGAACAAAGACCATATAAGCCTGAAGTAGCGTCAGCACTGTTTATCAGTAATAAAATGACTGTATCAATATAAAAATATCCAACAAGAAGCACGTGAGAGGGGATTCAACCTATATCCATGTTATGAGTTACTTTTCAAAGGCACCCTGTACTATTGCAGTACCACACTACTGGTGGAAGATTATTCATGGGGAGAACTAATAATGGTGGCCCCAGATTAGAGCCTGGTGTTACTCCCGAATTACCAAGATATTTTCCAGACATGTAGTAGTAATAATGTTATTAACATATCCTAAAGATAATTAAACAAGAATAGAGTTATACAATATAATAGTGAGCTTTATCAGGTAGATTCACTATCAAGATCTTGAAAATACAGAAGGAGAGTAAATACTCCTGGTTACTATTCATAATCATTAATTAATTTCAATGGTACAGTAATGCTAATTTATGGACATATACACGTATAAAGCTGTTTAACAGTTCACTTTAATAAATACATATGAATATCCCACAGAAGAGGAAACCTGTGCCAGATATATTTCTCAAGAAAATCCATAGTTCTACATTCTCTTCAAAGAAGATCCTGATTAAGGCGGTCAAAGGCTTTCCTGAAGTCTATAGAACTGTGTCGATTCGTTACTTTTTCCTCAAGCCGTGTTGACATTATGAACAAACCGAGCGATTGTTTTTTCTACGAAAGGTTTATATCGACCAAAATCAGTCTGAATAGTGTGGGTATTATAAATTGCGGTATGCTTGAATCCCAAAATAAGGGAAAAATGAAATGACAATGAAGAGATGAATTTTTTTATAATTAAAATGGATAATTCTTCCTAGAAGGAAAAGGACACCCAGTATGATAAATAACAGTACCGCACAGTTATGATATTGATCCACCCACTTGGATGTTTCACCTCAATCATATCGTAACAATGTTCTTCACGTATATTCAAATCAGCTGCATTTTTCACTTCAAATAGAGTTTGTGGGCTTGATGATACATCACAGTGAGATGCATTTATGCGATTGCAGATTACAGCATTACGTAATATTGCCATTTGTATGTGGATCTCCCGCTCACCAAGCTCTATTACAATTATTATTTTCATGTAAAACAGATGCTTGGGCAGATGAACTTGCCCACATGGCTGATTGGATCAAGGTGTGAGTGATTGGATTTTTTCAGTATTGAGAATTGCAACGATTTGTAATGTTCCCAAAGCAATTTGCTCAATTCATTGTGGTAATGGATACTACCTTGTATGGTATCTTTTAATGTAAAGCAAAAAATGAATTCTATAAAAAAAAAAATTATCATTTCACATAAAAGCCCAGGTTGTGACGTTCGTTTCACCGTTCCATTGTGGTTCATGAATTCAAAAATAAAACTGAACAACAAACGCTGACCTATAACCATAATACGAGGAGCCAGAATAAGTTACAGGGTGTCAGATTCTACCGAAAAACCTAAAAGAAATTCAATATATGCCTGAGGAAATAACGATTTGATTTCAATATAATTAATATGAAGTTATAAAAAAATAATAATGATTTTTTTGTTCGATGCATAATTCACACATTTGTTTATACAGTGTGGAAACCTATCATATAATAAAATCCGTATCTCCATAAAAAAAAAAATTTTTCAAGTCCTCGGATGGGTGGATTTTTATTTCTTTAAATATAATTGTTTTACATAAAATATTTTCACCCCCTTTCAACCTTCTCCATGCAGATCAACGCCTTCAAAATTTTGTAATGAAAAAGGCTTGAGTTGTTTTTGGATTCTCTGATTGTATTCGGAATGAGAGCATTTTAAATAATAAAAATTTTATTCCAAAAATTCAGTTCACAAAACAGTCAGAATGTATCAATTCTGTAAGCCACACTCTGCAATATTTAGGTTATAGGTTCCGAATATTGTCAGTATGCAACTTTTGAAATAAAACAAGAATAATATTATTTTCAGTTGCTTGAGTGTGATTATTGTTTATGTTTTAGAATATGGATATATTCATTACTTGCTCAATAAAATTACAGACAATTAAAAACAAATATGATTCCAATAAAAATTAATGTCTTAGCATGGCTCACTTACCTTTGAGAATTGGTAACTAAGGTCACAGCAAATTGTTCTCCGTTCGTTTATACGTTCAATGATGATATAAAAGGGAAAAAAGCAGAGGAACATTCAAAAATTCATTATTTCGAAAAGAAAATGATATGCCGGATTTTCTTGAACCATTTCATTCAGCGAGTAATTCCGAAAAATTTCTCCACCTTAACCTTCTCCGTATCTGAGATCTCTACACATACAATATAATTAGAATTACCCAGTATAGTAGACAATAGGTACAAATGACGTTATTTCATCGGTGTTTGTGTTCAGAAGAAAATACAGGGTATTTCCTAACAACGGTACGAAACTTCAGGGGGTGTTTCGTTGGGTCATTTGACAAAAAAAAAGTTTCTATGAACATATGTCCGGAGTTGCTTCGTTTCTGAGATACAGGGCGTTGAAGTATAAAAAAAAGGTATTTATAAAATATCCTGAATATCCTGAAACCGATGTGGTTGAAATGTGGTACAGCTATTTGAAGTAATAAGGCAATTATTTGGCCCTCAGTAGGTCCAGTGGCGTCTCAGTGGGCACCACAGCCAACAATACTGGTAAAAAAATTATTTTCTCCTTTTCAGTGCATTTGAATATGAGCGTGGCCTCCTGTGTTTTTTTTCGTATTTAGCTTAGTTTTCGAGAACAAAAAAAAATTAAGGCACTCTACAATCATGATTACCTGCTATGGAGACCAGCTGACAGTGATAGTATTATCATATCAGTAAAAGTCAGAGTTGTCAATTAGCAGTGATTCCATCATGAATACTTTTACTAACGCGAAAATGGCTGACATGCACTTTATTCATGGATTAGCAAATGGAAATGCGGAAAAAGCACGGATAATCTACCAGGATAGATATCTTCACAGAGTAATTCCATGTGCTGAAACATTTAGAACGCTACATGCAAGATTATGTGAAACTGGAAGTTTTAATAAAAATGTAAGTGGTGGCAGACCAGAACTTAAAACGCCTGAACTAGAAAGATACTTGATGCGTGAAGGAGATCCTTCAAATAGTACCAGGAAGTTGCACTGCAGCTTGAAGTAAGCCCAAAACCGTTTGGAAAGTTCTAAAAGAAACCTCCTATCCCATATCACATACAGCGGGTCCAGCTCTCTGCCTAGGATTTTCACCCGAGATTAATGTTTTGCAGGTAATTGAGTCATAGCGATGGACACAATAATAATTTTTACCAATATTTTATTTACGGACGAGCAAATTTTTCACGAGATTCTATTATGAACTTTCACAATAACCATTTCTGGGCCGACGAAAATCCCCACATTATTAGAGAAAGTCATTTTCAGCAACGGTTTCGCTGAACGTTTGGGTAGGAATTATTGGTGACTACCTAATTGGACTCTTTTTTTTACCAGCAAGATTATCAGGTCCATCCTACACCGCTTTTTTGCGAAATCATTTACCCATTTTGTTGTAAGAAGTACCCGTACTTGTAAGAGGCAACATGTGGTTTATGCACGACGGAGTTCCAGCTCATTTTAGTGTTCTTGCTCGTCAGCATCTCGACATCCCCTACCTAATCGCTGGATTGGACGTGCAGGACCAACATTGGCCCGCTCGCAGTCCTGATATGAATCCTCTGATTTCTATTTATGGGTCATCTGAAGGCTCCTCGTTCATTGAACCCTATACTAGATGTGAATGACATGAGGAATCGAATAAGTGACAATTGCAATGTATAAGGAATACTCCAGGTATTTTTGAACGTGTCAGGACAATCAATGACACATCGATTGAGTCGTATTTTATCAGACGGTGGACATTTTGCTCATTTACTTTAAGGTCGAAATTGTTTATTTTTTTACTTAGGTTTGTATTTTATGTTGTCCATGGATAATTTGTAGAATAAGTTAAAGGACTTTCTTCTCGGCAACGAAGCTTGATATGATTAAAACACAAAGGGACCAAGAGTTGTATTTTCAATTTTTTAATCTGAAAAAATTAAATAATACTATCAAAAAAGTACTTTTTCTCAGTATTGTTGGCTTGGTGCCTACTAGACGCCCTGGCCTACTTGGGGTCAAATAATTGCCTTATTACTTCAAATAGCTGTACCACATTTCAACCACATCGGTTTCAGGATATTCAGGATATTTTATAAATACCTTTTTTTTTAATACTTCAACGCTCTGTATCTCAGAAACGAAGCAACTCCGGACATATGTTCATAGGAACTTTTTTTTGTCAAATGACCTTAACGAATCACCCCCGAATGTCGTACCGTAGTTGGGAAATACCCTGTATTTGAGAATGACTTGTGGAGCAGCTTTAAGTGCAAAACAGAAAATTCTCACAGATTTTTTTCCCAAGCTGAATAATGATTGTTCTTATTCGAGACTAGCAAGCTCATTGATGGAAATAATCGAAACTGTAGTGAAAGAAAAAGTGAATTGCGGATCTCCAATAGGATCTTCCAATCGATATAGAGGCGACCAAATTTACGTAACGAAGATCAAACGGTCTCGATCATAACAAACAACGAAAATAATTGCGGCTGACATTCTATATCGATGTCGTGCGTATCCTGCAACGAATCGCGCGACAGCAGGATCGTTTATTGCAGGAACATAATTGAGATTTATTGCCGAAGAACGACTGGTCATTTTCTTCGAACCAGGATCGGTTGCAGGTATATTTCTGATGGATTCGATTCATTTTCACATTTACCCATCCACTGAGGATAGTAAAAACCATCTGTCCTCATCAAAAATCCCTTTTAAATGTATGATAGCTCGTAATTATTCTTTTCTGGTTGATTTGCATAGCATTTAAGTTCATTTATTTCAGAAATAACGATATGCAAATGGCAATAGGTGAAATACAATAATATTTACAATGGAATAATGATCTTGTATCACTTGAATATCAACATTTTAAAACAATCATTCAAGAAAAACCATGAAAAATGGAACCCCATGGAATATGAGAGAATATAGCTTCCATACAGATCAAAGTTCTGGTGTAAGAGAGTTTCAACTGTGGGAGAAATTTGTGGGGAAAAAAGGGCAATGAATAAAGTAACACACATAAATGATATAGTAGGAAGATCTACGGATAAATTCCTGAAATTGTTGATACTTTCAAAGATCACTACATTAATATAGGCAAAAAACTAGCAAATAAATAAAAACTGACCAAATTATAAAATCCCGAGTTAAAATATGAATAATTACATGTCAATGTTTTTATTTCCTACCAAAATGAAAAATGTAATCCCATATTTAAAAAACAAAAATGCGGTGGGGGTCGATGGAATAAAGGCTGAACTCCTGAAAAATACAATCCTTCTCATCATTGAACCTTTAGTATATCTGATAAATAAATTCTTCATCGACGGTATTTTTCCATCTATGTTGAAATTGACCCAAGTAATCCCAACCTATAAAAATGACAATAAAATCGAAGTTATAAACTATCAACCAATTTCTCTGATTACTGCTGTGGCAAAAAAATTCGAAAAAATGATAAAAATCCGACTATTATAATAACTCAAAAAATATAACTTCCCCTCCTGTAGACAATATGGTTTTCGAGAAGATGCTATTTAAGATCTAGCGGCTGCTATGGATAACAAGAAGGAATCACTATGTGTCTTAATAGATCTGTCAAAGGCATTCGACACGGTAAGCCACCCATTTCTTCTCAAATCACTTGAAAATAATACGTGAAAATTTGAAGACACAAAAGCGACTTCAAGAATATAGAATATGGTGTGCCCCAGGGAACTATCCTGGGCCCAATTCTGTTCAATATTTACCCAAATGATCTATTCTCAATGCCAACAACAGAGAAAATTCCGATGATACAGCCATTTTGTATGAGGACACCGCCTTCACTTCCCTGAAAAATAAAGTGGAAATAGATCTTGGAAATATCAAAAACTGGTTTTCTCATAAACTCCTCAAAATAAATTTAATACTACCTACTGATTTATGTTTGTGCGCGGTACTGACCATCTTTTACTTTCCTCAATTTATGCGATATTTTCACTATCACGCCTATGAAACATATTAAATATCTTGAGATCATTATAGATAACCAACTCAAATGGGAATCACATATAAACTATGTAATAAAAAAGCTCCAATTTCTAGTGCATCATTTCAAAGTGATAAGAGATATGTTAGACACGCTTAAAACCTTATATTCAGCTCTATTCAAATACATACAGAGTGGGCCATTCAATCAATCAATCAATCAATTTATTCATCATAAAATATACATATAAATTCAATCACAAGGACCAAAGACAGATGCATGTTTATGACAAGTCACAAATAAACATCAAAACAAAATAAAATAAAATACATACCATTAGATTAAAATATATGATAAAAATTGAGAAATTCATCTTTGCAGGAAACAATATATCATAAAAAGGTAGGAGACGTGAATGCACAAGAGACAACAAGAGAGACAATCGTATATATAAGTATGCTATATTGAATACAAATCAAATCAATTGCATATATCGCGAACATAACACAAATTATATATATATATATATATATATATATATATATATATACTCATCTATAGTGTAGCAGGCCTTCTGAACTAGCTGCTGTTTCAGTCTTGTTTTGAAAATATTTAAATTGAGGGAGCTTTTAATATGCTCATCAAGAGAGTTATATAATTTACAGCCAGTGAAAAAAAACTTTTTTGGTACAGCGTAGTCCGGTGATTCTCAGGTTGTAGTTGGCCTTTGAAACGTGTATTATGGTCATGCTTCTCAGCAGTATTCAAAAACTTGTTTTTATTTTTATAGACGTATGTACAAACTTCCAGTATATATAAGCTTACAACAGTTAGGATTTTGAATTTTTTCAAATAATCTCTGCAGCTCGTTCTAGTATCGATACTAGCAAGAATTCTAATCGCATATTTCTGAAGTACCAATACTCTATTCACATGTGCACAATTTCCCCAAATCAAAACTCCATACTTTATATGGGAATGAAAATTTGCATAGTACAATGACAGTAGTGTGTACTCACTACAGTGGTTCTTCATAAATTTCAGACTATAACAGCTACTCTGTAATTTTTTAGACAAACAATCAATATGACAACTCCAGTGAAGTTGCCTATCATAGGTAACCCCCAATAGTTTCACTGATTTACTACTTACTATTTCATCCTTGGAACCCTCAAAAAGTTTGATTTCATCAGTCCTGCCATTACCAAAAAGAACAGTTATTGTTTTACGATGATTCAGTTGTAGATTATTATTGTTGGACCATTTTACAATATTTGCAAATACCGCTTCAGCATTAGTTTTCAGCTTATTGAGATCCTTGTCAACAACCAAAATATTCGTGTCATCTGCATAGCATACTGAGGTATGACTCGATTAAAGTTAAAGGTAAACCTCTTATTCCATATCTCTCTAATTTGGAAGTGATTAATCGATGTTCCACTAGGTCGAAAGCTTTCGAGAAATCAATGAAAATACCCAAAGCAAACATTTTTTTGTAAATACTTGAAATGATCCGACCGCTGAACTCAGATAGTGCTGTCTCTGTACTTTTGTTACTGCAGAAACCATGTTGGTCAAATAATTTAGAGATACTGCATAACAGGCTTATTGCTCTGTAGTTAACAAAATCATTCGGATCTCCTTTCTTGTAAAGTGGCTGAACTATTGCCAGTTTGAAGTTATCTGGGAAATTTCCTTCCTCAAAACAAAGATTGATTAGGTAATTCAGAGGTTCACTAATCCACGAGCTGCATTTCTTCAATAAATTATTAGAAATATTATCATGGCCAGAGGAGTTGGAAGATTTCAGTCTACTTATTAATGACTCAACTTCAACAATCGTAACGGGTTCTAGATAACATGATATGTGCGATAAGGAAATATTTGAATCTAAAAAGCTATAGTCACGTTCAAAATTTTTATTGAACTGGTTTGCAAACTGATTAGCAACAATCTGATCTGGTAAAGGATAGTTATTTTGTGTAATAGTTAATTCATTATTTTTATACCTACCTGTTTTCAATTTATTAATCAGTTTCCACATAGCTTTCGTTTTATTTTCCGATGCATGTATTCGCATGTCATTAAATTTAATATTCGCTGCTCTCAGTGCATTGCAGTATTGTTGCTGCAAGTATTTGCTTATGTCCTTATAAATATTGTTGGTCTTAGCCAAATCGTTGTAAAGACTAACCTGGCGTTTCAGTATTATGATGTCTTCTGTGATCCATTCATTTTCACATGGTTTTCTCTTGATCTTAGTTGATATTTCACGTAGAGGAAAACACTAAATAATGAATCATTAAATTCGTGAAGTTGTCAGATGCTGCATTCAACCTTCCTTGACTATAAACACTATGCCAAGTTTCAATACTTATGCAATTTAGGAAATCAATATTATTTTGAAATATAAATTGTATATAAAATCCATAGCATAGTTTAGAATGAGGAACAGTGTCATAGAAAGTGAGTAAACACCTAAAATTTGTGAGAAAAAACAAAAAGTGATGGTTGCTAGGAAGAAAAATTACGAGGATTTGAAGAATATTAAAAAATTATATAAGCAGAGCAACTAGATGGCACCACTGAATCCTGCTTTGAGAGGCAGTAATAACATAGGCGTACCGACTGAGCTGGGATAAGGTAAAAGAATACAGGTAAAAGAGTATTTGAAAAAGAGTGAGCAACATAGCCGGATATTTTATTACTGTTATAATAAGTAATTTTTTTAAAAATTTTCAAATAAAAATAAATCAACCAATATGACTTATCATAAGAAGTGGCAAATCCATTATTATGATGACTAGTTATTAGAAAATAAAATAATAACAATTAAAAATAATAAAAATCAAAATACTAGCAATAATAATAATCATATTAATTGTCGCCAATGCGGGCAATAACAATAATAATAGCATCATAATATTATATATATATATATATATAAATTTATATGTCAGGGATGGCCACCTACCCCTAGCTGGAGCCGACCCTGGTCCGGTTCGTGCTTGACCGTGATGATGCGACTTCGGGAATGAATTGGAAGTGTCTGAGAAGAAAAAAATTGCATCCCAGTGAAATTGGGACGGTGCTTGCTCGTCACGTATGGCAATTCGATTTGTCTTTTATATGGTTGTCTACTTTTTTATATTCGGTCATCAACCCCTCGATTGGTCGATTGTCTGTGTGATCGTTGGAACTGTATTGTTTCTTGAATCATTCGGGGATTTTTCTGGTAGTGATCGAAGGAAAATTCCCAGGTTATAAGTTCAACAAGTATTTCCCCCTGTTCTAGTGTTTTCATTACTTGGCGATTTGACCTCCTCTGAAATGTTCAGATTCCAGGTTTCTATACTTAGAGATTCTACTATTTCTGTCACAATCGAACGGTTTTTATCATCGCCAGGTTTTGAGATACATATCCGAGATGTTGAATTATTTTTTTTTGCAGTTTGTTGGCGGAATTCGGTCGGAATATTGAAAAAACCAATTGAAAATTTCGACGTTTCGAAACTTTATTGTTTCATCTTCAGACTCTGTATAAGAACAAAAACGTGTATGTTAAAATGGAATTTTTGAATGGAGTATTACTATTAGTATTAGAGTATTACTCAAGGACCCTCGAAAATACCGACTTTAGTTACGCAAATTAATAATAAGGCAGCTGGTGGTAGTTCAAACCATTATTCTTGATTAACTATTCCACTAAGTTGGTGGAAATATATTTTGTTACAAGGAATCGAAGCAGTATTTAGTATTAATGAAATTCACATGCATAATAACACAAATAATCTACTTTAGTTACACAAAATAATGAAAAATAAGTCGATAGTAGCTCAATTTCTCAGTTTTTTCAGAATTCATTTTACTAAAGTTGGTAGGAATATATTTACTTACAAGGAACTCGAAGAGGAACTTAGTATCAATGAATAATTTTATAAATATATAATTTACTAAAATAAAAACATAAAATCAATGTTACGAATGATTTCTGGTGAGTACTCTCTTTTGGAAAACATTCTTCTTTGCCTCATTCATCTTTATGAGTTCTTGATTAAGACTGGAATAGAAAATCAAATAACTATCTGAATGAAAATGAAAATTTTCAATTTCAGATTTTTTCTTTTGAGTTAGGGCCTTTTCAGAATATCTATCAGATGTAGTTCAATGTCCAGCGTGGCTTTAGCCGGGGAAGTAGTTGTTTTCTGTTAGACATTCACAAAAAATAACTTCATTTTAATCGTGGATTTTTCAATTCACAGAAAAATCTTTCTATCAATATTCAATTGAGAATGTTTCCCTTTTCAACATGAATACCCCACAAGAGGTTATCTTGACGATGGAAGATAGTGACTAAAGTTTATCTTTCAGTCTCAGATGATTCCACATCTGATTTTATGAACATCCTGTTTATATTTTCAACAAATCAATCTATCATACCCCATGACAGGTTTTAATGTCAGAAAACACTAATTTCAAAGTGTCTCTCCAAAAGAAATGATTCTAACTTTTTCCATCTTTGCAAAGTGACATTGCTTCTTGAAAATGTGTTTCCCATTTCTTCCGGTCTTCCTGATGATCGTGGAAGCGTGAAATAGGTTTTCGTCGGGAAAATTCTTTTTGCCTATTCATCTTTGGTTCTTAATTAAGACTGGAATAGAAAATAAATAACTATCTGAATGAAAATGAAAATTTTCAATTTCAGATTTTTTCTTTTGAGTTAGGGCCTTTTCAGAATATCTATCAGATGTAGTTCAATGTCCAGCGTGGCTTTAGCCGGGGAAGTAGTTGTTTTCTGTTAGACATTCACAAAAAATAACTTCATTTTAATCGTGGATTTTTCAATTCACAGAAAAATCTTTCTATCAATATTCAATTGAGAATGTTTCCCTTTTCAAAATGAAATAGGTATTAAAAAAAAAATATTAATGGGTTAATTAAGCAAGTAAACCAAATAATATGTAATAGTATAATAATAGTTCTCTAGTATTCCGAAGAGATATAATTTCTTAGTTACCCACTTCAGTTAAATAAAACTTTCACAGAAAAGTTAATAATAGTTTAATTTTTCTTTTTTGAATTTATCTAATCTACTATAAAGTGGTCAAAATATAGGTTTTTTCCAAAACGGGCAGAGTATACAGATAATCAGTTAGTTCATTGTAGTTAAACGTATAGAAGGCCATAGAAGTCATGCCAAACCTAGTAATTCTAATTTTTGACGTTACCTGAGTATACATTATCTGAATAAATTCGTTGTGTTGTAGAGTTTATAAGAAGGGAGCGATTTGCGAAATACGTTTTACGCAAGTTTTGTTATGAAGTTAGTGAAATTGAAATGTATCATCGGAACCTAAAATTTTTAACGTATTAGAAGAATGAGGGCCAGAAATTTATTCAACGAATTTGTTTGGGATTATCAAACATCATTTGTTTCTGGTGTGTAAAAAATATGGAGCTCTTCGTGAATTACAGCAGAATAAGACTGTTTCAAAGTACTACATATTTTATGAAACATAGACAATTTATACATTTTAGTGAATGTTCGCTTTTATATTCTCCATTGAAAAAAGAAGACATAGCTAAGGAATTTCAACAACATTTAGATGCTTTTGTTAAAAATGGTTGTTTGTGTTAGAATATGAGAACACACGTGGTAACAACATGTGTGTTTGTTAATTTTGAATTTCCAAGTACATATTATATGGTAGATTGTTGATAAATGATTTTTACTTATTAACTTATAGAATAAATTCGACATGATCTGAAGTTGAATGTAAATGTCATTTAAATATAAACGTCGAAAAAATTTCCGGTGTAATTTCATGCTCCTTGACCCAAGGAGGAGAAAAATTTCCGGATTTTTTTTCTGCGACTAAATTCATAATCTGCAACCCCAAAAACCCCGACATATCAATTTTGAATAGAAACGCCTCATAATCACGAAACACGTCCACTATTTTGGAACTGCCTTCTTAAATTTATGGATTTTGACAAAAAATTCATAATCTCTGACCTCGAAAACTCCCAAAAATAACAATTTTGAATCGATAAACACAAATCTCGTTCACCATCTTGGAGCCGCCATTTTTTTCTCCAACAAAAATTCTATAGCGCATTGTCACTGGAACTATGAACACCTGCCAAATTTCACGTTGATCGGACAACTAGAAGTGGGTCAAATTTAAGTTGTAAGATTTGATTACACACATCGGGACAGGTGAAACTAAATAAAAGCTTGTTAAAAAAACTTTTTAAAAAAACTTTTAAAAAAACTTGTCAAGGGACACCCGGATTGAACTAAGTTCCTTTCGATTAATTAGTGAAGGAATTGTCATATTTTTTTTTTTAAGTTATAATAATATTTTATATATATATATATATATATATATATATATATATATATATATAAATATATATATATATATATACATATATATATATATATATATATATATCTGAAATCCTTGGGACAGCAGCAAACGCAATGTACTCTATACATTATATTTCCAATATTTCGACAATGAATATTGTCATCATCAGAGAACTACAAAGGTGAAACTACTATAGTATGTTGATAATTATAAAATAAACTTTTTACAATGTTGTAGAATGGTCGTTTTCGGTGAAATACATGAGATGTAAAGACAGCATTAAAACATGTAAACATGGAGCAACAATTAGATTTATGGAATAATTTTGTAACACAAAACATTACTGGTAAATTTATTAAAAGCCGAAAACCATTGTGGTGAACTTTCTTTGGTATGAATGGGAAAGTGAGGAAAATAACAGCATCGAGGTTGGAATTTAACATACCTAAAATCAACGTCAAAATTGTCAATTTTTAAAGAAGAAGAACATTGTCTAGTGTCAATGAAAGTGGAAAACATCATTGCAATTACTACTGAAGATGAGATTTTCTAATGGTAAAATTGGATGAATATATTTATTAGTTATTAATTATTACAAAACTTTCATGTTAGTTTGTATTAACTAGAAAAGGAAAATGAATTATTATTGAGAGCATTCGGGTTCTTGTCCAAGATTAATGATGAGAATAGATCTCACTTAAATGATTGAGATCTGTTCTTTTGTTTAAACAATTTTTGGAAATGGCATTCATTTCTCAATCCAACAATTGTTTAAACAAAAGAACAGATCTCAATCATTTAAGTGAGATCTATTCTTATCTATTAATCTTGGACAAGAACCCGAATGCTCTCAATAATAATTCATTTTCCTTTTCTAGTTAATACAAACTAACATGAAAGTTTTGTAATAATTAATAACTAATAATATATTCATCCAATTTTACCATTAGAAAATCCATCTTCAGTAAATTGCAATTGATGTTTTCCACTTTCATTTGGACAGCTTAGACCAAATGTTCTTCTTCTTCTTAAAAATTGTACAATTTTGACGTTGACATTTTAGGTTATGTTAAATTCCAACCTCGATGCTTATTTCCTCACTTTCACATTCATAACAAAAAAGTTTACCACAATGGTTTCGCTTTAAAAAATTTACCAGTAATGTTTTGTGTTACAAATATTACCATAAATCTAATTGTTGCTCCATTTCATGTTTTAATGCTGTCTTTACATATTTTGTATTTCACCGAAAACGACCATTCTACAACATTGTAAAAAGTTTATTTTATAATTATCAACATACTATAGTAGTTTCACCTTGTAGTCTGATGATGACAATATTCATTGTCGAAATGAAATATAATGTTATAAGAGACATTGCGTTGCTGCTGTCCAAAAATTCTCAGACTTCTTCCTAACTAGTCAGCAAAGACTACCTCTCCTCTTTCTTTATATATATATATATATATATATATATATATATATATATATATATATATATATATATATATATGCACTCTGTCTGTCTATTCTTTCGTACACGTCATAGATGTGCGGGACTTTGTAAATACAACAGAGTGTGTGTATATATATATATATATATATATACTCTCTCGACTTCGTAAACACAACAGCGTATAGGTTAGAATACGCACGGCTTGCTAAATACATACGCATTGATATTGTAATATTAAAATATAATTTGCTTATACATTTATTGAAGTTATGACGCGTACACTTGCTAAATACACAATAATGGAGAGATTATAACGCGTATGACTTGGTTAGCACAATAGTAAAGAGAGGTTATAATGCGTACTTGCTAAAAATACATAAGCATTTATTATTGTATGTGTAAAATCTCTACTTACCTAACTCCATCAGCAATATCCGGAACTTGTGCAGAAATACTGTCAGGATTCATTATTGTTATTATTTTTTATTATTTATTATGAACAAAAAACCTGTATACACTCAACAAAAATAATCGTCGCGACACCACACTGCTCAATGTGAAATAGAAAGACGAAACGAAAATAACTGGCTTGCTTTCTATGAGAGAGAGAGAGAGAGACAGACAGAGAAACACGCGCACGCCGCACGGCTTATAACCATAGCGAAAGTCTCGTTACAACTTTTGGTCTTAATTTATTCCGTCTTGCCCTCTTTCGCAACGCGCGATAAGGAACTACGTTCCAAAACTTGTCTTTTCAAGAGGTTTTCTGATAATAATCAAGATTCATATATAATATATTAATTTTACTAGAAACAAAAATGGTGTGAATGAATTTGGAGAAAACAGAAAAATATGTCGAAAAATTGCTGCATATTAACCCACGGATTCTTTGAACGCATTAATACATTTTCCGAAAATGCTATAATAGAAGTAAATGTTTGAAAAACACTAGAATGTTCCACATCTCTCCAAAGACAATTTAGAATAATTGTCGCTCCGTATCATGTCATTATTCCACATGTCATTATGGAATAGAATGCCTCTACGAACGATTCACAAAAGGACAAAAATGTTCATGTCTGCAAATAACAGCAATTAATCCCATTCAGATTACGCTGGTCGCACTTCCAAGGCCCCCTTCAACCCCGTAATAACAAATGGATGACCAGCAGTTGCGACTCGAAGTGAACTGGACGATATTTTACACCCACGATTCTTTAACTCAGACATGGCATACGATAAGGTTAGCACGAGATACACCAAAGCGCAGATCACGGTTTCGCTTCTTTCTTTGCGATGTGTGCAATCTTGAGTGTCGGTTTACATGGAGATCTAGACCTGGTGATAGTTGGATCATTTTTATTTCGATGGGTCTCTGAGGAGAGCAATTTTGACTTCCAAGATAGAGACAAACACTGAATAGTTTTATAAAAAGTTCATTTCATAAAAACTTTTTAACAAAAAATTAAACCGACGAAATACGGAACTGAAAATTAAAGAATAAAATAAACCTTCTTAGTCTCAATAACTAAGCTCCTACACTAATGTAAGTAACTAATTTTGAGTCGGCGCCAAACAAACAAGCAAATGAATTAGGTAAGGCGTAAAATGATGGCATCGAGTTGCGCGGTGACATTCTGATAATTTTTTTGAAGTAATTTGATGATTTTCGTTGATTGTTCGTTTGGCGCCGACTCAAAATTAGTTACTTACATTAGTTTAGGAGCTTAGTTATTGAGACTAAAGGGTTTATTTTATTTTTTACTTTTCAGTTCCGTATTTCGTCGGTTTAGTTTTTTGTTAAAAGGTTTTTGTTTTTCAATTTTTTGTAGCTGAAATCTACTAATTACTCCTACTTGTTTCTTTATTACTTCCAAAATACTTACTTACCCACCTTGCTTCAATTATTACCAGTTGAATAATATGATTATCGACTTATATTATTTTTTGTATTTCAAATTATTTTTATTGTTCTGGTTAGTTTATTTCATTGCTTTGTATATAATTCCATCCTCTCATAGGATATAATGATTGTGACGGATGTAGGAGAACAAAAATATTGACTTGATTACTATCGTATTCAAAAGGTTTTCACGATGTTTCGAATGATTGTATCTGCAATCGTCTTCAGGTGAATACTGAAAAGTTTAGGTGCTACTTACCAATTTGTATGACTGTCGGCGCAATGATGCGTGCAATTCCGCCATGCGCAGCGGTGCGTGTAATTTCGCGCGGTGTGGTGGTGCGTGAAGTTTCGCGCCTCTGCAACCCGCCAGAAAGAGCAATCAGGGGTGCCATACGTTCTTGATCTCAACGCTTGGTTGACTAAAGGCGTTATTGGCTTTGATGTAGGCGGCCTCTTTGAACTTTCGTTTGAACCAATGCTCCTCTCTATGTAGAACACTTGCGTCGTCCCATAGAACTCGATGGTGCTCAGTCCAGGCGTGGTCAGCGATTCCCGATTTCGATGTTTCTCCACGTTGAGTCCATTTCTTGTGCTCATTCAATCTCACCGATAACGGTATCTTTGTCTCTCCAATGTAGGAATCTCCGCATTCACATGGAACTTCATAAATGCAATTCTTACTGATTTCATTTTTGTTGTCAGGTTTGGTCTTGGTCAGGAAACTCCGTAAAGTACTGCCCAACCATCCGAATTCGACGAAGAGAGGGATCGTGAGAACATTGGTAGAGAGAGCAACGCACATATGCAACGACGTGGAGTCACTAGATGCCGAATTGAACCACATCAGAGAGGACCTCCAGCGGAATGGATATCCCAAGAAACTCCTAGAAGAAGTATTGAAACAACTCCGGAGAACGAAGACATCTGAAGAGCAACAACAAACAGTGATCTGCCTTCCGTAATCAGAGGTGTCTCCGAGAAGATCAGAAGGATCGGAAACAAGTTCAACATCAAGAGCTGCTTCCAATCCGGCAGTACTTTACGGAGTTTGTTATCCAATGTGGATTATCTTACGTCCAGTACCTTGTATTTTGAGAATTAACTGTTCCATTGGTTGTGAATGTTGCCTCGTCACGGAACAAAATGTTTTTCAGAAAATTCCTGTTATTTAGATATTCTCCTTAAGCCCATAAACTATACTCCATATTCTTTTCAATATCGCCTTCTTCTAAGGTGTGAAGGAACTGTGGTTTGAAGGACATCTCATTATATTTCCTAAGATTTCTCCTTATTGTTTCACGCGGTAAGTTAATGTCCAAACTTGCAATTCCCACACTTGTTTTCGGATTTTTGTTAAAACAATTTCGAATTCGATCAGAATTATTTCGTCTCTGACTGTTGTACAATATTACTATCCTTCAGAATATGTTTACAAACAGCTCCATAATGATTGAAAATTTGGTTTATTCGGCCAACTGTAGCTCTGCTAATATTTCGACGCTCCGAATGCATGTTATTGAAAATTCTACATACTTCCCTTTCGGATCTGTCGTTGTTACCACGAAGTCTTACTATTTCGATTTTCTCCTGCAAAGTCAAATTATCAGCCATACTTCTTCATTAGTGTAGGTACTTGAGGATAAACTTCACTATTAACACTGTCAAATTTGTGTCTTTTCGTCTATTGTTCTGATGACTTGTCATCTCTATAGCAACTTTAGTTACAAAGCCTCCTAATAAAAATAATATTTTTGAAATGTGGTATCCCAAGCATGTTTGAATGAAACCAAGATTGATATTTGGAATAACTGTCAACCACCAAAGAGGAACTGAGTGAAAGAATAAGACAGGCTTGCACATATATTACCCCAAACCAATGATCGAATGTTGATCGAATCTTATGGTTAGTTAGCATTAAAAAATCGTAGAATAAATGTATCGAATTAAATCGGGATTTGGTTGAAACGTAGGAAAATTAGTCTCATTTCAATCCATTCTTTTGTTGTAGTTCATTTATGTGATCAATATTGGTTATTTTTGATTATTGAATATTGATTACTATTTGATGTAAAGATGTACATTTAATTTCTTTGGCAAAAAACTGCAGTGTTGTGATGGACATAACTATCTCCTATATTATGGAGTTTAGTTTGGAAGAAACATAACTTGACGCCATTTTGAATAACTGCTGATTACAAACTCGACTACTAACGACCTGAAAGAGCATTTTAAACGATATTTTTAACAAGGTTGTGATTTATATGGCGACTATTCGAAATATTTTGATTAAGTGATATGAATTTTACTTAGGCCATATTGCTGTTAAAAAAAATTATCGTGAAATTTTGGTCACACCCATTTGAAAGCGTCACAAATCCAGTGGCGTCGTCAAATTTGATTAAAAAAAATGCTTGTATGTTTTTTGATTGTAGGCCATGAAATATTCATTATTATTTCGAATTTATGGCATTCAACTAGAACTATTGATGCTCTATCTACTGAAAAAAATAACTTTTGAATCGGTTAATAAATAACAGTTTTAGAGAGGTGGCCCGCTTTCAAATGGGTCACTCTGTAGATATCCCCTAGCGTCATAGCTAAAACTGCACACGAACATATTTATCAATCAAGATATCCAAATCGTTTTTCGAGGGTGGTCTCCATCAAGCATGTTTTCATTTTCTTGCACCACGTACATGGCCGTCAGACCTCCAGCGACTGCGGTCAGTTCACTAGACCGATTGAATCGAATAATTAGAATTTTTACCGAGTTAATAACAACAACAGATGCATGCGGTATACCTCCTGGTATACTAATTGGCAAATGGGTAGACATGGGCTTATTACTTCCAGATAGGCATTATCGACTGATTCCCGTGAATGAAGACATGTCTCTGGACGACAATTCACGTAATTGATTCATTGTTTCGATAATTGGTTATGTTTATAAGGAGAAGCTGATCGACGGCATTTTTTCGGATCAGATGAATCAATTTTCGCAGTTATCTTAGCAAATCGCGAACACACCTTCCATTCAATTTTCACAACGTCGTTTTTTTGTACGAATCTATTTTTTTTGCATTTTGTACTCCACACCAAGGCGGAGAAATATCAAAACTACAACGGAATTCTCATAGATTGAGCCTGATATCGATAAGTATGTCTAAATTTTCTATAAAATCCCCAAAAAAATGCTTTGATAATAAAAAAAATTGCTCAACAACAGAACATTGGTGGTTTACGTCCTAAAAAAGAACGATATTGATTTATTCTTCAAACTCGCCCAACTTCGATTTAATATTTTTGTTTAGTTCTTATACACTGTGACTCATTTAAAATGGAACCACCCCTGTAGAATACGCATTTTTCAGTCAATCCCAAAAACGTTTTTTTTCAATATTAAGCATTAAAAATTGTATCTCGACACAAATGCGTTCATAACTTCAGTTTAATTTTCAAGGAACTGATGGTTTTTTTTCTTTGTAAAAACAGCAAAATTTATTAGGCATTTTTGTTCTCAAATTTGACCACACACCGTTATAAATGAAACCATCAAATTTCATAAGAAATTTTGGTTAACAACGAAGTTACAACAACTTTAATTTTGAAAACAAAGTATTTGATTATAATTTTTATTTAGATAATAGACATATTTAAAATCTGGCAACACTGCCCATATGAAGTAAAACACCAGTAAACTTGTGCAGTGAAAATACGATGTCAATAGCTCATTCCGTTCTACAGTTATACCTCCTGAAAGTAAGGTAATGTGAGCGATTTGTAGTGGAAGCGATTTTGTACTAAAAATCTGACTACGCCACTGGATTTGTTAATTATATTTCCTTGAAATCATTTATTTAGGTTTGGTTATAAGTGTATTCGAAAATAACAGAAAAATTTAAATTCATTTTCAGGTTATGCAGTAAAATTATTCCATAGCCGATAAAAACTAAATGAGCAGAAACAAGTTTTAAAGTATTTATTCAACAATAAAACGCCATTAAGCAAAAACTGAAACTGAAATAAATATTAATGTAAACCTGAATATTTAAATTTTTGTAGCTTCTTTTAAACCACCATTTAGTTCGATACATTTCTCTCTTCCGAATATTTTTTAGACTATGTCTTATTTGTCGATGAGTTCAGCTCGATTCCTTGGTCTCTATTCATATACTTTTTGTGTCAGAATACCCCATAGAAAAATGTCTAGTATTGTTAGATCAGGCGATCTAGGTGGCCATTCAATTAGGTCACTACCTCGTCCTATCCAATTTATGGGAACTGTCGTCGAGCTGAAAATGTAAATTCCGCAAGTGGATTTTTTTTTATTTCGTCCGATAATTTCATTTGAAAATTACAAAAAATGGTGCCAGTTCAAAAAAATATGGACCTATTATTCTATCTTTCACTTTACCACACCAAACGTTAACTTTTTCGGAATATTGACTTTTACAATTTATGACCCAGTGCGGATTTTCAGTAGCCCAATACGGAGCATTTTGCGATGATACCACACCATTGGTGCTGAAAGAAGCTTCCTAGCTGAACATTATGTGGTTAAAAAAAATTCTTGTATTGAGGAACTCGCCTTGTGCCCACAGACAAAATTCCATACGTTTCACTTCATCAACTTTCTTTAAAGTGTGAAGAAATTTAGGTTCAAATGCTTTCATTTTGTTTCCTTTTTAACCGACGAAACCAAAAAGGAGGAGGTTCTCTATTCGACCCGTATATATTTTTTTTTCATCATATTTTTTTATGTATGATCACGCATAACTTTTTACTGAGGCGTCCGCTTCCGATAATTCTTTCTTTCAGTGGATGAGTGTACTTCGAATTTGGTCCCATTTGAATTTAAAAGATGAAATCAACCCCTAAGGGTAGCGAAATGAAGGATATTGATCACTCACCCTCTGAATTCTGGTCCGTTAACCGATTCTATCAGGCATAACTTTGTACTGGGTTCTTCGATTTGGATGATTCTTTTTTAATAGATAGGGTATACCTTATATTTGGATTTCGAGAGGAATTAGCCACCCTCACGGGTGGAGAAATAGGGGATAATTGATTTTTCACTAGTGAACATTGGCATACACATACGGAGTTGACAATGACAGATCAGTATATTTTATGAGAGGATGGAATGATATACGAAGTAATGAAATAAACTAACCAGAACAACGAAAATAATTTATATCCCAACAAATAGTAAAAGTAGATAATCATATTATTTAACTAGTAATAGTTGAGGTAAGGTGGGTAAGTAAGTATTTTGGAAGTAGGTAGTAATTGGTAGATTTTAGCCACAAAAAATTGAAAAATAAAAACTCTTTAACAAAAAATTAAACCGACGAAATACGGAACTGAAAAGTAAAAAATAAAAACTTTTTAACAAAAAATTAAACCGACGAAAAAATCAACTGAAAAGCAAAATAAAATAAACCTTCTTAGTCTAAATGATAATTGAGCTCCTAAACTGATGTAAGTAACTGATTTTGAGTCGGCGCCAAACAAACTAGCAATTGAATTAGGTGAAGCGTAAAATGATGGCAGCGAGATGCACGGCTGCGTTTTGATGACTTCTTCCATAGATAATGATCTTCGATAATTGTTTGTTTGGCGCCGACTCAAAATCAGTTACTTACATTAGTTTAGTTATATCATTTAGACTAAGAAGGTTTATTTTATTTTTTGCCTTTCAGTTGATTTTTTCGTCGGTTTAATTTTTTGTTAAAAAGTTTTTGGGTGTCTCGTAAAATAATCTACAACGGCACGATCGTTTAAGTTTCTTCTTCGGTGATCATTTTTTTAAATAGGTTTCGTTACTGCACCAATTTCTTTAAATGTTTTGTTGATTTTGCTAACGGTGCTTCGGTCAATGGAAAGTCGATTTGGATGTCTGTGATTGCCACTTCTCTTTCACTATGATAATTGACCCCCGTAATTCGTAAAATTTAAATTATTTCCTCCAATGATAATTGCAGAGCCATTATTAAATGCACGTAACCAACAACTATTATTATTTTTATGATTAGCTGTCAAAATCAGAGCCTACTATTGATTAAGTACAATTACTATACCTGATGTATTAGTTCAGCTTCCCTCAAATTACTGATACCTTCTCCAAAAGCTAGTTTTGGTTGAGTTTTGCAGAATTTAAAGCGAACAATTTTTTTCTTGCTTTCTGTTGCATAACTTGAGAATGAATTTTTAATTTTCTGTTATTTTCGAATACACTTATAACCTACACTCAAGTAAATGATTTCGGAAATAATATAATTTACAAATCCAGTGGCGTAGTCAGATTCTCATTACAAATCGCTCACATTACCATATTTTCAGGAGTTATAACTGTAGAACGGAATGAGCTATTGACTTCGGATTTTCATTAATATTTTTTTATGAAATTTTGATGGTTTTTATTTATAACGACTGCAAATCCAGTGGTGTAGTCAAATTTGAAAATAAAAATTGCCGTTTTTGACAAAGAAAAAACCATAGAGTGCCTTGGAAATAAAACTAGAGTTATGGAAATTTCTGTCAACATACAGTTCTTTATGGTTAATATTAAAAAAAAAGTTTAGATTGATTGAACAATGCGTATTCTACAAGTGTGGTTCTATTTTGTATTCAATATACCATATGGTTATAGTCTGAGTCGAATGGAAGGGTAGTCACCATTATCTCCGGATAGTGACGACTGGATACCCACCTTACATATTGTCATCCTAATCAATAATTCACAAAACATATAATATTTTTTTCTGGCGATATCAATAATTTATTAAAAAAATGTAATATGATTTATTTCTAGCGAATATGGTACTGTTCAGATACATTTTTCGAAAATGTATTCTATAGCTATCTATTCCAAAAGATTTTGTTTAACAAATACATTTTCGAGAATATATTCCAGAACTTCATCTATTCCAATAGATTTTTCTCTTTTAATTTTTCTTTTTTAGTATATAATCCTCCACTTCATCTATCCCAGTACTTTGGTTGTTTTTCAAATCTTCATAATTTTTTCTCTCTCAACAGTGGAAAAGGTTGAAAATCTGATATTGACTGGTTAGCAATAACATGTGCATTTTCATACTCATCATCGTCGATATTGTCCATCATTCTCTATATTCCTTGGTTTATAAGTGCACCCAGTGAATTCAACCAGTTCTGATAATTCATCACGAAATCGTTCGCACTATATTGTTTCAAATATATCACCGGGTTCATCGTTCTACTAAACCTTCCGTCAGATGTTCTCTAATGGTAACACGACCATGAGAAAATCCTGCCGTGGTAGGAAGATGATGACCACAAAAACTTATTTTAATATCACGTTTTGATGATTAGCAGATTTCTTCAATTTTATATAAAAATCTGAATTGTGCAAAATTTCCTAAGTATCTGAACGTTCACTTTTCTTTATTCATCTCATTTAGCGTGATTGCATGACTGGGGCATTCTTGATATAGTCCATGGGCTGTGTGTGATCTTGTACTGCGTGATTGTATGTGATTTTGATTGCCTATTTGTTTTCTTCAAAATTTGAAACTTGGTACAATAATCGAGGTTTATCGTCGTGCTGATTTGAAGTTATAATTTTTTATTTTCGAAAACCAGTGGCGTAGTTACGATGGTATGTGGTCATATGTTCCTTCATATTTTCTTGGGACAAGTGAATGGACAAATGAGCGTTTGATATCAGTTCGGCTCCTCGATACTCAACCTAAACGTCCTTACATTCCATGTGCCTAAAAGTGGAGGTTTCTGAGATAATTGAGAAAAACTGAAGATATGTCCTTTGCTGGAAATTCCACTCTGGATCCATCGGGAAAACAACCCCCGAACATTACACCTATTGACAGTCACATGCTCGAGATCACCTTTCGCCAACGTACTATGAGGCGAGTAGTTTGCGTCAACACATGTTCACCTCCTACGAGAGATGAAGATGGGTTGCGGAAACTTAGGTGGCTACCTCCAAGTGGTATCGCTGGATAACGGGGTTGACAAGGAAAATCCAGTGGGAATGACCAGAAATGGTCAAAACCTGCGAATCTCTAAGTCAATCTCAAACCAAATGCCACCACAACATGGCTTAATCCAAGGCGTTAAGCGACCCGTGCCGAGGGATGGATGATACCTGAGCCAGTCAGGTATCACAACGGAGCCTCTGGGATACATGGCGACCTCCCAGAGTAATCTGCCTTACACCTGCGCAGGGGGCACCGCAGGTGTGGACGACCCTTTCCCCTACACTCGTGGGAACGAAATGGAAACCACACAGAAAAACAACCCTGGGGAACTTCCAGTTGAAGAAGACCCAACACCGATAGCGGGTATGGAAGTCGAGGAGATTCCAGTTGAATCACACTTGGCACCAGAAACCGTAAACCCAACCGAGGAGGGATCAGCAGATGGTCGAACACCTACTGAGAAACTCCCGGAAACAGAGTGGATTCCAAAGCCATTTGGTAAAATGGAAACCAAAAAGATTCTACAGCTCATCAAAACCCAGGACATGGGGATAGATACTGAAGAATGGCTTGTCATCAAGAGACAAGAGGAGGCCTCGGGTCTAACTCTTGTCTTTCAATCTTCGACTGTGACGCCCTAAGTAGTAGGCGACACAGAACCTTTGGAGAGATCAGCCCGGAAACAGGCATGAATCCGAAGAACCTTATCAACAGGCTTCTAAACCTAATTAAAGACACAAACCTGTTTGAATGAGGAACCACTGACGACAGAGTGATACAATAGACCCCAGCTGGTCGCAGTGTCAAGGCAAGCTAAGTGCCAACCCTGTCTCTGACTCGTCAGCTTCCAACCAACCAACCAACCAACTATCAGAAAGATTTTGCTGGGTCTCAACACCAACAAAGCCTGTTGATCTGACGGAATCCCGCCGATTGTCGTCAAGAAATGTGCCCCCGAACTAACACCTGTTCTTTGCAAGTTGTTCAACCACTCTTACAATCTGGGGGTATTTCCGTCCAATTGGAAAATTGCAAGAGTACAGCCAGTCCCTAAAAAAGGCAAAAAGGCCCTACCTAGCAACTACAGACCTATCGCACTGCTATCTATTATTTCAAAGGTCATGGAAAAAGCCATCAACATCGAGCTCATGAAATATCTGGAAGACTCAGGAATTGTCAACGATAGGCAATATGGCTTCCGCCATCGGAGATCAACTGGTGACCTGCTCGCTTACATCTCACATATATGGCAGCTATCTTTTGAAAAGTATGGAGAAACTTTAGCTGTGGCATTAGATATCTCCAAGGCGTTCGATCGAGTTTGGCACCAGGGACTCCTCGCCAAGCTTCCGTCTTATGGCTTGCCCCCTCAGCTGTGTTCTCTGCTTGCTAGTTTCCTCTCAAACAGGTCTCTCCATGTAGTTGTCGATGGAGTTTCATCTGACACTCTACTCATAAATGCTGGTGTTCCGCAAGGATCTATTCTCGCACCAACACTATTTCTACTTCACATCAACGACCTATTGAAAGCAACTTCATGTCCAGTACGCAGCCTTGCCGATGATAGTACCCTCCATATCGCTTTCTCTTCCAGGGCCCCCTATATCAGCCCGTGAAACCAGAAATGAACGAGGAAGAAATGTTAATAATATAAATATGGACTTAGCAACAATTCTCGAGTGGGGATCTAATAACTTGGTGGAATTTAATGCAAACAAAACACAAGCATGTCTTTTCTCTAGAAAAGCCAATCTCACTGTGCCTTACATAACTTTGTCAGGAGTAACCATACCACTGAAGTCATCCATATCGATGCTTGGTATTACTATCAGCAATAACCTTTCCTGGGAAAATCACGTGAGGTCCATTGCCAAAAGTGCATCCCAAAAACTTGGTTTTTTGTTTCGTGCCAAGAGCTATTTCACCCCCACTCAGCTGCTCATGATCTATAAGGCACAGATCCGACCTGTCCTGGAATACTGTTCCCATATTTGGAGCGCGGCACCTAAACATATCCTGAGGCTATTGGATTCTGTCCAAAAAAGGGCAATTCGTCTCGTCGGTGATGCCTCGCTTACAAACTCGCTCACTTGTCTGGAACACCGTAGAAAAGTTGTCGATTTGTCTCTATTTTATAGATATTTTCATGGGCGATGCTCTTCTGAAATATCAACAATCGTTCCTGCTTTGGCAGTCTCTTCGAGACTAACCCGTCAATTTCAGTCATCACACCCCTTCGTGGTCACTTTGGAGACCTGCAGAACATCACTTTCCAAAGACTCGTTCATCCAACGAACAGCGAGGCTTTGGAACTCATTGCCTAGGGAGGTGTTCCCCGAGGCATACAACCTCCAGAAATTTAAGAAGAACACCAACTCCTACCTTCTTTCCCTTGGTTCCCACGATGTTCTCTGAACATTACAGGATATCCCTTTTTCGTGGGAGCCAGAACATAAAAAAAAAAAGACATAATTTTCTATGTGCAATTAACGCATAATGCTGATTTCTTACAACATATCGGAATATGTGTCAACCTCCTGAACATTTTTCAATGTTGGGAGAATCGGAAACATAGAACAGGTGAGTCAGAATGAGACCGATAACCCCATTTTTTCATTCATCATATTATTTGATGGAATCGATGTCGCGAATTCACTGATAAATTCCATACTTTCTTGCATATGATTGTTTTGACAGATCAACTGACAAACAAACCCATCCTAATTCATAATACTCCATTAGATAAGAGTTAAGGCCTGAAATAATGTTTGCGAAAAACTGAAGATAAGTACTCTTAATTTGTTGAAGTTTATGTTGGAGTATCATTATCAAAGCCATTTCTGATTGGATTATCTAAGAAAATATCATCCAATCAACATGTTTTTGATGAAAAAAAAACAATTATTGTGTATTATTGTCTACTTGAATGATAGAAACGGTTGAGTGGGTACACTACATAGAAACAAACAAAGCATTAAAGCAAATGTTCAAATGGACCACCATTTTGTTCAATACACAATTGCCATCTCCGTATCATCGACTGTCGCACGCTTTGAATATTCCTGGTGTATCCTGTATTAACGTAAAGTCTACAGGTGTTTAATACAATTCATAATGTTTCTTTCTAGTTTTAGTTATGAATTGATATTGTAGATGAAACTTATACTAACCTGAATAAATTTACTTTACTACTTAACTTTACTTTACTAGGGATTTGAGATATCCCAACAAAAAAGTCTAGTGAAGTTAAATCCGGATAACGTGCAGGCCAATGTATGAGACCACGTCTACCTATCCACCAACATGGAATGTTTAATCAAGAAATTGGTACGAACGATTCGTTGGAAATGGGCCGGTGCTCCGTCATATTTTGAATAGAATCAGACCATAATCACAAAAGTCGTCCACCATTTTGGAGCCGCCATCTTGAATTCCCCAATTTCGACAAAAAAATCATAATCTTCGACCACGAAAACCCTCATATACCAATTTTGAAGCGAATCGGACCATAATCACAAAACTCGTACAGTATATTCTATTTTTCACAAAAATTTCTAAATGCATTGTCGCCGGAATTATGTGAACTTGCCAAATTTCAAATCATTCGGACGTCTGGAAGTGGGTCAAAATCGCGCCCAAAGGAGTCGGTTACAAACAAACAAACAAACACACCTAGGGCAGTAAAGTAAGGAATGTCTCAGATCACAGGTAATTGTTGGCCGAGGCCATACTATGCACCCCACGCTTTTTTTTAAATAAAATAATTGTTTTCTTATTTTCTATTTTTTTAGTTTGGTTTTCTATGAAAGCGTGTTTTTAAGTTTTTTTAAACTATTATTAATTTTCAACTTTACAGTTTAGTTTTGAATGAATGTGGTTTTTTGTGGAGGAACAACGTTTCTTAACATGTTATTTTTTAACGCGTGTTTTTAGTTTTTCAAACTATTATTATTATTATTGAATTTTTTAACTATTATTCTCCAATATTGAATAGAATCGGACCATAATCACAAAACTCGCGGCCATTTTGGAGCCGCCATCTTGAATCCTTCAATTTTGACAAAATAATCATAATCTCCGACCCCAAAAACCCCCACATACCAATTTTGAATAGAATCAGACCATAATCACAATTTTCGGCCGCCATTTTGAAGCCGCCATCTTGAATTTGTCAATTTCTACAAAAGAATCATAATATTCCACCTCAAAAACCCTCACATGCTAATTTTGAATAGAATCAGACCATAATCACAAAAGTCGTCCACCATTTTGCAGCCGCCATCTTTTCAATTTCGACAAAAAAATCATAATCTTTGACCACGAAAACCCTCATTTACCAATTTTTGGACCATAATCACAAAACTCGTTCAGTATATTGGAGCCGCCATTTTGTTTTTTTTTTCACAAAAATTTCTAAATGCATTGTCACCGGAATTATGTACACCTGCCAAATTTCAAATCATTCGGACGTCTGGAAGTGGGTCAAAATCGCGCCCAAAAGAGTCGGTTACAAACAAACAAACAAACGAACATACAAGTGAAGCTAATATGAAGCATGTAAAAAAAATATCAGGAAAGTCCTATTTATTTTCCGATGGGAATCTTCGGTTTCAATTTGAAACCATAGTAAATCGATAATTTATATTGGATTTAGGACTCAGACTGAAAGTAGACGATTCTATTGAATCATTGGATGACGTTCCGTCCTTAGCTGAAAAAAACTTCCAGGTTTTATTTTTTCAATTATTGCTAGATATTCGGGAAAAAATATTTGTGATAGAAATTTGTGTTGATGAATTTTCTACATCTATTTCGATAAACTGGCTTGTACTAAGCAAAAAAACGGTTACTCAACATTGTATCTTTTTTCGTCTTTTCTTCTTCTTTTTGTTAATTATGGATTGCAAATAATTAAATTAATTTTCGGATTTGTTCTGGTTATGAATGATCATGTTGGAGGGTGATGGGGGGTGATAGATAATCTGGAGGGTGTTTGAGTGTGTTAGAGGGCTTTGAAGAGTCCTGGAAGGTGTTGGAGGGTCTTGGAGGATGTTGGAGTATCTTGAGGAGAGTTGCAGGGTGTTAAAAGATCTTGGAGATTGTTGGTGGATGGTGGAGAGTCTTGGAATGTGTTCCTATGAATACCGTTACCTTGGAAGGTGTTGAGGGGTCTTGAAGGGTGTTGAAGCATCTTGGAGGGTCCTGGAGGATATGGGATGATCGTGGAGGATTTTGAAAGTTGTTGGAGAGTGTTAGAGGGTTTTGTAGGGTCTTGCAGGTTGTTGGTGAGTATTGGATGAATATGATTGATTCGTCACTGATTTTCAGTGGGAGTTGTTACTTCAAAGCATCAACATATCCATTCCACCTGATCCTGACTGTTACGGGATGAATGTGAAGTGTACAGGGCTTTTCATAGGAAAAAACCTATACGTTGAAACTAGGTCAAGAAACGTTCGAAATGACTGATGACATAAATAAATCCTCACCAAAAATGTACCCGTAAATTTCACCGATCAAGAAATTTTTTTTGTTTGAACTTCGACGATATACCAATTTTTTCTGCTGAATGACACAATATAATTTCGTTGTATCATGGAGGTGCAGTGTCCACTAAATTCTTTAGTAATTTTCATAAATCTACCCATTTTTGTGCCCGGCCCCACCGACTAAAAAATCCTCCAAAACATATCGTTCCATGTTTAGCCGTTGCTTCTATAACTAGATCAGAAATATCATGCACTATTTTAATTCGAATGCTGACATTTGAATCGATTCTCTCACGTTCCAGTTGTTCACACGCAAGCGACACGACTGTTCCTAATGTGTACCTATGACTGCTCTAAGTACTCAGCAATCGTAATTATGATAGACAATATTTCAGAGCTGTGCAGTGGCGGCCTGGATTGGGGTTGAGAAGGCCACGTTTCCGAAATAGCCTCCCGCAGATCGTCGAACCAAAAAAAAACAATCTCAATTTTAGTGATTACATAATCGTTGATTTTATTCATACATTGAATTGCCGTCTGTGGAAACAGCCTTTCCCACCTTGGGTACCCTTAAATTTATCATCATTTGAGATTCCATTTAAAAATAAAATGAAAGCTTAGCAGAAAAAATCGTCTGGTAAATAGTTACTGGTTTACTCATCATTATTTCAGTAAGATTCTGCAATTTCTCAATGGTTCTATTGGGAGGAAAATCCATCCCTGAATTGTATTTTCCCACGGCTCATAACATGTTCTTTGGATGGTTCTTCAGTTACAAAATTATTTCAACGATGGTTGATAATTAAAATAATTCAAAATGAAAAAACATATGTAATCTTATTAACAGTGATCATGAGAATAGTGCTTCTCCAAAGTCCCCTCCCCTCCTCTTATTTTCGGAACGAATATACAAAAACAAGTGAATTTGGAAACTGAATATTAAAGGTTGTAAACTTCCCTACTAGTGATGATAGATGACGAAATCGTCAAAGATGACGTCACAAGGCCATTGTGACCAATAATATTAAATGGAACCCTACGGCAAGCGACATCTCTTTTAAAAGGTATCGAAAAAATTATTCAATGATAATAATTTTGTTTGTGTTTATGGCAGTTTTGGCAACTCGTTTTTGAAAAACGCAAAGCTGTGATGAATTAAATCAGTTAATACTGAAATTCCAAATTCAAGCTCCGCCTCTGGACAGTTGTCAAATAAGCTGACGTTTTTGTTAGTCTCCCTAATTCGACGTTTTTGTACATTTAATAATTTGTGTATTGTTGATCGAACGTTTAACTGTTTTAACAACTTTTGGTACTTTTAATATTTTTGTACACTTCAATAATTTGTTAAACTGTTGTGAACCGAACGTTTGAGTGCTTCAAGAAGCGAAATGGTTCCTGCTTTAGGTGATAAAGTGACAGCGATCCTAATTCTTGGTGAAACTGGACAAAATATTCATCCAGCAGAACGCATTTTTAATGAGAGGTTTCCCGATCGCCCCGTTTCGAGGACTTACTCAAGGGAGCTTCTTCGTAAGTTTCAAACAACGGGTAGTATTAATGATGCGAAACGATCTGGCAGACCCCAAATTTCTGATGAGAAAAAAAATTGATATACTGGCAGAAGTAATAGGTAATCCTACTTCTTCAACAACTCACGTTGCATCTACCTGTGAAGTCAGTCGAAGTACAGTACACAGGGTGTTGAAAAAAAACAAATTCCATCCATACAAATTAAAAATGGTTCATCAACTCTCAGACGACGACCCAAACCGAAGACTAGAATTTTGTGAAAATATGGAAACTAAAATTAACCAACAGCCAGACTATGTCAAAACAACCACATTGTTGGACCTCTTTTTTTAAATACTAATTTAACTGGTGAGGTTTATCTGGAGCTGTTGCAAAACGCAATAGAACCGTTAATCCTTGAAATTTTTTAAGATAATCCAGATGAATTCAGCAATTTGGAAATAAAACATTCCAACAGGATGGTGCTCCTCCACACTATTACGGTGCAGTAAGAGGGTATTTGGATGAGAAGTATCGTGGTAGATGGATTGGACGACGAGGTTCAACGGAATGGCCAGCTCGATAACCGGACCTCACACCTTTGGATTTTTTCTGTGGTGGTACCTAAATCGAAGGTTTACGCCACTGAACCTGACAATATTGACGTTTCAAAACAACGTATTGTTGCAGAATATGAGGCTGTTTCCGCAGACACAGTTTAAAAATAGGATATTTCACTGTCAGGAAGTAAATAGAGGTCACTTCGAGAAATTTCTTCAAGAAGATACTGATTCTCAAATCTGTAATGAATATCATACTGAATGGAATTTAAATTCTAATGTTTACTAATGAGCCATTAAAACTGCCATAAACACAAACAAAATTAGTATCATTGGATAGGTTTTTTCGATACCTTTTGTAAGAGGTGTCGCTTGCCGTAGGGTTCTATTTAGAATTATTGGTCACAATGGCCTTGTGACGTCATCTTTGATGATTTCGTCATCTATCATCACTAGTAGGGAAGTTTACAACCTTTAATACTCAGTTTCCAAATTTCATTCGTTTATGTATAATCGTTCCAAAAATAAGAGGGGGGAGGAAACTCTTGAGAAGCACTGTATACCAGTCTCAGTTCTCCCAAAAATTCATTTGTTTTATCACCTCCTGCAAAGCTTATGCGTTTGTTTCGATTTGTCTTATTACGAAAATGTACTTGTTTTTAAAGTTTGGAAACATTTATGATTATTTAATGTAGGAAAGAAAATTGTTTTGTAGGGTGTTCACCCTATTATGTAACCACAGGAAAAGTTCTTTGTGGATTAAATTCTAGGACCATGGTTCTTCAGTACGACGACTCCTCATTTAGGATGCATTAGGATTGCATTGGTTCTTTCATCTTGAAAAATTTCTATGTTCTGATAAATCAGCCCATGTGTCCTGTACTGTTTATCGTTGATTCTTATCCCAGTTATATCCTTAATGAACTCTGTTGAATTTATTTCAGATTTTTTATTTATACTCTGTCAGAGTTTCTATGTTTGCAATCCTGTGCAGTTATTCCACTTGGATGTATCTATCACTATTTATAACGATTTTTCTCTCCAATTACAGAAGACTGGGAAGACTGCCGAATACTAAAGGAGAAATCAAAGAAAACTCAGTACACTAATATATGAAGAACTCATCACTTGATACAAAAGGAACCCACAGAATAAAATTACCTATCATGTCCGCTTCACCTATGAGGAAGAATGATGGCCCTTGAGCTTAGGAGAATGATCCAGATTTCATATTTCACTATTCAAGTTGAAGTTTCGATGACTCAAACGAAAGTTTTCTTGGTTTTCAAGATTCAGATTTCTCTTGTCATTAACATCTATAGGTATATCACTCTTGATCTACAGTGAGCTCTCCTTTCTTATGTATCATTGACGGTCATTCTGGTGTACTTCAATGGTCTTGGAGTTTTTCTATGTATCCTACAAGAACGAATGATATCTACCTAACCTAACCTTTCTGATCGTTTTGAGGCAGCACATTTTCATTTCCATTATACTTGATGCAACTAGCAAACTTATTGAACTTGATGAGCGCCACTGGTAACGTGACAATCATGAACACAAAATTGATAGCTGTTGCATGTGGATGTTTTTTATCGGTTCTTTGTTGCAGAAAGGATGTGAGATATGAGATTGATGGCGAGAAGATGTCCTGAATTTGTTTTTAATGTGGAGAAGATTCGGTTTCTTGGATAATTATGGATGTACAGATTCGTTCCATTCATATTTCTACGACTGTTCAACAAGTGAAAGTAGTCTGAGAATGGGATTTTCACTTTGAAAATAAGTTTCTAGTATTCTACATTGTTAACAAACTGTAACTTCCTGTGATCTCAAAAATTTTAATTATTATTTTGAATCATAATTTTCAGCTATTATAATAGATGCTGCTTTGATATTGTATACTTGTTCAGGTATATTTCATACAAATATTACCTATTGAGGACGTCACCACTTCAAGACTTTCCCAAAGAAAGATATCTATAGGAATAAGGTCTGGGGATCGCGTGGGCCAAGGAATATTACCTCTGCTTATCCAACAATTAGGATAGGATTGATCTGAAAATTCTCGCACTGTCCTATGGTTTTGCACTGCAGCACCATCGTGTTACAACCACATTATGGGAACATGAGTGGCAAGAAAATGTAGATACCTCTCATCATTCAGCACATTATCGAAAAAATAAGGTCCAATAATGTGATTCTCAATAATTTCTTCCCAAAAATTAAGAGACCATCGCTTTTAGTGATCGACAGTCCATTTAGTGATCGACAGTGAGGATTTTCGATCGCATAATAATGCATATTATATCTGGTGACCGACATGCTTTTCTTAAACGTTGCTTCATCAGAAAAAAAAACAATCGGCCTATTCTATTTTGCTCCCTATGGTTTATCTTTTCATTGTTGTGCGTTATTTATTATGGCCCCTGCAAGAAAGAGTGGACATTTTTTGAAATTATGTAGTTTCGGTGGCAGTATAAAGACAAAGTGAGATCCAAATATAATATTGATCTTTTCACTCTGGGAATTCACTTTAGATTTTCCGTTGTATCTTCTCTGCAAACGTACAAACGTCAATTCACATCTCATCTAGATGAAACAATCGATCACAAATCCATCGACAACCGACTCGATGCGAAAAAACGAATAATCCCTCGGCATTGTTCGCCATAAACGGCCAACGAGCGTCTCATCAGCGGAAACGTCGTGCGCTACTGGGTGGCATCGATAATAAGGCCAAATTATCTCCTCTAATATCGACCATTTCAACTAATAATGTGGACTAAATGGAACGAATTATCCGGCGACTTTACCAATTTGGCTTCCCTGTTATTTCAACTAGCCTGCGTTCCGATCCTTAGATCGACGGTCGATTGATTGGTGAGGTGGATGGTGAAATTGTCAATTGGACTTGATGGATTACACTAGTTTACAGTACATCTGTTGCTGGAAAATGTTGTTGAGTATATATGATATGCTTATTTCAAATATATGAGTAGAATTTTTTTATCAGCTCTAGTTTTTGAGTTTCAGATATCTACGTTCAAAATAGAAAAAAACATATATTTACTAAGAAAAAATCTATTGAAAAATTGAATTGATCATTGAGTTCTAAAAAACTTCGCTTCGAATCTCTTCTCTCATGTGTGAAAAAATGGGTTATCAGGGCCCAGCAATAGTCAGTCATCATTATCGTATCCCAAAAACCCTGATAAGGTTCTTCCATCACTCGTGAATTTCGATGCATACGCTCTCCCTGCTCCTCACTCATATCTCCCAGATTTTCCAAAAACCTGTCCAGGTGGCTGTGGAGGAAGAGTTTTGTGCTCATATTGCTCCCCATATTTTTCAATTCTACAAGTTCAATATAATTTTCTGATTTTCTATTTCCAAGAAAGTTTTGCATCACAGAGTCAAAAGCTGTCCAAGCCCTCAATTCAATTTCTAAATTGAGTATCTTCCGTAAGTTGTCTAATTTGGGGGCCGTCAAAAATACCGGCTCTAATCTTTTCCATAGTGAGCTGAGACATTTTTTGGCAAATGTAGGAAAGGCAGTTCCCGTTTTTATCGAGTGACTCAACGAACTGCTTCATGATCCCCTGTTTTATATGTTATGACGGCAGAATTATTCTGTTATTTATTGCTTCGTGACATTTTTATCCAAAAACATCCCAAAATACAGAAAATAGGTATTTTTTACGAACTCTGATATAACTTTTCTACAATCGTTAAACACTTATTCTCCACATATGTAGCATCTTACATTTTTTTTAGTGAACGTCATTCATTGGAAAAATATTCAAGTGTCGGGACGGGCTGTATAATTCCTGAGATGCCAGCACTTTGCATAGGCATGCGCGAAAGAAAAGAATTCCTATAATTCATTTATAACCATAATATTCACAGACAATTCTAACTGTCCAGGAACAGGAAAAACCAACAATCATCCCCGATTTTCCTACCCTTAGGAGTGGATTTTTTTTCAAATTCAAATGGGACCAACTTCGAAATATACCCTATCCATTGAAAAATAATCAAAATCGGACTACTCCGTAAAAAGTTATGCGTGGTCAAACATAAAAAAATACGCGTCGACTAGAGAACCTCCCCCTTTTTTTTTTTCGTCGGTTAATGAAAGAATAACGGTGAGGGACTGTGAAATGACCCAGAAGGATATTTATGGAGTTAATGGAGTACTGAAAATAAATTATATTTCAATATAAAAAAATGCCACATAGTAACAGTCACACTAAAAAAAACATGTATTTTATTTAAAAAAAAAGCGTGGGGTGCCTGGTATCACCTGTGATCTGAGACATTTCTCACTTTACTACCCTAGGTAATGTACTATATAATTATTGATACCATGCACCCCACGCTTTTTTAAATTTAAATTTTCTTATTTTTTATTTTTTTAGTCTGGTTTTTTATAAAAGCATGTTTTTTGGTTTTTTCAAACTATTATTTATTTCCTACTTTTCAGTGTGGTTTTTTATAAAATCGTGTTTTTTCAGTTTTTTTTTTAAATATTATTTTTTGCAAATAAAAAAATGGAATAATCTTATCAAATTAGGTGATCATAATCTCCGACCCGAAAAACCCCCACATACCAATTTTGAATAGAATCAGACCATAATCACAAAACTCGGCCGCCATTTTAAAGCCGCCATCTCGAATTTTTCAATTTTTACAAGTGAATCATAATATTCGACCCCAAAAACCCTCACATACCAATTTTGAATAGAATCAGATCATAATCACAAAACTCGGCCGCCATTTTAAAGCAGCCATCTTGAATTTTCCAATTTTCACAAAAGAATCATAATATTCGACCCCAAAAACCCCCATATACCAATTTTGAATAAAATCAGATTATAATCACAAAACTCGGCAGCATTTTAAAACCGCCATCTTGAATTTTTCAATTTTTACGGAAGAATCATAATGTTCAACCACGAAAACCCCCACATACCAATTTTGAATAGCATCAGACCATAATCACAAAACTCGTCACACACTAGCTATGCTTTCGTGACCTAACTACGTTTATTTTTAATTTTTTTTAATTATATATCACTCCTGCAGTGTAATGCATTTATATAGCACTCTTGCAGTGTAATGTACTTCACCTTCGAAATAAACGTCTTATTATTATTATTTTGGAGCCGCCATCTTGAATTTTTTTCAATTTTGACAAAAGAATCATAATCTCCGACCACGAAAACCCTGAATACCAATTTTGAAGCGAATCGGACTATAATCACAAAACTCGTTCGCCATATTGGAGCCCCCATTTTGTTTTTTTCTCACACAAAAATTTCGAAGAAGTATGCAAAAAAGCCAATCGAACATTGGGGTTCGTAATGAAAAATATTAATACCTTCGTAGATATTGAAGAAACGCTTAGCCTATTGAGGAATATAGAAAAACTACTAAGTGATAAGCCAACACTTCCATTGGATAGTTCATAACCTTTCTACTTTCTATATCCTTCATTTCATTTCCATTTGTATGACATTGATATTCATATTGAATGAATGTGGTTTTTTGTGGAGGCACAACGTTTCTTGACATGTTTTTTGGGTAACCTTCCACAGTCTGAAAATGAAAAAATAATCAGGAAAATCTATAAAAGTGCAAACTAATCAGTTGACCCCGATAAGTTACTACGTTCACCAAATTATATTTCCTATAGAAAAATGATTCGATTTGTCAGTAACTTATCGTTCCCTGAATATGCCTATAAAAAAATAGTAAAAATTCAAGAGATACTTCTCTATATAGTTTTTGATTGACATTTCGGGGACTATGTCTGCCCCCATTCTCAAAATCTTCTAAATCTCCTCCAATTATTAGAATTATTTGGATTTTTTCTTACAGAGTCTTTTTCGCTTTCTCAGACTGTGGAAGGTTACCCAAAAAACATGTCAAGAAACATTGCTATTCATTTCATTATATATTTTTTGCCTTTTTGTGACTTGTGAAATCTTTTTCATGATTGTTATCACGAACATTTCTCTGAGAAGAAATAAACATATTCTATACATTACAAAAAATATCGATACTGAAAATGTCATTCACTTTTTCAGATTATAACGTGAATTACTGTCTTCCATTGAATGAAAATCGGGAGTGGAGCTGTAATATACAATTATGAACTAGTATTGCATTTTAATTTTATCTCTTTTAACTTGCATATATACATTTTCAATCTGTTTTACATTGTGAATGTCGCTGTTTTACATTGTGAATGTCGTTATTTCATGGATTTCTTCTTGTGCTAACCGACGAGCAGGCACTCAAGATTGACCTCCTAGGTCGAAAGCGCTCTGCGATAAATGTTTGCAGGAAATATTTTTTTTTATTGATTTTTCATTGAACACGCGTATTTGAATTGTATATGGGCAATTACAGCTCAAACCTATGTTTGTGAAAGTCATCCAATCGCCATATCAGCTTGTCGAGCTGTCAACTGCCAGACGAATTTATCCTGTCCGCTCGTTAATCTCTCATCTGTCCAGACCAATTCACGCTGTCCGCTCGTCCACCTGTCATCTGCCCAGACCAATTTACCTCGTCCGCTCGTTCACCGCGTGATGGTGGGTAGGATGAGTGAAGATGTCAATAGGAAGTTGGATGGGCGCTCTCAAGAGGAAACCACATAATTCTACGAGATTACTACTGTTTAAATCCAATGCCATTTGTTTGAATGAAGACCACACATACACAGGTTTTTGCTTCCTTCGTCCGATACCGTGTACAAATATAGAATAAGAAGAATGAGACGGTTAAGTTCAAGTGAGATATGCCATTGTTACCACACTCCGTGATAACTGCAATAAAAGGTTTTATTGTTTGGGTATCCGCTATCTGTGCGATGGGCGAGTGTATGCTATTAACAATCCCCCACCTATAGTGACAAAAAGTTCACGAGAGCAGAAAATATGCTGGGTGGGTTACAATCCAGCACAGGTCTGATCAGAGGGAATTTTTTCTAGATCGTGCTTTCGAAATGACTAGGCACATATACAGTGACCTGCAGAATGTAAGCATCATATGGGAAATTCTTTTATTCATACATCTTGACAAATACCAATAGGTGTTATCGCTTCTGCATCAAAAGAAACCCCAAGAGACGTTGTACAGTGCCGTTCGTGTTTGGCGAGAAATTAAAAAAAATAAAAAATTATGTCTCAAAAAACACTTATTTGAAAAAATATCGAAAAATGTTATTGAGAACAGTTGCTCAGAACGACATTTTATAGATTTGTTGAAAATATGAACAGGATGTTCATAAAATCAGATGTGGAATCATCTGCGACTGAAAGATAAACTTTAGTCACTATCTTCCATCGTCAAGATAACCTCTTGTGGGGTATTCATGTTGAAAAGGGAAACATTCTCAATTAGATATTGATAAAAATCTGTGAATTGAAAATCCACGATAAAAATGAAGTAATTTTTTGTGAATGTCTAACAGAAAACAACTACTTCCCCGGCTAAAGCCACGCTGCATATTGAACTACATCTGATAGATATTCTGAAAAAACCCTAACTCAAAAGAAAAAATCTGCAATTGAAAATTTGCACTTTTATTTAGATAGTTATCTGATTTTCTATTCCAGTCTTAATTAATTGTTTTCTGTTAGACATTCACAAAAAATAACTTCATTTTTATCGTGGATTTTTCAATTCACATAAAACTATTTTTATCAATATCAAATTGAGAATGTTTTCCTTTTCAACATGAATACCCCACAAGAGGTTATCTTGACGATGGAAGATAGTGACTAAAGTTTATCTTTCAGTCGCAGATGATTCCACATCTGATTTTATGAACATCCTGTTCATATTTTCAACAAATGTTTTAATGTCAGAAAACACTAACGTCAAAGTGTCTCTCCAAAAGAAATGATTCTAACTTTTTCCATCTTTGCAAAGTGAAATTGCTTCTTGAAAATGTGTGTTTCCCATTGCTTCCGGTCTTTCTGATGATCGTGGAAGCGTGAAATAGATTTTCGTCGAGAAAAATGTATTGAAGACCTAGTGAATGCGATGTCTCTCTTGCGTCAATGTTACGAATGATTTCTGGTGAGAACTCTTTTTTGGAAAACATTTTTCTTTGCCTCAATCATCTTTATGAGTTCTTAATCAATACTGGAATGAGAATCAAATAACTATCTGAATGAAAATGCAAATTTTCAATTTCAGATTTTTTCTTTTGAGTTAGGGTCTCTTCAGAATATTCATCAGATGTAGTTCAATGTCCAGTGTGGCTTTAGCAGGAAGTAGTTGTTTTCTGTTAGACATTCACAAAAAATAACTTAATTTTTATCGTGGATTTTTCAATTCATAGAAAAATTCTTTTTATCCAATTGAGAATGTCTTCCTTTTATACCTATGTACAAGTTTTGAAAAAAATCTGAGATAAGAAAATAATTTAAATTATATTACAATGTGATATTCTTATTAATGTATATTCTTATTGAAATGCAAATTCACAATTATTTGGTAAATTAACAAGAAATTTGATTTTACTCCTCAGGTCTTGTAATTTCAAAGGAGGTGGGTGAATTGGTTGTATTTCAAATTGTGAGTTCACAAAGTGGCCGGTGAAAACACATAAAGTATGGTGAACTTACATTACAATACGTTTTGAAAAAAACTAGTATCTGTGATTTTTCATTGCGATTTTCATTTTTTTGGCATTTTACAAAAAAAATTGTATTACTGATATTTTGTGAATTTTACAGATTATATGGCTTTTTGTGTTTTTAATCTTGTCTGAAAGTTATGATTCCGCAATAAAAAAAAATTACACATTGTATTAATTTGTATTAATTTCTGACATCTTTACTTTTTTTGTAGTTTGGTGTTCATTATGTGATGGTAATAACTTATTATTATAGTTATACAATAACAAGAACAAGAAATTATAGCATCATCACGAAACATGAGTTTTCCATCATCTTCTGTTTTGAATAGTCGTCCGTTATTATTTGTACAACCGACGCAAAAATAGTCACGACAGAAGATTCACTAACATGGATCGAAATATCAAACCATATCTATTTTGATATAAAAAAACTCAACTAACCCGTGTCAGTTGAGTATTGAAATATGCATGTGTCATCGACCACCTTTGCGAAATTGTTTCAGATCCGCCTCTTTTCGTTTTCAACTTCTAATCGAGTATTTTTTGTTAATTCTAATCTGCCAGTCTCCGTCACGATTCAGAAATTAATGTAAATTAATTGCATGAATAAAATATGAAAAAATCTTCTTTAATTATAATGTGATTATATAATATTGATCATGCACTAGTCAACAATTAGTTTAATTTTGGAGGTGTGGAGATGTGAGAGATGAGAGCAGAAATTTTCTATATTCAACAGGATGTCTTTTGTTTAAAATTTTACAGAATACTTGCTCATGCCGTGCTGATTCCGAAAAAGTTAATTTTTTATTTAAAAATATATACTTACGGTGTGTTTTCAAAGGTGATGTATCTCTTCTAATAGGATGCAGAATTCGTCAAAATAGGTAATTTTATTTTATGCACAAAATTTGCCGATTAAATTGGTCCTATTACGGTCCTGGCATATATCACTAGACCAAGATTGGAATATTTGTTCGGGAACACTCAACACCTGATTATTATATCTACGCACAAGTTTTTTTCATAATTCCTGTTGAAATACATTGCAGATATAAATTGAATCTTAACGCATTATCTATAAAACGGCGAAACGAATGGATCAAATTAATCAATAAACAGGATTTCACCGAAACCAAACTCAGGTTCACGAATGGTTGAATAGGTTCACAAATAGTTAAATAATGATTGACATAAATTTATTTTTATAGAAAACCTGCAAAAGTTAGTCGAAATCCTGAGTCTCTGAATTATTATTGGACTATGGTAAAAATTCTAGAAGAGTAAATGTAGAACATTGAGCTGATGTTAAAAATATAGAACCACCAATGAGGATCATGGGCATTTCTTTCTCAGCATATGACAAACGTGAATATTACTTCTAGGTTATCGATAGTGAGATAGCAATAGAAGCATCTATGAGTGATGAGATGACACCAACACTGTTGGATCTGAAAGTGACAAATACCTGCTAGACAGACATTGTTGCGGAAGTAATTTCCCATATGATTCTATCTCTGGAATCATTACATTAATCGTAGAAAATGTCAGGAAAAAGTCCATTTCTCAAAGTGGAGTAGATGACGAAAGGAATGAGTAGGCTCAAAGTCAAACTAGCAGCTTGGCTAAACAGCTTGATGAGGGAAATATCAGATTTCAATAAACCCTTCTCTTTGAAAAACTCTAAGGACTCAACAGATAAAATTTCAGATGTAATTATACCCGAAAACTCTATATTGGTTTCTTTTAACGTGGAAAACTTATTACCCAGTATACCACCTGGAGACTGCATCAAATTTGTAAGGGAACTCCTTTTTGATTCCAGCATTGCCTAAACATATGTCATTTGTTAGACTCTGTTCTTAATCCATTTTTTTTTCAAATTTAATAATGAAATTCACTTTTTTAGCACACATTACCCTTTATACGATAAAATAATTTTTTACTACTGCATTGTTTTGTTCAATGGTAATATTGATGGATTGAATTGTCTCCTATTTTTTCTGAATTCCCTACACACATCTATTACCTTTCTTAGATGCTTTGGTCATTAAATGGAACCACAAATTTGATTTCTCCATGTACAGAAAGCCGACACACTCTGATAACATAATACCGTTTACTTCATGTCACCCTGTCTCCAACAAACTGAGTTCTTCCAACGCTTTGTGCCACATTTTATTTTCTACATCAATGAACCAACGAAATTTCAAAAAAGAGTGAAACATTATCAAACAAATTGGCCTCAACAATGATTTTCCATTGGATCTAATCAACAGAATTTATTATAGAAACTTTTCAAAAGTTAACTTAGAGATTTTGATATAATCCAGGAATCCCCGTTAAATATTGGTCTATTCCTTATTTCGACAAAGTCTCACAAGACATAAAACATGTTTCGAGTCCTAGTGATGATGTAACATTTTTTTTACACTAATAACAACTTATATAAAAAGCTAGGATAAAGTTAACCCCTTTGAAAAATCAGGCATTTATGAGATATCTTGTTCAGAACCCAATTGTGATGCCAAATATCTAGGCCAGAGTGGTCGAAAAATCATCACAAGAGTTAGGTAATATTCCAAAACAATTGAAAAATACGAATCAATATTTCTCATTTCATCGTTTCATGAAATAAATTCCAACAGTTTATTTGCAAACCATGTGATTAATGCTAATCACTTTCTGACATAGATAAGACATAAAAATTCTCCACCTTGCAAATAAAGGTTCCCTTATGACTATACTTGAAATTTTTCGAATAAACAACAACAAAAAGGAATCCTAACATCCTTTCTTTGAATGAACAAATCAACTTCGATTGCCTACAATTTTTTGACTGTTATCGTTAGAATGAACTCAGTAAATATTGAAAATAACATTTTGCTCAATGTTATTGTTTATGAAATAAATAATTATTCACATAGTTCTTGGGAGAAAGATAACGTCATGTTGAATTTTTATCGTTTTCTATTTGTTTTTTTTATTTCATTCAATAAACGATTTAGTTTTGTTGAATTTCATTTCTCAATTCATTATCGCACTAGTGCGTTAATAGATTCAAGAACGCACTAGTGCGGTAATGAACATCATTATGACTTTCGAAAAAGTGTCAAATCACAGTCATTGCTTAATAGTAAAAGTTATACAGTTTTTATTACATTGGGAGCATTTTTTTTCATAAATTATTCATTGTTAAAATATTTGACGAAATCTCAATACCATTATTCAGAGTCAACGTGGATGGTAAATGTCCTCCTGAAGCAACGCCCGGGTACAAAGCAGCATCAGGCAATTTCAAGTACTCTGCAATTTTTTTCGGCACTGCTCCTCGTTTATTGTTTCCCACTACTTGTCTTGTCAGTATTCCATTTTGATAATTCGGGAAAAACTCACTAATACTGGTCCCCTTTACAGCATTTCTCATTTCCTCATATTTCTTGCAGATATTGTAGAAAATTCCGGAAACAATGGTACAATCTAGGTATTTTATTTTTCGTATCAGAAATTCTTATTAGAGTTTTCTCATTAGAATCTTCTAAATCACTTGTTTTTATATTTTTCAGTTTTTGTTCTCTACAAGCCCCAGATATTGCAATAATCAGGGCTACTTTCATAAAGAGAAATTCCTGATCCGGAGCTTCTTGCTTTTATTTTAATTTCTTCCGCCGTAAGAATTCTTAATTTTTTCCCCTTGTGGCCGTCGGACTGCCTCAGATAAGTTTTTAAATTCTTATAATTTTCGATAGTAAGATCGTGCCTTATATTTAACGTAGTTCGTAACATCGATTTTATTGCTCAGAGCGAGGAGGATTTAAATATTTTGGTCAAATTATTAAAATAGGCGAGCAAAACATTTTCGGAGTACGTACTCACATGGTTATCCATACTCCATTCCATAAAGTTTTGATAAGCCTTTTCATATCTATCACTTGATTTTTGCGGCAGAAAATTCTCTACAACAGAAGCAGCCTGAAGAAAAATTTCTGGTGGCGTTGCACTCACTTCAGTATCGAAATTGCTCATATTTTTAGACATACAAAGAATACTTATGAATTGAAGATCGGTTTATAATTCATAAAGTATCGATCTGAACTCCAAATTTCAAATAATGACAATGTCACTGTCAAACATTCGAAACGCAGGATATATAAACGTCACGATTTGAGTGGTACAAGGCTAACTTGATATTGTTATACTAGGCAGCATAACGCACAGTTGTGCGTTTTTATTCTTCACGCACAGTTGAACTACGTAAAACAATGTTAATAATATAGGAGAGAAAAAGCTTATTACAGCACTCGTGTGGTTAAGACAGCTAGGCCAAGACCTTGTCGTGGTATTATTTCCCACTCGTGATATGAAGCTCATACCGCACTAATAATATAAGCAACTATTTCCATCACAAGAACTTTCGATTCTATCAACAACTATATCGAGAACGAATAGAAGTGTAGCCACATCAGCAACCATTGTATCAGTTTAAAATCACTAGACAATTCCCATACATAAACTGCTTCGGATTTCCATCAGAACAACACTTTTCATTTATTATTGTCTCTGTGGCAAATCGCTGTGAGTTATGACTATCATTTATAAAGGCCTGATACATAAATTAGACGTTCAATTAGCGGTGCAATTATAGCACCGCGGTATATCTCACACTTAATCAAATTATGATATCAGAACAACTGAACAACGTGTACGTTTCAATACGGATAGAGAACAGGTATATGTATCATGATGTGTCATAATGCTTGATACGCGGGTTCATTTCGTTTTTTTCTCAGGCTCAGTGCACTGTAATGCTGAATGACTGTGTGACTTTTTACATGAAACAATGTTGAAGTTTCATATATTCATAATAAATATTGTTTTTTTATGCAAACTGTGCAAATGGTTTACTGGATGTAAAATATAGAATTGTCATAATCATTATTCATTTATAACAATTTTGCTCTTTAGTCGCCATCATACTTGGATGTTAGATAAAAATGATAATAATAATATTTATTTAACCTTAATTCACAATACAAAACTAAGTACATAATATAGATAGATATCCCACAGATGGATAACCTGTGTATGAGATAAAATTTTAAAAATTTTCAATAATTACTCATATATATCATATATATATATATATATATGTATATATGTATATATGTATATATATATATATATCTGTTGTATAAACCAATCTCAACAAAGTTTCTTTCTGATGATGGAAATAAACATTTCCGAAAGCTTGGATAAACCTCAAAGAGTTTACTTTTTCATTGCTTCTTACCCCAATATCCCTACTTTTGTACCTAACTAGTCAGCAAATACTTCCCACATATATATATATATATATATATATATATATATATATATATATATATTATGTTAGGTAATGTTTATAAAATAATTAAAATGATAATTATTTATTATTATTAGGTATTTAAGTTATCGTGGTTCATGCTATGTTTGTTTTACAATTTTTCTATGCTTTTTACTATTCTAGAATCTTATAACATGCTCTAGTCAACGCATTTGTATCAAAATGTCAGTCCTGAAGTATCTCTATTGTCGTAAGTATGTTACCAACAATACATTCATGTTGAATACACAATAAAAATAATATGGAAATTTGAATTCATGAAAAAACTTTGTATTTCAAGTAGATCAAATGGTATACAAGTTGAAACATCCTGTATGGTAAATCATATCAGGAGGAAACCCAACAGCGAGATGTCAAAAACTATGCGAGGCAAACAATGAAATATAAAAATTATGAACACAGAAAAATGTCAAATATGAATTTTATCCAAATCTGTACATATAATATAAGGTCTAGAATAGTACATTGTAAATAAAATCATTAGAATAAGTTAGGATAACTAATTATCGGATAGAAAGTGGCAATATATTTTAAAATTTGTGAAAATAAACAAAATGTGCGGGTTGCCAAGAGGAAGAAAACAAGCTTGGAGGAGATGAAAAATTGTGTTAAAAAACGAAGCCAGTTACGAAATAAAAAAAATTTATTATAAGAAAAACACAAGAGAAAACAAGCAGAACTATCTTTGAACGTATTACAAATAATTCAGATACGAATGGGAATATAAAAAGAAGAAAAAATCACTCACCGTATGGAAATAAGAAGAGTCCAGTCCATGCTATTGCCAGGAACGAAAAAGGGGCTTTCTGCAGTGTAGCTGTACTTTCAACAGAGCACGGAACTTCTAATAGCCAGGAGAACAACCCAAAAAGGAAGAATAGAAGTATTTCAACAACAAAACTAAATGGGTGCAACATAACAGGTCCAGACACTGACAGTGATTATTTGATCATTTGTGTCCATAAATTTAAACTTTTATTGGGACTTTCTATACTCACAGACTGTCCACAACATTTAAACGTTTATTCACCAACTATTTATTATCCATAAGCAAATTTTACCATTTTTCATCACTGTTTTAGTAATATAGGTTAGATTTCGCAGAGTAGGTCAAGTTTGAGGATTAATATAAATAAAAACAATTATTCGACGATTCATCTGCATTCTTTGTTTATCTGTTGAACATCTAACCATATTTCTCCCCACAAAACAGCATATTTGACATCAAGCATTGCGCCAAGTTGGCACTATTGAACCTGCTGCTGATGATAGAGATGACTCATTCTTCATAGGCGTATCAACTGAGCTGGGATAAGGTAAGAAGAGTGTTGAAAGGGGGTAAGACAACATAGCTGGAGTTTCATTTTTGTTATAATAGGTATTTATTTTAAAAATTATTGAAAAGATCAATGAACAAATTATAAATTATGAATAAATAATAAAGTACTCATCACAACAATATATACCCTCGCATACACACATACAAACACCTATACGTGACTGGGGTACAAAGCGAGGACCGTGGAATTTCAATAACGTTCCGAGGACCACATGAAGGAAACGTCTCAGAACAATCATTTTCATATACGGACAATAAAATTTTACGTATTCACTAATATCATGATACACTCCGTCAAATCTCAAGAAAAAATATTTGTGTGTGGCTTCCGAGGACTCCGTAATGGCAATAGGTTCCGAGGACTCTCATGCGAGGACCTTTTTCGCGCCAATTTTTTGTCAATTTTTCTGTGTGTCGATGGGAGGACTTTGTGTGGATGCAAGTACTAAGGGTCGATGCGAGGACTGTGTATCTATACAAGGACAGTATGTCGTTACGAGGACTGTGTGTAGATGCGAGGATTGGTTTTGTGAGAACTTTGTGTCGATCCATGAACCTTTTTGGCGCCTTTTATCAAACTTCCCGTTGTCTGTGGGAGAACTGTGTGTCGATGCGAGGACTACGAAATAATTAATTTTCTCCAGCCAGGTCAGTATCTTTTAGTCATTAGTACTGAATTCTCGATTCACAAATTTTCAGCTTTGAGAAAGCAGAAAGCACCTGAATAACTTTTTTGCATTTTCAAAAATTTAGGGTGGCTTCCATAACCGGGGTAGCCAGGTCGTTTTTTTATTTCTTCAGTACTATATTCTCCATTCACACATTTTCAGGTCTGACAAAAAAATCCTCAGTCGTTCCGACCTCTACCTCCCCAGCTAATAAATTCCTCAGGGTTAAACACGATATTTGCTGCAAGCCTTATATTAACGATCATAGGTTGCAAAGCTGTTCTTGATTCACGTGATGTTTATGAAATTACAATTAACCTCCTAGAGTACTGAGAAAGATAGTTGCTCAAACGCTTGTCATCGAACAATGATGATAATCATATGGATACAGATTTTAATTTTCCATGCCATGATAATAGTTATGATTTGGCAGGAATAATTGTTGAGAACATGTTTCCATATATTTTTCCACCCAGATCTTATTCATTCTACTAGGAAAAAAAATATAATTTAACAATGATTTTGATAAATGTTCAATGGAGTTTCTACTAGAGTTGAAGAAAGCTGATGTAGAACGACTTCCCAGAGCTCGTTAACAAAGACTATGAATGATCTTAAAACTGACTCCCTTTCCATTCGGCGCATAACCTGCAACACATGTGAGTTATCGATGTTTCTGAAAAATAGAAAATAAAACATTTCTGAAAATGAAAATATTGTAACGGATTGAAAAACCAAAAGTTATTAGTATAAATGATTGATAGCGAAGCGATCACAACATAGGTTCCGAATATAGTGGGTTCAAATCCCACATCTTTTTTCAAAAACCCAATGTATACCCCATTGGGTTTTCCCTGATTATTTTTCGAAATAAGGTATATTTGAACTTCTCATTCATTCATCATAAATTGCAATTTTCGTCAGATGGTTTTTATTGTCACTGCATAACAGAAGGGAGAAATGATTGACTTTGAATCTGTTAGTCGTGAGGGGTTATCGTAGAAATGTATAGTGTATAACGAATATAAAATTCTAGGCACCCGCCTTCCGTTCATATCGCACTTACTCTTCGAAAACTCAAGTGTATCCTTTATTACATCAATATAGGATATGAACTAAAGACAGATTAATAAAGTTAGCACTTTCACGAAAAAGAAAGCTTATTCAGCTCACAGTAAACGAAATAATTCAGTCGTTATATCTTGAAATATTAGAATTATTTCAAAGGTTCAATAATACCCAGAAAAATCAATATATTTTTCGAAGGAGTAGTTAGGAAAATACTCCACGATAATAAAAATTATGAATTTATCCAGGGAGTGTACAGGAACAGTTGAGGTCAAGAGGACACAAGCGACTAGAGATGTAAATTGAATTAAAACAATTATATAAGTGCTAGCTGGTGCCCGCGACTTCTTCCGCGTAGAATTTGTATGGGCGTAAAAATGTTCAGATCAATGAGAAAACACACATTTTTTATAATTTGAATTGATTTTTGATAGATCCAGATTATCAATGGCGACTCTCTCAGAGTTCAGATGCGCTGTGAAATGATTTTACAGAACATGAAAACAAAGTATGGATGATCTTAATGAATAATACTATCTTTCCACTCGACTAATAACCTGCAGGATTATTGGAGATATCATTGTTTGTGAAACATCGAAATAAAAAGCATTTCTGAAGAGAATATCTTATGGTAACTGATTCAAAGGATTAAAAATCAATAGTATAAATAAATATGTGTTTGTATATAGCTTGGTAGCGAAGCGATTATATTTCACCTATGGTTTTCAATTTATAGTACCTTGTTGTACATTCCTTGAATGACGATCTTGTCACAAGCCCCAAGAGATTTCCAGCAGTCTCAGTATTCAAGATTTGGTTATATCGCTACAATGGGTTCACTGAAAAATCGGGCTGAGAAAATGGAGGATGAAAAGGTTATATATTGGAAACCAAATTTTCATATAGTTTGGTTTGAACTTCCTAAGTCGTTTAATAATGAGGGAGGCTCCGATCTTCGTTGGAGGAATCAAACTCCAGAAAGTCCCTGAGTCTTTTCGGATGAAAATGCATAAATGAAGTTCGATTTGTATTTCTCATTACAATTACATTGGAAAGGAATTAAAGGCAACCCCATCCATACATTAAATAGATGGCTTGTTGTGCCCTCAGAAAACAAAATAATTTAGACGTTGTACCGGGTTATTCACTATAAAATACCCACCCCTTATCATCGTTATTATTGCCTAAAGAAAAAAAAAGTTAAATGTAGGCGTTGTGTGATTATGACTGAATTTTGATAAAATGCTATCAAAAATAGAGTAGCGTAAAATTAATTTTTTCTGTTACTGATACTCTTCGAGATATAGCCTGTTTTATAATAGGGGTAGATTTTACCTCCTGGGATGCAAATTCCAGATATGAAAACGATTTTTAATTTTTTTTAATGAAATTGATTCATCTTGAAATAGATTCAGAGAAAAAGAATATACAAATCATCAGGCATAGTTTTGAAGCTTTTTTGGTACGCCCTACCTTTGCAATGTAACCTTGCAAAATAAAATTGACCTATTAGCGATAATAGTTGTGATATGGAAATGACATGAAATTATTCTCAACAAATAAATTTAATAGAAATGATCTATTTTGCCGATTTTTTTCAAATTGATAATTTCGTAGACAAAATTTGGCATCGTTTATTCCTCATAGTTAATTTTTGGTGATGACTCGGTTGAAACGACCATTATTGAGACAATTTGACCCACCAGCGTCGACCTATTGGAAAGTCAAAATGACGTCAGTTCAGCCACCCATAATGTTCGTTCAAATGATGTATTCTTTATCAATCAACTTTGTCTAGTTTCTAGTAGAAACTTTGCGAAGGACACAGTACATTGAAAAATTAATTATTCAGAGATAAAAATTATCCATATATTCAGAGTGTAATTTTAACCGATGGTGATTCGAATTCTCAGTACTTACCTATACCTGGAATGTAAGAAATGTCATTTTTCTATTACTGATACTCTTTCAGATATAATCTGTTTTATGATACTTTTCACTGCCGAAATTCAGAAATGGACAAAAAATAACACCTTGGGATCCAAGTTCATTATCCGTTATCTTGTTAACTGTTATCAGTTATCTCGTTATCCTGAATCTCGTTATCTCGTTATTCAGTTATCCCGTTATTCCGTCAAACCGTCATTATGTTATGTCGTTAATATGGTATCCGTTATCCCTTTTGCCGTTATCCCATTATGCCGTTAACCCGTTATCCCGTTTTGCCGTTATCCCATTATCCCGTTACCCCGTTATCTTGTTAACCCGTTATACAACGTGAATATATACTTACTTGAAAGGGAGCTAAATAAATTCAAAATGGCAAAAAAGTTTTGTAATTATGATCCGATTCTGTTCAAAATTGGTACGTTTTCGGTAAAGCACGTTATGAATTTATTGTCCAAATTAATAAATGGAAGATGGCGACTTCAAGATGGTGGACGAGTTGTGTGATAATGGATCGTTTCTATTCAAAATTGGTATATCGGGTTTTTTGGAGTTGTGTGATAATGAATCGTTTCTATTCAAAATTGGTATATCGGGTTTTTTGGATCGGAAATTGTGGATTTAGTCGAAGATCATTGATTTTTTGTCAAAATTCATAAATTTAAGATGGCAGCTCGAGGATGGAGGATGTTTTCCTCATCGAGAAACTAGATAGCTCAATACTTACAAGAAAAAGTCCTCATAATAACGATGCTCCAACAAAAATGCATAGATTGAGGCTTACTAACTAATGAGCACAAAATGAAATATTATTTTTCCGTGAGTTACAGATTCAAAAGCTTGTCGCTTTTATATTCGTACTGAAAACTTTGCTCGACATGTTCTTGAATTTGTAACTCACGAAATAACCTACGTCATACATCCAAACCAATTATTTTTTTACTTTTTAGGGTATTTTTATAAAAGCTTGTCTTTAAAGAGACTTTTTATTAATCATTTTATTTAACTTCCCTGGAGGACTGTGTGTTAATGCAAGGACCAAGTGTCAATGTGAGGACCGTATGTCGATGTGTCGATGCGAGGACTATGTATCTCTGGCGCTTTTGTATCAACCTCTGTCGAGAACTGAACCGAGTTAGTTTTTATATTTCCATATTTAATTTTGATGTCATAGCTCATAGCGAGTTAACAATTAGTATAATGTACAATGTGATTATTTAAGAGTATGTAAATTGTGGTATGAGCCGAAAGCGAGTGCCGCAATTCGTACGAGTGAGGAATGGATATTCCATGTTATGTTCGTTGTATATTATACTTTTTCTACGACCACAATGATTTTTCACCTCAAGAATTACACTTCCAGATCGAATAAATGAAGTATCACACTTTTTTCCTTATGCATTTCGAAAAAAACTCTTTCGATTGAATATCGAATGTGAATTCAAAATTATATATATATATATATATATATATATATATATATATATATTCCTTGCATATATTACCTCCTATGAAGATCCCTTCGACTTATTATCCTTTGAATCAGTGTAAAATTTGAAATTCATTCCATAGCTTGCTGGAATTCACCAACGAGCCGCCACTTGAAATTGAGACTCATTAGAAGTTGCCACAACATATCAAAATTCCGAAACTCAAATACTCGTTTCATGTACCATATTTATTCCATAATGAATTTCATTTGAGTCAAGATATAAATGGAGAATTTTATTTCAACCCATAAATTTTTTTCAACATTATCATACTCGCCGAAAGTTCACAATTATGGACCTAATTTGATCCATACCTATCCCCTAAAAGTGTACGGAAATTAAATTCATTTCGGTATAGTTTCTCTTGAAGCGATGTAGAAATGAAAAAGTTTGTACAATTGGCCTACTTTCTTGATCAATAAAGCACATGCAGTAAGTGTGGTTGAATAAAATAGAAATAAAAAAAAATGGGTCATTTGTACAATTGGCCTACTTTCTTGATCAATAAAGCACATGCAGTAAGTGTGATTGAATGAAATAAAAATTGAAAAAAAAATAAGTCAAACTTTTATACAAATGCACTGAGAAATGAAAATATTTCTTGATTGTTTCACATGGGTTATTCTGTGAGTAACGGATTCAAAATTATGCCGCGCAATAATACCAATTCTATATTCGCGGCAAGCTTTTAAATTTGCTACTCACAGCATAACCAGGAAATTATTTTTCATGGTATCTCTTTTCGGAAAACAGACTTCCAGAGCGAATAAATGAGATATTACGCTTTTTTATGTTTTGCAAAAGAACATTCCTAATTGTAGATAGATAGATATTTTCATTGTATATGAAAAAATTACAATGTTTATTACAAGTGGTTGAGCTTAAACCTATTCGACTAAAGTTTTGATTGGTGATTCACAGCACAAAAAAGAGAAGAAAAAGAGATTTATTCATGAAGATAGATAAGAGCAGGAACCTTATTTGTAACTAGATTGATCCAAGTGGAAAATACAGTGCGGCCTTTTATAGTCCCCACCTCTGTTAATTTTTGAACGGTTCGACGTAAAATAATGGGACACAAACCATTTTGAATGATCTCACCGATACTACTTTTTGAAGTGAAAGAGATTGATTGCTCGATAGATGGCGCGGGGGCACATCAAAATTTCAAATAGCCAGGGGGGTCAAGTGGCACATCGTTGAAAAGATAATTCAAATCTCTTTTCAAACATCTAATGTTTATCAATTTCATTGATACATTTTCTCACAATAAGAATTTGAAAGTCATTTTGATAAAAAACAAAACTATTATGTAGGATTTTTATTTACTGAGAATATAGAGCAAAATTGTTGTCAATCGTGCCACTCGTGTTTCCCCCCTCCCTACCTACCCACCATTCAATAATAAATACATCATTTATATATTGGTAGGTCTTGAACATCGACAAAATAATCCAATTTCATATTAGTCCTTTCTAGGTAATTGCTTGATTATCAGTTTACCAAATCCAATGAATGGTACCCGTTATGATTATGACATTAAAAATTAATGAATTGTGTTTCATTTGGGTTGGAAATTGGATTGCTGTATGGATTCAAAATCTGTACCTAATTAAGCTTTGAAACGAACTCGGAAATTAAAAACTATTTTAGTCATGAATCTTCCCATATTGACCGTATTTCGTGTTACTCGTCGCAATTGTTACTCTGTAAAGCAACCATGGTTGGAAATGAAATTGAATTACCTTTTCAATGATGTGCAACTCGACCACTATGCCTTCCGAAATTTTCAAGTTGATGTGCGTCAGCGCCGTCTGTCGAATAATTGCAATGCATCTCTTTCAGAAAGTAGGATCGGTGATACCAATCAAACTATTTTCTGTCCCATTGTTTCACATCTAACCATTCAAAAGTTATTGAGATAAGGGTGCCATTGAGATCCGCACTCATAATTGACATTTCAAATGCATATTGTGAAAAAACGTATTAACAAAATTCAAAAAAAATATAATTGAAATTGAATTCTATTTTCAACGATGTGCCACTTGACCCCCATGCTATTTGAAATTTTCAAGTTGATGTGCGTCATCTATCGAGCAATCACAATGTCTTTTATTTCAAAAAGTAGTATCGGTAATGCCATTCAGAACTGTTCGTGTTCCATTATTCTACGTCAAACCGTTCAAAAGTTAATAGGGGGAGGGACTATAAAGTCGAACTGTATAGACATAGAAAAAGAAGGAGACCATTAAAGATGGAAAAAATTAGGTAAATCTATTAAGCACTGTAAGACAAGTATTGAACAGTTATCAATGACTCACAAGCTCTATTCATTGATAATAAATGATCTTAATTTAAGCATGTTCGTTAATACCAAATGCTTTAAATAGGTGAGCGAGCCATAATTAAGGAGATATATTACATCGTTTATGTTACTTATTTCTTGAATCATGTTTGAGACTTTTACACCTTCATATATGGGACACTTGAATAGAATATGATCGGTGGATTCATTTCTTCCCATGTTGCACATCGTGCATAGTTCTTCAGTGTTGATGAAGTAGTTCGAACCGCTGATTCTGAATTTCAGACGTTTCTTGCTACATGTTCTCAGCTGTGCTAAGATTCTTACTTATTGTATTGGAAGTGAGATAATTCTATGTGTTTATTCGTAGGGAGAGATTTCGAAAAATATAGGAATATGTAGATGAACCCAATCTATACAAGTCATCATTCAGGAGTTTATCTTTGAAAGCGGTTAATATTGATTCAGACATTTGTTTCGAGGTACTCTCCAAAAAATCTTTTCACTTAGCTACTTGCCCTAACATTGACACTACTCTTTGACTTGCAGAAGCCAGTTGTATTCGGGGTCAACGTTCTCTAAAGCGATGAGACTTTGGAAAACGATTTTTGGTATCCTGGAACTATCTAGAGTTTTCAAATGATTGTTCCTAATTGTAAGTAAACTATATTTACAAGCTTTTATTCAACTTCAAATGGGTGTGTGAATGTATGTTTACCAATTTTACACAGAATGAAAGGATAAAAAGACGAAGAGCTCCTCATTGGAGGATATATGGGCAAAAAATGCAAATATAATTTTGAATTCAGATTCGATATTCAATCGAGAAAGTTTTTTCTCGAAATGCATAAAGAAAAATGTGTGATATTACATTTATTCGCTCTGGAAGTGTAATTCTGGAGGTGAATTATAATTGTGGTCGTAGAAGAAGTATATTGTACGACCGACAAACATGGATTTTTTTTTTCACCCGCCTATCGATAACATATGTTTAGTGCAATTTCCTGTACAACATGAATTCTCAGAAGATAAAGTGAAAAGTGAGCCTTCCACACATTGATTTTTCTCCTTTCTCATGTAAATTTTCACGCATGGGTCAAGGATAGCTACAAAACTCCATAAATACCTCAAATTTATCAAACATCTTCATCAGATATAGTGTCCTCTCAACGCTATCGGCAGGCATTGCGAGTGTTCGTTTTTGAATTCTTGAATTTGATTGGCTACAACAAACACACACTTTGTGTGTCAGAGGTCCTCACATGAAATGACAGAATTGGGTGCGAGTGTGTCCTCGAATCGATTGATGCGACCCTAGCGGAGTGTCTAGTGAACTGAGCTCCCGTAGTAGTATATTCATGGGAGGACATGGTCGATTTTTGATGCAAAGGTACGTTTGGAGAGGAAATTACCCGTAGAATACGAAAATGAAGTCAGAATTATGCGAGGACTTGGTGTGGGTCCTCGTATGCAAAAATGTCCTCGCTACCTTATTGCTGCTACGGACGAATGTCCTCGCATGCCTACAAAAACCAACTCACATATACACACACATACCCATGTATTTTATTAGATGTTGCTCGCGCAAACATATTTTCTCTCCAAACTCACCCAAAATACATAAATACGTGTTTCATTATGGACTATGGTACACATGTTGAAATTATATAAAAAAACAAAATGTGTGTAATAATAATGACATTACCTAGGTACATGTAAAACAATTAAAACCTAAAAAAAAAATAAAGCGTTTCTGCAAATACTTCATCACAAAATTATATACTCAAAATAATTTAAATAGAAAGTAAGTTCAAACCTGACTACTGAAAAATCACGCTCTAAAAAGTAGGAAATAAAAATAAGTTCAGAGACTAAAACCAGACTACTGAATAATCACGCTTTAAAAAGTATGGAACAAGAAAATATTCTCATTTGAAATTGTTATGTACAAACTATTCAATATTCATCGTCTATCAAATAAACAACTTACATGTAATATATTTTGATTTGTTTGAGAATATGGACAGGATGTTCATGAAATCAAATGCGGAATCATATTTTAATGTATTTAATACATATTCATAGTGATGTTCAGAGGATAGCCGTGGTCATATGCCACTTTGCCCTGAAGCTTATGGACCCTTACTACTGTTAGGATGACCACGGCTATCCTCTGAACATCACCATGAATAGGTATCAAATACATTTAAATACATACATTAAAGTAAGTTGTTTATTTAATATACGATAAATTATTAATATTTTGTTCATAACAATTTCAGATGAGAATGTTTTCTTGTTCCATACTTCTCAGAGCGTGATTTTTCAGTAGTCGGGCTTTAGTTTTTGAACTTATTTTTATTTTGTATTTCGTTTGCCAAGTTTTCTCCAACTTTGGTGCAATTATTGACAAACTCATTAGCATTTTTTTTCTTCATGTTTTTTTCTCCATCATCAGGATGCATATCTTTGATTTTTCTGCTTTTCTTTTTTTATTTGTTAGTTCATTTATAGTTTTCCAAAGGTTCTTTATTGATTTCGTCAGGATCCTCAATTTGAACTGTGAATCACCTTATTTCGAGCTTATGTGGAACTGTTTATTTTTTCATGATGAGAAGTAGGTTTCCAATAGAGGATAGTCGCAGAGATTCCTAATATAAAAAAAAACACGAAAATTTGGGGCAAAAGTTGTAAAAAAAATAATATTAATAATTCAATTAGAAAAATACTAATTTTATCTTTGTGTCGGAAATATGCCGACATCTTCCATAATTACGACCAACCAAAACAAACTCGTGATGAAGTGCCTGTATTTACTGAATCATACAGGTATCTTTTCATTCATAAGCAGGAAGTCAATTCGCAACATCGAAAGATGTTACAACAAAACGTAATTAGACTAAATAGTTACTTCCCCATGGTCATCCCCCCCCAAAAAAAAGTGATGCGTCCGGAAAAAAATAAATGGCGTATACTACTGGATTATCGAAAGGGTGATGGAAAAATCATAGATGATCGCTACTCAATACCGAATATCACTGACATGCTGGACAAATTAGGCAAATGTAATTACTCTTCTACTTTAGATCTAGATAGCGGTTTTCATCAGACGACGTCCCGAAAACTCAAATCAATGTTGAGAACGGCCACTATGAGTACCTACGCATGCCCTTCTAGCTGAAAAATGCTCCTGCAGTCTTTCAGAGGGTCATGTTTGTCTTGTTTATCTTGACGAAACAGGAAATAATCCGAGAGGGCTGAATCTGACGGACAAGATGCGTGAGGAAGCAATTTGAACGTCAACCCATCGATTTTGGTGATCACGATGGTGCTTTGTCTCGATGAAACTAAACTTTCTTTTTCGCCAAATACTGCCGTTTTTTTAATGCATTACTCAACTGTTGCAATGAGTTCGAATAATACTCGTTGTTGATTGTTTTTTGTTTCTGATGACAATGACAATTATCCCACGCGCATCCTCAAAAACCGACGCCATGACCTTGCCTACTGTTGTAACTGTCTTCTCCTCCTTTGGAGCCAATTCTTTTATTTCAGTTCATTATTTTGACTGTTCCGGCATCTCAGGTGGGAAGTGATGGACCCAAAACTCGTCTTTAGTGCAATGAAACTTCGCCAAACACTCGATTGAAACATCGGCCCGGCGCTGTTTTTGTTCCATTGTGAGTAATCGTGGCACTTATCTTGCGCCCAGCTTTCTCATGTCCAAATTTTCAATCAATATGCCATGTAAGGCACTTTTTGGAAATGCCAACTATGTCTGCCACCTCGAGAACTTTCAGTCGACGGTCATCCCATAACATTTTGTGGATTATTCACCAGTCGGTGAACCAAAACTGTACCTCGCACATCCAGTAAAGGACTTGTACAAATTTGTGCAAGGTTCGAAATTACTGGAATGGGTACTGTAAATGTGAACAACACGCAAGATAAAATGGGCCCAAGTGTCACCGGAGTTTATGACCAGACGAGTCAACTGTGTGGAGTTTTCAGTGGGTAACATGGAGGTACAGAAGTTGTACAGGCCCCAGAACCCAGTGAATTCCACACTACCTTACTACTCTGAGGTGCCCACCCCCCCAAAAAAAACGGATCCAACAAATGCGGTGATTTCTATTCGAAAAAAACTCTCATTTCCAAAGACGATGTGATTGAATGAAAGTACCAATACCTGTAGGGAGCAGGAGAAGTAACATGATTTTCTATAGTTCAAGGCGACCTCAAATCACATAGAATATCAAACCAGGATGTATGCTGCATACTTTTCCTGCATGAAAATGACAAAAAAACTAATACGAGTGACTAATAAAACACAGACAGCATGTCAATTGTCTTCTAGATCGTCGTTCATTCCAAGTTCCATTCTTCAAGTCCAATAAAACCACAATGATTTATCGACGATGCTAGGAATCTCATTGAAAACATGATCGGATTATATGGGTATCTATTAACAATAATTATAGCTGATGAATCGCCATCGATCATATTGCAATAATTATTATGAATAATGAATCGAACCCGCACCACAACGGGTATGAAGATTTCTAATAGAGCAATCTATAACCACCCGCGCCGCCAGTTGCCAGCCTTTCCTTTTGGTACGGGAAAATACGAATATTTCTGCGATACCATATTCGAGAAACTCTTCTCCGCGATTTTGTAAGGCTGGCACTTTTCCCGTCTGAAAAATGTGGTGGAAAACATGCCATGAAGTGACTATGAGTTCTCAGAGTGATATCCGTTCAAAGACGATTCAAGTCATGCAACTTTTTGTAGGACCTTCGAAGCTATCTCAGATGGAGATTTGATCATGGTTTGTAATACAAAATAGGTTCTCATTTATGTTTACGCAACTATCTGTAGATGAAAATATAGGAGGACTGTACTGTACCAAGTTATGAACAGTTATAAATATTAATGTGACCATCTAAAGACGCAGAAATCGAATATCTGAAAATGAAAAAAAAAAATCTGTGTTTTGGGATGAATTTTATTTAGTCGGATCAAGCCAATAAGAGTGACCAAATAAATTTGGTTGAATTAACAAAACCTTTTTTTCCGTGTGGTTAATAGACACTTGAGTCTGGTGAAAATGGTTGATGATTCTTACTGTAAAGCATGTCTGGATGTAAAAGCTTGTCAAGTTTTTTTTTATTTTTTTTTTGTGCTCTTCAGTAAATTCGCCTTATTCCATGCATTTTTGTTAATGCACCGTCATTATGAGGTCTTTTTTCTGTAAGTTCTGGGCTATCTAGTTCTGCAATGAGGAAACCATCTAAAGATAAACTCGTCCGCCATCCTGGAGCTGCCATCTTCAATCCATGAATTCTGACAAAAATCAATAATCTTCGACTAAATTCATAATCTCCGACTCCAAAAACCTCCACATACCATTATTATTTTATGAATTTTGACAAAAAATTCATAATCTTCGATCTCGAAAACTCCCATATACCAATTTCAAATCGAATCGGACCATGATTACAAAATCGTCCGCCATCTTGAATTTGTGAATTTTGAATAAAAATTGATAATCTCTGACCCCGAAAACCTCCACTCACCAATTTTGAATAGAATCAAACCATAATCACAGAGATCGTCCGCCATCTTTATTTTATGAATTTTTATAAAAAATTATATTTTTCTGCTCCGAAAACCCCCTCATACCAATTTTGAGTCGAATCGGACCATAAACACAAATTTCTTTTCACCATTCACTATTCACTATTTTGTTTTTTTCTCTTACAAAAATTCCATAATGTATTGTCACGGGAACTATGAACACCTGCCAAATGTCCCGTTGATCAAGCAACTAGAAGTGGGTCAAATTCAGCTTACAAGATTCAATTACAGAGATACCGGGACAGGTGAAACTAAATAAGAGCTTTTAATGTACAATAATAAAAAGATTTATATGGATAAAAGTGGGTGCTGATTCTGCATTATCCATCATACCATGATATCATTTGATGAACAAGAAAAAATCTCTCACAGTACTCACCATCTGACAACTTTCGACTGTGTGAAACTATATTTTTTTTATTGAATTCATTCCAACGCAATCCACATAATACGTGGTGAATCAAACATATAAAAAAAATATCACTAGAAAGGAGGGAATAGTTGTCGAAAAATATACGTGATCTTTTCAGAAAATTGTGATTAAAGGTTCAGTTCTTGGTCCACTTGTCTTGATCTTTTTTTCTACTCTAGGAATTATATTGGAATCTGTAATTTATAGGGGAAAACTTCGATGAAAACACTTTCTCGGTTATTAAAGTTGTGTATTTCATAAATATCCTTAACATTTCAGATAAAAGCGCGTTTTTTATTTCTCCATATTGATTCTATGATCATTTCACTTGGTGATTTCTCATATAAAATTCATCTTTTCGAAAATCAAGCAATTATAGCAATCACAGAATACACAGAATAGTACATGCATAACAATTTTTGATTACCATCTTATTGCCTAAGAAATCGTTTCCTCCACAATCACTCTTTGTTTATTGTACAAAAGTCAGAGTTTCGCTACTTATTTCGGTTCAATACCGACTTATCGCTAAAAAATATTTCAAAATATTCAAAATGGAAGTGATGATATGTCCAGGTGTGCGGGACACTACCAGAGTTAGTAAATGCTGAAAATGTCATCTTAAATTTGTTGCCAAATACATCCAAGGCAAAATATGAATACGCTTACAGACGTTTCATGGATTATTGCCAAGAAAAAAAGACGACCTACCGATCTGAGAGCTAGCCTTAGTACAAAAAAAGATATTGATATTACAATATATTCGAAATTACGTGCTTTCCTGAAACGTCAAAGCGACAACTATAAACCAGAGAAGTCAAAAATTTTGTCATATGAACAAATTGAAACGTTTATTACTCAAGCACCAGATTATATATACTCAATGAATAAGGTACGTATAGAATGTGATAATTTTATAATTACCTATATATTTATGTAGTGTTTACTTTTTAGGTTGCCTTAATATTTGGTGTTGCCGGTGCATGTCGCCGTGATGAACTATATCAATTTAGTTTGAGAGACATAGAAGATTTTGGATCTTAGCTTTTGATTAAAATACCCGATCATAAAACGAACAAACCAAGATCATTTGTATATGCCATTGTATTAAATATACAGTGCTTCTCAAAAGTCCCCTCCCCCCTCTTATTTTTGGAACGATTATACATAAATAAGTGAAATTTGGAAACTGAATATTGAAGGTTGTGAACTTCCTAGTGATGATAGATGACGAAATCGTCAAAGATGACGTCACAAGGACATTGTGACCAATAATTTTGAATGGAACCCTACGGCAAGCGACACCTCTTTCAGAAGGTATCGAAAAAACCTATTCAATGATACTTATTGTGTTTGTGTTTATGGAAGTTTTGGCAACTCGCTTTTAAAAAACGCAAAGCTGTGATGAATTAAATCAGTTAATACTAAAATTCCAGATTCAAGCTCCGCCTCTGGATAGTTGTCAAATAAGCTGACGTTTTTATTAGTCTCCCTGATTCGACGTTTTTGTAATTGTCCAAGTTTTTGTACATTTAATAATTTGTGTATTGTTGATCAAACGTTTAAATGTTCAAGCAGCTTTTGGTATATTTAATATTTTTGTACATTTCAATAATTTGTTAAACTGTTGTGAGCCGAACGTTTAAGTGCTTCAAGAAGCGAAATGGTACGTGCTTTAGGTGATGAAGTAGCAGCGATCCTATTTCTTGGCGAAACTGGACAAAATATTCATGCAGCAGAACGCATTTTTAATGAGAGGTTTCCCGATCGCCCCGTTTCGAGGACTTATTGAAGGGAGCTTCTTCGTAAGTTTGAAACAACGGGTAGTATTAATGATGCGAAACAATCTGGCAGACCACAAATTTCTGATGAGAAAAAAATTGATTTACTGGCAGAAGTAATAGTTAATCCTACTTCTTCAACAACTCACGTTGCATCTACCTGTGAAGTCAGTCGAAGTACAGTACACAGGGTGTTGAAAAAAAACAAATTTCATCCATACAAATAAAAAATGGTTCATCAACTCTCAGACGACGACCCAGACCAAAGACTAGAATTTTGTGAAAATATGGAAACTAAAATTAACCAACAGCCAGACTATGCAAAACAATTTGTTTTAGTGACGAAAGTACTTTCTATCTAAATGGAAATGTAAATACACAGAATGTAAGGTATTGGAGTGGCGCAAATCCTCACCTGTTTCGTGAAACACATACCCAATTTCCCAAGAAGGTGAATGTTTGGGCAGGTATCCTGGGAAACCACATCGTTGGGCCTCTTTTTTTAAATACTAATTTAACTGGTGAGGTTCATCTGGAGCTGTTGCAAAACGAAATAAAACCGTTAATCCTTGAAATTTTGGAAGATAATCCAGATGAATTCGGCAATTTGGAAATAACATTCCAACAGGATGCTGCTCCTCCACACTATTACGGTGCAGTAAGACGGTATTTAGATGAGGAGTATCGTGGTAGATGGATTGAACGACGAGGTTCAACGGAATGGCCAGCTCGATCACCGGACCTCACACCTTTGGATTTTTTTCTGTGGGGGTACCTCAAATCGAAGGTTCACGCCACTGAACCCGACAATATTGACGTTTTAAAATAACGTATTGTTGCAGAATGTGAGGCTGTTTCCATTTGCAAAAGTATGAGAAGAGTTTAAAAATAGGATATTTCACTGTCAGGAAGTGAATGGAGGTCACTTTGAGCAATTTTTTTAAGTAGATACTGATTCTTAAATCTGTATTTAATATCATACTGAATGGAATTTAAATTTTAATGTTTCACTAATGAGCCATTAAAACTACCATAAACACAAACAAAATTAGTATCATTGAATAGGTTTTTGTTATACCTTTCAAAAGAGGTGTCGCTTGCCGTAGGGTTCCATTTAAAATTATTGGTCACAATGGCCTTGTGACGTCATCTTTGACGATTTTGTCATCTATCATCACTAGTAGGGAAGTTTACAATCTTTAATATCCAGTTTCCAAATTTCACTTGTTCATGTATAATCGTTCCAAAAATAAGAGGGAGGGAGGAGACTTTTGAGAAGCACTGTATGTTGCATGTCGTTCAGAAAATTTTGAAAGTTGCCGCTTTTTTTTTATATTCAAATTGGAAAGGTTGCAGGCAGTAGTGGGAATACATCAGTTCGGCTAATGCTTCAAATTGTCGCAAATTTTTTAAATTTGCCATATGCACATGAATACACAGGACATTGTTTCCGTTGGTCCTCTGCGACAATTTTGGTTAATGCTGGGGCAGATTTGATTGCTTTGAAGAGGCATGGGGGATGGAAATCCTCAACCGTTGCCGAAGGATATATAGAGGAATATTTCACAAATAAAGTAGACATAGCAGATGAAATATTCAGAGGGATAAGTGACAAAGAGAAATCTGCTAATACTATTAGTATTATTGCCGAAGAAGAAAACAGCAATAACGTCGCTGACTATTCAGGTAACATAACAGATAAGTTAAAGGGGGAAGTGAGAAAGATATTGACTTTTCAGGTAGACTTCAGCCTATGTTTTATAATTGTCAAACTGCAACATGACTATAAATATACAAAAATAGTTATAATAAACGTTCCATATGTGTAATAATATATTCCAATAAATGTTCTTAATGTGAGTTGGTTGTTTGCGTGTATTTATTTACTGTCTAAAGTGTATATAAAAAACAGGTAGGGACCGATTTTGACGGCCCAGGCAAAAATTGCTTAGCAACGGACTCAAATACTAGATTAGCGTATTTTGGGGTCTGAAGTTGCTCAGAGAAAGTAGGCATTCTTGAACGATTTCAGAAAAAAGCATTTTCCATTGAATTATCACTGATTCCTGTTCGCAATTTATAATCGTTTGAGTCTATTTGACCGGACTATTGCTCTGAATCCAGTTTTGTCAGACAGACTCATCTCTCTCGTCACCCACCCACCTGCCACACAGAACCGTGTGGGACACCGCGGGAGCGTTGAAACAAATGAACGTAATCGAGGAGTGCCATTAAAAATGTAAAACACACGAATAGAATTGTTACCACCATGAGAGTTTCATGATTAAGAACACAAGCATATTCATGCAGAGAAAACAATAATCTGCAAGAGCATATGTTATTTCCATAAGTCGTTTAAAAAAATTACTTCAAACCGATAGTCTCAGTTTCAATGCTGGAGTTTTTGGTTCGTTCAGAAAAACTAATATCATACGTCAACATAGCGGATTATTAAACCATCTAAATCACACAAATGTTAATAGTAAATTACAATATTCTTGAGGTCGTTGGATAATGATAATATGTTTTATTTGAGGCCGAAGCTGGAATTATAATAACAAATCACAAGTTAACGATTATGGACAATTAGGTGCTCTATCATTACCCGAAGAATTTTCAATGCAACGGGTTTTTGCTCGCTACTAATAATAGTAATGAACGATTTCATTAAGATGTTCGACATCGGAGGATATTAGTTCACTAGAGATCATGATATATTTCGAAATAAATGTTAATAACAAATAAAAATAATAATTTTAAAGGTGTGAGAGTTTGAGATCCATTTCAAAAAAATAGTTGATAACTGTTTCAGAAGTGATTAGTAAAATTGTCGAAAAATCTACTTATAATAGAATGATTAATTACCTGGATGAACACAATATTGTAACAAAATGTCAAAACGGTTTCTATCCTGATAGATCGAAAGAAGGAGCAGTCTATGAATTTGTCGAATTTATATATAAATACCTTGATTTTAAGAAAATTGTTAGGGCACTATTCTCTGATCTCACTCACTAAGGCTTTTGATAGCCTTGATTTAGATTTTGTGGGAAAAAAACTATATGCCTTGGGATTTCGTGGGAACGTACTGGCTTGGCTGATGTCATACTTAAGATTGTATTTCTTTATATATTTATCTATGATATAACATATAAAAGTAAGCAAGTAAGTAAGTAAGTAATAAAAGGATTATTTATGGCATAACCTGTAACCTCACCAGTGAGATGTTACCAGATTCAAAAGTGATCAATTTGCTGTTAGAACTTCATATCGCTGTGTAAAATAGCGGAATAGAACGTTTTGAGAGAAACAAACGTTACACCATGATGGTTTTTGGTTATAAACTCTGAGCTGTGGAAACTAGATAGTATATGTTTGAATTATAGCTGAATTTGTTGACAAACTGGATGCAATTTTCTTCAACCGAATAAAACGGAATTTTGTACAAAACTAATTTTTATAAATATCTCGGCTGAGATTAGGGATGGGCCATATCGGTCTAGTACTTTCGAAGAAAAAAGTCCCAATCTGTCTTTACCACATCGATATTAGCAAGAGGTTCGATTAGGTACATCCTATATAAATATGTATATTTACAGGCTGTCCCGGGATTTTTCTTTTTTTTCACTTAGGAAAATATAAATATGGTTAGAATATCACCCGCCCTACTTCTTATAATAAAGTTATACAGAATGAAATCGATTCATCTACATTACCATCTTTATTGAACTTCAATATTTCTCGTTTATCCTCCAGAACTAACCTTACCTTTTGTATTGATGTACCGATTTCACATCATGATTCCTATATATATATATATATATATATATATATATATATATATATATATATACCGGGTGATTCCCCAAGGTGGCTCAACCCTATAACTTTTTTATTATTGAAGAAAAAAAAACAAAATTTGGGGATTGTGTATTATAGTTCAATATACATTTTTTGACATATTTACTTGCTTTGACCCCAATTTTCGATTTTTAAATGGGACATCCTATATATTTTTACTTATTCCGATCGAGAATGACGTTCTACATCCAACAACACCTCACTTGTCAATATTTGACAAATGAAGTCATTTTCATTCCAATTTTTACTTTTCGATGTAGAATGCCATGGATAGTGTAACTCGCTTCATTCTTGTTCAAGTATCATGGGAAAAATACGTCTTTGAGGCTTATGACCTCACAGTCGTTTTAAGAATTATTTGAAAGTCACAAATTAGTCCATTGAGGTTCTAAATTTTTAAAATGACCTCCTCCTTGATCACGGCAAAGTTGAACTTTTTCAATAGGCTTTTTCACTTAGATGACAAATGACTAACTCTGTTCACCTGTCAGACCCAACGGCATTGACGGCGAATTCGTTTTTTAAAGGAAATAAAATATTCGTGTACATTATTTTATCTACGAATGAATGGTTTTTTGGCGGTATAAAATAGGTAATAAGTACTTAACCTACAAAGAAAGTTACGAACGCTAATGTATGCAGGTGCATTTGCCATGAAGTTGACTGTTGACATAATGTGAAAATACCACTAATTTTGAACAAAGCCAATCTCACCTTGTTATTTCAAAACTAACCAATGGCTTTTCACATTCCCAATAGCCAATCAGACTTTGGGTCTCAAAACGAGCGCATGCGCCTTAAAAAATCTAAATGAAAAGGCCAATTGTTGCGCGCACCACATTGATTAGCTGTTCCGCAGTGATGTTCTGGAATGCCACCCTTACTTTATACTCCAGTTCTTCACGAGTAGCTGATGCTGTGTTATACACCTGATTTTTTATTGTTCCCCAGAGGAAACAATCTAGCGGAGTAACTAGAACTAGAATATGAAAAAGAAATAATACATTATGAAATAATATGACAACTTAAGAATGTACCTCGCAGGCCACTGAATAGGTAAGTGCCAATCCACTTTTCTGGGAAGGTGTCATTCAGATGTTATCTTACGACTTGAGAATTGTGTGGTGGTGCTCCATCTTGTTGAAAATAGATATCAACTTGGTTAGCCAGTGGCAAATCTTCAATGAAATCATTAATTTGATTTCTAAGGAATTGTAGATATCTTTCCGCAGTAAGTTGTCCGTCGAAAATTATTGGCCCCAAAAGTTTTCCTCCGATAATACCCATCCAGCAATTGGAACCAAATCGCTCTTGAAAATGTTCTTCTTGCATCAGATGAAAATTTGTTTGAGACCAGTACCTTTTATTATTCCGAATAAACAGACCCAAGTTGGTGAATCGAGTTTCATCTGAATAAATAATTTGAAATGGAAAAAGTACATCTTCTCTATTTAGTCAAAAACCAGTTGCAATAAGTGAATCTTCGGTTGTGGTCGTTATCGTGAAGATGTTGGTGTAGTTGGTACTTGAATGATTGATTATTATATTGGTGAAGAATTCTCCAAACGGACGAATAACTTATATCACAACAATTTGGCGAATTGACGCCGTACAATTAATTTCAACATAGGCCAACACGTCTACTTCTTTTTCTTCACTGACGATGAAGTTATCGGCATTTTCTTCTGGTTCATTTCGCATTTTCCTTTCCACTTTTGGAAAATAATGCCGAGTGGGATGGCGACGATTAGGGAACATTTCAATTTTCTTGTATCTAGTATAATTTTCCATATCAAATTATAAACTGGGCAACAAATAAATTTTTAAAAGTGACGGCATATTCATTATCTTATTTGTTTAGGAAGTCGTAGCAACAGCTTCGATTGTTTGTCACGGATAACTAGAATAACAGAAGTATACCGAATACGTATAATTTGTTATTAGGTATAATCGCTTCTTGCAATTATTCATAAAAATAGTGAAAATAAAGTGAAAGTGTGTTGTATCAAATTATTCGTAAAAAAATGATCCTTCACAAAAAGCCGACGAGCCATCCCCTTTTCATTTGGAAAAATCAACTTAACTGGAAATATTCATATTTACGACTATCAAATAATTCTTAAAATGACTGTGAAGTCATAAGCCTCAGAGTTGTATTTTTCCCATGTTACTTGATCAAGAATGAAGCGATTTACACGATCCATGGCATTCTAGATTGAAAAATAAAAATAAAAATTGGAATAAAAATGACTTTATTAGTCAAATCTTGACAAGTGAAGTGTTGTTGGATTTAGAATGACATTCTCGATCGAAATAAGTAAAAATATATAGGATGTCCCATATAAAAATCGAAAGTTGGGGTCAATTCCGGTCAATCCGGAAGTACGGCGATATATATATATATCGAGAATGATATATATATATATATATATATATATATATATATATGTCCAAACAATTACTCCTCAGTGAATATATATTCTTTCCAAATGCATCTAATTCAAACAAACTTTATATGGGCTCATCTCGAATTGAAATTTTATTTCAGAAAGTATTGTTTCTAATATCAGCCATTGTTAGCACATAAACCTCGAATTAGTATAAAGTGTAACACAAATTTCATGTTATATACTCCTTTAATCCTCATCGGGTCTTGTGGCTCAGTGGTACTAGCGTCAGACTCCCGCAGCTGGCGAAAATTTTTTCAAGTCCCCAAGAGTGGTTTCGGATCCCACTATAAAAGGTAAGGCCCCCGTGGGTTGGTCAAACAACTAAGAAAGCGGGTAAAAACAATTTTTTTTTTTTTTTAAATTGGACTCTTTTGTCTGTTGGATGTATGACTACTATAGAAAAATACATGGATATTTTTCTAAGTTATCGGCCCTGAATGTTACAAAATGATAAAAACAATTTACGAAAAATTGAATCGATGGAAAAAGAAACTAATAAGCAAAAATTAAAAAGAACCTTTTTCTCTTAATAACTAAGCTCCTAAACTGATGTAAAAAAAGAAATGATCAAAACAAAATAACATAAAAATGCGCTCTCTGCACCACCACTCGCAACGACGTGTGCCCTCACGTGGGTGCCCGTTCGGGTAGCTGTATCGCATCGCTGACATTGACATCGAGAACGCTCGGTGATTTCCGGCAGAGGGACGTACCGCCGCCGCGCACCCGGCTGCTATTATTTTACGCTTTATATAATTAATTTGCTTGTTTGGTTGTTTGGCGTCGACTCAAAATTAGTTACTTACATAATTAAATTATTATTCAAGTGAATATTATTTTAGTGAATAAATAATTAAGCTTTAGCAGAATATCAATAATTCTGGTGATAAATGAATGAAAATGATCAATAGCAGAATGTAAATTAGGTAAGTATAAATTTAAACTAGTATATTATTTAAACAAAAATCTATATTGCTATAATTTATACGTAATTAGAAAGATATTTTATCATAGAACAAAAAAGTTGATGAGTCCGTAGCTGTATCTATATCATTTAACAAGTTATAACCTATAAAATTTCAAAAAATATAAAAAAATCTAAAATTTTTATAAACAAATGCTTATAACAACTGATGAACAATGCTTACGGAATCGATTTTGAATTCATTTCGAAGATAAATAAATCTTCTATAAAAATGATATGGATGTCCTTAACCGTATCTCTCATAGTTCAAAAGTTATAACAATTTATAACTTGACAAATTATGGAACGGCTGTAATTTCATTATCATATAATATGTAACAATGCTGTAAAAAATCAAAAAAAAATTTTTTCGATACTTTGTTATACATAGTTGTTTCTGTTATTTTTTGAAGTTTTCGAAAAAAATATAACGGTTAATATTATTTGTTTAAAAATTGTTAAGTTAATAAACAATGAAATTATTTGTAAAAAAAAATATTACTCTGTTAATTCATTGAAAAAGGTCAATGATGATTTTCAAGAATGAAATAATTTCTCAAATAATTATTTAAACAATTGAAATATATAAAAAAAACGATTATAAACAATAAAAAAAATTATTTAAGAAAAAATATTTTTAAAAAAAATCATGATTTCACCTATGCAATAAGATCCAAAAATCCCAAAATAGTCTGTTTGTTTATAAACAATTTCTTAACAAATGACGTAAATTTTTTTTTCAATGTTAATTATTACCTATATTAGATGCAGAAACAGCAATAATAAGATATCACTGAAAAAAAATTTTTTTGATAACATTTTTTAGAAATTTCATTTTTTGTTAATTTAAAAAAAATATAATTAACAAGATAATAAACTAAAATACATTTTTTTTGCATTGCTTCATTAAGTACCTGAATGAAAAGAGCTCCACGAAGCGAAAATTTTATAGACCAATTACTTAAACTTTTATGTCGTAATTTATAAAAACAGATTGGAAAAAAATTAGTTGATTAACAATGGTTTAACTTCTTGAAAAATCGACATGAACATTTTTTTTAGCAAAGTTTTTTTCGTTCAAGTGTCTAGATTACACCATAATTCATTCAAATTTTTAAATTGTTATTCAATACTATAAAAAAATTATTTTAGGTGATATAACGGCTTTTTAGACGGTGCGCCTATGCCGTAACGACCTCGCGGATCCCTATTTTCAGCGTTAAATTTTTTTTATAAATAATAGAGATAGATTTCCGGGAGGTGGGACTTTTTGACTTGGAAATTTCCTCGTCTTTCAGGATCTTTTTTCATAATTCCTTAAATATCATTATTTTAGAAATTATTAACGAAAAACGAAATACCTTCTTTTTTTAATCTCATTTTGTTGATAACAATCGCAATTTTTTACGTGCTAATAAACCTTTGAAAAACATTTTTCTTGACGTCATTCCGAATCGAATGAGCTATCGCTCATATTTTTAGGAGCTTTATATCTATTTAACACGTTTTTGAACTTGTTGATTAGACTATTAGTTTGGGAGCTCAGTTATTGGAACTAAAAAGGTTGATTTAACTTTTTGCTTTTCAGTTTCTTTTTTCGTCGATTAAATTTTTTGTTAAACAGTTTTGATTTGAAATTAATGTTTCTTTCGGGAAAAATTGCAATTCGAACAATTTTCTGCGTTCCTGTCTCGTAGTACCCACAGACGTTCTGTCCACGACGTAGACGTGCAATAAACCCGATCAATTTTTCCAAACGCAGAGTACCAACCGATCTCATCCCATAAATCACCCATAATCCCAGCACCCAGCAACTTGCCCATTGAACAATATGTAATTGTTCGCAGATGATTAATTCCCAGTCCGCGTTCTGATTTATAGCCCCGTGCAGTCCCAGACTATCTCATACTATTTGTTATACTACGGGCAAGTTCAGATGCCCTGATAACCCTTGCTTCCCCTATAATTACAGATTATCTAATGTTTATTTTTCGATCCTAATGCTCCGTCGCGGCCGGTATTAATTATTATATTGTTTGTGGCGCGAACTCACGGCCGGCCTGATTTATGACCTCTTCGCCGAGACCTTTCATTTAAATCACTAACGAGGAAATTCAATTTTAGCATTCCCACACCATCGCAGGCCATGAGGACTTCTACATCGGACGAGTTGATTCATGCCTGTCACCACCGGCGAGGCGTGCTCGGAATGATGGACGTGAGGTTGACATGTGGGTTTATTCGGAAGGATGGGATTCAGCGACGTTCACTTGTTCCGGGCTCTTGATTTCGATAGTGGTGATGATCAACTGAAATCGAAATGAATTCTTATTCACACGCGTAAACAAAAATTCATTTGGTAGGATTCCTTATAACTATTTCTGAAAAACAACAAAAGAGATTATGAATGCTAGAAAAAATATAAAAAAAATTTTTACTATTCCCTCTATTATAAATGTGCTTATGCAAAATATAATTCATCGAGAGCATGTACCTAATTCAAGCGTCAATCAGGTCCCACTTCATCCATGATCCATAGAATTTATCTTAACTACCATCACTGTTGCAATAGAAAAAAATGTCACAATATACGTTCTCTTTGGATTTATTGCATTTGGTTGAATGCTGAAAATTAAAATCTTACCCAGAATTCTAAAGAATATCCTTGAAAATTAGTGAAAAAAACTTGCTTCTCTTTGGAATTATTGTATTTGGTTGAATTGCTGAAAATTAAAATCTCACCCAGAATTCCAGAGAATATCTTTGAAAATTAGTGGAAAAGACTTACTTGCAGTCATTATTCTCCTAGTTTTGTGTTCATGAGGGGTTGAGATAGATTTTCGCAATGATTCCTATAGATGAGAATCGTTTGTATTGTTTGTATTTCAATTAGAGTACGTTCTCATGACTTCTGCAAGAAAAAGTGGATACTTTTTGAGATTATGTAGTTCCGCTGAAAACAAAATCGAAGCCAAATATCATGTTGATATTTAGACTCCAGGAATTGGCAATCTAGAACCGGTTGTGGAAGCATTTCGCAAACCACTTTACAAAGCTAGTTGTCATATAAAAATACATACACTATGTGAATTCCAGTTGAATCCATATCAATTTCGATTTGTATTGAAACACTGGCGGATCTAAGGAGTTTTTCAGGAAGGGGAGGGGGAGCATGAGTTGATGGAAATTTGTTACCGAAGTTATGAAATCCATAGCAATGAAATGAAATATATACAGAGCTTCTCAAAAGTCCCTCCCACCCTCTTATTTTTGGAACGATTATACATAAACAAGTGAAATTTGGAAACTGAATATTAAAGGTTGTAAACTTCCCTACTAGTGATGATAGATGACGAAATCGTCAAAGATGACGTCACAAGGCCATTGTGACCAATAATTTTTAATGGAACCCTACGGCAAGCGACACCTCTTTCGAAAGGTATCGATAAACCCTATTCAATGATACTAATTTTGTTTGTGTTTATGGCAGTTTTGGCAACTCGCTTTTGAAAAACGCAAAGCTGTGATGAATTAAATCAGTTAATACTAAAATTCCAAATTCAAGCTACGCCTCTGGATAGTTGTCAAATAAGCTGACGTTTTTGTTAGTCTCCGTAATTCGACGTTTGTGTAATTGTCCAAGTTTTTGTACATTTAATAATTTGTGTATTGTTGATCGAACGTTCAACTGTTTAGCAGCTTTTGGTACTTTTAATATTCTTGTGCATTTTAATAATTTGTTAAATTGTTGTGAGCCGAACGTTCAAGTGCTTCAAAAAGCGAAACGGTAAGTGCTTCAGGTGATGAAGTACCAGCGATCCTAATTCTTGGTGAAACTGGACAAAATATTCATGCAGCAGAACGCATTTTTAATGAGAGGTTTCCCGATCGCCCCGTTTCGAGGACTTATTTGAAGGATCTCCTTCGTAAGTTTGAAACAATGGGTTGATGATGCGAAACGATCTGGCAGACCACAAATTTCTGATGAGAAAAAAATTGATATACTAGCAGAAGTAATAGTTAATCCTACTTCTTCAACAACTCACGTTGCATCTACCTGTAAAGTCAGTCGAAGTACAGTACACAGAGGTTTGAAAAAAAAAAAATTTCATCTATACAAATTAAAAATGGAGGAGTATCGTGGTAGATGGATTGGACGACAAGGTTCAACGGAATGGCCAGTTCGATCATCGGACCTCACACCTTTGGATTTTTTCTGTGGGGGTACCTTGAATCGAAGGTTTACGCAACTGAACCTGACAATATTGACGTTTTAAAACAACGTATTGTTGCAGAATGTGAGTCTGTTTCCGCAGACACATTTGCAATAGTACGAGAAGAGTTTAAACATATTCCACTGTCAGGAAGTAAATGGAGGTCACTTCGAGCAATTTCTTTAAGTAGATATTGATTCTCAAATCTGTAATTAATATCATACTGAATGGAATTTAAATTTTAATGTTTAATAATGAGCCATTAAAACTGCTAAAAACACAAACAAAATTAGTATCATTGAATAGGTTTTTTCGATGCCTTTCAAAAGAGGTGTCGCTTGCCGTAGGGTTCCATTTAAAATTATCGGTCACAATGGCCTTGTGACGTCATCTTTGACGATTTCGTCATCTATCATCACTAGTAGGGAAGTTTACAACCTTCAATATTCAGTTTCCAAATTTCACTTGTTTATGTATAATCGATGCAAAAATAAGAGGGGGGGAGGGGACTTTTGAGAAGCACTGTATATATATATATATATATATATATATATATATATATATATATATATATATATATATATATGTATATATATTATTCGAATCAACTGAAACCAATGAACAATCATATAAATAAGATGTAAAAAATATTGCGAAACAAACAAAAACACAATTCGACAATTATTTTGAATAATGAACTCTCAAAAATGAAACATGCGGAAAAAAAAATTATTGTTCATAAATCACAATATTCATGCCTTTGGCCACTGTTTGCGAATATACTGAAAACAACTGAAACCAGTGAACAATAATTCAAATAAAATGGATAAAAGTGTGATGAAAGAAATAAAAACACAATTCCACAATTCTAATATTTGCAGAAAAACCGAAAGTCCGCCATATTGGATTGTAATGTGATCAAATCCGAAATGGCTGCTTATATAACTTTACCGAATTTCAGAAAAATCCGTTCACGAATGCAGAAGTTACAGGGGTGGCGCGATATCCTGTGTCACCCGGTATAGGAAAAAAACTTGCTTCTCTTTGGAATTATTGTATTTGGTTGAATTGCTGAAAATTAAAATCTCACCCAGAATTCCAGAGAATATCTTTGAAAATTAGTGGAAAAGACTTACTTGCAGTCATTATTCTCCTAGTTTTGTGTTCATGAGGGGTTGAGATAGATTTTCGCAATGATTCCTATAGATGAGAATCGTTTGTATTGTTTGTATTTCAATTAGAGTACGTTCTCATGACTTCTGCAAGAAAAAGTGGATACTTTTTGAGATTATGTAGTTCCGCTGAAAACAAAATCGAAGCCAAATATCATGTTGATATTTAGACTCCAGGAATTGGCAATCTAGAACCGGTTGTGGAAGCATTTCGCAAACCACTTTACAAAGCTAGTTGTCATATAAAAATACATACACTATGTGAATTCCAGTTGAATCCATATCAATTTCGATTTGTATTGAAACACTGGCGGATCTAAGGAGTTTTTCAGGGAGGGGAGGGGGAGCATGAGTTGATGGAAATTTGTTACCGAAGTTATGAAATCCATAGCAATGAAATGAAATATATACAGAGCTTCTCAAAAGTCCCCTCCCCCCCTCTTATTTTTGGAACGATTATACATAAACAAGTGAAATTTGGAAACTGAATATTAAAGGTTGTAAACTTCCCTACTAGTGATGATAGATGACGAAATCGTCAAAGATGACGTCACAAGGCCATTGTGACCAATAATTTTTAATGGAACCCTACGGCAAGCGACACCTCTTTCGAAAGGTATCGATAAACCCTATTCAATGATACTAATTTTGTTTGTGTTTATGGCAGTTTTGGCAACTCGCTTTTGAAAAACGCAAAGCTGTGATGAATTAAATCAGTTAATAATAAAATTCCAAATTCAAGCTCCGCCTCTGGATAGTTGTCAAATAAGCTGACGTTTTTGTTAGTCTCCGTAATTCGACGTTTGTGTAATTGTCCAAGTTTTTGTACATTTAATAATTTGTGTATTGTTGATCGAACGTTCAACTGTTTTAGCAGCTTTTGGTACTTTTAATATTCTTGTGCATTTTAATAATTTGTTAAATTGTTGTGAGCCGAACGTTCAAGTGCTTCAAAAAGCGAAACGGTAAGTGCTTCAGGTGATGAAGTACCAGCGATCCTAATTCTTGGTGAAACTGGACAAAATATTCATGCAGCAGAACGCATTTTTAATGAGAGGTTTCCCGATCGCCCCGTTTCGAGGACTTATTTGAAGGATCTCCTTCGTAAGTTTGAAACAATGGGTTGATGATGCGAAACGATCTGGCAGACCACAAATTTCTGATGAGAAAAAAATTGATATACTAGCAGAAGTAATAGTTAATCCTACTTCTTCAACAACTCACGTTGCATCTACCTGTAAGTCAGTCGAAGTACAGTACACAGAGGTTTGAAAAAAAAAAATCATCTATACAAATTAAAAATGGAGGAGTATCGTGGTAGATGGATTGGACGACAGGTTCAACGGAATGGCCAGTTCGATCATCGGACCTCACACCTTTGGATTTTTTCTGTGGGGGTACCTTGAATCGAAGGTTTACGCAACTGAACCTGACAATATTGACGTTTTAAAACAACGTATTGTTGCAGAATGTGAGTCTGTTTCCGCAGACACATTTGCAATAGTACGAGAAGAGTTTAAACATATTCCACTGTCAGGAAGTAAATGGAGGTCACTTCGAGCAATTTCTTTAAGTAGATATTGATTCTCAAATCTGTAATTAATATCATACTGAATGGAATTTAAATTTTAATGTTTACTAATGAGCCATTAAAACTGCTATAAACACAAACAAAATTAGTATCATTGAATACGTTTTTTCGATGCCTTTCAAAAGAGGTGTCGCTTGCCGTAGGGTTCCATTCAAAATTATCGGTCACAATGGCCTCGTGACGTCATCTTTGACGATTTCGTCATCTATCATCACTAGTAGGGAAGTTTACAACCTTCAATATTCAGTTTCCAAATTTCACTTGTTTATGTATAATCGATGCAAAAATAAGAGGGGGGGGAGGGGACTTTTGAGAAGCACTGTATATATATATATATATATATATATATATATATATATATTATGTATATATATATTATTCGAATCAACTGAAACCAATGAACAATCATATAAATAAGATGTAAAAAATATTGCGAAACAAACAAAAACACAATTCGGCAATTATTTTGAATAATGAACTCTCGAAAATGAAACATGCGGAAAAAAAATTATTGTTCATGAAACACAATATTTATGCCTTTGGCCACTGTTTGCAAATATACTGAAAACAACTGAAACCAGTGAACAATAATTCAAGGATGGATAAAAGTGTGATGAAAGAAATAAAAACAATTCCACAATTCTAATATTTGCAGAAAAACCGAAAGTCCGCCATATTGGATTGTAATGTGATCAAATCCGAAATGGTTGCTTATATGACTGTACAGAATTTCAGAAAAATCCGTTCACGAATGCAGAAGTTACGGGGGTGGCCCGATATCCTGTATCAACCGGTATAGGCCAGTAGATATAGACAATCAATTAACATAAATTCCAAAAGATTTCAAACTTCAATGGTATGTTGGTGCATTGAGAATTAAAATACATAAAACATGAACATAACACAAGACACAAACAAAAGAAAGAGTTTTTTATAGAAAAGACTACAAAAACGATTGGTCAGAAGTCATTCTACTACACAGCCCCAAAACTGTTTTGTCAGGTTCTCATATTTCTCTTTACAAAAAAAAACAAAGTTTGGTTGCAAGATTTGTCTATAGAAAACATGGTGAAAATTATCAATATTTCCGTATGATTCATCATTCATCATATCCGAAGTCAATTATGTTGGTACTAATCAAAATGTTTGTTAATTATTTTTCATGATATCTCTTTCACATAGTTTATTGTATTTTCTGTATTTCACTTTGTTATTGTATTTTATTGTATATTTATCGATTTTCATTTATTATTGGATTACTTTATATTTATTTATAGTAGTGGCATTTTGTATCTATACATTTTTACATTTACACAATTTTAAAAATTTTCATTATTACATTCTTACATTTTTAAATTTTTAAATTTTTACATTTTAACAATTTTACATTTTTATATTTTTACACCTTTACTTTTCTACATTTTTGCATTTGTACATTTTCTTATTCATATTTTTATATTTTCACATCTTTAACATTTAACATCTTTACTCATTTTACATGTTTGGATTTACTTATTTTACATGTTTTTAATTCATATATTTGTATATTTTATACTCACTTCATTCATTCAGCATGTATTCATTCATTTGCTTCGATTTATTGGCAAGTAATAATAGGTTAGGAATGCCCACAACAAGTTTTCCTCGTGGGATATCTCTGATTTATTTTCATTTTTTTTTTTCATTCATGTCCATGCCTGTAACTTTAATGAAAATAAATATTATTATTATTTTATATTATTATTATTATCAATGAAAACAAACTATAAAATTTTGCAGAAGTCTGCGATGACCGGAACATTGTTTTTATTGCAAAAAACGTTTTCATGCTTTATTATTACACTGAAAATTGCAAAAGTTCTGCAAACCAGGCATACCTATAGTAATGGTGTTTTGCAACATGCATTAAGTTTGCAACCTTGTAAAAGTTACGAAACCCTGTTTTTTGTCATTTGTTTAAGTTTTCCATTGTAATTTGTTTAAAAAAATTACAAAAGTTCTGCAAATTGGATAAGTGAACGGAAAAAAAGTTTGAAATATTCACGTACATTTGCAACCATTTCTGAAAAACGCATCATTTATTTAAATAATTACAAGAGTTTTTCATTGTGGTTGCAAATAAAGAGAATATTGGTCTTAGTGGATATGTAACTTTGCAACCTCATACGAAAAACGAAACCTAATTTATCAACCAGTATATTTTTTTTGCATTTTCACAACTTCTGAAATAATTGCAGAAGTTATGCAAATTGCAATTGAAATTACGTCTAATATTTCACGTGACGCAAGAGATTTGCAACCGTCATTGTTCAACGGATTTTTTTTGTACAATTGATTTTTTTTTTATAATAAATTAAAGGTTTAAATATATATATATATATATATATATATATATATATATATATATATATATATATGTGTATAAACAGCTCGTTGTTCCCTCCGGGAGAAAGTTCAGGCGGACTAACCTCCGGGGTATCGGTTTGAATTATGTCAAAAAAAAATTCATATATGTGGTGAGGGGGACATATTGCATAGGTTTATCAAGAGAGGGAAAATTTATATATTATTTTCTCTGAAAAACAATGCGTTGTTCCCTCCGAGTGATATATGCAAATGAGATTCGATAACTTAGTTACCTCCGTTATATTGCCATTCATTGGAGGGTAGTATGTTCTATTTTATAAGCTTTTATTCAGTTTCACTTATTAGTTAGTTCATTTGTTAGTTTGGGTCAAATCTTTTAAGTGAATTTTGACTGACTTCTAGTCGTCCGATTAGTTTGAAATTTGAAGAGTGTTCATAATTCCGTGACAATGCATTATGGAATTTTTTTAAGAGAAAAAACAGAATGGCGGCTCTAAGATGGCAGATGACATTTATAATTATGGCCAGATTTGATTCAAACTTGGTATGTGGGGGTTTTCAAGGTCGGAGATTAAATTGTCAAAATTCATAAATTTAAGATGGCGGACGAGTTTGTGATTATGGTTCAATTCGGTTCAAAATTGATATGTCGGGGTTTTCGGGGTCGGAGATGATGTAATTTTTGTCAAAATTCATGAATTCAAGATGCGGCCCCAATATGGAGAACGGGTTTAGTGATTATGGTCCTATTCGATTCAAAATTGGTAAGCGGGGGTTTTCGGGGTAGGAGATTATGAATTTTTTGTCAACATTTATGAATTCAGAATGTCGGCCCCAAGATGGAGGAAGATTTTTCTGATTATGGTAATATTTTATTCAAAATTGGTATGTAGGGTTTTCAGGTTGGGAGATTATGAATTTTTTGTCAAAATCTATAAATTCAAGATGGCAATTTCAGGATGGTCTACATAGCAGGTAATCATGATTGTAGAGTGCCTTCATTTTTTTTGTTCTCGAAAACTAAGCTAAATATGAAAAAAAACACAGGAGGCCAAAAAGTTGTATTTTTACCACGCTTATAAAAAACTTTTTAGAACCCACGCTTATATTCAAATGCACTGAAAAGGAGAAAATAATTTTTTTTCTCAGTATTGTTGGCTGTGGTGCCCACTGAGACGCCACTGGACCTACTCAAGGCCAAATAATTGCCTTATTACTTCAAATAGCTGTGCCACATGTCAACCACATCGGTTTCAGGATATTCAGGATATTTTATAAATACCTTTTTTTTATACTTCAACGCCCTGTATCTCAGAAACGAAGCAACTCCGGACATATGTTCATAGGAACTTTTTTTTGTCAAATGACCAAACGAAGCTCCCCCTGAAGTTTCGTACCGTAGTTAGGAAACACCCTGTATATATATATATATATATATATATATATATATATATATATATATATATATATGAAAGAGAGTAATATCGAGGGGACTGTTAAAAACAAAATGGAAGGAATTTAATGGACATAGCCCTCAGAGAAACGTGGTGACGTTGGTTGTTGCCCTGGAATTCAGGGTCTGCTGACCGAAATCACAAATGAGCGGCTGGCTTCCGTTTGTTGACTCCGTTGATTTGTCGTTTTCTACCAAGTGTTGTTCATCCTTGCACTTTTCCACCGTACTGATGGGGGCCGAGAGCCCGAAACACGTGTCTACGGTTAGAACTTTTCTCTGAGGGCTATGTCCATTAAATTCCTTCCATTATATATATATATATATATATATATATATATATATATATATATATATATTAGACGGACATATCTACACTGGTCCAGTTAAATACTTGATTATCCATCGCGTATATCTGTTATCTTTTGTACTGGTTGATTGAAATTGCATCCGAAGAATAATACGGTTATGTAGTTGACCATTAAAAAATTTGAAACTACTTATTGATTTCGGAAGCAGTCACTGTTTCCGACTAATCAGCGAAATATATTTAATATAATATTTCCGAATGCAACAATCGAAAGAATACAAAATTTTACTTAATTCTGCTGAAAGACTACTGGAAGACATTTTTTATCGCATTAGAAATGACATACAATCATTCTTCATTTAGAATTTTCACTTGTCACAAGATGACTTTATAGCAATCGACAAGATTTTAAAATGAATAATCAATGCTCTATGAAAGTAAGGATATCAAAACCCTATCGATTGTATACAAAATTTTCATCGTCAAACAGAAACGTTGCTGAAAAAAAAAATTTGGGAAATCGATATTACATCTCAAATTTAATTTTTACAGGTATGTTTTTCTTGAATTGAATAAAATTATAATTTACCTTTTTACTCGACTTTCTCACTCCAATTGTGGTTTCAAAAATTCTATTGAATCGAATGGAGGACTGAAATGCAATCGACACGAAAGAATCATTTTCTTGATTTATAAAAAAAATTAAAATAAAGAGAGGAAAATATTTTATTTCAGTTGTAGCTCAAGGACTATTAGATGAATGTGCATTGTTTTTGGTTAGTTGAATATGTGTCTGCCATAAAAATACAATTGTCAGTCTTCTGTTATTCTGGTAATAAATAATTTTACTAAACTGCTGTGCATTCATTACTCTGTAAACAGAACACTGTGACGTAAATCGCACTAATGTACAACTGTACGAGTGTTTTTTAAATCTCAATATTTCCTGCATTTTTAATGAATCAAGAAAATTATGAAAACGTGTGAGATATTCTCATCCTCCATCAAACGTAACGTAGCAAACGTATTTTTTTATGCGAATTCCTTATTGTAATATGATGTTTTGAATTCATATCGAAAACCTTAGCTTTCAACATTGAAGATTTCACCTACCGTTAACGAGCTTCTTCTTGGTCGAAAGTAAACTTGGTAACACAATGAATGTCATTTATTAGGTATATCAAAATATTTTTTATTCAGATAACACAGATGTTGCAAAAATAAATATTTTTTTAATTCCCAATGTTCCGCATTGTAACATAGTTTACAAATTATTATACTGCCACCAATTGGTAAAATAGGATGTCTGCCCGATTCGCAAAACTTTTGCTTTTTTTGGTAGAGTACACATACGAAAATATTTTTCTTATGATTTTACCCTCATTTCCGTGTTACAGACGAGGTTGCAAATTAATGAAAACATTTTAGGTCAGTACATCTCCACTTGCAACCATTATTTGAAACTTTTGTAATAATTTCGATACTTATTCCAATAAAAAATAATAAATTTAATTAAAAAAAATTTTTTTCGTTGACGCAAGAGGTTTTTATTTTGGTTATCATTTCGAGTTTGCAGATTTTGGAATTTTCATCGAAAAACTAGGACTAACAATTTTTTTTCGATAAAACAGACATTTCCGTTTTGTATGAGTAGATGCAAATTTATCAAAGGATGTAAATTTCTATTTTGTCAAAATTTGACAAAAAATCTAGAAAACGTCGGTTTTGGGCCAGGAATTAGATATTGCGAAGAATTAAAGTGGGCAATGTTATTTACAATGGTGCACGGCAATATTTGCAACGCCATCACAGAATCCACTTCCACACCACGATGCTTTTTATGTGGGCTCACATCAAAAGATTTCAATAATATAGAAAAAGTATGCGATTCACAAATAATTGATACTTCGCGTTTACAATTTGGCCTATCGGTGCTTTAAGCCAGGATAACGTTTTTTGTATGTATACAGGGTGATTCAAAAGTACTTTGACAAACTCCAGGAGGTGATTCCTCACAATGTTCTCAGATGAATTACCCAAATAAATATATGTCCGAAAACGCTTCGTTTCCAAGATACAGGGTGTTGAAATTTTATTTTTATTTTCGTTTTTTTTAAATAACTTTCGAAATTCTGACCTTGATTCAACGAAAATTCGTATTGAGAGGTTTCCTGAGGTGTCAAATTCGAACCTGACGTTAATATTGCTCTTACTCGTAGGGGGCGCCACCTACACGTCTTTCTCTTGTTTGAAGATTCATAACTTTTTTAACGTTATTCTAGCACATTTTTCAGTAAAAAAATCAATTCCTCTGACATATCTACGTATAAAAGCTACCCGTGTTGCAAGTCGCTATAAGCAACCGTTTTCTAGATATTTGGACTTGAAAATTTCAATTCAATTATTTGATAATTGATGCCTGTTGAAGTTATTACCATTATTTTGCATATTTCACAAGGATGCTTAAGAAATGAATTTGACGTTTGAGTAAGTAGTTTTGGTGATTACATATTATGTGACAGTTAAACGTTTTGTTGTTTTGTTGAAGTTACTGTAAGTTTTAAAACACTAATTTTGAAAAAAATGGATTATTTAAACAATAATGCTATTTAGCCGATATGCATTTCGTTTATGGCCTTGCGGATTGCATTGCGTGCGAAGCAAGACCAAGAGCGATTTCCTAATCGAGTACTGCCTTCAGCTCCAACATTTACCAGTCTCCAGCTTCGTCTGGCAGAAACAGGTGAGGGCAGCTGATATTATTGGAAGACCACGAGCAGTCCGAACCCTAGAATTGGGAAAAATTGTTTTGAACGCTCTCGAGGAGAATCCAGAAACAAGTCTTCGAGTCTTCTTTACGGTCTCCTAGAATGAAATTTTATGTATATATGATTATAGGTGTATAGATTTTTATATTTATATTTTTGACATGTCCAATATGGTCTCAAAGGAATAAAATATTATTATTATTATTGAGTACAAGAATAATTGCTGAAGCTCTCGATTCTACTCAGTCCACAGTTTGGAGAACTATCCACGATTAACAATTTTATCTATAGCATATTCAAAGGGTTCAAGCTCTATTGCCACGAGACTTTCCCCAACGCATTACTATTTGTCAGTGGTTTTTGAGAAAATTTGCTGGGAATCCTCAATTTTTGACGGACGAGGCAAACTTCTCCCGAAATGCTATCACAAACTTTCAGAACAACCATGTTTGGGATCTGAAAAATTCTCACGCAGTTAGTGAAAGACATTATCAGTATCAATTTTCTGTAAATATATGGGCGGCATTAATTGATAATTACTTGATAGGTCCTTCCTTTCTTCCCTCCGACTGAATGGCGCAACTCACAGAGACTTTTTAGAAGATGAATTGCCGGGACTACTTCAGAATGTACCATTAGAAATTCGTATCCGCATGTGGTTCATGCATGATGGGGCTCCGGCCCATTTTAGCGTGGTAGCCAGGGAATTCCTTAACAGTGTCTATCCGAATCGATGGATCGGTAGGGGTGTAGAAGAACCTAACCAGGCGTGGGCACCAAGTTCTCCAGATCTAAGCCCGCTAGATTTTTATTTCTGCGGACATTTGAAGTCACTAGTTTATGAAACTCCAGTAGCGAACGAGAAAGATGTAAGAAACCGAATAGTAGACGCCTGTGAAACAATAAGAAACACACCAATAATTTTTGAGCGGGTACAAGATTCAATGACTAGAAGACTGAATGCCTGTATTTCTGCTGAAGGTCGACACTTGGAACAATTTGAATACAAATTAGTTTCCTTTATTTTATTTTTTTAACACATTAAAAATTTCTTGAAATATGTTGATATTTCTTGCAAATTTTATTAAAACAAATACAAATTTTGCACCCTTGATACAAATATAACTATTTCAAACGAGTAAAAATAATTAGAATAGGTGGCGCCCCCTCAAAAAACCAAAACTACTTACTCAAACGTCAAATTCATTTCCTAAGCATTCTTGTGAAAAATGCAAAATAATGGTAATACCTTCAACACGCATCATTTTCAAATAATCGACTTGAAATTTTCAAGTCAAATATCTAGAAAACGGTTGCTTATAGCGACTTGTAACAATGAGGTTTTTTACGTAGATATATAGAGGAATTGATTTTACTATTGAAGAATGTGCTAGGAGTACGCTCAAAAAAGTTATGAATATTCAATAAAAACTTTTTAACAAAAAATTCAACCAACGAAATACGGAACTGAAACGTAAAAAATAAAATAAACCTTCTTAGTCTCATTAACTGAACTCCTTAACTAATGTGAGTAACTAATTTTGAGTCTGCGCCAAACAAACAAGCAAATGAATTAGGTGAGGCTGATGGCATCGAGTTGCGCGGTGACATTCTGATAATTTTTTTGAAGTAATTTAATGATGTTCGTTGATTGTTTGTTTGGCGCCGACTCAAAATTAGTTACTTACATTAGTTCAGGAGCTTGGTTACTGAGACTAAGAAGGTTTATTTTATTTTTTACTTTTCAGTTCCGTATTTCGTCGGTTTAATTTTTGGTTGAAAAGTTTTTATTTTTCAATTTTTCATGGCTAAAATATACTAATCACTACCTACTTGTTTTTTGAATACCTCCAAAATACTTACTTACCCACCTTACTTCAACTATTACTAGTTAAATAATATGATTATCTACTTTTACTATTTGTTGTAATATAAATTATTTTTGTTGTTCTGGTTAGTTTATTTCATTACTTTGTATATCATTCCATCCTCTCATAGAATATAATGGTTTTGACGGATGTGGAACAGAAATAATGTGCCAATGTTCATAAGTGAAAAATCAATTATCCCCTATTTTTCCACATGTGAGGACATATAATTCTATTCGAAATCTAAATATAAGGTATACCCTATCTATTAAAAAAAGAATCATCCAAATCGAAGTACCCAGTACAAAGTTATGCCTGATAGAATCAGTTAACTGACCAGAATTCAGAGGGTGAGTGATCAATATCCTTCATGTTGCTACCCTAAGGGGTGGATTCCATCTTTTAAATTCAGATGGGACCACCTTCGAAGTACACTCTATCCACTGAAAAAAAATTGTCGGAATCGGACGCCTCAGTAAAAAGTTATGCGTGATCATACATAAAAAAAAATGATGGAAAAAAAATAAATGGTTCGACTAGAGAACCTCCTCCTTTTTGGTTCCGTTGGTTAAAAAAGAAAAATACGTGTAGGTGGCGCCCCCTACGAGTAAGAGCAATAATAACATTTTGACACCTCAAAAAACCTCTCAATACCAATTTTCGTTCAATTAAGGGCACTATTCCGAAAGTTATTTAAAATAACGAAAATAAAAATAAAATTTCATTACCCTGTATCTTGGAAACGAAGCGTTCCCGGACATATATCCATTTGAACATCTCATATTAGAATATTGTGAGGAATCACTTTCTGAAGTTTGCAAAGTACTTCTGAATCACCCTGTATGTATGAATTTCACGCAACCACTGATAGGTTGAGAAAACCAAAAAACATTGGTTCAAATTTGGTAAGGTGGTTAGGAAACTAGGTAACAGAACAACTTTCTCATATAATATTTTCAGTAAGATTGAGAAATAACCTAGCTTTTTGTAATTTTTTTGGATCAAAGTCAAATTTGACAGGTTAGTCAATCGATAGGAAACAATCGGTAATGTCATTTCGTGTTATTTTGAAAGCTAAACTGTTCATGAACTCAAATTTGCAGAAATGCATAGTAAAAAAAGTTCCATAAGACGCCGACTTTAACGTCGACCCTGTATATTATTTCCAAAGTCGCGGAATGATGATGTACACCATCGCTAGAATATATCTGAAGTCAACCTAGAAGAGAGAAATAATGCGGAAATCCACGTCACGATCCTTTCCAAAACGATTTCGCCCATAAACTGAAACCAGTGCGAACTAAAAGTGAACAAACTCACTTCAATCCAGTTCAATCACACCACCGTACGACCATAACTCTGGGGTATCGTACGGCTCCGTCAATCGTACTACTAGAAACAGTTAAAGAGATCATGTAAACACGTACAGTGTGACTTCGGACGCAAACTCCACCTGTGGGAACCCGCATTCGTCGGGCACGGCCCCATGGAGAGAATGATACCCCCCACGATAAACGGGCATCTGGGGATCACTTACACGGTCTTTACAAGACCCGACTTGTCGCGCAGATCTACATTCACCAACGTAATGGTCTATACGTTACTTTTTACAAACTTCTATGGGCTCTTTTGTCTACGCTTTATGGCGTTTTAATCTTTATTGGTCACTCTGTTTGCGTTGGCAGTGTGCTCTAGCTATTTTAGATGTCGGTGTATAAGGCGATTCAAAGGAAGCTGCGATTCAGGACGTTGTCGATAGCGAATGAACTATGATTACTGCTGGGCTAGCTGATCAGACGCTGAAACTTGGCAATGATTCCATCAGAGCAGAGCCGGATTAAGAGGGGGGCAAACGGGGCAGCAGCCCCAAGGCCTCCACAAGATAGGGGCCTCCACAATATACATTTTTAGGTGAAATTTCCTAACAAATACCGAAGGATATGCAAAATTATATATAAAAAATCTGACAACGAAAGAGCAGTTCTCCCACTTTTTCCTCACATTTTTCGTTTTAAACATTCAAAAACATGTTTCGTATTCTTGTCAAAATCCATGGTTAATATTAATCTTCGATCTGATGAATCATGTGTATTTGCGAGAAACAATCACCAAGTAACACATCATACTATTATACAAAATATTATATCGTATCGAAATTAGCTGTAAAAACAAGAACAATTGAATTTAAAAAAAATATACATTTTTTTTTCTTTAAATGAAGGATTTTCTGTCGATGTATTCTTCGAATGACACAAGCGATCTGGATACACAATGAAATTCAATAATCACAAGCAAAAGAAAATAATATTTCAATTTATGAATATGCCTAGGTAGGCTCGCCTACTTATTTCTGTTCATGGCTACCTGGCAAGCAGATGTGAACAGGTGAGTCAATATAGGTAACTACACCGATCTGTTAACCAATCGAAGTTGATATCATAGGTAAGATAATTTAATTACAAAACCAATCGTAAAGGCTTGCCTGCAAAAAATCGTACATAAAATATTATTGCCAAGCTATAAAGTCTTAGAATTTCAGCTATTTGATAGGTGCGATAGGGAAAGTAGAGCGTCCGAGGTCCGTGTGATGGAACAGGACACAACATAGCAGCTGCACGCTACCTGACCGTTGAATGTATCCGAGTGCGCATGCTCGTGTACATGTGAGTAACAGTGACAGCATTTATTTACACTCGACACTAATTTTGAACTCTAATTTATCATAACTCTAATTTCGATCACAATTTTTGTATTATTTCACACTATATATACTTACAGCTATGAAATAATCAAAAATAAATAATTCAATATATTAATAAATAAAAAAAAAACAAAATTTTTTTTCATTTCAAAGCTAAATTATAAAATTTAAAAATCCTAAAAAAATCTATAATTTTTATTTAAAATTAAATAAAGAATAATTTATTTATTATTTAAAATCAAATAAATGCCGTATTGTGGGAAAGAATAAGTGTTACTTTTGAAATTTTGGTATAATAAATAAAAAAAAATCATCAATATAGAAAAATAAAATTTAATACATTTATGTTGTTAAAAGCGTTTATTACAAAGCATATAAAAGAGTTCAAAATTACTGTCGAGTGTAAATAAATGCTGTCACTGTCACTCACATGTACACGAGCATGCGCACTCGGATACATTCAACGGTCAGGTAGCGTGCAGCTGCTATGTTTGTCCTGTTCTATCACACGGACCTCGGACGCTCTACTTTCTCTCTCGCACCTATCAAATAGCTAAAATTCTAAAATTTTATAGCTTGGCAATAATATTTTATGTACGATTTTTTGCAGGCAAGCCTATACGATTGGTTTTGTAATTAAATTATCTTACCTATGATATCAATTTCGATTGATTAACAGATCGGTGTAGTTACCTATATTGACTTACCTGTTCACATCTGCTTGCCAGGTAGCCATGCGCAGAAATAAGTAGGCAAGCCTACCTAGGCATATTCTGCGTGTTAAAAACTATCAGTTGAGGTAAAACTCATTCGGTTATCAAAAGAGTGAAGGTGATGAAAGAAAATTGTTAAAATTAATTCAATTAAAAAAATTTTCGATAGGCAAGTTATCATGGGCATATTTGTTAACAAATTATATTTGATAAAAGATATGTCTCATCGAGTTATCAGATCGGTGAAGGTCGACCTCCCACGGTCTCCTCTACTATCATAAGAGCCCTGTGCGCATTCCATAATAGAACAAAAGTTCATATTCTGTTGACTATTTTTCTGCCGATTCTACAAACACTTTGCCCGTCTATACCTGTTTTTCCTATTTATTGGTGTTGACAAGTGTCCGCTGAGTGGCGCGCTTGTAGCAGAGAAATCCCCGAAATCTGAAAGTGTGAGTCTAAGAGAAGGATGACATTCCGCAACAAATGTAAATCCTTCTGAAAAGGACTATCAAAAAAACAAATCTGAGATGTTCTACTATCAAATTCTTGAAAACCAAAATTTCAGAGCTACATTCTCAAACATTGAAATTACAGTGATTATTTTTTGACATTGCTAGAAACCAATGGAAACGTTCAATTCAAATAATTCATATACGTTTTGGCCAATCAAAAGTGGGAATATTTTACCTAGAAAATTGTCGCGGGAATAATTTAAGGTATTTTGTTTTTATTGTCTGACAACCTATATTTTTAATTTGACGTCTGTCATCAATTCGCATGAAAAGTGTGAAATGAATCAAAACCGGTTTAGTACATTATATAATTTTGCAAGGAAGTGTGTTTATGATCGTAACATCAAAAAATAATTTAAAGAATACCACACGAGAGTTCGATATAGTAGAAAATAATTATCTAGATTTCTTTCTCAAACTTGTTGGCAATAGCCACTCGAGCCAGTTGGTCTCTCTTATTTATTGCACTGGAAAGCGCTCATTTTCCAAAATGACAAAAATAGGAGAATTACGATGAGACAAAGCCGCCTATCAAAGTTATCGCTTCTTAGCATTGAGAATGATTTTCTCCGGATGCTGGATTTGACCGAAATCATCAATGATTCTTCGTCGAAAAAAGCTCGCAAGAATCCATTCGTTTACGCTGTAATTTAATTTATTTCTTATATTTTATTATACCTACATATGCTCGTGTCGAAATAATTTGATTTGTTCCGCAATAAATGAAAAAAAAATAACTTGTCTGAAAAATAATTAGGGGCCTCCACTCCTTTGTTGCCCCAGGGCCTCCGCCCCTTTTAATCCGGCCCTGCATCAGAGTACGGGGACATACAGGATGGGTTCTCCCAACACACCGAACAGAGTCTCTTTTGTCAGAAAAATATTAGTAAAGAACAGTATAGCGTTGTTTTATGAAGAAAACATTGTAGCAATTATAATTTGATCCATAAAACTGTCAGTTCTATGTACCGAACGATGATGTCCATCGAAACTGCCTAGTTGAAGAAGAATTCTGAAAGTTATTAAATAAAATTTATTGGCAATATAAATACACATAAACGGTTATATAGCATGGAGTGAATGAAGTATTATAGCGATAAGTGTGAAGCCCTTGTTTCGCAAAAATAGGCAGAACAAAATTTTTATCTTGAATATACAGTTTGTACATAAAATAAGGAATAAATTAATTATCTAGAAGAGAAAAAGCTTTCGAAAATATCCGCGGAAACGTCAACTTTTATTTCACGATGCGCATCTTTTGACGTTCAAGTCGCATTGATGACGTCATTAATGTTTCGGCTATGACGTCATGGACATTTTTCCAAACTGCAACCGCTATTTTTGATAGTGCCATCTGAAAGAGCATATTTCTCTGCACACGTTAAACCAAAAGTTTTTTCATGTTACATGAGGAAATTGCCGAGAAAACTAATGTTTTATTGATTTTGAGTTAACTTACTTTATTTTGTTAATTGAACAAACTAATCAATTAAAGGTTCAAAATAAAGTCCTTCCCAGCTTTGTAAAGTTCTATTTTAGCACGCCACTGGTGTCTTCGTATTTTCGAAGCCCTAAAAAAATCACTCTTTTATTATCGTAAAAAGACATTTCACTATTTTTGTTACCTTGCCGTGTGGTTGGCGTATGCCACAGTTTGACAGTTCATATTTCATTGATTCCCTGCTTTTCGAAAAAATTAAGAATAAAATGCGCCTTTCTCTTACTCAGAGAATCAAAATTTTGATGATGATTGGATACGGATACTAAATACCCGGATAGGCCCATAATTCAATCAGCAGTGAGCAAAGTTGAGAGAAAGTTTCGAGACACTGGTAGTGTTGATGATCTCCCTGAAGCTGAATGCTGAAGCTGAATGAGGAGGTCACATTGAATGTTTTATTATCAATGGAGGAAAATACACACAAGAGCCTAAGAAGCATTAGTCGAAATCAAGATATCCCAGTTACAACTACACATAAAATTTTAAAATTGGAAAAGTGGCATCCCTATAAGATGACTCTGCACCAAGAACTTTCCGAAGAAGATCCAGACCGACGGATGCAGTTCTGCCAAACGTTAATGAATATGTGCAATGCTGACCCTTTGCTAGTAAAAAATATTGCGCTCTCTGATGGAGCTACCTTTACACTAACAGGAACAGTGAATCGGCATACGTATAGGTACTGGGCTAAGGAGAATCCAAAATGGATGAGAGAACATCACACACAGTATTCTCAGAAAATAAATGTTTGGGCGGCGATTGTACAAAACAGGATTATTGGACCCCACTATTTCGAACAAAACTTAAATGGTCCAAGGTACCTTCAACTCGTACAGGATTATGTTAAACCCAGTCTAGTGATCTTATTCCCTAACGCAGATAACCCTGCTATACCAAATAACAACTGATGGTACCAGCAGGATGGTGCAACGCCGCATTACGCAGCTGATCTTGACCAAGTCTTTGCCAACAGGTGGATAGGTAGGCGTGGTTCTATTGAATGGCCCCCAAGAACTCCGGACCTTACTCCTTTAGATTTTTTTCTGTGGGGCCATCTGAAGAATGTCGTGTACAAACCTAGACCAGATAATATCGAGGAATTGAAAACTAGGATTGCAAATGAATGTAACAATATTACTCAACAAACTATCACTAAGGTCCAACGGCGATTTATTGACCGTCTTGGATACTGCCAGGCTCAGGAAGGACTTCAATTTGATTATTTGATCAATTAGTTTGTTCAATCAACTGTGTAAAATAAATTACTTGAAAATCATTATAACATTAATTTTTTCGACAATTTCCTTATGTAACATGACAAAACTTTTGGTTTAACGTGTGCAGAGAAATATGCTCTTTCAAATGGCACTATCAAAAATAGCGGTTGCAATTCGAAAAAAATGTCCATGACGTCATAGCTGAAACATTAATGACGTCATCAATGGGATTAAAACGTCAAAAGATTCGCATCGTGAAATAAAAGTTGATGTGTCAGCGGATTTTTTTCGAAGAGCTTTTCCTTTTCTAGATAATGAATTCATTCCTTACTTTATGTACACACTGTATATATAAATAACATGTTCATGAAATCACAATGTATAATATAATATCACAAACAAACGTAATATAAATAAAATGAATTTGAATTGGCATAATATTTGATAATGCAATCTAGAAAAGTATGATGTAATTCAGATAATAATTGTAATGTATATCTTCAGGACTCTGAAGTATAAAAAAAGACATTTGAAATAAAATTCTTGAACAATGTATACAGTGCTTCTCAAAAGTCCCCTCCCCCCCTCTTATTTTTGGAACGATTATACATAAACAAGTGAAATTTGGAAACTGAATATCAAAGGTTGTAAACTTCCCTACTAATGATGATATATGACGAAATCGTCAAAGATGACGTCACAAGGCCATTGTGACCAATAATTTCAAATGGAACCCTACGGCAAGCGACACCTCTTTCAAGAGGTATCGAAAAAACCTATTCAATGATACTAATTTTGTTTGTGTTTATGGCCGTTTTGGCAACTCGCTTTTAAAAAACGCAAAGCTGTGATGAATTAAATCAGTTAATACTAAAATTCCAAATTCAAGCTCCGCCTCTGGATTGTTGTCAAATGAGCTGACGTTTTTGTTAGTCTCCCTAATTCGGCGTTTTTGTAATTGTCCAAGTTTTTGTACATTCAATAATTTGTGTATTGTTGATCGAACTTTTAACTGTTTCAGCAGCTTTTGGAACTTTTAATATCTTTGTACATTTTAATAATTTGTTAAACTGTTGTGAGCCGAACGTTCAAGGGCTTCAAGAATCGAAATGGTACGTGCTTTAGGTGATGATGTATCAGCGATCCTAATTCTTAGTGGAACTGGACAAAATATTCATGCAGCAGAACGCATTTTTAATGAGAGGTTTCCCGATCGCCCCGTTCCGAGGACTTATTTAAGGGAGCTTCTTCGTAAGTTTTGAAACAACGGGTAGTTTCGATGATGCGAAACGATCTGGCAGACCACAAATTTCTGAAGAGAAACGAATTGAAGTCAGAAGTCAGTCGAAATACACAGGGTGTTGAAAAAACTCTCGGACGACGACCCAGACCGACCCCGATTTTGTGAAAATATGGAAACTAAAATTAACCAACAATTTGTTTTAGTGACGTAAGTACTTTCTATCTGAATGGAAATGTAAATACACAGAATGTGAGGCATTGGAGTGACGCAAATCATCACCTGTTTCGTGAAACACATACTCAATTTCCCCAGAAGGTGAATGTTTGGGCAGGTATCCTGGGAAACCACATCGTTGGGCCTCTTTTTTAAATAATAATTAAACTGGTGAGGTTCATCTGGAGCTGTTGCAAACGGTAATCCTTGAAATTTTGGAAGATAATCCAGATGAATTCGGCAATTTGGAAATAACATTCCAACAGGATGGTGCTCCTCCACACTATTACGGTGCAGTAAGACGGTATTTGGATGAGGAGTATCGTGGTAGATGGATTGGACGACGAGGTTCAACTGAATGGCCAGCTCGATCACCGGACCTCACAATTTTGGATTTTTTTCTGTGTGGGTACCTTGAATAGGAGGTTTACTCCACTGAACCTGACAATATTGACGTTTTAAAACAATGTATTGTTGCAGAATGTGAGGCTGTTTCCGCAGACACATTTGCAAACGTACGGAAGAGTTTAAAAATAGGATATTTCACTGTCAAGAAGTGAATGGAAGTCACTTCGAGCAATTTCTCCAAGTAGATACTCATACTTAAATCTGTAATGAATATCATAGTGAATGGAATTTAAATTTCAATGTTTACTATTGAGCTATTAAAACTGCCATAAACACAAACAAAATTAGTATCATTGAATAGGTTTTTTCGATACCTTTTAAAAGAGGTGTCGCTTGCCGTAGGGTTCCATTTAAAATTATTGGTCACAATGGCCTTGTGACGTCATCTTTGACGATTTCGTCATCTATCATCACTAGTAGGGTAGTTTACAACCTTTAATATTCAGTTTCCAAATTTCACTTGTTTATGTATAATCGTTCCAAAAATAAGAGGGCGGAAGGGGGCTTTTGAGAAACACTGTATATGAAACAAAATTGAAAAGATTGCTTGAAATAGCAATAAATTATCGGAGGAAAGCTCCGATGCAAGGGAAAAAACAGATACGAAAAATATTTTACATACATTCAGACTGGTTTCCTTGTTCACAAAAAAATAAAAAATAATGAAATCGACATAATACATAAATACAGACACGGGGTCATGAAATTGTCGAACGTTATAGACGGAGGGCTGACTATGAAAATTAAAAATGATGAGTTGCAAGTGAATGAGGGTTCGAAGGACCTTAGGGCTTGGGTAGGTAGATCAGACAATGACAATTGAATTGAACAGTTAACTTGCAAAATAACAATAATAATAAAAATATATCGGAAATTGACAAGTCGTTCGACAGACTAGGTTGAACCAATCAACCAACTTGTTTCTCCGTTGCTTAGGAAAAACTTTATATCGGTCCCACACAGGGAGAAGGAAGGGTACGAATTTCACAGTTCACAACAATCTTGTTGATCTTTCTTTAATTTTTTTGATCTTTCTTTCATCTTGTTGATCTTTATTTCATCTTGTTGATCTTTCGTTTATCTTTTTGATCTGTCTTTCATCTTGTTGATCTTTCTTTCATCTCTTTGATCTTTCTTTCATCTTGATGATCTTTCTTTTATATTTTTTATCTTTCTTTCATCTTGTTGATCTTTATTTCATCTGTTTGATCTTTCTTTCAACTTTTTGACCTTTCTTTCTTCTTTTTGATCTTTCTTCCATCTTTTTGATCTTTCTTTCGTCTTTTTTATCTTTCTTTCATATTTTTGATATTTTTTCATCTTTTTGATCTTTCTTTCTTTCCTGATCTTTCTCTCATCTTTTGATCTTTCTTCCATCTTTTTGATCTTTCTTTCATCTTGTTGATCTTTCTTTCATCTTTTTGATCTTTCTTTCATCTTGTTGATCTTTCTTTTATCTTTTTTGATCTTTCTTTCATCTTTTTTATCTTTATTCATCTTTTTGATCTTTCTTTCATCTTTTTGACCTTTCTTCCATCTTTTTGATCTCTCTTGCATCCTTTTGATCTTTCTTCCATCTTTTCGATCTTTCTTCCATCTTTTTGATCTTTCTTTCATCTTTTTGATCTTTCTTCATCTTTTTGATCTTTCTTTCATCTTTTTGATCTTTCTTTCATCTTTTTTATCTTTCTTTCATCTTTTTGATCTTTCTTTCATCTTTTTGACTTTCTTTCATCTTTTTGATCTTTATTTCATCTTTTTGATCTTTCTTTCATCTTTTTGATCTTCCTTTCATCTTTTCCTTTTCTTTTGCCTTGACTTTTCTTTTGCCCTGCCTTTCCCAGACAGCACGGAATATTCCTAGAATATTCTCTAAATATTCGAAAAGAGAAGAGTATATTCCGACTATACATGGAATATTCCTAGAATATTCACATGCCTCTAGCATATTCCAGATTTTTTTCAGACAAGCTGACAAAAATACACTACTGTACTGACCAAATTATAATTGGTAGGAAAATATCGAGGTGCACTTTCACGACCAATCAAAAGTAATGAGTTGAAACTATTAGTGACAGAATGGATTCAAGTTTTTCTGATTCAGATAGCAGTAGCTCGATCTTGCAATCCTTGTTTTTCGGAGATATCCCCGTAGTGACAGAAGAAACGGGTTAATAAAATATGTGTTATTATCATTATAACTATATAGAAATAGACCTGTTCAAATTCACGTTGTTTTATTTCATTGTAGGGAAGGGGTGCGCAGTCTGCAGAAATCAAATGGTTTTTTTTCTGAGTGGAACCTGCAATTCCAATCCACAAATACTCTGAGGAAAACAATTACGTATTGCACTACTACGTAATTTTTGAAATGCAGTTTTGTTTCTTGGCGAATGTAAGCAAGTACATTTCTTGAATTGGCAGGCATAATTGTAGAAGTTCATATTATTGATGTGAAAGTGCCATTCAAGATTTGATATTTGAGATACTCATGTGGGGAAAGTTGTATTTTTCTTTATTTTCTAATTTCTGAAATTCAGGGAATGGTTATTTTTTCAGGATATTTAGGGAATATTATATCATGTTCCTGAATTACTTTGAATATTCATAGAATATGTTCATGGAATATTCTAGGATTATCCTTTCTGGAATATTCATGGAATATTGTGGCTATATTCTGGATATACATGGAATATTCCCAGAGGATTTTCCAGGAGTATTCTTTCTGGAATATTCTTGGAATATTCTGGTTATTCCGAAATATTTCTCATGGAATATTCAAGGAATATCTAAAATTCTACCCACCAGCACATTCTAGGAATATTCCAAAAAGATATGTATATCCCTGGCACATTTGAGAATATTCCAATATCCCAAAAATAATATTCTATGAATATTCATGGAATATCCAGTGCTGTCTGGGTTTCTTTTGCCTTGCCTTTCTTTTCGCCTTGCCATTTCTCTTGCCTTACCTTTTCTTCTGCCTTGCCATTACTTTTGCCATGCGTCTTCTTTTCTTTTGCCTTGCATTTCCTGTTACCTTGCCTTCTCTTTTGCCTTGCCTTTTCGTTTGCTTTGCCTTTTCTGCTGCCTTGCCATTCCTTTTGCCTTGCGTCTTCTTTTGCTTTTGATCTTCTCTATCAGGTTGAAAAAGGAGGTGTCAAGGTTATCGATGTCCTTTATTTCATTCATGTATTTTTCTTTGTTTTGCTATTTCTATCATTTCGTCAACGAGTCTTTTGCCTTTTGCCTTGCCTTTTCTTTTACCTTGCCTTTTCTTTTGCCTTGCCATATCCTCCGCCTTGTCTTTTCTTTTGCATTTACTTTTTTTTGAATTGCCCTTCCTTTTGACTTGCCTTTTCTTTTGCCTTGCCTTTTCTTTTGCCTTGCCTTTTATTTTGCCTTGCCTTCTCTTTTGACTTGCCTTTCCTTTTGCCTTGCTGCTTCAGAAAATTTACAAATGATGTTTGATCTTTTCCATCAGGTTGAAAAATGAAGTGTCAAGGTTATCGATGTCCCATATTTTATTCATGAATTTTCCTTTGTTTTGCTATTTCTATCATTTCGTCAAGGGTTTTTTTTCATATTGTTGTTACCTCTGCGGGTGACTGATTCGAAATCAAAAGTATGAGGGGGTGGTTCCGTAAGACTCGCAGTTTTTTTTAAGGATTGTGTATATTTTCGCAGTCTCTTTCGTGTTCGGTCATCCTGGTTTTGAGTTACTTCCTGTCTTCCCAACTATACTTCCTAACGCACATAGTATTTTGCAAATAATACGATTTCAATAACGTGCTGGTTATTAGCTCAATGCACATAATTGGTATTCCTATCACAATTCATTCAAACCTATCGGAAGAAACTTTATGTATATGATGAGAAATTCCAGTGACAGTTTCGTGTAGAAAGGCGCCTGCGATACATATTTTACGCTCTTGCCAGCCACGTATTTCGTGCCATGTCAAAATTCACGTAGATATGCGGTGGCGTATTCAGGAAAACGATAAATCATACTTCTTGCCTTCTTTTGTCACGAACAAATTTTTGTTCGGTTGGGGATATATATTTATTGCTTGTCAGTTCCATACAGGGTCAGAAACGATGATATATTCCAATATTACATTGGTAGGAATAACACTTCCTAACATCATAGGAAAATAATAATCAGCACAGAGACAAACAGGTAAGCAGTGTTCCCAGACAGCACGAAATATTCCTAGAATATTCTGTAAAAATCCGAAAAGAGAAGAGTATATTCCGAATATACATGGACTATTCCTAGACAGTGACATAGGATTAAGTTTAAGACTAGAACTTTGCATCTAGCTGGGAAACAAACACGGTCTTGAATGCTTTCCCCATGCTGAGAACATTTTGTGCAAGAACTCTAACCTGCATGATCCTCAATTGCTAATATGGATGTTTTTGCCAATGCATCAAATGAAAATTTCGTTATTTTGAAATTGTAAGTCTGATCAAATAATTCAACACCATTGTTTCTCAGCTGAATGGCTTCTTCAACGAAGTCTGAAAGAAATTGATTGAAATTTTTGGGTTTTCGGAGCCGTGATACGATCCCATTAAAAACACATTCTTAGATTCCAAAATGGCTTCCATTTCCCAAGAAAACAATTGTATAAATAAAAAAACAGAAATTAACCATTTGAGTGAGATCTTCTCTTATTTATTGTCTTTAGATATCAATCAACATTGACAACAATGTAATATGAAATATAAAAAAATATATATAATAAACAAAAAAAAAACAAAAAACAAACAGATATTAACAATTTGAGTGAGATCATTTATTTTTTGTCTCTATATATCAATCAAAACTGACAACAATGTAATATAAAATATTAGTTCTTTTTAACATTACCGCCACCTGGTAACGTCATTTCATTTGGTACTAATCTAACAGTTGGCACCACTGTAATCATTTCCAAGTGACACCCGTCAGGTGTCGTTGGCTTAAATATAATTGCGAGATTATCCCCAACCTGTCAGTTTTACTTGTCACACCACATAGAGTACACATTTATATTTATATAATTTTAAACAACGCTAATGTGGTTGTAGTAACTTTGAACTTCGTTTTATTCCTTGATCTTAGTTTTTTTCTTTTGTATCACTATGTTAGATCGATATGTTTAACATCATTGAAACCAACCTCAACGAAGTTGTAAGTAGCATAATGATGCGAACTTGAATATGTATTACTATTAGTTTTTTTCATCTATTGTAGTCTCCCTGATGATGGAAATAAACATTTCCGAAAGCTTGAATAAACCTTAAGATTTACTTTTTCGTTGCTACTTACCCCAATATCTCTAGTTCTGTATATATATATATATATATAAATATATATATATATATATATATATATATATATATATATATATACCAAGATTTCCACTTATTTTTCATCTTTCATTTTCACGTGTGGGTGTGAAAACAGACTAATTGAATATTTTTGCTTTGCTATTGAGAGATAAATCATTGTATCCACACCTGCCGGGTATAGTCTTTCAGAAATGTTTGGTTGCCATGCATTTCTATAACAGTTATTCCCAAAGAATCCGGTGCTCAAATCATTCCACCATCTGGCGTAATGTACCAGAAAGCAAGAATAGAAGGTTGCATTAATTGATTCGAATTAGCAAGTCATAGTCATGCATGATCTTTTGATCGGTGGTACAAAAGATGCACAAATTGATTTTTCCCAGACGGAAAAGCATCATGAACATGTTGATGAATCCGACAAAGACTTTGCTAATTCGCAAAAAGTTTAATGCCGGTTGTTCAATGAGTTGAGCATTGATTGGGATTTGTTGTGAGATATTTCCTAGTCGATTTGATTGGCTCTGACGTACTCAATTCTTTGTGATGGACATCAGGATGCAGATGTAAATAATATGATGTTTCTCGTAGTTGGGACGATTATTAAAACGTTTGTGAAGAGGATATGAAGAGCGATTGTACGGAGAGAAATTTGGATTGTTGATGCCGCAATCCCACAATTGGGGCCTTAGTTTCTACAGGGTGTTAGTGAATAAGGGGGACAAACTTCAGGAGGTGATTCTGCATGAAAAAATGATGACAGTTCGCTATATAACTTTTATCCGCAAATGCTTCGTTTTCCGAGATACGGGGTGTTGGGAGTTTTTCTTAAAAACCGACTATTTATTTATTGCCCTGAAACCGGTCGAGATATGCAAATGAAATCTGATAAGTTTAAAAAATAAAACATCTTAATGCGTTTTCTTCATTTCTTTAATACATTATCTCTAATACAATAACGTTGAACCAGAACAATAACCGAAAATAACACTAATAAATAAATCGGCGTAAAGCTACAACAAATGTTCAAAATGACCTCCCTCAGACGTGATACAAGATTCAACTCTTAAATATTTTTAGGCCATCAGCTATACAGGGTATGCCAAAATTCGGTACCAACTTTCTTATTTTGAATGGAAACCCACATGTTATTCACATGGTTTCGATAGATTTTCTAATTCTGAGTTTGAATTTAGATGGTCATTCACCTATTGCAGTTTATGACATATGACAAATTTTCTGAGAAAAGTTTCTGCCGTAATGATTAAATTTGTATATCGCAAACCGTTCAAAATTAGGAAACCAAATTTGTAGACCTACGTGAATCACCCTGTATACAAAGAAATTTTCGTGTTCTCTGCTGATTCGGTTGTCAATCTTTGCAATAGGCAATCATTGGTCTGAAACACTGAGAAAAACAGTCACTGTCAATGAGCTTTCCACGAAGTCGATGGAAAAAATATGAAACACTCCGGACATATTTCTAGAAATCATACAGTCTGAATTCTAATTTCATACGACAGCAAATGGTTTAGGATACGATGATGAATCAAGAACCAAAGATTGAAGTCACAGTGGAAACAGAGGGGAATCATCAACTTTCTTTTCTAGACGTGACAATAAAATAATCAGCTCATATTAACGAAACTTTTTTTCGATAAAAAATACAAACTATAATAGATATGTCCACTAAAACTCAAATCATCACGCAATTTCCAAAAAAGGTATAGTTGGTTGCCTCTACAATAGAGCCAAAATGATATCTAATTCGATAGAAAAACTCGAAAAAGAAATGGTTTTCAGAAGAGCAATACTGAAGAACAATACGTATGCAGATACATCTGTGGAAAACACTCTCAATGTAGTTACAAACAACAATACAAAAAATAGTGATAAATTCAGAGCAACACAACCACCAATTCAGCTCAAAAATAATATAATACTTTATATTATTGGATTATCTGAAAGGACTGAAGGGATTGACAACAAGTATGACATTAGAACAAATAACAAGATCGATCCTAACACAAACAAAACCTAAAATTCCAAAGAAAATATATGTTGTTCTTGAGGCAGAAGTTTCATTGGTGATACATCAAGACCGTTGAAAGTGCATGACATTGCAAGGAAACAGAACTGCCAATTAGGACAATCAATAGAGATTTTCCGCTCTATCGATTCTATGATAAAAATATTACCAGGAAACCGACGAAAAATCATGATTTCCGACCCCAAAAACCCCCACATACCAATTTTTATTGGAATCGAGCTATAACCACAAAACTCGTTGATATGGGGCTGCCATCTTGAATTTATGAACTTTGAAAAATCGTGATCTCTATCGCCAAAAACCCCCACATACCAATTTTGAATAGAATCGAACTATAATCACAAAATTCGTCCGCCATATTAGAGCCTCCATCTTAGTTTTTTCTCTAGCAAAAATTTCATAATGCATTGTCACCGGAATTAGGAACACCTGCCAAATTTCACTCTAATCGGAAAAGTAGAAGTGGGTCGAAATTAACTTGAAAGATATGCTGACGTTTCATCTGTCACAAAACCGATTTCACATATATCTAGGCATTCCGAGTACGAGTAGTCAAGATAGTAATCTTGATCTGCATGTGGATTCTGATGATGATTTCTCGAATTAAAGATGACAACACGCCCTATTTAATTATCCAAAACGAATTAAATGATCCTACGAGACTTGCAACTATCTAGATGAGCCATCCTTGCCTGTCGTCTACAACAGTTGAATTTATTGACCCCGAATACAAAAGTAACTCATTATAGTCTAAGATCCCGATATACAACGACCTTCACCGAGATGTTTATTTGATGAAACGTATCTTATATTTAATTCAATACGTCAATAAATATATTGCATATGGGTTGCCTAACAAATTTCAGTCCAGGATATGAATAATTAATAATTAAAAAAAAAAATTTTTAAGCATTCCACCGGTTTGATTATCAGACTAATTCTATACCAATCGAAAGTATAAAGCCCATAGAATATGCAAACGTTAGGTTGTCTATTTTTTCCGGTCACAACTCTCGGGTAGCCAGGTATAAACAGGTATATCGATACTAGCATTTTGCACCGGTCTGATTATTGAATTAAAATTAAATGAAAATGAAGATTATTTCATTATGAACACGGTGGTATGGGGTTGCCTCAAAAAAATCAGTCTCGAATTCCGGTTGACGAATTTTTAAACGTGAAATATTGCTGCGAGTGAATATGTGCGACTGAGAGGTCCCAACCAACCATCTCATGCGATAGTAGAGGACACAGCATAGCAGCTGTTTGAAGTCCGTCCATTAAAAGAGGCTCTGGTGCTGTTTCTGGCTGATTATTGGGAAAACGACCATTTGGTAACAATAATCCAAAACAAAAAAATATTGTTAGCCGTCGACCATCAGTGCTACTCTTATCAAGTTCAGGAAAATTCCGTAAAAAAAACTGAAGAAACTAATTATGAATGATGTTATCACGAAGAGGCAGATACAAGGATTATTGTTCATGCTTCTAGCGGAACCAGGCTCAAGAATTCCAATTGAAGTCTCTGATACTGACGTTTTGATTATTTTGTTAGGAAATATGCACAAACTTATCGAATCAGAATTTTGGCTTGCCAGTTCAGCAACTAGAAAGACTAATAATCAAACTGTTGATTGCATTAATTGCACCGATTTAGCGTTGAAGTTAGGAATCAAATTATGCCAAAGTTGCGATTACATGGCAGCACTTTATAATAAAGAAAAAGTGAAACCTTTTCAGCTATTTTTGAAAAATGAAAAATATCAAACAGTTTTTGCATCATTAACACATGCTGCTGATATTTTCATTGATGAAAAAATGAAGACCGTTCAAGAATTTACGGCTAGAATGTATGGTATCAACGTGAATGATGCGAGATATCGCATTTTTATGAAAAATCAATCTGCTAAAGAAGACAGCGAGCAGTTTAAAAAAAAAAGTCTTCGACTCCAACTCCATACCACCATGCTGGATATCATTAATTCAGAAAATTTTACGAACTATTTCCGTAAATTCCATGTGGCTTAATGCAACGGATCCATTATGCGTGAAACTTCAGCCTGAGAACTGCGGTTGGTTCTTTGATGAATATTTAAAACCAGTAGGATTCATTGGGGATCATACACCTTTAAAGATAGAAGACATTGTCGAAGGAACTGAAACGGAGAGTGAGGACGAAGAAGGTTCAGAAGTTGGAGATCATAGTTATATGTCCGATGACTCGAACCTGAATAATTTTGAAAAAAATTAATAAAAAAGAAATTGTGTATATTTGTTTCTAAAAAGAAAAACAAGAAGTTTTATTGTTTCTATATTTACGTTTATCTTAGTTACATATATATAAACCTAAATAATTTTGATGAAGAAAAATTAATAACTTTTCTACAATAAAAACTTTGATACAATGGTCTATTTCTTTCATTTTGAAAATAGATTTAAATATTAAATGTATTAGCTCATAGGAACTTCTTATTATTAGCAATACAAGACATTGTGAAATATACTTTCAGTGTCATCATTAAAATTATAATCGAACACATAATTATAATTATTGAATTGAGAAAAAGGAATAATTTGTTTTGCAGATTAATAACAAATACCTGATGTTGATTTTTTAATATAGAATTTGGACTGAATTTAGTATTATATGATATTTATATAAATCTTATAAAAATATGACTTATCAGAAGATATTAACGCTTTTACTTATTACTTCTAAACATTTGACAAAAATCAAAACTGTGATTTAATGAATTGTTTTATTGGTTCTCTAAATAGCTCAAAGTTGTTTTACTCACATCAACTGGCTAAAAGAACTAGTGTTAATCTGTTCCAATGAATTACATGTCAGAAAAATTGAAGGGGAGGGATCTGCCATCAACGCTGATATAGTCGTTCGAAAGCAGATCATCATATCACGATCTCTGGCATTATAAATGGTGCAAAATAGCCCTAATTGTTGGTTGCCCGATCTCATACTCTCTTGATTAATGAGTGGTTGATTGCTTCCTCTGAAGACTAACATTTCACAATCAGGAGAAGGCTCTTCTCGCTTCGCTATAAAAAAATAGGAAGGAGAAGTCATCAATCCCTAGGAAATGGGTTTGAAACATCATAATCGAAAGTCAAAGCGGAATTCTTGTCTTGAAGTAGTGAGATATTCAGAAAGAGCTGTTTCAGAATATTCATTTGATTTCACAACTAAAATTAGTGGGATTCTTGCTTTAGTGCCAATTTATACATCTCCTCAGTCTCAATTTTAGTTAGTCTCACAAAATGTTGTTTTTACAATTTATTGTTTATGCTATATTTTTCTTTGAATTTTTCTATTGTTAGAGTATGATATCCTTTCCGTTTGGTGAAGGTACTTCTCCAATAAAAGTTGTAGTTCAATTCGACAAAAGCATCTTTAACACTAGGTTCGCCATCGACGCTAATATAGTCGTTCGAAAGCAGATCATCTTATCACGATCACTGGCATTATAAATGGTGCAGAATAGCCCTTATTGTTGGTTGCCTGATCTCAAACTTTTAGTGCATTTATATAAGATATTTTCTTATTTTTCTTAATCATCTTCATTTAATTAAATTCTGCTGTATTTGTTCACAGCAGTAACAGTCGTTTTTATGTGGGAAAAGTTCAAAAGCCTTCAACTTGAACTTTTTCTACAGATCCCCAACATATCTGGTCCGGCCTTCTGTTTAATTTCTCCTGCGATCTATTACATGTCCGAATCATTTTTTAATCTACTCCACTTGGGGCTTACATCGTTTTGTTCGGAAGATACATTTATCTTCCATGGGTTGATCCAAAAACGTGAGCATACCTCAGTGGTTTTGCTTGATAAGAACTCAAAAAGCACAGGGGAAGTGTCGTGGCATTATTGTTTCGTGTACTTTGTTTCCTGATCTGATTCCGATATGAAACTGTTTTCTTGATTAAACCGAAGAACAACGGTTACGAGTTGAAAAAGGGAACACCCTCAATTCAGTATTGAATAGAAATATTCCTCTGAAAAATGACAAATCTACGTTAAAAAATTAGTGATTTTTTGTGATAACAGAAAACAACTACTTCCCTGGCTGAAGCCGAGGTCTCAATCTGCCTTTTCCAAGGTTGTAGTAACTTGGGTGGAAATGTGATTTCCCCTGAGGTTTCAATCTGCCAAATCCTCAGATGTTTTCACTTGGGAAAAAAAATGATTTCCAACCGAGGTCTGTAGTCACTAAGGTAGGGTTCAGGATTTTGTGACTCGCCACTGGGGTCCAACCTTCTTACTACCCTGGTCTCGACACTGGTGCTCTCAAAGGTCTCAATCTGCCTAGTTCTCCGAGGAAACTGTGGATCAGAAGGAGGATGTGGAGTATTTATCCTAGGTGAATTCAGTAGCGCTGAACTTTGGGCAGGGCTCGGTTTGGCAGGAAGGCGAGAAAGTCTCTAGTTAGACAATATCCAACGACCTGTTTTGATTATCAGGAGGGAAATAATTTTGTATTTCATGCAAAATTATTTTTATTTTAAAAATCTCAGCAGAACGCTGTTAACTATATACTAACTAGTTAAACTTGCAAGTAAGTGATATTCAGATGAATTTCATATGAACTATTTTGACATTTTGAGGTTTACAAGGAGTCCATCAGAACTGTTTCCAGTTGGTATAAAAAAGGTGAGAACATTAAGTACATATATCCATTATCCAGGGTAGAAACTGTAAAAGATTTGGGTATATACTATAACTCCACTCTTTCGTATAAACCACATTTCGATCACATGGCATCCCGGGCACTATGGGTTTTGTAATGAGACAAAGTACACATTTGAATGACACCAAAGCGATCACCATACTTTATAACACCGACCAAAACTTGAATATGGTGCTGTAGTCTGGCATCCTTGTCATCTGGTTCATAAGAATACGTTAGAAAAAATTCAAAACAGATTCCCGAGATTTCTATATCACAGAGAATACAAAGTATACCCGGACTATAATACAGTCAGGTCTGTAGCACTAAGAAACGAATTCAAAATACCCAGTCTAGATAATAGAAGACAGGCAAGTATAGTAATAATGTGTTATAAAATCTTTAAAAAATATTATAATTGCCCCTACCTCAGGTCTCTACTCAAAAAATGAATTCCAAACAGATCAACAAGACTTGTTCAGTTCTTCAACGTACCATATGTATCAACAATAAACTGTTCACCCATCATTACAATGATCAAAACAACAAACAACTTCCTACTATTCAACCAGAATGAAATTTCTTATTTGCTTATGCAATTTTACGATCCATTCCCAATAAACTTGGAGGAGTACTTGCATTAGTATTTTCTATTGCAATTCTATATTTAGTACCTTTCATTAATAATAAAAAATACTTAAGAATACAATTTTATCGAGCTCAACTTTGTTCTCCCTCCCAAACAAGTATACCATGGTGTACAAACATACTTTTCAAACCCAGAATAATTACTGTTTTGTTTCATCTCTATCGCTTTTTCTAATGTTTAATTTCTCTTTTGCGACGCCTATGTATATTATATGTATGTATGTATAGATAATATATGCCTAAGTATAGTAGCCCGATACAATATTATTATTATTAGTAGATGTTAGAACCCCTATAAATTAGTATAAGACTGTATTCACACTTGTTCTATAAAAAAATATTATTTTCATGTAATAAGGTTTTACCTGTTTGAAAATAAATAAATAAATAGAACATGTTGAAACATTCCTTAAAATAACACTCATGTGTTATAAGTTGTTGAAATCGATTATTTTGAATTTTCTTCCACGTAGTTTCATGAAAGTCAATGTTGAAGTGAAGAGGTGATGGATGTTTTCATTGACAAGAGTGACACATGGCTTAGAACCTTAGAAATCGATTAGCCAGAGAGTGGCAAACACAAGGCGTTCTATTCCATTTTGGAGTGAAGTAGAGTGACTCTAGAGTGAAAAAAATTGTTCTCAGAGTGGAAGTTGGCTAGCATTGCTCTAGCATTTTGTTCCTTCCACTCTGAAAACACTTTTTTTCACTCTCAGTCACTCTACTTCACTCCAAATTGGAATAGAACGCCTTCTGTGTTTGCCACTCTCTGGGTTATTGGTTTCTAAGGTTCTAAGCAATGTGTCACTCTTGTCAATGTCAACATCCATTTCATCGTATTCGACCTCTGACCATGGTACGGTTAACATGTGGCGTTAACTGGTTGGAGGTCAAGTAAATGTATATTGTGAATGTCTGCCGTTTTATAACGTGCAACACAAAAATAATCTAAAAATTGTGAAAGTCGAAAAAAGTTTTGTGTATGAAATAGTCCCTTTCTTCTCTACGCCAGTAACCAGGCTGGATGACAACGGACTTGTCGGAAGAAGGGGCGCTCGGGCACTCGTGGTATCACTTCGAGTGAGACTTCCAGGGTGCCATACGAAGGGGGGCAAGTGAGGTATTACCGCACGAGGCCCTCGGATCTGTGTAGATGGTTATATAACCGAGCACAAAAAAGGGAACTAGAAGAAGAAGAAGAACATCCATTTCATCTTCACTTCAACATTGACTTCCATGAAAACATGTGGAATAAAATTTAAAATAATGAATCACACCAACATATAACACATGAGGGTTATTTTAAGAAATGTTTTAACATGTTATACAGTATCGGAAAGTATTTATATTGGGTATGGTGGTTTCATGAGAGCGTAAAGAATATATGTTGAGAGAGCATTACAATTTCTCCTCGACTCGCTCGAAGAAGGGATATCGACGTCACGACACAGAGATAGGAGAGTCAGGGCGGTTAGCTCAGGACGTCAGTATCATACCAGCAGCAGTCGGGAAAATGTGTGCGCTGCAATGAACAAAAATTTTTGATGATAATTTCACATCAGATAATTTGAACGAATTAAACTGAATCATTGATTCAATTTAATCTGTTGGACGACAGGTAGATCAAAATATCTTTGGTGCCGTGGTGGCCGCGAAAACAAAACAAAATTCTCAAACATAAATGAAAGCAAACGATATTTCTGTAAGAATGAAAACAATAAACTTATTTCTAATTGAAAAACAATTATTTCTTGTATGGAGAGAAAAAAAATATTTGCAAGAAAAGACAAACCAAATTAAATATTTTTGTACTGAATTATTTTATCAAATTTAACAAAACCATTTTGGGCCAAGCAATAGCCGAATCTATTGCACAATTCTGTTCTGGTAGCCGCAAGGGTAACTGGTGTTACCTGAGCACACAACTGAATAATTTTTGCCCTCAGTTCATCTAAATTGGTGGCACGTCGTTAAAGTAAATCGGAAGAGCGCGAACTGCAGGAATAATTTGATTTTGCAAAAGTTTCAAATATTTTGGTGCATTTAAATTCCCTTCAATGAAAAATGGGCCTATGACGTCCCGTCCACACATTTAATTCTCTTGGGTACTGTGCCCTCACAGCAATACTCAAATGTTCATTTACGAGACCAATAACGTACTACGGATGGGTTGTGTTTTCGATGAATTGAGAAGGACGATTCATCGGTAAATAACACCTTTTTCAGAAAGTCATCATTTACACGAAATGTCCTATTGATTTTTCGACCATCTCCAGGCAAAAGTTCTTGTGTGGTCTTGACTTTGAAACAATGATAACCGTTTCCCTTCAAAATATTCCTACAGATCTTTCATTCAAATCCACTTCGTCGGCGATCTATCTACTCGAACAAGGTGTCGTTTCTGCCAATGCACACACTTGTGTTTCTCTTATTTCCCGTTTCCTCGGGTATTTATCTAGGATGCGGTGGTGGATTTGTGGGACAACATTTTTTGCAATGTGCTGCCACACACTCTGAATTCTGAAATTTATTAATAATTGAAAGGACAGTCGCTTCCGTAGGTACAGGTCTATCTGCAAAAGCCATTCATAGTTCTAGTATATTGCACAGAATTCCCCCCAAAGTACCACTTAACGATCTGTACTTTCTCTGCGGTTGTGTAAATAGGCGGCATGTTTAAAAAGGTAATAAATGTCACGGTCTTTTGTTTTCGCAACCACGGCTCGGCGAAAATGAGTCGATACGCTTTGCGCTGTGTCGCATTGCGACGTGGTCAGTTAATGTGTCGGGTGGGGTAACAGGAGGGGCGCACAGCAGTGCGTCTCTCTTGTTTATGTGGTATTATCATATCATTGCGTTCCTTGTTGCTCGTGTAGATTTCTGTCTATACCCCAGATTAATTGTTTCCGATACTATATGTACTTGATGTTCTCACCTATTTTATACAGACTGAAAACAGTTCTGATGGACATCTTGTAAACCTGACGAGTAAGTTACCTCAAAATGTCAAACCATTTCATATAAAATTCATCTAGGTATTACTTACTTGCAGGTAAGAACTGAATATGACTAGTTAGTATATAGTCGAAAGCGCACTGCTACGATTTCAAAAATAAAAATAATTTTGCACGAAATACAAAATTCTTCCACTCCTGATAATCAAAACTGGTCGTTGGATATTTCTAACTCGATACTTTCTCGCCTTTCTGCCAAACCAAGCCCCGCCCAAAGTTCAGCGCTACTGAATTCACCTAGGATAAATACTCCACATCCTCCTTCTGATCCATTCGGAGGAGTAGACAGATTGAGACCTTTGAGAGCACCAGTGTCGAGACCAGGGTAGTAGGCAGGTTAGACCCCGGTGGCGAGTCACAAAATCCTGAACCCTACCTTAGTGACTACAGACCTCGGTTGGAAATCATTTTCTTCCCCAACTGAAAACATCTGAGGATTTGGCAGATTGAAACCTCAGGGGAAATCACATTTCCACCCAAGTTACTACAACCTTGGAAAAGGCAGATTGAGACTTCGGATTTAGCCAGGGAAGTAGTTGTTTTCTGTTATCACAAAAAATAACAAATTTTTTAACGTAGATTTGTAATTTTTCAGAAAAATATTTCTATTCAATACTGAATTGGGAATGTTCCCCTTTTCAACTCGTAACCGTTGGTCTTCGGAATGATTAATCAAGAAAACAGTTTCATATCGAAATCAGATCAGGAAACAAAGTACACGAAACAATAATGCCTCGACACTCCCCCTGCGCCTTTCGAGCTCTTATCAAGCAAAACAACTGAAGTATGCTCACGTTTTTGGATCAACCCATGGAAGATAAATGTATCTCCCGAACGAAAACGATGTAAGCCCCAAGTGGAGTAGATTAAAAAATGATTCGGACATGTAATAGATTATCGCAGGAGGAATTAAACAAACAGAGGGCCGGACCAGATAGAAAGATAAGACCATCGGGAATTGGAGACTCATGGGTGGGCATGAATCGTCCAATATTTGTACGGTGTAATTTATTGTTATCGAAGAATGGTAATTATTACGTCTCCTTTCGGGATTAACAGTACACACTATGGATGATTCAAGATCGGAACTGGCATCTTTATTCAGTTATATTTTTAATTATAACTCAGGTATTTATTCGCAACTTTGGCCGGGTCTACATTGCGTACATTGGCGGAGATAAAATATTCTGCAAGGGATTTCAAAATGAAATGGTTGATATTGTCAGAAATGTATCGAACACCCCGTGGAATGAATAAGTCATTTCTCATGCAGATTATATATATATATATATATATATATATATATATATATATATATATTTATAAATGAATATATATGTATACCTATATATACAGGGTGTTAGGTAAGTACGTGGCCAAACTTGAAGGACTCATTCTTTGAGTAATTCTAAGAAGAAAAGTTCATATAACCATAGGTCCGGTAATGCTTCGTTTTCAAGAGAAAGGCTGACAACTTTTTTAAAAGAAATAGTTTTTTTTAAATATTTTAATAATCCTTCAGCCGATTTTGTTAAAATTTGGCAGTGTAATTCGGGTAGTAAGGGGCTAGTTTTGCCCTAACAAGATTATGAATATCATGTCCAGTGGCGTCTCGGAAGGCATCCTTAACCAATATTTTTGACAAAAACAAAATGTGCGTCACTGATTTTTTTTGCATTTAGCTACTAAAACTACAGCTTTTTTATTTCTAGCATTTTTTCGTATCTTGCTTTGTTTTTGAGAAAAAAATAAAAATCACTTTATTGTTATGTGGTAACGCCGGAAATTGAAAAAAAAACATGAAACAAGAAAAACTTTTTATTAAAACCACACTCAAACAAATGGTATGCATTTTTTTTCAGTGAGAAAACATTCAACAATAACAAACAAAACTCACAATAGTTGCTCAAAATGTCCTCCTTCAACTTCAATGCAAGCATTACCTCGTCAACATCGATTGCCGAACACGTTGAAATATTTCCGGCGTATGTTATCAACCAATATTTCCGGCGTATGTCTTATCTGATCACATGAATCCCGTATCCGTTGGAGTGATTGTTCTTCAGTGTTTATAGTTTTATAAACGAGATACTTTGAATGTCCCCAAAGGAAGAAATCTAAGGGATTCAAATCCGGTGACCTGGGTGGCAATGACTGTGGACCTGCAGGACCGATCCAGTTTTCTCCATAAGTTGCATACAGAAATTGACGTGCTACTATGCTAAAGTGAGATGGGGCCACATCGTGTATGAACCACATTGCTCCTCTTACTGACAGTGGGACATTTTCTAATAGTACAGGTAACACAAATTCCAAAAAATGACGATATTTCTGATCATTTAATCTCGGGGGTAAAAAATGAGGTCCAATGAGATGATAATCCTCAAGACCAACCCAAACATTCACGGAAAACTGTTGTTGTTAATGATGTTCTATAACCGCATGGGGATTTTCTTCAGCCCAGATATGATTATTATGAAAGTTCATAATTGAATTTCGGGAAAAACACGCTTCATTGGTAAACAATATACGGAATAGAAATGTCGGAGATGATGCCTGTTGTTGCAAAAGCCGAGTAGAATGAACAACTCGCTTGGGAAAATCCGCAGGTAATAACGCTTGCACACGCCGTATGTGGTAAGGTAAGAGTTGATAGTCCCTTAAAATCTTCCATACAGTGGAGTGAGATATGTTTAATTGTTGTGCAATTCTACGCTCAACTCCACGTAAAACTGCTTCTTCCAGCTCCACTTTTCTTACCGTTGCAGGTCTCCCATTGAGAGCAGCCGACCTTTGGAAGGTGCCTGATTCGCAGAGCCTTTCGTGTATTCTACAAATGTTAGTCTATTTGGTACAATGCGATGAGGATCTCTTTCTTGTTAAATTCGTCTAGCCGCTCTGGAATTGCCTTGGGCCATTCCATAGACAAAATGCATATCGGCCATTTCTGCGAGTTTGTAAACCGAACCATTTTCTAATATCAGTAACAAATTTTATAGCCTAAAACTCTTATAAACACTTCAAATAATTACTATCAAATAATTACGTATGCACGGTTTCAAGTTAGTCAAAGTCAAATTTGTTTGAATGAATGTTTTTCCTTCTATGGCACTCTAACTTTACTTTCAAAACCCTGCAGTAATAATTAACGTTCTTTGTTTCATCGGAAACAGTTAACCTAAAAATTCAAAAGATGACTTTTATGTAATTTTAATTGTTTAATCATAAATAAAAATCTCGTTATTCGCATATCCATGGACAACATTAAAAACATTTTTTTTAAATTAATAAATATTTTTTATTGCTTTGCATTACTTTTAATAACAATTTCTAAGACTATTGAATTGTAAAAAAAGTACACCCCAGTTTTTGATAGTTTGGTACAAATTTTTTATTATGTTGTCCCAGGGACGTGCAATAAAGTGATTCTTATGTTTTTCTAAAAACAAAGCAAGATACGAAAAAAATGCTGGAGATAAATTGTAGTTCCAGTTGCTCAATGCGAAAAAAAAAATACAAAAATTGTCAAATATATTGGTTAAGATGCCTTCCGGGACGCCACTGGACATGATCCAATCTAGATAAGGCTAAATTAGCCCCTGACTACCCCAAATGATACTTTCAAATTTCGAAAAAATCGGCAAAAGGATTATTAAGATATTTCAAAAATGTTGACACTGTATCTTGAAAACGAAGCATTACTAGACCTATGTTTATATGAACTTTTCGTCTTAGAATCCCTCAAAGAATCACCCCTTCGAGTTTGGCCACGTACTTACATAACACCCTGTGTATTAACATATATTATACATACAGGATGTTCCATATAAAACTCCACGGGCAAATATTTGGGAAAGCAGATGATTTCGATGTCGAAGGCTCCTCTTATTTTTAACCGACGAAAAGGAGGAGGTTCTCTATTCGACCCGTATATTTTTTTTCCATCATATTTTTTTATGTATGATCACGCATAACTTTCTACTGAAGCGTCCGATTCCGATATTTCTTCAGTGGGTAGGGTATACTTCGAATTTGGTCCCATTTGAATTTGATAGATGAAATCCACCCCTGAGGGTATGTTGGTTGGATGGTATGTTCTTTATTGCATTTGCAATTTTATTTGCTATGTCAAGCTTACTTTTCTTCGATTCTTCAATATATCCCCAGCGACTGTGGTAGATTTCCAGCCACCGTGGCGTTTTAACGTGGTTATGTCACCTCCAGCATCAACAAGAATTGTGCGGAGGATCGGCGAAAGCAGTGCCCAGTATATAATTCATAATTTGGCAATTTTGAATACTTGGCAATGTCTTTTCCCATAGCTCCAAACTTATTCAGACCTATTCTCTGAATGGTTCCCTTTCCTTTTTGATAATTAATGAGAAACCATTAGCATTTTGAGGGCGAAGATTTGCGTATTTTTTATAAATTTCGTAGAATTTGCCAGTTACAGTAAAATTTCGTACTATTTTGGTTTTACTGTCGAGTATTGTTACTAAAACAGCTGAACCAAGATCATTGAAATGAGTAATTTTCATTTGATGTAATTCATGTCTTCTACATGCACCCATTACTCCCATAAATAATGCAACCTACAATGTAAATCAGTTTACTTAAACATATTTTTCATCAAATGGAAATATAAAACTTACTTTTGTTGCCAAATATATTTCATCTGGAGCCTGTTCAATGAAATTATCGATGTCATTTGCTGTAAAGATCTTTGACTTTTTGGGTTTGTAGCCGTTAGACTGCCGCTTGGGGAATGCTTTCAGTTTCAAATATTTGGCAATATCTTTATCATAATAGATACTAAGAGTCGTTCTCAGCATTGAGAAGTGTGACCACAAAGTGGAACTTTTAAATTTTTTGGCTAAGTCGCCAAAATAAGCCATTAAAACGTTCTCGGAAAACGATTTTGTCTTTTGATCTACCTTCCATTCCAAAAAAAGGTTATAAGCGCGTTGATACATACTCTTCGACGTTTCCGGTAATAAATTCAGTGTTGTTACCTTCGCTGCTTCTATTATGTTTGGAGGTGTCAAATCTAAGTCAATATCACTATCAGTTCCTATTTTAATTTATAGTTTTTATAGAAAACAACTATGAAATTACTCATTACCTACTAAAACTTTGACAGAAACGATCTGCTGACATTTCATCAATTTGTCGCTGGACGTCATAATTTGACAAGCCGTAGTCGTCGTTATTTTAGAGTGAACCTAGACCTAACACGAAATATTCCATTTCGCATTTGTTGCTTAGCAACTTGCCTAGCAACCGATGCAAAAATGAAATTCTGTACAAAATGTGCTTGTTTATGATTGAAGTTACGGTTATAAAATGAACATTTATCGAGGTTGTCGTAGAAAAAACCTACTTTTAATTGCATATATCTGATAGACTGGATGAATTAAAAAATTTGTGAGTCTGTTCGAAGAGCTTATGTTCATATCATACTGAAATTTCAGGCGATTCTCAAGACTTGAACAAAACTACAGGAATACCTTGAATCTACCCAATACCAACTAGGGAATTACCCAAATTCTTAGAAAATTCAAAATGTTCTTGGTATTTTCCTCTGTGTAGTGTCTTATCTTTTTTTCAATTTCTTGTTGTGTTTCAGAATTTCAACACAATCCTCAACGGATCACTCTGTAGAGTCTCCATGAGGATGGGTGGATCCAATTCGAGCAAGAGTTGAGTGATTCATAGAGCGGCGGCGTAACATCCTCAGTGTCGAAATAAAAGTTGCACATCGAGACCATGTGGGCCGCCCATGGGTGGCAGTAATTGTATTGTTGGGTGCATGTGCAATGTCCCATCTCGGCCTTCTTCGATACAGCGGAAGGAAGTGACTAGTAGGACATAAATCGTCTACGATGTGCTCGTTTTTCAAAATGTTGTACGCCCGCACTGGCTTCGAAACAATCGGCTCTGAATTGTCTGGAGTTTCAAACGCATTCTGAATGAAAATAGCTCGCACTTTGTTCAGTTTGTATCAAATATACATGGTGTTTCCTGGTTGAATGATAGTTGGAATATAATTTTTTATGTACAATGATTTTTTTTTCTATTTTGGTAAATTGTCGATAATTCTAGAATAAAAAATTTCCCTATTTAAAGCTCAACGCGTTCTTTGAGGGGTTATAAGGGGTAAATAATACCATAATATTTTTTTTTAACTCTTTTACACAAAAAGGGGTTTTAATGTTGAGTCGTTCTGGCGATTAACAATCCTCAACCAGTGAGGATATTAGATTGCACGATGATTCATATTATGTTTCTTGACAGATCCGTTGTTTTCCACCAGAAAACAGAATTTTGTTTAAAGTATTATAATCCTCGTCAATCATGGCATTAATTTGAATACAAGATGCAACTTTTTCTGCAAAATCATTACCATACAATTCTCTTCAGTGAAGGTGAACATTTCAAATGAAGAGGTGGAATAGTTTCCAATTATGAGATCCTACTGAATAATTCACTTTTTGGCCCGTGGATTCTGTGCTTCGGAGGATTTTCCTGGAACATCAATAAAATTCTGCAAGCTTTGGAATGAAGACACCTGTGAGTTCCTTTTCTTCTGGATATTTTACTGGTGATTTGCAAATAAAGGATTCCTGAAAGCTTCGCCAATAAGAGCCTATCACTTATCTTTCATGATTGGAATTCATATTACATCAATATGAGATAAGTATAATTGTTAAATGGACACTTGGATGTGCCAAATTCCAAAGAAAGCCAACTTGATGTCTTTCTTCGAAAAAACATCAAATGACATAAGTATATTTGTTATATCGACAATTTGGTGGCGAATCCCAAAATGTAACAAAAAAAGTGGAGGGGATCATTCTTATATATATATATATATATATATATATATATATATATATATATATATATATATATATATATATATATATATATATATATATACAGAGTGACCCATTTGAAAGCGGGCCACCTCTCTAAAACTGTTATTTATTATCCGATTCAGAAGTTTTTTCTTCAGTAGATAAAGTATCAATAGTTCTAGTTAAATTCGAAATAAAAATAAAAATTTCACGGCCTATTTCGAATTTTTTTCAACGTCAAAAATCCAAAAAACATACTAAAAAAATCGTTTTTCAAAAAATTCGAAAAATTTGGACCATTCAAATTGCTTTCAAAAAAAAGGGGCCAATTATTTTGGTATGTAATATTCCACACCAAACATTTATTTTTTGTAAGTACTGTCTTCTGCAATTTATTATCAATGGATTTTCCGTCCAGTAACTTGTATTTTGAGAGTTAACTGTTCCATTGGTTGTGAATTTATTTATTATTTATCTATGGCGACCAAACATTACAGCATAGGAAGTATGTTCATATATTGAAGATATGAAGAAGAAGACAAGCATTCTACAGGTGGCAAACAATTGAGATATATATTTTGATAATTGAGGCATAGGTCTGGGTTATGTCGATATCAGAGGTCACAATTCACGGCAGGGGGATGGATCTCATTCTCCTTCAAATTTTCTTTGGGCACTCGTAGTGGGCTGCGTTGTCCGGCGCCCGCAGTCGCATTCGGAGGTCCCGTCAGCATGGAATGCATTGGCCAGTTCTGATGCAGTTGAGGCTACACCATGCTTCTAGGCATTTGCATTCTGGAAGGAACGGTATGGTCTTGTGTTTTATGGTGAAATCAGGTTGATTGTCCATTTGGTTTTCAAGTCTCGATGAAATGGTTCATGATGGGTTAATACTCTGCCAATGGGTTCGACTTGAGAGGCAGTTTGAGCGTGTCAATATCATGTGTATTGGTAGAGTTCAGATTGGATCGTAGTTTTCATTCATTCTGTGAACAGTCAAGCTTTTAAAATCATCCTCAGTTAGTTGGTTGCTAAATTGCCTTAGTGCGTCAGCCAAGGAATTGTGATTTGGTTCAGTATGATTCTCAAGTTTCATCTGATGATTCACTTTTTGTGACCTTGTACCAACTTGATATTGTTTGAGAAAACATGATTAGGTTCGTATTTCTGTCTGCCAATTATTATTTTCGGTGGATTTCTTCCGTCCCGTACTTGTTTGAGAGTTAACTGTTAACATTGGTTGTGAATGTTGCCTCGTCACTGAACAAATATTTTTTCAAAAAATTCCTGTTATTTAGATATTCTCTTTGAGCCCATAAACTATACTTCATCCTCTTTTCATTATCGCCTTCTTCTGAGGTGTGAAGAAACTTTGGTTTGAAGGGCTTCGTCTTATTATATTTCCTGAGATTTCTCCTTATAGTTTCACGCGGTAAGTTAATGTCCAAACTTGCAATTCTCACACTTGTTTTCGGATTATTATTAAAATAACTTCGAATTCGTTCAGAATTATTTCGTCTCTGTCTTTGTACAATATTACTATTCTTCAGAATATGTTTACAAACAGCTCCATACTGATTGAAACTTTGGTTTATTCGGCAAACTGTAGCTCTGCTAATATTTCGACGCTCCGGATGCATGTTAATGGGAATTCTGCATACTTCCCTTTCGGATATGTCGTTGTGTTGAAATGAATTCAAGATAAATGCGAGTCATACCGTTTTCATGGATATGTTTATATATGTCACAGTCTTGTCAAACATTTTTCAACTGTTAATATTCATTTTATATTTTCACTAATAAATACGGTTGGAATTCACGTTAAATTAAATTCATTGGTACAAGTTGTTTGCACAACAAAGTTCTGCCCGACGCTCTGCTCAACAAGTTATGGGCCCAGGATCTGAAATCTGTTAGCCTAGAATTCGTGTACCAACTGAAGTTAACCAAGAAGTGTTCCTGTCCAGTAAAAACGTATTGAAAGACTCTCATAGTGTAAAATATAAGTGATTCTGTGAATATGAATTCGGCGAATATATCCAGAATTGAAACCCTGAACAAAGATAATTATGATACCTGGAAAATGCAAATGGAGGCCTTACTGATCAAGAATGATGCATGAGTATACGTAAATGGTGAATTATCGAAACCATTTTTGATTGAAGGGGACGCAGCTTCTTTGAGCACTGTACAAAATTGGATAAAGAATGATAACAAAGCAAAATCCGATGTAATTCTGTCAATTAGTCCGTCAGAATTGAAACAAATCAAAGGATGCACAACTTCTCGTCAAGTTTGGCTGAAGTTGGAAAATATTTACCAGTCAAAAGGACCAGCTCGAAAAGCGACACTATTGAAACAGCTCACGTTGCAGCGAATGAATGATGGTGACGATGTTCGTGATCATTTGACGCAGTTGACAAATTTTTTGACGCAGTTGACAAATTGAACTAAATGGAAGTCGAAATCAATCCAGACTTACTGTCCATTATGTTATTGTACAGTTTGCCCTCCAGTTTTGGAAACTTCAGATGTGCAATCGAGTCCAGAGATGAATTACCAGTTCCAGATATGCTACGTGTGAAAATCATTGAAGAAAACGATGCACGAAAAAATGAAGCTAGGAATTCAATGCAGAGTGCAATGTTTGCAAATAAAAAGCATTTTCAAAGCCGATACAACAAAAAGCCTGAAGTCTATGAAAGGTATTCCCATTCGGAAGCTAATACGAAGAACAAAGAATTTAAATTTCGTTGTCACAAATGCCGAAAAGTTGGACATAAAGCATCAGAATGTAAATATAATCGCAAAATAGATTAACATTCAGCAGAATATGTCGAAAATGTGTGTCTATGTGCCACCGAAGATATTCGAATTGGCGATATTGAAACGAAATGGTGCTTAGACAGTGGTGCAACGTCACATTTATGTAAAGAAACTGAAAGTTTCACCGAAATGGTTCACATAAATAACGAATCATTGAAACTCGCGAACAATCAATCATCTAAAATAGTAGTCAAAGGTACCGTATCGTTCATGACCGATGTTAATGGAGAATCGAAAGACATAACCCTAAGCAACACTATGTATGTTCCAGACTTGCGTACCAACCTGATGTCTCTTGGGAAGATAGCTGAAAATGGATTTGAAGTCGTATTCAAGAAGGACATTGCTCTAGTGATAGGGACCGACGGTGATATTAAATTGATTGCAGATCGTATCGAAGGATTGTACTATGTGCGTGGTTTCCAGGAATCAGCTTTCTTTTCACAAAAAAATGAAGGAAATCTTGAATTGTGGCATCGTCGGCTGGGACATCTGAATATTGAAGATATCCTCAAAGCTGAACGGAAAGAAATCATTGGCGGAATGAAATTGGAAAAATGTCATGAAAATTTCAAATGCGACGTATGCCATCACGGAAAAATGTCAAAAATCCCTTTCCCGAAAAAGTCTCTCAGAAAAAGTAGTTTACTAGAACTGATACATACTGATGTATGTGGACCAATGAGGATAGATTCCATTGGAAAGGCAAAATATTTCATCGAGTTTATTGATGATCATTCCCGATGGTGTGAAGTGAGATTTATTAGATCCAAAACGGAAGTACTCGATATCACTAAGAATTTCATCACCTTAGTTGACTAAGAATTTCATCACCTTAGTTGAAAACCAGAAAGGGAAGAAAATCAAATGCATACAATCAGATAACGGGGCAGAATATACAAGCAAAAATTTCGAAGATTTGCTGAGTAGTCGAGGTATTACAAGACGTTTACTTGTCCGTATAACCCAGAACAAAACGGTATTGCAGAAAGAAGAAACCGTACACTCCTAGATACAGCAAGATGTCTACTCATGCAGTCTGGTTTACCATCTTCATTTTGGGCCGAAGCCGTCAACACGGCGAATTACATCCGAAATCGGTGTCCTACCAGGAGTTTGAACGGAAAAACTCCGTATGAGGTTTGGAATCGAAAGAAACCAGATGTATCCCATTTTAGAGAATTCGGCTGCAGAGTTTTGTGTCTCAACAAGGATCCAGGTAGAGGAAAATTCGACTCCAGATGCAAAGAAGGCATTTTCCTGGGATATTCCGAACAATCAAAAGGATATCGAATTTGGCTGAAAGAAGAACGGAAAATTCACATAACAAGAGATGTGAAATTTTTTGAGAAAAATCTATCAAGTATTGATGAATATCAAGATTTTGTTCCGATTGAAAATGAGGTAAATAATTCACCTCGAACAATTGACATTGAAGTTAGAAATAGCATGCCTGAACCTGACATGAATCAAACTAGTGAACCAGAACCTGAGGATAATGTTCAAGAGGATGAAGAACCCCAAATATGTCATGAACTCTTTACTCAGGAGAGGACCTGGTAGACCGAGAATTGAAAGGTCGGGGTCTAGGGGAAGACCTCGGAAGATTTATAGAGCGATGGAAACTCAACATGAAGAAGGAAACATTGCACTTATTCCAGAAATTCCAATGGAACATGCGATGTCTGGACCTGATAACACCGAGTGGTACCATGCTATGGTGGAAGAAATCAAGTCCATCATAAAAAATGATACCTGGGAACTCAAGGAACGTCCAAAAGACCGACATATAATTGGAAGTCGTATGGTTTTACGAAATAAGAACAGAGCTGATGGAATACTCGATAAAAGGAAAGCACGACTTGTAGCCCAAGGTTTTAGTCAAGAACCAGGTATTCATTTCAATCAAACTTTCGCTCCAGTTGCTAGATTAAGTTCGATTCGACTTGTCACTGCACTGGCAACCAAATTCAAAATGTCACTTCGACAGTTTGATGTAACTTGTGCGTACCTAAATGGCGAAATCGAGGAAGAAATATTCATGGAACCTCCGAAAATGTTGAGAGAAATTCTAGAAACGATCATCAGTGCGGAAAGTTCGAACTCCAACGTTATCACGAGAGCGGCTGATATGATGGATCAACCTCGTCAAGGAAACCAAGTTCGTTTATTGAAAAATCACTATACGGTCTTCGTCAAGCCGGAAGAAGTTGGTATAACAAACTGAATAGCGTTTTGATATCATTCGGAGCCAAGCCATCAAATTCCGATCCATGCGTCTATCGCATAAATCAAGGGGAAGACTTGGGAATGATTGTGATTTATGTTGACGACATCCTGGTAGTTTCGAAAAATCCAAGTACGGCGGATACGATATATCAGAAACTATCGAATCATTTTGATGTGAAGGACTTGGGAGAAGTCGGATATTGCCTTGGAATAGAGTTTTCGAAGAAATAAAATGGAATAGCAGTGCATCAAAGAGGATACATCAAAGAATTACTGAACCGTTTTGGGATGACAGATTCGAATCCAGTGTCAACTCCATTGGACCCCAATGTGAAATTGAAAAAGTCCGGAGGAGCCCCAAACGAAGATGTGCAAAAAATACCGTATCGTGAATTAATTGGTGCTTTGACGTACCTGAGCACTACAACGAGACCGGATATTAGCTTTGCAGTTAGTTATCTTGGGCAGTTCAACAATTGCTACGATAAGCTACATTGGACTGCAGGTAAACGTGTTCTACGCTACCTGAGAGGAACCATTGATTTGGGACTTGTTTATTCACCAGATCAGGAAGTTTTGACAGGTTTTGTGGATGCTGATTGGGGGTTTTGTCTCGATGCCAGAAGATCCTATTCAGGATATACTTTTATTTTATCCGGAAGTCCAATTTCATGGGATTCGAAAAAGCAACGCACTGTCGCCCTCTCCTCTACCGAAGCAGAATATATGGGGATGACTGAGGCTGCAAAAGAAGCGATATATCTCCGGAACTTCATGAAGAATTTGGAACTTGAAGAGTTGACGGACGTAATAATTTTCAATGATAATTTCAGCGCACTCAAACTAGCAGAAAATTCAACATTTCATGCTAGAAGTAAACACATCGATCTGAGATATCATTTCATCAGAGATTCGATTAGAAACGAAGAATTCACATGCAACATGTGTCAACGAGAAACATGACAGCCGATATTTTCACAAAGGGTTTACCGAAAGCGAAACATGAAGCTTGTGTGGAGATGCTCGGACTGGGTCCTGTTTTTCATTCAAGAAACTGGAATTGCCTCGAGGGGAAGTGTTGAAATGGATTCAAGATAAATGCGAGTCATACCGTTTTCACGGATATGTTTATATATGTCACAGTCTTGTCAAACATTTTTCAACTGTTAATATTCATTTTATATTCTCACTGAGAAATACGTTTGGAATTCACGTTGAATTACATTCATTGGTACAAGTTGTTTGCACAACAAAGTTCTGCCCGACGCTCTGCTCAACACGTTGTTAACACGAAGTCTTACTATTTCAATTTTCTCCTGCAAAGTCAAATTATCAGCCAAACTTCTTTGATAGTGTAGGTACTTGAGGAGTTATAAACTTCACTATTAACACTGAAAAATTTGTGTCTTTTCGTCTATTGTTCTGATGACTTGTCATCTCTATAGCAACTAAAGTTACAAAGCCTCCTGATAAAAATAATATTTTTGAAATCTACTATCCCAAGCATGTTTGAACGAAACCAAGATTGATATTTGGAATAACTGTCAACCACCAAAGAGGAACTGCGTGAAAGAATAAGACGGGCTTGCACAGATATTACCCCGAACCAATGCTGGAATGTTGATCGAATCTTATGGTTAGTTAGGATTAGAAAATGGTAGACTAAATGTATCGAATTAAATCGGGATTTGGTTGAAAAGTACGAAAATTAATGCGTAGGCACTCTCATTTCAATGCATTCTTTTGTTGTAGTTCATTAATGTTATCAATATTGGTTATTATTGATTATTGAATATTGATTACTATTTGATGTAAAGATGAACATTCAATTTCTTTGGCAAAAAACTGCAGTGTTCTGATGGACATAACTATCTCCTATACTATGGAGTTACGTTTGGAAGAAACATAATTTGACGCCATTTTGAATAACTGCTGTTTACAAACTCGATTGCTAACGACCTGAAAGAGCATTTTGATGATATTTTCAACAAGATTGTGATTTATATGACGACTATTCGAAATATTTTGATAAAGTGATATGAATTTTACTTATGCCATATTTCTGTTAAAAATCATTTTATCGTGAAATTTTGGTCACACCTATTTGAAAGCATCACAAATCCAGTTGCGTCGTCAAATTTCATTGAAAAAAATCGCTGGTATGTTTTTTGGATTTTTGACCTTGAAAAAAATTTGAAGTAGGCCGTGAAATCTTTATTTTATTTCGAATTCATGGAATTCAACTGGAACTATTGATGCTCTATCTACTGAAATAGAAAACTTCTGAATCGGATAATAAATAACAGTTTTAGGGAGGTGGCCGGCCCGCTTTCAAATGGGTCACTCTGTATATATGGGATATATCGAAATTTGTCACCATAGTGAAGGCCACATTCCTCAACCGAAAACGGGATGAAATTCAGCACCAAAATATTAAGATGTGCCAAATCGGTCAGGTAGTTTTATCATGGCGGGGGGTTGAAGAAAAAATCCTCAATCTCTCATTCTCCAACGAATATCGGCAAACTATAGGTCATTTGATAGAGGTCCGCGAGCTCCACAACTTTCATGCGAAACGTTTTTCACAAACTTGAATTTGGAACCGATTTTGACAACAAAATATCTAGTCTTTTTTTTCCGACACAAAATATGTAGGGATGATTAATAACAATTTAGGAATTCATCGATAGACTGTGAAATCTACCTTTCCGATTGACTGTGCCATCGTTTTTTTTAACTTGGATACTCCGTAGGCAATATTGTTATTGAAAAAGGGTATTGATATGTATTTATCTAGTGTATTAGTATTAATCCCCCTTATTTGTGAGTTTCCAAATGAGACACTTGATCAAATTATCATCAAAACTATCTATTCATTCAGTTATCATTGTATTCAGCAATTCAAACAGGTTTATTTAGAAGCCAACGAATGCATCCATAGAAACTACAATTATATGTACTGGTGTGGCGATTCGAAAATTGTTTGTCAGTCTGTACTGGTTTTCTATAAACAACGAACTTCAAATTACTATCACATTAATGTACTGTGATGTCTAAAAAAATTCCCTGATTCAATCCCTATGTGAGCATCGCCTATACTCGCCCAGTATGAACTCTAATAAAGAAAGGGGAATCTCAACAACTGCATTGTACATTCTCCTATCGGTGAAGCTCTGTATTATATTTCCAATAGTTATCCCAGCAGTCGTAATAAATATACAAATACAACAGTATAATTAAGAAATAAATATAAACCTTGCATTATGTTATTTATGTTAATTGGTATGATATTCATGGTGGATTTATCACGTACGGGTCAGCTTGTACGCAAGTATTACGCAAATCACAAAACTGAATCATCGACAACATTATTCTTCAAAGGAAGAATTAACTCAATTTTTGTATTTGTCAATCACGATTTGTATGTTGATGATATCCGCCTTTCATAGTTCTAGTGCTAACGTTTTATTTGTTCGATACATTTTTTTATTGGTATAAACCAACTTTCAATCAATCGAACAAACTGACACCAGGACGAGAACAGCGGGAGATCTTTTTCCCAGGAAGAAATCAATGGGTCCAAAAACATTTCAACAATGAAATATTTCTGCCATGTCAATGAAAAATCAATTCCATTTTGTTCTACATGGTTCGTCTATTGAATCAATCTTCTTGTTCATGCTAATCACATTGTATTTCGATGGACCAACATATATCACTCACCGAGATAGGTTTATTACACTTAATTTGGTAGTAAAACTTTTTATGTACGGAGGAGTGTCAATTTAGTTTCCTTGAATACGAATTTTAAGGAAACATGGCATTAATTTGAATTTTTACGGCTGTTTTTTTATTGTTTCTTGCTTTTACATGTGTTATTATTACTGGCAATGTGCGTATTCGATTTTATTGACCTCAAAATATATTGGAGGTAGTGGGCAACTTTATAAATAGTTATGACATTTGTCAGTTATATCCTCATTGCCTCAAGTTTGATATGTTTTGCATAACGTGGACAGAAAAGACTTTCATATATATATATATATATATATATATATATATATATATATATATATATATATTGTTATGATGGGATTGATTTTGAGTTAATATATTTTTCTTCATTTTGGATTTGTTTCAAAGATTTTATGAATGAATCCCTATCATAACAAAATGACAACTCCGGCTATGTTGTCTTTCCCCTTTTTCGAAACCTCTTTTAACCTCATCCCAGCTCAATCGGTACGCCTATGAACAAACAGTCACCTCTCTTTTGACTAGCAGATTCAGTAGTGCCAACTTGTTGAACGGCTTGATATCAAATATGCTGTTTAGTGGGGAAAAAGTGTGGTTAAATGTACAAAGATAAAACACATATTGCAGAAAATAATTAAATGGTTGTTTTTATTCAGATAAAACCTTAAAAACTGTCTTACTCTGCGAAAATCACCTTATGGACTAAAGGAAAAACATTAATGTGATATGGTGCAATTTGCTATGAGTGATTAATATTAGTTGAAAGAAAATTTGAAAGTTATAATCAGTCCTTTAGCATCGGAAATTGTTGAATTGTTCAATCAAAAGTAACACTTTTGTGATGTTTCCCAGCCTCATGGAAATACTTGTGTCATTGGAACTAACAGCTTTCTTGCATCCAAAACAAATTTTTGTTCCTGTGACTGGTTTTTGCAGGATTTCTCGTTCTGTCAATAGGTGAGTGGAATTTTATAATAGATTACTTCTCCCAGCTGTGCCTTCATTAAATTGATCTCGTTCTGGAATGGTTTTGGTAGCTTTTTCTTGAAATTCACCATTATTTCTCTTCCAAAAATTTGTACGTGAATCTTCCTTTTTATAGTGAAAAGTAAAGAAAAATTGCAGAACAAACATAGCATTAACCACGATAACTGAAATTCCTAATAATAATAATTATAAATATAATTGTTTTATAATATTTCCTAACATAACAATATATATATATATATAAATATTATATATATATATATATATATATATATATATATATATATATTGTTATGTTATGATAGATATAACAAATTATTTTGTTATTATATCGCCCCACGTTTTGGGTGCCAATTGTAATGTAATGATAATTTGCTAATATAAATTGTTGTTATAAAATGAAGATTGCTAATAATTTTCTCTATTCTTCGTTGTGAGCCAAATTGTTATGATATAGATAAGTATTTTCGCCCTGTATAATATATTTTGCAATGATGTAATAATGATTGCTAGCTAACGTCACTGTTCTCTCGTCACGTTGCTGCCAATTGTTTTCACTTTCCTTACCACAGCTAAGCACAGTTGGTATGCCTCTTGTCTCAGATAGCCGGTTCAGGAAATTTAGCCACTAGCCACTGCTTGATGTCATTTTCTATTCAATGTTTATAAATAAGATTGCTGATAATTGTGGAAAATAAGCAACAAAGTATCAAAAACAATTATTTCCTTTATTCAGGAAAACTTAAATTTACCTGGCCTACGATCGATAACTTATTCTATGGTGAATCTACAAATATTCATGGATAATCATGAGAAAAGTTCATGGGTGAAATATACACAACCTCACTTCTACCTTGAAAGTGAAAATTTCTTTAATAGTTCGAATTCAAATGAAATAAAGTTCTTCTGATGGTATATGAGTTATTAGTGAAATTGTTCAGTTCGTGATGTGCTCTAGGAAAGTTTATACCTGTCACTGGAACGGTCGCTGTTCAATATACACCCAGATTTGGATTCTCTTTCACTCCAATGCTCTCAGGATCTCCAAAACCAAAACGAAGGAACCATACAAATTCAGGAATCAGCTTTGGATACTTGTATATGGTGTACAAATAAGGTAATGTTGGTTTTCTGCTTATTATGTTGAAATTGATGAATTTTTCTTTCTCTTCCAACAAAACGTGGCATTCGTTTTTAAATTATTTTCAGTCTCCTCGTGGCTTTGTTTTTCGTCTCCAGGATACCATTTCTTCCTCATTCCTCTCGATTTTAATTTTTGAATTCACGCACTATATTGTCACATTTCCACTGTTTGGGGTTATTTGTCACAACTTATCAATATAACTATTTTTCCTTTCTTACAGACTATGTACAATTTTCAGTAATAATTGTCTCTGACACTTCTTCGTTCTTATTTTCTCACAATTTCCAATCTTACATTTGACCATACTGTTTCCTGATTGGCTATTGTCATCAAAAAGTTTGCTGTTCTCCCATTGGCTACTTTTAGTTAGATACAATTTCATATACTGTATGTTTCAAGCTTATAATTTTGTGGATCAAATTTTATTCAGGATGATTTTGTAAGTTTGGACTTTTTTGTTGTCTTTTGAACAATTATGGTTTGTAATCATTATGACAGTGTATGAAATTGATTGTGTTATAGTATTTGGACATTTTTATCTATTAATATTATACAGAGGCTTAATGAAGGAAATAGAACTTCAAAAATTATGTAAAAACAATCTCTTGAAACTAATAGCTATTAAATAATTATTCTTTTTGTGGGTTTTTCTTTTTAAAATATATAACTGATTTTTCATAACATAACAATATATATATATATATATATATATATATATATATATATATATATATATATATATATATATATATATATATATATATATATATATATATATATATATATATATATATATATATATATATATATAGCAATTCATGTGACACCTGAAATAATTTTGATAATTATAGTTATTCCCCAACACGATCAGTATAATACTAAGTCCTTATTTTGATACAATGTTCACCAGAAACCATAAAAATCTCGATTTGGAGGCGGTTTATAGCTTTGATTGTATATCTGATTATTCATTCTCGAAGTTTGTGGGAGCTATAAAATGAACATTATCTGCCAATTTGGATTATATTACGATACAAACAATCGTTAAATTCGTTTCAATCGCGTTCCTCTGAATTTGTTGTTCGAGGAAGCTAGATAAAACACGCCCACACTCGACATATACTATCGTTCTACTCAATCATTATGGAAGTTATTTTCCGCCTTGCCAATTTCAAATTCAACGGTATGAAATCTATTCTGCCTATACATTTCCTACCCCTGATATTCTCTCCCGAACTTTTCACCAACATGTGAACCGTATGGTTGGTTGAAAGCTGACGAGCCAGAGACAGGGTTGGCACTTAGCTTCCCTTGACACTGCGACCAGCTGGGGTCTGTTGTATCACTCTGTCGTCAGTGGTTCCTCATTCGAACAGGTTTGTGCCTTTAATTAGGTTTGGTAGCCTGTTGATAAGGTTCTTCGGATTCATGCCTGTTTCCGGGCTGATCTCTCCAAAGGTTCTGTGTCGCCTACTACTTAAGGCGTCACAGTCGAAGATAATATAAGAGGCTGTTTCCTCCTCTTCATCACATAACCTATACTCTACGGTTTCCCTGCGTACTCCCATGATGTTTAGGTGTTTTCTTAGGCCGCAGTGTCCAGTCAACAGACCTATTATTATACGTGCCTTCGTTCTGTTCAGGTTCAGAAGGTCAGCTGTCAGGGTCCGGTTTGAATGCCCTACCATGACTTTGCTGTGTATTTGCCCGACAGTTTGATCCCAATATTGTTGGTGTCTTCTTTTTATCCACCGGTCGATCAGGGTCCTGCATTAGTTTTTCTAATCCCTTGTACTGGTTCTGGCCCTTTGAATAGCGTTTCAGATGCTTGCCTAGCTAGCTGGTCCGTTTTTTCGTTGCCTTCAATGCCTCTATGACCTGGCACCCACATCAAAGTGACCTTGTTGTGTTTTGCCAGCTCGATGAGGTTCTGGAGGCAGTCCCAGAGGCAGTCCCAGACCTGTATAGAGTTGAGTGCTTTGATAGCACTTTGACAGTCAGATAGAATGTAGACCGTATACACCGCGTTTAACGGTAGTTGGAACATCTCGAAAATATTTGGGCATGGATAACACAGGCCAGCGATGAAAAAACATTTTTAATAATATTAGCTAATTCCTACGTTATTTGATGTGCTGATTCGGAAAATAATAATGAAAAAGTCGTATCACCCACATTTTAATATATCAAATAAGTATAAATTATTTTAAAAGATAGATACGGAAAGATTTTCAATTATTAAAATATTATTAAGTTGGCAATATATTTTAGTGTTATAAAGTTAGCAATAAAATCAAATGTTGTAAGGTTATACGGTTGGTAGTTCTGGTAAACTACACAGCAGTTTGTTTTTTTTCTAGTTAATATAACCTCAAAATGCAGTGCCTAACCTATGTATTCCCTCATTGTCATCCTGATTTCGAGTTTCGTAGGTGTGAAAGTACTATGGCAGAGAAGAATTACTCAATTGTGGTTTTGATGGATGTATTCATCATTTATGGACAATGTAACAAAAATACAGAGAGTTCAATGAAAAGTATCCAGATTCACCTCAAATCAATTTGGGAAAATTCATCAAAATGAGTAGATATTTTGGAATGGATGGATAGTAAGGAAATGACCTCTATTAAAAGTGCTAGTCTTACTTTTGATGATGGTCTTCGATTGAAAGAACATGTCAAGAAACTTCGTCGCTCATCTTTCTTGAATTTGAAGCTGATTGATAATAACGGAATATTCCTGAACCAAAAAGTAAAGCCATCCTTGCGATGCATTAGTTCTTCCAGATTTAATTATTGTGATACTGTTTATGCCGTTTGCCTTCACCATGGATAATTGGAACAAAAACATCCTCTTACCATAAGTTTTCCATAACTGCTTTCAAGGAAGTACTTGAAAAAATATCTGAGGTATGAAATTAATAAAATTAAATTGGCGTTTGGCGAGAGTGGTTGTGCTATTGTGTGTGTCCTGAATCTGTTATAAAAATCGTGAACATATATTAACCAATATGGTCCCAACGAGAAGCACGATGAAGCAAAATGATATCGATGACATCAAAACCTCAGGTGAGGATCTTAGATCATTCATTGAAAAACTATTAAAAAAACACACCACACATCTAGAGCGTCAAATCAGTGATTTGAAAGATGAAATAAAAATTCTCAAAGAAACCAACATAGAAATGATAAAATTACTATCAAAAGACAATCGACCCTTTGAGAGTGAAAAAAATTATTCACATAACGACCTTGAGGACCTGAATTCACCTGCAGAAACGGTTATCGAAAATGATACTGAAAGAAATAAACCCCAAAAAAACCATGTAAACATTCCACTAAATTCAGCTAAAAGTATGGACCAGCATTCTTTTAAGAGAGACACACTGCGCATAGGCGAAATAGTCGGGAAAACGGCGATAATAGGAACAAGCAGTACTAATGTAGCCCGGAGTTCACCGGAGCTCGTAGGAGACTGTGGATATACGTAGGAAAGTGTTTAACTCGTTCTACCTCTCACGGAATAAAATCCTACCTAGAAAAATATTTCCAGGACACCCATTCAATGTTGAAGTTAAACTCACAGGGAAGTCTGCATTCATATAGGGTAGAAGCTGACATTGAGCTACAGGACTCGCTGTACTCACCCACTATTTGGCCAGAAGGTGTACTAGTTAAAAAATTTACATTTCGTAGACAATATTCAGGAAGTTCCACCCAACGGCCATTCTAGACTATTAGTTGATAAATCATTTGACAAACTGAGAATTGTATACGTAAACGCTCAGTGCATCAATAACAAAATAAGTCAGTTTGAAGTACTCATATTCCAAGAGAAACCTGATGTATTATGTATCTCTGAGTCCTGGTGCAACAATTCAAATATAAATACTATTCAATTCAGTGAATATGTCCTTGCTACTCACTTTACTAGACAAAACCATATTCATGGTGGTACTTTGATTTCCATTCGAAATGATTTCAGTTTCAAAAACGAAACCTTTATAAACAAACTTTCACAAGAACTTCAGTCGAGTTTGTGCAGTATCTTTCCAGTGCCATGGTAACAAATATTGTTTATTATCAGTTTATAGACCACCAGCTGGAATCATTGAAACATTTATAAATGGACTCTGTCGCATTGGACTATGTAATAAAAAATTCAAAAATATAATTGTTTGTGGTGACATAAACATAAACTTTTTATGTGAATCAAATAATAAATCATTCCTCACCGATCTCCTCAGTAGCTATAAACTAAACATACAAAATTTTGAACCTACGAGGGTCTTTACAAATGTAAATGGCAAATCGAGTGAGAGTAAAAATTTACTATTTTTCACGAATATATGCAATTCGAAATATATTGAAACAGTTAAAACATGAATATTGCTGATCATTTTGGTATCATATTCGAATTGATTCTGGAGATGAACCCCATAAATAACCACAGGTTTAACCATGAAACCGTATCCTTCGAAATACAGTGACGAGAATCTTGGCATTTTACAATCCTTCCTAGAAAAGAAACCTTTTGGTTGTTGTCGAATGCTCTGAAAATATTCATATAATATATGAGACTTTCAAATACTCTTCAGTATTTTATTGACTTATCATGTCCAACAGTTGTAAAAAAATGTAACAGAAACTCAAATACCACCAGTGGGTGAACAAAGATATTATTTCTATGAGTAAAGAATTGAAAGAATTATTCTGGGTGATGAGAAACTCAAATGATAGCCATGTAACTGAAATCTACAAGGAATCTAAAAAGTCTATCTACGAACAATTCAAAATACAAAAGCGCATTTTACAAAAAAAATTGAAGAAACAGGTCATCACCAGAAACAAAACAAATATGGAAATAGTCAGAGAAAAATAGGAAATTCAAGATTTACATCAAATATTCAAATAAAAATAGAAAATGAAATAGTTGAGAACAAGAAAGTCATTGCAAACGCTTTCGGCGCCTTTTCTCAAACAATGCAAAAAAATTCCATAGAGCAACACTTCGGCTCGAAAGTATTCAACGATTTTACTTCAATGTATAAACTAATACATTCTATCTTTTCCCTGTTTCGGGCTGTGATGTCCTAGATGCAATAGGTTCACTGAAAATTCTAACTCAGTTGGAATAGACTGTATATCCACCAAAATCATTAAGAGTATCGCTGTGTACATCGCTAAACCTTCAGCTTATATTATAAATCGATCAATAGAGTCAGGAGAATTTCCAAATTACCTAAAACAGGTTTAGTGACTCCTATTTTCAAAAGGGTGATACATCTATCATGAGTAATTTCCGACCAATAACAGTACCGACTTTGATAGGTAAAGTTATTGAAGATGTGTCTATAACAAAATGTATGCATTCTTAACCAGATTTGAAATTCTATAAAAGTTCCAACGTGGATTTTGTCCAGAAAAGTCGATTGAACGTGCTTGCTACAACTTTTTTTGTATATATTTACAATTACTATAGATAAAGGAAAATATGTTGGAGCACTCTTTTTTCGATCTATCGAAAGCATTCGATACCATTGACCTAAACATTATCGAAAGCAAACTCTACTCTTTAGGATTTCGTGGTAATTTTCTGTCGTGGTTAGTCCATACATGCGCCTTAGAAAAATATCTGTCAAAATTGAAGAGCATAGGTCTGATTTCTATTCTATGGACCTGGGAGTTCCTCAGGGTTCCATCTTAGGTCCACTGATTTTTTTATTATTCATAAACGATCTACCACTTCATATAAGCACACAATGTATAGTTCTCTATGCTGATGATTCAACTTTGGCTGCTGATGCTGACAGTTCCGAGGAACTCCAAGGTAAATTGAATATATTGTCAAAGGAATTCACAACCTGGTGTGAAAAAAATTCTTTAATTGTGAACTCAGACAAAACAGTGTGTATGCAGTTCTATCATGATCAAAAATTGTAACAAATTTTCAAGTAAGAGTGATGGATGATGTGATTAATCTCTCTGAAAATACTAAATTTCTCGGAACTTTCGTAGATAGTGATATGAGATGGGAAGCAAATATAAATGCTGTTTGTGAAAAGTTAAATAGTGGTTATTATGCCATTCTACAACTGAAAAATATTTTTGATATAACTCAATTGATCAATATATATTATGCCAAAATCTACTCCCACATCTCCTGTAATATCAACATCTGGGGCAGCTCCAGCAACTCCAACAGAATATTTATTCTACAGAAAAGAGTCATCAGACTCATTTTCAATCTAAAGATTAGAGATTCGTGTAGAGAATATTTTAAAAGATTCAATATCTTAACATATCCATGTATATATATTTTTAAATGTATAATGTTATTTCTGAAACAGAAACATATGTACGACACTGTTTCCCAACATCATAACTATTCCACTAGAAACGGAGATCTCATCAGGATCCCAACTCATAACACATCATTCTTTAAAAACAGTCCGTCATATACAGGAATTACATTTTTCAACAATCTTCCAACTGATCTAAGGAAAATTCAAAACAAAAATATGTTCAAATCGAAATTGAAGAAATATCTGTTAGAAAACTGTTTCTACAGCATTTCTGAATTTTTTAACTCGAAATAAAATGTTAGTTCTGTCTGTGTATATATGACATTTATATTTTACATTTGATTTGTTTTAAATTCCAGATAAAATGTTAGTTCTATCTGTGTATATGTGACATTTATATTTTGTATTTTGGTATTTTGATTATTTGTCTACCTTTTTGTGTTCTTGACGTATCCTATATCATGTATTTGATCTTAAAGGATTCAATAAATTATTATTATTATTATTATTATTAATATTGAATGACATAAATGAACAATGGTGACTGACATAGCTGTAAAATTGGAAAATGAAATTAATTTTCTTTATACAGTCCGTATTTTTTATATTGGCATCTGAAAACAAAGTTGGTTGAATTAGACAAAAGTTGCCTATTTCAGTGAACAATCCAAATCGAAAATATCACCAATCGTTTTTAAAATATACGGGGAAATCTAAATGGCCCGTTTTCTTTTCTTTGTGCTGTCGCCTTAATTTTTAGGAATATGAAAATGTGTTCAAAAAATTTTCTTCTCTGTTTCAAATTCACCCCGATATGCTGTGCTTTGATTTTCAATACGACGTTTCCTCCTTCGGGGGCCACCCTCAACTGAATTTCTTCTTCTTATCTTACCGAGTTCAGATATATATGGTTTTTGTTTCGACATCTCTGTCCATAAATTCCATCATCAAGGTCCGAACAATGAAAATTCCAAAATTTATTTTCCAATGATTTTGCTCTTGCCTTCGCAGGCAAAAGGCGATATTCCACTTTGAATTACACATTCAATTTGAAACTATTTAAAATTAAGACTAAAAACTATAAAAATAACAAAGAACAACAATTAATATATCAGGTACATATTTTTCAGTCATCGCTACCGACGTCCAATAAGGTGTTCAAATTGACGTTCACTATTCCTCAAACACATTTTTGCTCTAAAAATTGTATGTTTGTGGCAATTTTTAAGCATTCGGAGAATTATAGCAATGCATGCTTTCAATTCTTCCACATTCTCAAAAGTTGAACTAAACCCTTTGTCCTTGATGAAACTCCATATCGAATAATCAAGAAGAGTGAGGTCGGGTGAACGCGGTGACCATTTAATTTAATTTAATAGGATCGTTTTTTCCTATCCATCTTCCTGGCATGGTCCTATCAAGAAATATTTCACAAATCCTTGTGCTCCGTCATGTTGGAAATATTCATATTTCCTTAGGACATTCAGATGCGCATCTTCCAAAAAATTGCCTAGAATTTCCAATAGGAACTCAAGATACAACTTCCCCGTCAATGGAGTATCGAAAAAGTAGGGACCAATGACTTTGGTACCCAAAACACCAACCCAGACATAAATGCCGAACCTCTCTTGAAAATAAGTGGCTCTATGTACATTAGCATTCTCCTGGCACCAGTGACAATGAATAATCCTGTTGAACCATCCATCATTTGTAAACGGACTTTCGTCGCACCATAAAATTTCACCACAAATTTCATCATATTTCCTAAAATGTCTAGGTAGCCACGTGCAGTATTCTGCCCTTTTTTTGTAGTCTGTTAAACGCAAATGATGTACTTT